>CM069442.1:26134804-26237980 GCA_035610835.1 Ophiura sarsii
CAAAAGAAAGCTCATTCTTCTAATTATTTCTGTAAAATCCTAGGCACAAGATAATGTTGCATTGAGACGTTATAGGCCAAAAATGCAGTGAAATACCGCCAAAGATGGTTAACCACCCGGCTAGTTTGTGTACTACATGTACTCAATGGGCAAATTTCATGTCACCATGTGCTTCTAAAATAAGAACCATTGGAGTTATGCAACTCAAACTTTGGAATATGACTATTATAAAGATGACCCTTCATGTAGAATAGAAAACAGAAATCGGAACACCTTCTTGACATCACCCAGAAGTGAAGGAGCTATATCGATGAAATTTTGTCTGAGTAATCATTGGTTCTTAAGAACATTATGGTGCAAAAATGGTCTCATAAGTATGTTTACTCTTTATACAGGTGGCGCTAGATGCCAAGGCCATGTAAATCAATGACGTCTCCCAACGGTGCTGTGTACATGGTAAACGATAATGGTCCAAAAACGGATCCTTGTGGGTAGCCTTCCAGAAGAGTATGAGGTTTAAACTTTTTGTCATTTACAGAGATAAATTGAGACCTACGAGTGACAAATGACAAAATTTAAAAAAAAAATCTGGGAATAATATTCTTCTGGAAGGCGTCCTACAAAAATCAGTTATTGGACCACTATCATTTACCATGTACACATCACCGTTGGAAGACGTCTGTGTTGTAGGACTCGGGACTCGGACTCGGACTCGAGTCCGACTCGAGTCCTTTTTTTCAAGGACTCGGACTCGGACTCGGTCCCAGTACTCAAAGACTCGGACTCGGACTCGGACTCGGACCCCAAGGACTCGAGGACTCGGCTTCGAGTCCTCAACGAGTCCGGCAAAATTGTGTTTTTTCAGTGTTTTAGTTTCATTAATTTACCTGAATTTTGTTTTGCTGAGGGACTGAAGTGCAATGAGCATCTTCTTTAAATTCAACATATAACATTAGGCCAACTCAAAACTGCTTTTGGTGATTGATGAAGTCAAAACTCAGGTGTTGTCAAGCAATGAAATTCAATTTTCTTCCCTGTTTGGTTTTCATAGCCTTATTTTACTGACATGCTTATTTCAATGTAAGTACTCCCAGTTCCAAAGATATCGTCAATTTAGTATAGCAAAGAATATTAAATTGTTTCCTGGCTTTTATCAGAATTATTAGCCTTTAGCAATAATGTACTTCTTTAGCTTGATCTGTTGTTGTTCGTCCATCGCAAAGCAAAGATGACAATAACAACAAAGATTAGTTAGTTGAATTTGATCTATGTGTCCGAAGATGACTAACAAGACCAATCCGGGCAAGGAAGCATCTCTCACATGTGTGGCACTTGTGATCAGTATCTGGCGTTGTGACACTTGATGCTCTCGTCTTGCGGACCTCACGTTTTCCTCCTACACTCTTTCTAATTTAAGTAATTTTGCATGCAAATAATTGCAGATAAGCAGTTTGTGAATAAAAGAACAACCACAAAGACAACATCAAGCCTGATAAGTTAGTTACTGAACTGACTGTGATTATACTTTAATTAGCAATTCCGGGTAGTAATTACAAATAAACAGTATAGAACTGAAATTCTGATTAATAAAACGTTGATATAGTATTGGTGAACTGCGTCTTGAATTTGATACATACCCAGATAGCAAGGCTACGTTGGGCCAACGTTGGCACTTGTCAGATCAACATTGAGTTTTAACAGGATTTTGTGTATAGGTAATTGGTTGGCAAATCAACGTCAAAATGACGTTGGCAATTGGTCGGTAGGCGACGGTTTGCCCAACCACATTAAAAAACACCAATGATAAGAGATTTAAGCCTATTTATATAATCAAATAACATGTTTATACAAGTTACCGATTCACAACCGAGAGGAAGTGATGTAGCTCTGCTGCATCGCCCAGAAATCCACTTATTTGCCCACCCCGTGTTATAGATCTCGAATCCAAGTTCTAGAAACACCTTTAAAAGCAGGTCAATTATATACCAAACACTCTCTATTGTAGTCACGTTGTGCCAACGTTTTGCCAACGTTGTGCCAACGTTGTGCCAACGGTGTGCCAACGGTGTGCCAACGGTGTGCCAACGTCAATCAATTGACGTTGTGCCAACGTTGGCTTGCCAGACAAAATTACGTTGGCCCAACGTCATTTGTTGACGTTGGCCCAAAGTAAGTGCATATGTTGGCCCAACGTAGTATTGCTATCTGTGTAAGGACTCGGACTCGGACTCGGACTCGAATATTGAGGACTCGGACTCGGACTCGGACTCGGACATAAAAATTGGCAAAGACTCGGACTCGGACTCGAGTCCTTTCCTCAAGGACTCGGACTCGGACTCGGACTCGGATGATGAGGACTCGACTCCAACACTGGAAGACGTCATTGATTTACATGGCCTTGGCATCTAGCGCCACCTGTATAAAAAGTAAACATACTTATGAGACCATTTTTGCACCATAATGTTTTAAAGGACCAGTGATTACAAAATTTCATCGATATAGCTCCTTCACTTCTGGGTGATGTCAAGAACTTTTTGATACCCCCTCGTACATTTAACAGTGCAATAATAGATTAAGATCATTATAGCAAATGTAAATAATACAAACCATGTTTGATCTCCATATCGATGGAACATTTTAATATTTGTTGATAGGTTTCAAAGTTCACACGATGAAAACATATTAAAATTTATAAACATTCGAGCGTATCTATTAAAGTAGTAATAATTCCGACATTGGACACGGTACCATATACATTTTGATAACACAGATTAAATTCTATGATGGACCTTCCAACTTGTTTGCTATTTTTCTCCTGGATGGCATTACTCTTCAGCCCTGGCAAGTCAGAAGGTTTGTACCTGTATGATGACATTTGCCTGCTAATTTCATTGATGTTGAACTTAACAAAGCAAGCGTAACCACTTCCGTCTTTCCAGGCCTGTATCCATGATTCATTTCGAGAGGGTTGGGACGGATTTGGTCAAAAGAGGACCTTTTTTCCAAAGTGTGGACATTTTTACCAGAGAGGGGGAGTGTGATTTAGTGGAATATGGACCGTTATTCACCAAAAAAGCGTAGAAAAACGATAATGATGATGATATTGACGATGACGAAGACGTTGACAACGACGACGATTGATGACGAGTAGGCTATATTTTGTTAATCGACATTTTCACTCGCACTGGCATGTACGTTAACTTGATGATGACAATGATGAAGATGATGATGATTTCGGGTCTTGTAAAGGCATTTTGCAGTTTTTATTTCCATAAATTAGTTGAATTGTAACATAATTGTTTACCGTACCAACTCTTATTTTCAGTTCATAAAATTGACTTAACGGTATATCAAACGTCACGGTTCGTTGATTTGAGCAATAGTAATGATAAGCAATACAGGGGATACCTGTCAACAGCTTACGATGAAGCAACATTCAACGTTGGAAGAACCAGTGACACAGGGACAGGTGGTGTAGGGGTGGAAGTTGTGAATCCAGCGGACGGTGTCATTTTCCCTACAAATTCTGGTTTCCCAGCTGGATCAATGGCGACATATGTTACTCACGCTGCGTCTGAAGAGTTAACTGTTCGGCTCGAATTTTCTGATATGGAAAATATTGAACGCATTGGCGCCTTTTACATCAGAGCGGCGCACAATTTAGAATCAGTGCAAATAACTACAATAAAAACGGCAGCAAATGGTAAGGAAACATCTTTTTATATCGACTAAAATACCGTATGATATATCATGACTCAACCACAGGTCATAGTTATTACAAAAGATCAGGGGGAAATGCATACCGAATTGTATAGCCTGGAAACAAAGTAGAGTGTCCCCACATCTTCAAAACTTAGGGGAAGTTTGGTTTTTTGATTTTGTTTGTTTGATTGTTTACACGGTCGGTCCGTACGGACATACGCTTGGGTCCTGAAGGGACCAGTCTAGGTCCTGAAGATTTCACGCCACTAAATGGTTCGCCTATAGGCTAATATGCTAAAGGAGTGTTAAGAAATGCCAATTTTCTCGGTTATAAAGCTACTGGATTTTTGTATTTGACATTTTCCTTAAATTTTAATGATATCTTTTATCATTTAATCAAACAATTATATATATGGTATCCACGAAAGTTCCATCAGAAAAAGTTGAGAAAGTTACCAGAACATTTACAATCAAAATGATTCCAAAAAACCTACAATATGCATTGAAAATATTTCTTTTTGCACTGTGGTATCAGGATTAAACTACAACTTTAATAATTTGGGAGCAATAAGTAACATTTCTTATTGATTCTATAATAATTAATTCATATAATAATTTGCAAGGACTGAAATTAATTAATGGTGTGGAATCTGAAGGGACCAAGCTCAAGCAAAATGTTCTGGCTAGGCTTAAAAATGTCTACATACGCATGCTTGCTGCATGAAATGAAAAGAGCAATTTCCAACAAATAAAGTTAACAATTCTGCTGTCAGCCTTCAGATATGAAAATAAAATAGTCTTGATCCAAGTGTCATTTGCCACACAGGCTGTGTCCATCTGCAACCACCCCTCTCCCACCATAATTGACACACCCATTTACAGTATCATATCAAGCTATTTCTTAGGCTGGTCGGGTGCATTCTTTTTTGTACAACTACATCCACTGAGGTAGTTGCACAAAGCTCATACAGCATAACTCGGACCATACTCAGTGATCACTCATTTTAGCTATCATTTCTGATTTAATTTAATAGCTAAATTTAAAAATAGCTATCTGGAATGGAATAGCACTGAAAGTAGAAGATGATATTTTTAAATGTGGTATTTATCCCCCCCCCCCCCCCCCCCCCCCCCCCCCCCCCCACTCAAAAAGGAACATTCTTAGAGGCACTGGCCGTTAAACTATAGAATGAGACATACTCTTTTTTTATATCCCCTTACCACATCACGCAGCAAAAGTTATACCTGGGGATTACTCACAGTCAGCAAGTATTGGGGATGTGATAACATTGGCGGTTACCACTTCTACAGTTACAATTTCCAACTTAAGATGGCGACACAATGGAGGTCCGGCTGTCAATGACTGGGATGGTTATACGGAGATACATCTGGAGAATGTGAGGAAGGCGGATGAAGGAATATATGAGTGTCATGAGTACGGACATCGTGAAGATGGTGTACATGCGATTATGAGACTTATCGTGAGAGGTAATGTTATAGCTTCTAAAAAAGAAAGTGTAAGTTTTCACCAAAGAACATAGAAAATAAGTATATTAAAGGATAGGTCTAAATAAGTAAAAGTAAATAGCAATTGAAGATATGTCACCCATATGGCACAGTAAAATACTTGGTTAAAATCAATTATTTTAAAATCTCACTAATGTTACCAGTCTGTTCCGGAACCGGAGCGCGTTCGGCTTGAGGGCGTACTATTTAGTGACGCACTGCCGTCAATATTTACACATGCGTTGCATCAAGTGGCGGGAGTCCGTTTTTCGCTGTGTATAAGTTTGATATTTCAACAGAGGACGGGCATTGGAACGGGACTGCGTTTCAAAGGGAACGGCCTCTCGTCATAGATTGACAAATCCTATTTGACCGATTTTCACATTTAAAATAAGTCTCTTATCTCTGATATAATGTTAAAAAAAGTCATCAGTATATAATACTACAAAAAATAATGTAAACGTTATCACACTTAACATAAAAATTCATTAAAATGGTGTACATTCGCCTAGAAAATGACAGTCTCATCGCGGTATAGGCTCAAAATGGTGTGATTTCGACCTGCATTGCGAGATAGTTGGGTCAAAGGTGAGATCAAATCATCGAACTATCTACCGCGAGGAATTGTGGTAGCTAGACTGCCCTCAATTTGTTAATATTTAATGTTTATCCAAATATTTTGGGTTTAAAAGCGGAAATGCAATAATTGCAAAATTGACGAGTACGCGTTACCACGGTGACACACACCAATCAATTTGTACCGCCCTCAAGTGAAACGGGCTCTCGTTCCGGGGCTGACTGGTTACTAGGGCCTATGTTTTACTAGGGCCTATATGTAGGTGATTTGGTACCACACATTTGATCTAAGTCCATCCATATCCAAGCCTCTGTTGGAAACAGCATTCAGACAGCAATGATCAGTAAGTCATCCACAACCGATCCACACACTGAAGTTCTGCTACAAACAAAAGTTTGCATGCATATTATTGAATAATTGGCCCTCACTTTCGTAAATATGGCAATCTAAATAAATCGTAAATTGCCGACCACAAGTAGCTTGCTGTTCTCAACTCTCACACATGCGTAGTATATCCAAACAACAAAATGACGCATCCTTATTGGAATACGGTTGTCAACGCTGGAGTATGCTCAGCACTTCAAAACGTCGAATTCGTACTCATTAGGCTACAAGGCCCGCTTAGCAGCACTATAAATTGGTGCCCTAAAAACCGTCACCAAATTTAAAATTCGCCTTCCATCAAAGCTGGTTGCTATATGACATAATTCTCGTGTGCAACCAACCGGCTGTATTGCAATGCCCATTGAGTAGTTTAAGCGCATGAGCGTGGATGTAATTTGCAACATAATGGAAACTCACCCATTCAGTTAGCAAGTAGTGCCGCTCGTACACGCCCCGAATTTAAATATATGCACTGGGCAATCCTCTCGTAGTAATTGATAACAATATGTTTACCAGACCGAATTAATAGCGCTCCTAAGCGGGCAATTTATGTCATGACTAGTAATATAGGTGCCAGATCTATCACAAATATGGATATCACATTGAAATATAGGGGAGTTTTTTTAGCCTTGCCCTCCCCTATGCCCCTTTTTGTCCTTCTCTCTCTCCAAAACACCTTGACACTAACGCTTGGCCTATGTCACAGGCTCTACGCTCGCCTGAAGGTTAATTTCACTTAGTACTTGATTTACCTCTTTCACCCCCGGCACACCCCGGCAAAATGACGGTTTGATTCGCAGAGGCCTGGTGCGTATACATAATGCATATACCAAGCCCTGAAATGCCATTTATGATGAAGCGGGAGTGATTTATTATGTAAATCATCGAATAGAAATTTGGAAAAAATCATTTGGACATTAAAGATCATTGTACTATTCATTGTTTGGCCGATAATATATTGTACAAAGCAACATTTGGACAATAAACTGTTTGGAATTTTGTTTGTTTGTGACTAAACATGATTGGACACACTTCGTTTGGGCTAAAGAAAGATTATTGGACAAATGTATTCGGACGAAATTTTCTTATATTCCCATTAAATGAGTGCTTCGTACAAGACTAAGATGTGGTAATTTAAATGACTGGACTTGCAAATGTCTATACCAAAGGCATTTTTTTTGATGATATTAACATGGCATTGAATATTGTTAATGACTTTGATTTTGGAATAGTATTGTTTATTGTTTTTGTTTAACATTGATAGAAATACCAGTACTAGGAATTTCGGAAAGCTATGAGAGGGGATTGCATTATATATAGTGTTTTGTATTTTGATATCGCCAAAACTGTGTTCTTGGAAACAAACTAATATATTAATAAAATTAAATGAGTAGTCTCACACAGGTTTTTATATCCATTCTTTATCCAAGTATTTATAGTAAAGAGATGTTGTCGAGCCCAGATCTAGTAACACAATAACCACTTCATCATTATGATCAATCAGCCTTACAAATATTAACATCAATCGCCAGGACAAAAAAAATGGGTAACAAGGCTTTATATCCCCAGCAGATTTGTTCGTAACAGGAACGACACAATTACTGCCAGCATGTGGGTATAAATAAATTGGATGCAAATACGTTGTGGGTATAAATACGCGGACACGCGTGGTCCAACGGATACATTCTCGCTCCACAATACAAAGGTTGTGGGTTCGAGTCCCGTTGCCGCCAGCGTGTTGTGTCCTTGAGTAAGGCACTTTACCGCAATTACTCCTCTCTACCCAGGTGTGTCAATTCATGTTGGGAAGGTAACACAGACTCGTTGTGCGGAGGAGTGGCGACCCCTCCAGCAAAAATTACAAAAAGGAGGAGTCTGGCCTAAACACCAAAGAAAGAGAGATAGGCACTCCGCGCGCGAGCTTCGCTCGGCACGTCACTTTACCTGTACGTATAAATAATAGAAATGATGAGTTTAAGATACCACGTATCATGAATCCTCGGATAAAAACAACAACACAAATATAATGATGCAATGCGTTCGGTATAATAGCGTTTTTGTTTTTCTTTGGACCTTTTAGATCAATATCTTCCTATCGCATCATACTTTTTAATTAGCATTCTAAATGATTTACTTTCAGCATGCCCAGCAGGTAAATACGGACCATCTTGTGAGTTTAATTGTAAAACCTGTTACAATGGAGGTGTTTGTCATGAAGAGACAGGAAAGTGTGTCTGTCCATCTGGATTCATGGGTGTCATGTGTGAAACAGGTAGTACTTTGTATTTCAAAAACTATAATTTGATAATGATTAATAATGTATTAATGTAATGGGCAAGAATGTGTTTGAATTGGTTATTTCTCGTGAACACGCAACTCTTGGGCAAAAAATATCGGGTGTATTCATAAATACTTTGGTGGGTGCCCTTCCCTGTATGTAAAAGAAATCGAGCAATAGCAGATTTGACTGATGCGAAACGTGAAAATATGAATGTTTTTGAGCACGAAGCGCGAAGCGGCACAAATTATGTTGGACTTGTTTTTGATCTTCCTATCACGTACCAATTTTTGTGTGATTCCCCCTTTTGCGCGACATGTTTTTTCTGATCCCTCTCCATTTTCCCCACCAAAGTATTTCCTAATTGTATGGAAGGCAATACCGTCACTATCGTTAACTGTACCCGCCAAATAAACCCAAATCTTGCATCTTCATTGCATTAATATTGTGGTTGAGGATGTCTTTGCCTACATTATATTAGCCAAACAAATCGCTTATATGTTCGGGTCATCATTAAGTTTTGACTAATCCATATAATGATCTATTTTGTTGAATCAGATTCTAATCCATATAATGATCTATTTTGTTGAATCAGATTGTGGTAACAATCACTGGGGCGCTGATTGCACTATAAGATGCAGCAGTGGTGGCAACTGCAATCACAGATATTTATGTGTCCCTGATCCCGTGGGCTGCATATGTATGGCTGGATACACTGGCAACCAATGCCACCACGGTAACAATCAACATACATTTAAATTTTAAATGAATGACTCAGTGTACAGAAAGAGTGCCTTGCTAAATGATCTAACGAGGACAAGTGGTATCGAATCGTAACAAAATACATATAGGACAAGGGTTAAAGGCGAACTACCACTCAGGGTTTCTAGCAACTTCTAGTTGGAATTTGACAAGGTTACAATTTCGGACGTTTACATGTAGGTTTACTTCCACTTCGAATTAAAAGTATCACTGATTTCAGAGTACTCAAAATATGTAAACTAAACTAGTCTATTTGTTTTTTACCGTATGTCATGTTGTAAAATCACAGACTGCCCTTCGGGTTATTATGGCGCTGATTGCCAGCACGTCTGCCACTGTTCTGTCGGTGATTGTGATCCTGCGAGAGGCTGTCAGTTGGGCTCATGCACAGGCGGATATTCCGGACCACAATGTCAAGGTATGTATGTATAAGGTACTGCGAAAAGATTATGCTGATACGCCGTGTGAACGTTTCTTATAATGAAGAAACCGAGTAATAATTAATCTGTTATAATTATTCTAATGTCGATTGCATAATTATAAAGACATTTTGTATCGTAACTTTAAAATGGTGGAGTGTTTACTCTGAGGTACTTCACATTGTTACGACCACGGCTCAGCAAACCATAACAAACGCCAAGATGACAGACCAAATCTAAAAATGCATATATACGGTGTTTTCATAGGCACGTTCTCTTGCGATATCAATTAAGTGTATTGCCTTAGCAAATACATCAACTTGTACGCTTAAGGTTGTGATTTCAGCTCTAGAGACACTTTGTTTACAGTGGAAATGTTAGCCATATTCAGCTTGTACATGAAAAATGTACCTGTGTTGATGTCAAACGGGTACTTCATGGAATACCCTACCCCACAGACTATCTGTGCCTACCCACTCACAAACAATCCTCATTCAATTTATACCAGAGGAATTAAATGACAGGGTAATTATAAACTTAGCCAGATAAACCACAGAGAAGTGATGACAGATATGTCTAGCCAACCACAGGAGCCAACTCTCCTGAAGATATACACACTTAAAAAATAAGTAGTTAAAAAGACTCCTTGTCAAGGTTCAACTATGCACCAACTGAAAAAAATGTTAAATAATATGACACTTTTCCAGTCATTTTAAAATGTTCCATTCGTGCCCTCACGGGCACTCATGGAACAACTTATATGGTCATATTATGGAACAACTTATATGGTCATATTTAACCCTCTTTCAGTCAGTGCATCATTTTTTAACTACCAATTTTTAAGTGTGTATTTGTTATGGTTTGTAAGTTAACACCAGCCTGTTTTTGTCTGTTGGTATTAAAATCATGACACAATGGGACTATTGGCTGGGTAGGCGTACAAATATAATGTTCCATTCGTGCCCTCACGGGCACTCATGGAACAACATATATTTGTACGCTCAAGGTTATGATTTCAGCTCTAGGGACACTTTGTTTACAGTGGATATTGGCCATGTTCACTTGTACACGATCCGGGACACGATCCATGGAACAGTCTCATTAATATTCAGTCCCACCATGCAACAGTCTCATTAATATTCAGTCATTAATAGTGAGTCTATTTAATATTCAGTCATTAATAGTGAGTCTCATTAATATTACTATAATTACTGTTATTAAATGGTAGTATAATCAGGTGCTATAACAACATGTGTATACTATCTTTATTGCTTCAATCAAGCGAGTCTACCAATTGTTGATGAGCCATCGTTGTAAGAACGGCAGTTCTAACGAAATCTTTGGATGTCCTTATAGTGAATTTTTATTTTGCCAGCGTGTTTTACAGTTTAGTTTTAAAATTAGGTTTTGCTCACCCAATGGTTTTTCATATTGCAGTTCCTGCCACTTGTTCATCTGGTTTCTATGGTGAGATATGTGAATACAAATGCCATTGCTCAAACAACGGAAACTGTAATAAGGAATCGGGCGTGTGTGATAATAGTGCTCCGTGTGAGGAGGGATGGGCTGGTGGTGATTGTCAACAAGGTAGGCCTATAGTTGCCTTTCTAGATATGATTAATATTCCAATTAGTAGCAATATCTTTTCACACATACATTACTTTGGTAAAGACCAATGCAAGTGTCGGATGGTATAATGATAGATTCCGTCATCAATGCTGTCTACGTGAACTACATATTATCAGCCCAGGGGTGAGTCAATTAAATCCAATTTGCACCTAATGCGAGGTGAAGTTTGTCTTCGTCTTCCATGAATTATTGACTGATAACCATACGTGACAGAACTTGTTTTCTTATTTCCGCAGCATTGCCAGCTCTCTATAGTAAACCCGCAGTAGTTGTTAATGATCAAACAGCTTCCATTGCCGTAAATTGGGACCCCTGGTCTCAGGATGTTGACTACGGCAATGGACCAGCAGCTATTTATAACGTACATTACGGCAAGGAGCAGTTTTCTGGTTCCATAGCGTCATCAACTACTCAAGTGACACTCCCGAATCTGGATCGTGGTCCTACCTACATGATTGCCATTAGCGTCTTCAAGATTGTTAACAATGTTGCAGTTGAAGGCCAATTCGGAAGGGTCATTACCATAAGAGTGCCATGCACCAGTAAGTAATGGGACCTTTCGATCTAGGAAAAGAATTATCGTAAAAGGTGTATTTAGGACCCAGAGACTGGTATAACGGTATCGCTCAATACTGGAAGATAAAGGTTGCCAGATACTGGTACAATGTCACTATTCCCAGTATCGGCCGGTCGGTGATTTGTCATTGGACGATATTGGTACATGATTATATTCTAGTATCGCCTGAAGAACGTTTTCCATTTGCCATTATAGGGCAATACTGGAACACTGACTTTGTACCAGTACCGATACTAATACAGTCAAGAATCGGTGACCTAAAGTACACTTTTTCAAAATTGTTACATTTAAAAGGGCACTAAGTGATGTGTTGGATGCTGCGCCCTCAATTGTGATAAAAACTGAGATTGGTATATTATTACAATTATATTACATGTATGAACTTACATCTATAAAGGATTAAGCAAATCAGGCCTCTTTGTACCACAAAACGTCGATTCAAAAAATGCTGATCTTATATATAAGATCAGCATTTTAGTCAGACAGCGTCCCCCTGCAGAATGAGTCATACATAACGCGAACCATATTTACATAGAGGGCGTTTTAAGACAAGTTTCAATAAAGAGCGATGGTATTGTTTTAATCAAGTTTTGATGTGTTTTTGTGAGTAGAAACAACAATAATGGTAACTTTAATATTCATCTTGAAGTAAATTAATTTAAAGAAAAAATCAAAACCACTTTGTGCCCTTTAAGGAGGTCCCTAAGGAATCCAATATTTGTTTTATCGCGTCTTGCGTTACAAAGAAATGTCTGAATTGAAAGTTTGTATTTCGCTTCCTTTGGATTGCACATCTATTTAAGGAAAATCTAAATTTCCCCGCTTCATTTTCAGGATAATTGGATCCTTGAGAGGTTGTTTCCTCTTTATACACCACATAGACTATCCACGACAAAAAATAAATAAGAGTACAGCTACTGTCAACTTATTTATTTTTATTCTAACAGTTCATATAACTTCATGGGGTATCAATAAGTGTCGCATGAGTTAGCAAATTAATTAAAAATGCATCCCATGTCTTTTTGTTTAAAAAACAACAACCTATTAGTCCTCCTTTAGCAAATACACTTCATCTCATGGAATTTCACCACCTAACTACCGAAATATCATCAATTTAGCAACAAGAATGCGAATCCCAATTTGGACACTTTTGAACAAGAAAATGACATGATTCTAGGTTATATCATTGTATTGTTTAAAATACCGCCTCATCATCATCCGTCGGCTGCAGAGCAGGCGACTACAAGATTTCCCCATGCACGACGATCGGTAGCAAGTGCGGCAATCTGTTTTTCCTGGATTGCGCCTTCATTGTCCCAGGTAATTGTCTTACATATGTAAGGTATGAAGTGCGTGGTCGACCTGGTCTCCTTTTGCCATGCGTTGGTAAGTATAGAGCATATCTTTTATAGGCTCTTCTTCTGGTAGCCGGAGGATGTGACCCAGGAATCTCAACTGCCGTAGCCTTACCAAATGAATAAGTGGTTCAGTGCATGGCGTAAATGCTGGTGTTTGGGATGTGGTCAATCCGCCTAATATTCATCATAATTCTGTAGCAGGAGGTGGCAAAGGCATTGATTTTATTTTCCATGTCTTGAGAGATCACCCATGACTCGCAGCCATAGCACAGAATAGTAATGCAGGTGGTGTTAAACAACTTCACTAGTTGAGACGGGTATTTTGGGACTCTTCCACAGGCGTTCCAGCTTCCAAAATGCACACCAAGCCAGTGACTTTCTTCTCTTAAGGTCGCTTGAACCAGGTGCCATCATAGAGCCAAGATATCTGAAATCTGACACGTGGTTGATTGGATCACCATAGACTTGAAGTGTTTGATGGGGGTTGCAGTTAATAGTCATGTACTCTGTCTTGGGTGTGCTAATGACGAGGCCGAGTTCGTCTGCTGCCGCCGCTGTTCTGGCTAGCTGGGCCTGTGCCCGCGGAATTGAAGATTTCAACAAAGCAATGTCATCAGCGAAATCTAAGTCATTTAGCAACTTGGCCAGGTGACGACTGGAGCGACGAGGATGTGTTAAGACTCCCAAATCTAGTCCCGGTGTGGCCTTCTTCAGTAGGTAGTCGACCTATATATATAACAAATAGAAAAGGAGCCAAAACATCTCCCTGCAAAACTCCTGTGGAGACATCAAATGGGTCTGAAATGTTTCCATCTACCATTACACATGTTACAGCGCTTCTAGAGTTTTTGAATAGCACACTTATAGCATTGACTACAGCTTCTGGAATTCCATAATGTCGTAGTACTGAGAAAATTACCTTTCTGTTGATGGAATCAAAGGCTTTCTTGAAATCGATATGTACCGTCTAAATTCAATATAAATATTGTATTGCATGTCATTGATAATTATTACACAATGAAGTAATTAAAAGAGCTCTCCTTTTTGAAATGTGGCTAATGCTGAAATTAAATCTGCTAGAGTAGATTTGCCAACATTTGATAACGGAAGCTCCAAAATGGATAGAAAAATATTCCTATGGCACACACTGTTTACTACCCCCCTAAAAATCCAAAGAGATATGCAGAGTATGCTTATTTGGGTACCATGGTATAGCTACGAGGTCCCCTCTTCCCATACATACCAAAGTAAGTACAAACAACCCGCGCATGACGTCACAACGACGTCTCTAAACATGATCGAGCTCAATCTCCCGCCGTATTCGTCTGTACACATAAATATCAGTCAAATTTGAAATTGTCGCCACAAAAGTTCCCAATAACCGAATTTCATGTGAGGGAAATTATGTTTCTAACATATCATATTATAAGATTCAGGATGTCTTTCAAAATGGCGATTTAAAAAATGGAAGGAGGTATCGCCCCCTCCCAACACATAAACATCCTCGGATTTTGACGACTTACCCTACCTCCAGGAAGAAGGGTGGTACCTTCAAAACATTTTCTTCAAAATGAGCATGAGTGATGTAAATACGCCCTAGGTCACTGTAGTTTGCCTCGCTTAAATCGATTTGAAAATAAACCTTAAGTTCGAAGCTCCGTGTAAATACAAAATGGCATAAAATCACTATTTTCATAATAGAAAGAATAGTTGGTAATTTCAAAATCTTGTTTAGGTTTGTCATTGGTAATGAGAATGGAAACAGATAAGATATTGCTTAAGATATTGAACAAATTAGTGAAATATTATCAATATCATTATAATTAATATTTTCAGTGCCTACACTATCACCAACAATAACAGAGGTGGCAATTTTTGGAACTGACGGCGTGGAAATATCTTGGGATGTACGTACATTAAGGCACCTTCAAAGCACACGTTAGGTCAATGGGAAAATTCTTTGTCGTTTGTGTAATGTCTTTGAATATTAAACATTTTGGGAAATTTGAAAAATAAGTATACCGAGTTTTCCACAACATTCCCCCCCCTCAGGGTATTTTTCTCACAGTGTTGCAAATCTTTTTCTTCCTCAAACTAAACAAATGTGTAGGTTCCCGATGGCGACCAATGGATTGGTTGTGACACAGGTATTATGAGTTTTACATTAGGATATGAAAGTGACTACGATACAGGTTACCAGGACGTTGCTGGAGATTTGAGAAAGATTATGATATCTGGACTTTCCCCATGCACGAATTACACGTTTACAATATATGCCTCAAATAATGATTACCCAGGACCATCCAGTGACCCTGTTCGTGCAACAACAGATAATGAAAGTAAGTGCTTGTTTTGGGGATGGTGGGGGATGAGAGTGGGATGGGGATGGGTTGCTGGTGAATGGGTTCTTAACATATTGGTATCACTCTATTGGGTTAGTCGGTACTCGGGAACCATGTACGATTTAATGAAGGCCTAGCTTTCGAAGCCCGTTGCGGGGCCAGGTTTTCTCTTTAAACCATCATCTCGTGCCTAAACACAATCACTGTCTAAAGATACGTGTTTTAGGCCGCACTGGTAATCAATCCGCATGGTTTATAGGTATGAAGTGAAATTTACGCCAGTATTTATTACACATGTCGCCAAAGTAATATTTTGCATCAACCATTGAACTTAGACTAATGCAAGTATTTGTATATTGTTATGGAAACATTTGCATTGGTCCCTGTGGTGTGTACGTATGGAGATTCAAAATATTACTTAAGCGACTATCGTTTTACGTCTTACGTACAAATCAGTTGTACGTATATACAAGTCAGTTATACGTACGGGCCATACGTACTAGCTTTGCCGTGCGGCCTTACGGCCAATTACCGAAAATTAACAAAGAAATATTGTGTACATGTGCTGATTTTCAAAAATCAAACGATAGTTAATTCTAACATTTACCGCTGCCCCACTGCGACAAAAGGAAGCAACTCCATTTTTGATAACATTGAGTTATTTGCATGAATACACTTAAAATATACAATATCTTTCAGTATAATAAAGTTCAGTCTTGCCAACATTGAACAAATCCCGATATAAACATTTGCTTATCTTAAAATGTATAGGACATTTTATTAACCTTGATAAAAATAAGCAATGACCAAATTAGTCAGTTTCACAGTCTATTGTTTACAAACTCAACATATTGACATTTGTTGATTAGGTAGTGTTATTCATTTATCAAAACACATTGTTAATTCAAATAATTAAAGGTTTCACAAATGCATCAACGATAATTCAGTTTTTGTCTTATATCTCAAAAGCATCAACATGGAGTTACTTCCGAGGCTTTGGTCGCGGCGGGGCAGTACTAATGGTTATTTGCAATTACAACCTCAAGTTAATAGGAAATACATAATATTTAAATGAATAATGCTCATCGACCTCTATTTCTTATTGAATATGTTAATTGAAATTTGCAACAACGCACCGATCATACATTTAGAGCGATAATGTTAGTGTCAACGGCCCTATCAAACTTCAACTATTGATTGTAAAAAACAGGGATGGAAATTGGGTATTTTCTTTGAAGCTATGTGTGTGTTGGATCAATCGCTCCCAGTCATCTAAGACCTGTAGTGCGTATTGAATTGACAGATTTGCTTGTCCATCGCGCTCGGGTTCGAGTTAGGAGTAAATAAAAAGTGAAATAGTGTCTATAAAACTTCAAAAATAGTGTTACATCAATCGCATAGGTGAATTGGTGTATTATTTACTTTAATATGTTTAAGATATTTAATCAAATAATATTTGAACACCTGTTGTAGTTTTATATTCACATGTAGTTATAATACATTCAGTTCCAGACTCCGTAGATTTATTGACAGCGACGTCCAAATCTACTTCAACTTTGCAAGTAACATGGGACGAGGCTGAAATAACGCCACCATGTCAAATACCCGGATACTACGTATCGTATACGCTTATTTGCTTTGATGGATGTAAAACGTACAATGGATTGGCAGCATCATTCCTTACCGATAGGACGAACGTATCAATATCAGGGTTGGAGATTTATTCAACTTACGAAATATCAGTCATCGCAGAATCAGGAAATGTCCACGGGCAAAGTTCAAACATTAGCAGTACTACCTCTAGCACAGGTAACATTAAATATATTACCAATAAGCTATCTAACGTGATTATAGGATTATTATAACACATATCTTTATCTTTAACCCACCGAACATATTCCCACTCTCACAAGAATACACCAGTGAATACAACGAGTCAGTGTCGTTGGTTATTCATCAAATATTGATACATTATTCATTAAAATTGCATGTTAACACTGGTGTACAATAGTTGTATATTCAGATTTAGCTATTTATGATACATTAAGTTCAAGGAAAATGTACATTCTATTAAAATTCAATGGCCATCATTGTAACCTTATTCTATCAACTTTTTCATTGATCGATCAATGATTTTATTGGAATATTCACCATATTTGTTCAAATGCTCAATGATTTGAGTATAACAATATTTGTGTGTATATATATTCAAAGTATAGTTCCAACCAGTTTCCCGAGTGATTTACGAGCAAACACATCTGTCAAGGAACAAATATCATTTGATTGGGAGATGCCACAATGTGGTCAACGTCATGGAAATATCATAGGCTACGATTACAAGTTTGGAATAGACGTTGGGAACAATGATGCTGACATGGGATCAACGATGTTAACATCACTGGTATTTGATTGCCTTCATGGCGACACGATGTACGAGTTTCAAGTGCGAGCCAAGACGTCAGCGGGCCCTGGACCTTTCACTAAAATATTCCGTTTCAGAACTGCTGGATCAGGTATGTCAATGAATATTAAAATGCTTTATATAACAAGATTGTCAACGAGACCGACCACAGTTACATGTGTGTGAAATTAGTGGTAAATAGATCGGTGATAAAGCGATAATTTTGTAAATGTTTTGGTTATAGTTCAAAATTCTCGGACGCATCCATATATCCACACAAACAATGATTACCCCATCCCGGGTATAAATCCAGACACATCAGTCCTTTCGCAAAATATACTGTCTACTGTAGACGTCACCCTCGACATTTGTACCCTGTCGACGGATATAGGCCTACTGTACTTTTCGAGATCTAACATTCGGTTGGACCGTCTTGACAGTTCAGCACATTAAGGCCAAGGAGCTGTTAATCCTTCATTATGTTCCCAGTCCCTTAACACTTTTGGACCGGTGATTTGACATTTCGCCACAGGAGGGACAAATTACAGACGTTTCTAAAGGAAGATAGTAATAATGTTCGGTAAATCTGATGGCAATGCTTTCTCACCGTGCTTAATTTTAACCAATTCTTTTATTTGCGCATAGGTCATTAATCCATACTGACTGGCACTGTTTATTTTTGTCATTTTCCTGCAGCAAACGTTGTTATTATCAGTTTTAGTGTCACTGTCGGATTTATGGGGATAGCTATCATTGTCCTGATTTTGTTGTTGATCAGACGGTAAGCTTAACCAGAGACGGTGAAAAGTAGGGATGGTCGTCTCTATTGAAATTTTGTAGAAAACGTGTGCTATGTCTGTCTCACTCGCAGGTTTGAAAAGCCCGGTATTTAATACGGGTACTAGTAGTCTGTTGTTTCTATAATATGATATATTAAACTATCTTCAGAAAGAAGAAAAAAAATCCGCGTTGGTGGAAGTTCAAATCCTTCAAACATTTTGAACAACTAAATCTATTGCTTGAATTCACCGACGCGATTTACATACAAATATTTAAAACGTATTTTATACAACTATTTATCTCGGTGTTTTATTACACCTAAACTCGAACCCACGAGCACTCGGAACAATGGATGTATCGTTTCATATCGATAATAGTTTCTGGAAGTGAGAGTGTTTTATACAATTGTTTCACTCGTTGTTTTATTACACCTAAACTCAGGAACACTCGGGACAATGGGTGTATCTTTTCAGATCGATAATAGTTTCTGGGGTGAGATTGTCGTGTTATTTATTACTGTTGAGGAGTTATTTCAAGACAGCGCTAGAGGCTACGTGGCATTCTGTGATGCTTCCTTCGAGACACACATTGCTTCAATTGCAACAGAAATAAAAACCGCCTTAGCCGTCCCTTCATTTAAAAGTCACTGGCTTAACTTACTTTGAGATATACACAATATACACAGATCCGGCTATTTTCGCCTTGATATAATGCGCACAACCTGACTGCTGGTACCTGCGACCGCATAGGATTAAGACTAATGATATGATAGATTTGGTACGGATCTGATGGATTAGGGGTTAATACAAACTGCTGCAGTTTTGAATGCACGATTAATTGACCGCAGTGCGAAAAAAGCGTACAGCGTCGTAATGTACTAACGCATGAACATCTGCCTAAAAATGTCATACAGGTCATGCCGTATTGTTTGAGCGATTGTTGATGGTTACACGCTTGATTAACATTTGATTTCTTACGATATTAATGTTTGTTATGAAAATTATAACATAATCATGTTTCATAATTGTCTTATTCTTTATTAATTATTGTTTATCAGAGGCAATTTTACTCAATCGCCCCGAATGGATCCACCAGAACCATCGAAACATCTTGCTACAGTGCTAAATGACACAACGGCAGTCACGCTATCTACGAAAGGTTACGTTGAGTACATTGTCCCGAAAGATTCTAACAGCTCTTCCTATCAAGAATTGACCAAACCATCAGATGGAAGTTTGAGTAAAGGGGTGTATATAAATACAGCCGAAAACATAACTGCTGATGAACAAGCAGAACCTGTGTACGATACGATATCTAACAACAATGGTCGTAGTGAAGCATAAACATTAACACGTTTCCTGTAAACTGGATGATTATTAGTAAAAGGAATGGATCAATGGAGATATGTGGATGTCTTTTCTTTGGCCATAATTTATTGATACTATGAACAGTATCATAAAATGTATGAACACATCATTTAAAAAAAATGAACAAAGAGGACCAACCAAATAATTTCACAAAATATGATAGACAAGTTGACCAAATCCGTTTTGTTCTTAAAACTGACATTTCTTTGTAAATATATTATATATACATGTATATTAGTTAAGTGTATGTTCAATCAACATAGAAAAATGTACATGTTGAAACACAAATCAATAGTGACCAGTACAGACACTTCGATTTATAATTGGTAAATTAAAAACACATATTATGCATTAATAATATTATCATGAGAGTAGTTTGCACAGAGGATTGAATGGGAATAATACACGACTCGCGTTTCAGTATGCTATCGAATTACGGTATGAGGTAATTTGGTAGGGAGATGTCCTGGCTTCTACGCCATTTGAGTTTCGCGCTCATTACGTGAACCATTATAATGAGTTTCCCTTAACCTGATGTCTAAACACATTCACGTAGAAGCTTAATCATCATGTTTGAAAACACGTGTTTAAGGCCGCCCTGCAAATACACATAGCTTATTCGTATAAGGCAACATAAAAAGTAGACGTGCCCTTTAAGTATACTAAGATTTTCAAAATTATGTTGTCTTTCCCCAAAAGGGTATTTTCTCACAGTGTTGCAATTTTTTTTTAAACATTTAACAAATTGGTAGGTTCCCAATGGCGACCAATGGATTGGTTGTGACACAGGTATTACGAGTTTTACATTAGGATATGAAAGGGACTACGATATAGGTTACCCGGATGTTGCTGAAGATTTGAGAAAGAGTATGATCTCTGGACTTTCACCATGCACGAATTACACGTTTACAATATATGCCTCAAATGATGATTACCCAGGACCAACCAGTGACCCGTTTCATGCAACAACAGACGATGAAAGTACATGCTTGTTTTGAGGATGGTGAGGGATGAGAGTGGGGTGGGAGATGGGTTGTCTGGCTGTTCGTGATGGGGTTCGCTCAGCGTTCGCATTAAGTGGTGGTCCGGTCGCCCGAAACCACCAAAATTAGCACCGGGCACCCAACATTTACTTTTGCAGTTGCCCGGCGGGCAACCAAAAAATCTTACTAGACACATGAATTTAAATATTTTACAGAACTGTGAATGAAACAAAATCAGCTAAATAATAATTATATAATCCAAGTTTCATACGGAAAATATCAATCTATCATTGTACTTCCATGATTTCATTTGGGCCTCATTAGTCTGTACATGTATCCTTTTTATACCGTACGCGTGGTAGCCGTAGTCTGTATACTAAAGGGTTTAACAAAAGAAAGTATACCACTTTGTTTATGTCATTTTGAGTAACATTCATTTTTTTAAAGATCAAACAGGCTAGATAGGCATTTAGATGAATCTTTTAAGCAAATTTGCCCCCTAACAACAAAGATAAACCATGATTAGCAAATTTACTATTTCAAAAGTCTCATTTCCAATACACAGCACGAGAAAAAAGGACCAATTGTTAACACACACAATGTCGTACGACCCAATGCATTTGCACTGAGCGATCGATAGCCCCGTCAATCCTGGCTACACACACACCCCCACACAGAGGGACCCCAATTGGACCTTTCTTCTCGTGCTGTGTATTGGAAATGAGACTTTTGAAAATAGGATTTTTTTTCTTTAAATGGTGCTTATCATGGTTTATCTTTGTTGTTAGGGGACAAATTTGGTATAACATTATGCCTAAAAGATTCATCTAAATGCCTATCTAGCCTGATTGCTCAACAACAAAAAAATTGAATGTTACTCACAATGACATAAACAACAACATAAACTTTTGTTGAACCCTTTATTAAATGTAGCACTAGCAGTAATGCGAGACTTCCACGATCTCATGTGGGCCTTATTTGTACATGTATCCTATTTATACCGTACGCGTTCAAGTTGTTTGTGTTCGAGATTCTCAATCTCAATATGTTTAGTAATAGCTCCAACAGAAACTTCTTAAACTGAAAGAATAAAAGTTTAAAAATAACAAGATGATGATGGTGTGAGTGACTGTGATGTGATTACTAGTTATTAGTAACATATTCATGTTTTAAATTACTGTCATAATTGTGTACAGTATCACAACTGTGACGTCTAGCGCGGCGCATAATCTCATTGGGTGTAGATTACTTAGTTAAACAAAATAAACACATAAAATACGGGAAACCACAAATTCTGCCGGGCAACCATAATTTCCTGCTAGTTTGCCCGGCGGGCAACCAGATTTTCTTCCTTAATTCGGACACTGGGTTCGCTACATATTGGTATCTCTATTGGGAATAGTCGGTACTCGGGAACCATGTACGACTCAAACCATCATCTTATGCCAACACACAATCATGTCGACTTAGAAGCCTACTCACCCTGTGTAAAGATACGTGTTTTAGGCCGCACTGGTAATCAATCCGCTTGGTTTATAGGTATAAAGTGACCTTTACGCCAGTCGCCAAAGGGGAGGTTAAGTTTTATTAACCAATTTTTTTGAACAAACCAAGAGGTACACCTAACCTAACAGAGTTATGTGCCTTGTGTGTGACCCCCTCTGATAAGTGGTAGCATATAAAATAGCGCCCTCGCTTGATTTGGGATCACATAGCAACTATCATCATGGCTGTTTGCACAGAGCCTCCCTGGGTCTCTTTGGCATATCAAATGTATGTCAGCCTATTGGCATACCATATCTATGTCAGCATATTGGCATATCTAATCTATGTCAGCCTATTGGCATATCATATCTTTGTCAGCATATTGGCATATCAAATCTATGTCAGCCTACTGGCATCTTTGTCTGCCTATTGGCATATATCTATGTCAGCATATTGCCATATCAAATCTATGTCAGCATATTGGCATATCAAATCTATGTCAGCCTACTGGCATCTTTGTCTGCCTATTGGCATATATCTATGTCAGCATATTGCCATACCAAATCTATGTCAGCATATTGGCATATCAAATCTATGTCAGCCTATTGGCATATCATATCGCTGTCAGCATATTGGCATATCAAATCTATGGCAGCCTACTTGCATCTTTGTCAGCCTATTGGCATATCAATCTATTATCAGCATATTGGCATATCTAATCTATGCCATCCTATTGGCATCAATTCTATGTCAGCATATCGGCATATCAAATCCATGTCAGCCTATGGGCATATCATATCTATGTCAGCATATTTGCATATCAATCGTATGTCCGCATATTGGCATATCAAATCTATGTCAGCTTATTGGCATACAAAATCTATGGCAGCCTACTTGCATCTTTGTCAGCCTATTGGCATATCAATCTATTATCAGCATATTGGCATATCTAATCTATGCCATCCTATTGGCATATCAATTCTATGTCAGCATATTGGCATATCAAATCCATGTCAGCCTATGGGCATATCATATCTATGTCAGCATATTTGCATATCAATCTTATGTCCGCATATTGGCATATCAAATCTATGTCAGCTTATTGGCATACAAAATCTATGTCAGCATTTGGGCATATAAAATCTATGTCATCTTATTGGCATATCAAATTTATGTCAGCCTATTGGCGTATCATATCGTTGTCAGCATATTGGCATATCAAATCTATGTCAGCCTACTGGCATCTTTGTCAGCCTATTGGCATATCAATCTATTATCAGCATATTGGCATATCTAATCTATGCCATCCTATTTGCATATCAATTCTATGTCAGCATATTGGCATATCAAATCTATGTCAGCATATTGGCATATCAAAGCTATGTCAGCCTATTGGCATATTATATCTATGTCAGCATTTTGGTGTATAAATTCTATATCAGCATTTTTGCATATCAAATGTATGTCAGCCTATTGGCATACTATATCTATGTCAGCATAGTGGCATATCAAATCTATGTCAGCCTATTGGCATATCATATCTTTGTCAGCATATTGGCATATCAAATCTATTCAGCCTACTTGCATCTTTGTCAGCCTATTAGCATATCTATGTCAGCATATTGCCATACCAAATATATGTCAGCATATTGGTATATCAAATCTATGTCAGCCTATTGGCGTATCATATCATTGTCAGCATATTGCATATCAAATCTATGTCAGCCTACTTGCATCTTTGTCAGCCTATTGGCATATATCTATGTCAGCATATTGGCATATCAATATATTATCAGCATATTGGCATATCAAGTCTATGTCACCCTATTGGCATATCGTATCTATGTCAGCATATTGGCATATCAAATCCATATCAGACTATTGGCATATCATAGCTATGCCAGTATATTGGCGTATCAATCTTATGTCAGCAGATTGGCTTATCAAATCTATGTCAGCATATTGGCATACCATATCTTTGTCAACATATTGGCATGTCAAATCTATGTCAGCATATTGGCATACCATATCTTTGTCAGCATATTGGCATTTCAAATCGATGTCAGCATTATAGGTTCCCTAGCTCATTGTTTATGTGGTACTGTTGCTGACCCACACCATGGCCATGCTACAGCTTAACGGCCATACCGTAATTATCTCATTAAACCCCTTAAACTCACTGTTTCTATGGTACGGTCGCCATAGTACAGCGTCATTCCCATACCTTAGGCCCCTATACTCATTGCCCAACTTACGCCATGGACCATGGTACAGCGTTATTGCTATACCATGGGCTCCCTAAGCCCATTGCTTATAAGGTATGGTCGCTAACCATCATGGCCATGCATTGCATTTATAATCAATCAATCTTACAACATTAAAGTCTTATAGTGTTGCTAGCTCAAGAGGGCTGATTGCACTCATAGTTAAGCTCAAGTGTCTCATGGTCGCTCTCTAGGTTGTACTCAATCAGTATACTCTGGTTCTATCATCGCTATGATTCCCATCAATGAATGCATAATGGTCAATCATCTCAACTCACAGTTTGCCCTCATTCTAATAAGGCATGGTTTCATACAATCTTTCGTTACCACATGACTTGTATCAGTCTTGTCTAGATTCTCACAGTCAATAAGCTCTAATGAGTCTTATATCAGGTCAAATGACTCATGACAATCATAAGTCATGATTATCAGGCACGTTCCAAGATCAGTTGGCATATGAATTGTGTCCTCTTATTAATCTCATAGCTCAATGTCTCATGAATGGCTTCTCTTAGTGCTCACTCAGTCAGCACAAACCACTTATGGCTGTCCAGGCAAGTGTTCTATGGTCAGATCATCCTGAATGTCTGCCAATTGTTGCATTGAATTATGTTCAGTCCACATGGTATCTTGATCAGTCATTATGGCATCACAGACGTTATCAGTCCAGTGTATCGTATACGGTCTAGGATCGGCCCATACACGGGTCAAATTTCACCAGTACAACAACTCAAGTCACCTTTATTACTATCCAGCCGTATCGGTTATGCCTCATGGTCAGGAGACACACGCTTCTTTGGTCAGAACATATTGATCATTTTGTAACCATCCACATACATTACATGGTTTTTCACTGAGTTCGTTACGCTCATTCAAGATGGTCGTAGTAAATCATCAGCAACGACTCATTATAGCCAATAAGCACAATGCTTCTCAGTCAATCAACACAATATGTGACTCACCTCTCCTATTATTCACCATCAGTGACATAATGTTTATTCAACACAAATCAGTCATGAATCATCATCGGTTTTGACTAGCACAAAGCAATTCAGGGTCACTCAGCGCAAACGACTCACGGACAGTTACAGTAGCACAATGATTCATGGTCACTCAACAAGTACCATGGTCAATCATTGTAAGACATAGTCAAATCCACGTGTTTGCTTGTGTAGGCCTAATTTAGGCTGTATACTTAATCAAGGCCTATAGATCATTTTTGTGCTCAATAAGCGCTCCCATGTCAGTCACACTCATAGCATGTCTCTGCCAATTGGATCCTGAATGTCTCTGCCCAAATGACTCATGGACAGTAGCACAAGGAGTCAGTCATGGTCACTCAACTAGTACCATGGTCAATCATCTTAATAATAGTAAGACATGTGCCTTCAGTAGTACAAAGGGCCACAATTTGTGGTCAGTCAGCACACAATATCACCCATACCATACCTTATTAGCCAGCATCACTAACTCAAATAATAATAGTTAATTATAATCAGTAAACTCATGACTCATGGTCAACCATCAGCAATGTCTCATTTTCTGTAAGGACAGTTGATTCATGGCCAATCAGTGCACATGATGAATGTCACTCCTTTAAGTACCATCAGTAGTTATCCATGGTTGGTCATGAATTATCCATACTCAGTCCACACGAACGACTTGATGTCTTTTAACGTAATCAACACCCATGGTCAATGTGTCACAGGCAGTTTGCACAATCCAATGTCTTGGTGCCATGCATGTTATCCCACGTGCTGGCAATACAATTGTCTCATTCTACATATTTACTTGTGGCCAGTTCTCATGGTCAGTCACATTCTCACATGATCAGCTTATTGCTTATGGCCAATCATCTATGTGTCAGTCCACACAAACGACTTGATGTCTTTTAACATGATCATCACACATGGTCAATGTGTCACAGGCAGTTTGCACAATCCAATGTCTTGGTGCCATGCATGTTATTCCAAGTGCTGGCAATACAATTGTCTCATTCTACATATTTACTTGTGGCCAGTTCTCATGGTCAGTCACATTCTCACATGATCAGCTTATTGCTTATGGCCAATCATCTATGTGTCACCCCAACGGTCAGCCCTTTTAAGACATGGTTATTTAGCACACAGATTGTCAGCCATCCCATCTATCTATTATCATTGATACAAGCCTAAGTGCTGGTCGTTCATTAAACATCAGTGGCACTTGAGCTTGATAGTTATAATAGCTGTAATTGTTTGGGTTAGTCTTTTGGCAAAACCATTGGTCTTCAATAAGCGCTCATATGTCAGTCAGATTCATGGCATCCCTTCACAATCAATGACTTGTGACTCTGCATCCTTGCAATAAACCAACACTGTTAGCAACGTTGTGCATCATTGGGTTTCAGGTTAGTTGGCCAGCTACCTACATGTATACAAAATCGAGGCCTATTCCTGTTCCCTGGATTCAATTTTGTTTCATATGACACTGTGTACTCGGTAGTAATTTCTTACAACTGTGGGCCAGAACTCTTGGGCTCTTATACCCTATTACCACATTTTGGGCTAATTTGGGCGATCGGGTCAGCGTTGGGTCCTTCTCTTAGGCCCCATCACGCTTCCACTTCAGTCTAGTCTTTGGGACAATCAGTCTGTCTGTCGCCATTACATTGTCTCAGCTGATCTGGACTGGGGGTTGGAGCAGCTACTTCCCCCGTTCCGGCAAATTGGTTTCCTTGTATGCTTGTCTCCCGCATTTAGTGGGGAGAGTCCCTGCTTCGGGTGGATTGGTGTGAGCCCCCTTGGGCTTCACATTAGTGGTCCGTATTGGTGCAGTTCAATAAGGGGAGGTTAAGTTTTATTAACCAATTTTATTGAACAAACCAAGAGGTACACCTAACCTAACAGAGTTATGTGCCTTGTGTGTGACCCCCTCTGATAAGTGGTAGCATATAAAATAGCGCCCTCGCTTGATTTGGGATCACATAGCAACTATCATCATGGCTGTTTGCACAGCGCCTCCCTGGGTCTCTTTCCCACCCACTGCCTCCCTATTGGTATTAGTCATTACTCAGCCTCTCTAATAATAGGCTTTCCCATCATTGCTCTATTCTTTCCTTGGGAAAGTAGCTGTATCTGACGATCGGTAACCGTGAGGTCTTTCTCACGTAAATGGGCGATCGGGTCAGCGTTGGGTCCTTCTCTTAGGCCCCATCACGCTTCCACTTCAGTCTAGTCTTTGGGACAATCAGTCTGTCTGTCGCCATTACATTGTCTCAGCTGATCTGGACTGGGGGTTGGAGCAGCTACTTCCCCCGTTCCGGCAAATTGGTTTCCTTGTATGCTTGTCTCCCGCATTTAGTGGGGAGAGTCCCTGCTTCGGGTGGATTGGTGTGAGCCCCCTTGGGCTTCACATTAGTGGTCCGTATTGGTGCAGTTCAATAAGAAATATTTTGCATCACCATACGTACACTCAACCATTAAACTGAGACTAATGCAAGTATTTATTATATTATTATTATATTATTATGAAACCATTTGCATTGGTCTCAGTGCTTGTACGTATGGGGATTCAAAATATTACTAAAGTGACTATCGTTTTACGTCTTACGTACACATTAGTTATAAGTACATGTCAGTTATACGTACGGGCCAACGGCCATACGTACTAGCTTGCGGTGCGAACTCACGGTAAATTACCGAAATTTAACAAATAAATATTGTATACATGTGCTGATTCTCGATCAGGTAGGTCAATGAATGCTTTATATAACAAGTTTCACAATTCCTGCAAATCGATGTATTCAGTAGGTGTTTGACCTATTTAGCTATAAACCCACGGGGGCGGGGATACTCAGTGGATCTAAGGTTACGGGGATGTGCTGCCAAATAGGGTCGCCTTTTCACCTCTCCGGTTAAACGGACGATCCTTTATTTGTTCTAATTTCTGGTAAATGCATGGGTTCATTATTCACCTCTGGTATTTCGGTATCTCAATGGGGCCTTAAAAGGTCGTTGGTAAATATATGGATCGCAAATATTCCAACGTCTGGTAAATCAATCCGTTCATATAACCAGGTTCTTATGTCAGTAAACAATAACAGGCATTGTCTGTCTCACTCGCTGGTTTGAAAAGCCCGTTCTTTGATACGGTGTAGTATGTTGCGACAACAAATTGTCTCTATAATATGATATATCAAACTATCTTCAGAAAAAAAACCCGCGTAGGTAGAAATTCAAATCCGTCAAACTTTGTGAAACAACTAAAGTTATTGCATAAATTCATCGACGCGATTTACATAAAAATATTAAAAACGTATTTTAATACAACTGGTTATCTCGGGTTTTTACACCTTAACTCGAACCTACGAGCACTCGGGACAATGGATGTATCTTTTCAGATCGATTATAGTTTCTGGAAGTGAGAGTGTCTGGTTATTTATTGCTGAGTTATAATAATTGCATGAATTTACCAACGCGATATACATACAAATATTTAAATAGTAGTTTATACAACTGTTTCACTTGGTGTTTTATTACATATTATTCTAAACTTACAAACACTCGGGACTATATGGGTGTATCTTTTCGGAACGATAATAGTTTCTAGGAGTGAGAGAGTGTTGGGTTATTTAATACTGTTGAGGAGTTATTTCATGACAGCGCCAGAGGCTACGTCGCATTTTATGATGCTTTCTTATGATCGATTTTAATCCGAGACACACATAGCTTCAACAAAAAAATACCGGCTTAGCCGTTCCTTCATTTAGATATTTAAAAGTCATTGGCTTAAACTTTGAGATATACACAATAAATACAGTAGGATATGGTAGGACTGATACTTTGAGGCTGGGATGTCGATGGTCTGTTGTTGTTTACTTCATCGACATAATATATGGTATCAGTCATGATATAATTGCTCTCAATGTTTGGTCAAGGCGCAAATTATACCTTTCATTTTCTAAGGAAAAGCTGTGGACAGTTCAGGATGTGGAGCAGGGTACAATTGCGGTGATGACATAACTGGCACAATCCCAGTGCACGTGTTTTAGGCCGCATTGCAAATCATTAATCACAGCAATTACCCCAGAAAATGTAAGCGTTACACTGCTCCAAATTGACAATACTTCGTCGTACCCATGTTGACCATTTCAACGATCTGATAAGAGGCACTCATCTTGTGTTCACTTCTTTCGTGTGGGCCCTATGAACCAACAACCAATCACGAAATGGTCCTTACAGTGGTTTACGCTATGGAGGACCCCTTGTTGCTCAAATCTGCATTATGGAATAGATGTTGTACGTCGTCGATAACCTCAAATGAAGCAAATCATGTTAACGGACACGAATTTAAATGGCATACACGCGCTTTGATTTATCCATATGCAGGGCCTTTTAGAAAAGAATATAATTCTGGTATTAACTCTCGACCTCCTGAGACGTTTTTGTAACACTGTTAAATAAGGTGGGTGGCCAGAGTGGGTGGCTATCGTAGTACGGAAATCGGTACGGGACGCCTTTCTGTAGGTTACCCCCTAAAAATCGAAACCGAGATACCGAGTATGCTTATGGTATAGTTAGTCTCCTTTTTCCATATATACCAAAACAAGTACAAACATCCCACGCATGACGTCACAATGACAATGGCCGACCACAAAATCCCGGTGTATTCGTCTGTACAGTGAAATATAGGCCAACATTGAAATGTTCGCCAAACAAATCCCAATATCAGAATTTCACTCGTGCTTACAAATGAGGGAACTGGTGTTTCAGTACCATACAATTAACATATTTTTTCAAAATGGAAAATGGCGATTTTTAAAAGAAAATTGGCCCCATCCCTTACCCTCGGACATTGACGGCTTACCCTACCTCCAGGTTAAGTGGTACTCTCAATTTGTTTCGTCAAAATGAACGCAGGATGTAAAAGCGATCACCTAAACACCCTAGTTCACTGTCTCTTGTCTTTTAGCGCAATCGGCGTATATTACATATTCTATATTAACAGGTATGTATTTATACTATGTGCTCTTAAAAATGTAAAAGGAGATATCACGTGTTCGTGTAGGAGTATTACATATAAATGATGTGAACACGACCGGTATGTAACGAGTAATATGCGAAAATAAACATCTTTAATTATCATCATCATCTGTTGTCTATGATAAGTCGGACTGCTGGAAATCAAAAATAACATTGAGTCGTCGATTAAAGGTGACATGGCCCCGCCTCAAGGTTATTTGTTGTCATGGTTAAAGAGATAAATGTAAAAACTGGTGAGAACGATGTGAATATTCCGCGTTACAGTAATACGTAGAGATATTGAATCCTCACCTCGTGACATTTGCCACGTTTGTTCGGGCTTGGGATTTCGCGCCTATTTTTGAATGGTATATGCACACAGGTGTTCTAACTCCTAATACAATTGATTGCGATGTGATACCGATAGGGACGTCGACCTATTGTAAATAACGCTAAAATGTTATTGATATTAGTTATACACACCTATGACATTCTATTTGCAGACCATTTGGTTTCAAATGGCTACACTTTTTAATAATTTGAATCCGACCATGACAAGTGTTATCATTTGCACGAAACCCTAGATTTAGATTAAGGGTAAAGTATATTTACCATTCATGAGTAACTTATCATATCAAGAATTGCAATGAGATGAATTATGTAGGGCATGGTTTTGATTGATGATTATTCATTAAAGGGACACAATTTCATGTTGAATTTTTGTAATTTTAATTAATTTACTTCAGAATTCAAGATGAACATTAACAATTGCCATTATTGTTGTTTCTACTAAAGAACCCAAGAAACTTGATTAAAACAGTGTTTTAAATATGTTGGAATACTACCCTTAACCATGTAAAATGCTGATCTGCCGGAGATCAGCATTTTTGAATCGACGTATTGTTGTACAAAGAGGGCTGAATTTTCTTAATCCTTATATAGGTGTAAGTTCATACATGTAATACAATTGTAAAAATATACAAATCCAAGTTTTTATCATATATTTTTATTATTGAGGGCGCTGCCTCCACCACATCTCTTAATGCCCCTTTAAGTGTGAATATACTGATTTCGAGTTCAAGGTACAGGTGATACCATTACAGGTGCAATGATGGGGAAGTCCCTTGACTCGATAACATTGTAATTATATGATCATAATAATAAGCCATTCTTATCAATGTAAATATACCTTATGATCTGTATCGAAAAAGTGTGTACTTTTTGTTATATTACAAAGGTCACACGTTTTCAAACATATTCCTAACATACAAGTCTGAATCTCAGCATGGTATGATGTAGAAATGGCGTCATATTGACCGATATAAAGACATCACATTTCTAAACAGAATGATGAATCTCCAAAGTTGTTTGCAAGCTCTCTTCTGTCTGGCGTCGTACCAAACCATTGCAAAGTCAGAGGGTATGTATGATAACGTATTTACCATTTCAAAAGCTATTATTGTCAATGAGTTTGACATTATTTTAAAATACTCAATTTCTTCCGTTTATTTTATCATACAATTTGTTCTCGGACCTGTTAATAAGATGTATGGCTATTAACCATTGTTAACTGTATATCGACCTTATACCGCTTTTTATTTTTATTTCTAGTCCATTCCTCTAATAGTTTGATCACACGATACCGTTAAATCGCTGTTTGAATCTGTTTAACAAATGACGTTCGTCAAGAACGTTATATATAACGCCACATGAGAAGTTTATTGTTAAGATTAACAGCAGTTGGATTACCAAAGTGAAATCAATGGTATTAGGAAACCAAAAACAAATTGTCGTATGTCGAATTTTAATTTTCGTATTAGGTCTATATAGTTCAAGAGTCGTATATCCAGCTATGACATGATGCTAAGTTTAATAACTCTTATTTTGATAAGATCAGTATATAAGTATGACATTAGATTTATTCCTTATCTAATCTCATCTTATCACCGTGAAAAATGTTCAAAATTATCTCGGATGTGACTAGGCTAAAGCATGCCTTGTGGTGTGTCAGTAATGATGGCATTGAAGCCATTTTCGGTCAAGAATTTCTCCCGATGTTTCCCCACAGCCTTCTACGTATGCCACCGCACACAAAATCGCAGGAAAAATGGCGTCAACGTGACGAAAATAATTGGATTGGATCACGTGCACGCATCATGATAATCTGATTGGTTTGAAATTTAAATCCTTCAAAAGATTTGAACTAAAATCGAATCTCTGATTAAATATTCGTTAATTACTCTTTTCAGATTAAAATTAAATCTTGTCAGATTTATCTTATTTTAAATCCTGATTTAGATTTTAAATTTAAATCCCTGAAATTTAGAGTGTAACATAATGCCAATTTTATAACTCTTTTTTATATTAGATAATTATGTAAGTTTGACATTAGATTTATTCCTCAAATAATTCAATGATTATCATTAATTTTCCATTCGTCGATCATATTCGTATCACTTTCAGGAAATGTTAGAATCTTAATCCAAATGGACAAACATAACGTGAGTACACCTAAGAATTTGTGTTGACTTGATCTTACAATCTTATAAAATTCGATCTTTATTCCAGTACACAAAATTGACTTGACGCTATACCAATTATCACGGTTTGTTGATTTGAGCGATCCTAAAGATGAAGAATACAGGGGATATGTGTCAGCAGCTTACAAAGAAGCAACATTCAATATTGGAAGGACCAGTGACACAGGGACAGGTGGTGTAGGGGAGGAAGTGGTGGATCCAGCGGAAAATGTAGTTTTCCCAATAGATTCGGGTTTCCCATCTGGATCAAAGGCGACATACATAAGTCATAATTTGTTTGAGCTAATACGTGTTTGGATCGAGGGTTCTAATAACGAAAATAGGGAACGTATTGGCGCCTTTTACGTCAAAGCGATGTACAATTCAGAATCAGTGCAAATAACAACTATAAAAACGGCAATAAATGGTAAGGAAACGTGTTTCACCTCGGTCATTATTTTCCCAGAATGGTGTAATATTCGGCTATCATCCGACTTAATTGTTACTTCTTGGATATTGCTGCGATAAGATAACTAGTATGCGGTAAATTTCCAGTATTTTTACATAAAATACACCCATAAATACCTAACATAAAAAATGGGCTGTTGCTATGACAACCGAGTATAATTAAAAAAACCTATTCTCGTTATTCAAACATGCTACCAAAGTGTGTCAACCTGGCAAGGTATGAGTATAAAAAATGTTGATGACCTTTGCCATCAACACTCAATAATTACCTGAATATCAATTCACCCTAACTCCCCGGGCATCATTTTGTGGGAGAGAAAACAGTTGTGTTCACAAGTTGAACCACGCGCTGAGCGTAGCACGAGATTGATATGGCCACCGCGCGATACAAGATTGTAGCACTGTCAGCTTGTGTAAGGTCCAGGAAGGTTAGTGTAAATACACGCTTGAGACCGAGCCAAGGTAGTTTATCCTCTAGTAATGCTTTTATGCGAGGTGGCGCAACAGCAAGTGTTTATGAGATGACTACAAGTCTCGAATTACCTAGGGGGCCAAATCAAGTATTTATATCCCACCTGTATCCCCGTGCTGTAAAAGGTTGGTGGGTATACAGATAACCATTAAGACCTATACAACACTTCTAGGGTGGACAACCTAAAAAATTGGGTGCACAAAGGCGGGAAATGGGGGGTCAAAGTTCAGGGGGGTCAAATTTTGTGAACATTTGAGCAAACCATATCGTGTTTGGTATCAAATGAAAGCAAATTCAATAATAAACATGTTATATTGTAATGATTCTTTAGTCATACCATTCCTTTTCAAAATATTACAAAAAAACTGAATGTATATAACAAAACCCTATCTTAATACGTATACTGTGTACATGGATTATGTGAAACTCATGAAGTTTCACCGGATAACGCTATATAACCAGCATCATAATATGCATATCCTAGAGTTATAAAACATACATGTTTTCAACCTGCACAGCATCATCAGTATTTATTGTTCATAATCTTTAGTTGTCAGATTCATGCTCATCATTACTGCTACTGTTATAGTGCCATCACTTTTCAAAGTTACTTTTTCAGCATGCATTACACGACTGCATATGGACGGAGAGCCTTTGCACTTGCATCCTTAGCATGCAACTGATTGCTTTCAACATGCACAGTTCTTGCTGCACAAAGGCACACTCTTGCAGCCGCATGATATTCCCGTGTTGATATCCTGTGGCCATGATGATATTGTCATTGTAGTGGGTACAAACAAACTTTCAAAGTCCAGCCATATTCTTCTGCTGAAGGGAGATTTTGTTCCGCTTGGTGTGCTGTCTTGTCAATGATTGTTGCGAATGCAGCACGCTTTAAGTGCTGCATAAATGCACTTTCTGTAGGAAGCAGCATTTTCAACACTGTGTTATTCTTGTTCAAGAATGTATGTGCCCTAATTTCTACTATCATGTCTAGAGAAGAGAAAAGAGAGTCATCGCCAGCTTTACTGTGTACTGATATGAGTAACTTCCTTGCCTGGTTGATGATGTCTTCACTCAACTTATACTCATTCTCCTCAGCAAACTCGGCAATTAAATCCAGCTCTACCTCTTTGGGTCTCTGTAGCCATGACCTTTTCCCTGTAAAGTATGGGTAGCTTGTAACGTCCTTACCACTAATGCTATGAATGAAAGGGAGTGCACGCGGTATAGTTCATCGTCAAGCTTATCTCGTGTATCGGTAGATAGCTATCTGGTTGGGTTCTGATCCACATCTCTTGAAGATTTAAATCTTTTAAGTATGTCGCGTAGTTATATATGCTGAGAACTATTACATCAGTGTCATTTGCATGCACGACAATGCGTTTCACATCATCATTTTGAGTAGCATATATATATGGCATGCAATATCATACGTGTGTCTGCCTCTTCCTGGTTTGACTCTAGGTCTGGTACATCAGATATGGCCATTTGAAAGGAACACACTCTTCTTTGCATCATTGAATCCTCCTGCCAAGGATAATTTCACGGTTCCAAGCTGTGGATTATTCTGCTCATTGGCTACCCAATTTTCACATAAGTAGTTGAGCAATGTGGCTTTATTTTCTGATACCTTAAAGAACGTCTTTGGTTCAGGGATTCTGTAATTGTCATTGACATCATAAATCTTTTTGGTTTCAGATCCGGTTTTGGTTGCCCTATGATCTCGTTCAGATGTTTCAGGCTGTTGCTAATATATCTGTCTGCACAAAAGTGAATGGCTTTGGTGTCTGATGGTATCAAGCAATATCTGTTCTTGATACCGCTTCGCTACTTCAGGAAAAGGAACATCATTCTTTCTCACGCAATACATCCCATCTATGATAAGAGCGGTTGTCAATCCTGGGTGCAGTTCTGATACATCGGATACGCCGGATACTCCGGTTTCATCTTTCAGTGCCTTTACAAGTGTAGAATTTGATCCAGGAGCTCTCATATGGCCATTCTCATCAAATAATGATGGAGGTGAATCTGCACATTCATGTCTGCCAATAAAATCTGTGATATCAACATCAACACCACTAGCTATAACCTGGGTCATCCTCATAAGAGCGACGACTTCAACACTCTTTCCTTTCGTTACTCTTTTGTTCTAGGGGTATGGAATGTGTTGAGTTTTACGATTTTCTTCTTGTTGTCGTTGCCTGTTATTCTGCTATTGCTTGTTCCAATGCCGTTGTCAGTTGTGTTTTTACTATTTCATCTGCTCTCTGTCCAGTTGAGATGTTCACCAGTTGGGGCGTTTGCAATGTGAATGAATGGATTACTCCACTTATTATTGTCTTCAGTGGCATATGTGATATGTGAGACAAAATTAGCATCCTTTGCCACTTTACCAGATTCATGGTGTGGGTTCTGTGTTCCAGGGCCGGGTCCGTGTCTAGCATGGATTTAAGCTGGAATGAGGCAGCTGCTGTTAAGAGTTTAGTGTACACACATTTTGTTCGGGCTGATTCATTCATGGTGATACCATCTAAGCCACTAGACTCTTTCGCATCTGCATTATACGTCTGCTCCAATAACATGTTGGGGGGGGGGGGGGGGGGGGACAGCAGTGTGACTACATTGTACCATGAGCTCGTCTCGCGACAAAGTTTCCCTGAAGAAAAGATTGATGGACACTAGGCGCTACAGTTTCCAGTTCCTTCATCTCATACAAATATTGTAGTAGCGATTGCTGGCCATATTTGTAGTGTCCTGCAGCAGTTAGGTAGGGAAGCATGTTTGCTGATTCACACAAATGCCCATACCCGTCTCCTTCTCTCTCATAGTAGATGGATTTTAGTAGTATATCACACATCTTAAGAAATATCAGCCAGAAGGTTGCTGTTGGCTTCTCGGATAGCTGAACTTGAAACTCATCAAGGCGACTTTGTAAAACATGCAGCTTCAAATGCGCATTTTGGATTGTCTTCAATCGCGTATCTCTACCTAGATTTGTATCGAGCAGAATCTCGACAATGGGTGATAACTTGTCAGTCCATTCAACGTCATGCTTTTCAATACACCAATTTTCAAATGCTTTGTAGAACAGGTACATCATGCCTTCGTTGAGAATCTGTATTTTGGTAGTAGCTACCACTCTCACCAACAATTTTTCTTGCTGTTCCCTCCTCACACAATCCAATACCAGCCAATATATCTTCGCCACCGCTATCCCTCATTATCTTGCAAATAGCTTTCAAGAAGTTGTGGGCTTGATGAAATCCTCCTACAAGTAATATAACTTTATCAAACATGTTGTCTTGGTTGTTTTCTCTTATTGCGCGTGCTAATTCATATGTCGCATGATCACTGGTAATTACTGTCCATTCATTTCCAAGGATATGGGATGCATTAACAAGTCTCTTCATTTCCTCTTGTAGGACAACTGGATTTGTTGGTGTGTGTGGTAGTAGTGGGAAGTAGCCAATCTTGCTAGCTTGTTTAGCATGAAACAAACTTGAACAAAAGGATGAAAATCCTGGAATGTCTTCCTCTGGACGTGAAATATCAAGTAATGTCGAGGGATTAGAAGATACCCGCGACAATTTCCAGATAAGCAGCAAGTCATCTGCAGTTCCATCACATTTCGTTTGAAGACTCGCAAGGAATGGTATGCTGCCAAGGGACCTTGATTTCTGTCTATCCTTTGCTGTGATATGAACGTTTGACATAGGCTCTTCTTCAATACGACCAAGTGCTACCGAGAGCAGTAAAAAGGATGTTGAATACACTTTCAGAGGAATTCTGTGTCCAACATTCAGTTTTAGGTCATAACATTAAAACAAATTGTATTGCAACAATATAAATGTCATAACTCATGTTCAGAATTAAATTTGCTATCATTTGATACCAAACATGATATGGTTTGCTCAAAATTTACCAAATTTGACCCCCCTGAACTTTGACCCCCCGTTTCCCATCTTTGTGCACCTGATATTTTAGGTTGTCCACCCTAGGAATGTTGTATAGGTCCTAATGGTTATCTGTATACCCACCAACCTTTTACAGCATGGGGATACAGGGGGATTAAGCTGGCCCCCTGGGTAAATACTGTGTTTGGTAGCATGATTCTGATCATCTCCATTTGTAGCCATTTTTAGGGGGTTTTGTCCGTATGTGTTGTGTTATCACGGACCAGTTACTGCCTTTTATCGTGGCTTTTTATCGTATTTTTTTGTGGCACAAGAATCTTGAAAAGTAAGGACGTTGGTTGAAGGAAATTTTGATAAGTTGTGTATTATATTGATACCTACTGCATGAGCATATTTTTGAGGTCCAGAATTAGGCGTTACTAAGATGTTTTTGGGCCGTAACCAAGGCACGTTCTCTGTTTCACATTTAGGTATATGTGTTAGGATGTACAGTGATGCGCCCCTACGATAGTTTCTACGCATAAAGAAGTAGACCCCGAATTACATGGAATTAAAATGTGGTTTGTGTTTGTATTTATTGTATTTCATCAATCATTTTCCTCTCATTCTTCTCACTGGCATAATATGTTGGTGTTTGTTGTCATTTATACGCTATTTATAAGGTTATTTGCCTAGGCGTTAATGAATGCGGATAGTTATAGTCAATTATAATTCAAGCAAATCGGCTGGCGTGAGTTCATTGATACCATGAGCTCACGTAGTCCTTTTCAGTACTTCTTCAGGCAAATGAATAAGGGGGGAACCATACCAAAAAGACATATAACAAGGCTATCATGTGACTAATTTTAACATAATAATTAATGTCTAAATTCGGTTTTTCACGGACATATCGGACAGGTTTAACTTAAAAAATTAGTGCTCACCTGTTTCTTGACCCATATGCATCTATTATTTGGATGAAATTCAATCCGGTAGCCTTACATGCTTACACAGAAAAACAAAATTACCAATGTGATTATTGTTTTTTAAGATGGCCGACGAAGATTTTGTCTGAGACTAGTACGTATATACCACTCTCAGGATTTTGTATTAATACCACAGTTGTTTACTTGCTAGTCATAAATAAAAAGATCCAATGCGACTTTTCTGAACCACTTTTGCTAGCTCTTAGTTTCATAGCAATGTCATGAATTCCAAAGAGAACATAAAAGGACAAGTTTGAGTCTCCAAAAATGTGAGTGAGTCCATGGACGGTGGGACCAAGTGGGCCATAAAAATGATTCCCTTCCAACATTGTACTTTTACCCGATACCCAAATTATAGATTTGGTACCAATCTATCGAAACTAGAGCTTACATCAGTTACGAAAATGAAAATACCCGGCGAAGAATTACATTTTAGCGAAAGAGTAAAAATAATGCACAGATTAAATACAAAATAAATCAATTTCAAATGAATCTCCACATTAAATGTGCATTAAATAATCGTGATTTAGCCGACAATTTTTTTTAAAATAAGCTTATTATTATTTTTTATTATTTTTATTTTGATGAATGAAATGATGGATAATTCCAGAATCAAATGTTTAGAGACATTTTGGGAATCTCGGGTCCCAAAATGGGCCCCGGGATATCGACTTAGTCTAAAAAATGATGGATACCATGATAAAATGTGTCCCGATGTGAATTTTTGGATGATTTCACATTTTGAGCTACTTATAAAGTCTGTGTACTGTATTCCCTTTACGAAAATGCAATCACCAAAATGTGATTGCAGCAAGGTGGTACCAGGTTGCACAAGGTTGTCGCACGGTTGCGTAAGGTTGCACAAGTTTGTCACAGGTTGTCGCACGGTTGCGTAAGGTTGCACAAGTTTGTCGCAAGGTTGCACAAAGGTTGTGGATGATTGCTTCAAGGTTGCGCAACCTTCTCAGAACAACCAAACTGGTTGCGCAAGGTTGTATTTTTCCAAATTTAACCTTGCGCAAGGTTGCAGAATTGATTGCGATTTTCATAAGGGACGGGTCAAACTGCAACACATTTGACGCAGAAAAAAAATGTCCAGCAATTTAGCCTAAAGAAATGAATGGACACCATAAAATGTGTACCGATTTGAATTTTTGGGATTTTTTTTCACATTTTGAGCTACGTATGAAGTCTGTGTAGCTAACCGGTCAAACCGCAACATATTTGACGGAGAAGAAAAAATCTGACAATTTAGCCTAAAAAATGACAGACACCATAAAATGTGTCCTGATTTGATTTTTTGGATATGATTTCACATTTTGAGCTATGTATAAAGTCTGTGTAGCTAGCCGGTCATACTGCAACACATTTGACGGAGAAAAAAAAATCATACAATTTAGCCTAAAAAATGACAGACACCATAAAATGTATCCTGATTTGATTTTTTGGACATGATTTCACATTTTGAGCTGCGTATCAAGTCTGTGTAGCTAACGGGTCAAACCGCAACACATTTGACGGAGAAAAAAACATTCCGGCAATTTAGCCTAAAAAATGGCGGACACCATGAAATGTGTCCCGATTTGATTTTTTGGATATGATTTCACATTTTGAGTTACGTATAAAGTCTGTGTAGCTAGCCGGTCATACTGCAACACATTTGACGGAGAAAAAAAAATCAGACAATTTAGCCTAAAAAATGACAGACACCATAAAATGTGTCCTGATTTGATTTTTTGGACATGATTTCACATTTTGAGCTGCGTATAAAGTCTGTGTAGCTAACGGGTCAAACCGCAACACATTTGACGGAGAAAAAAACATTCCGGCAATTTAGCCTAAAAAATGGCGGACACCTTGAAATGTGTCCCAATTTGATTTTTTGGATATGATTTCACATTTTGAGCTACGTATGAAGTCTGTGTAGCTAGCCGGTCATACTGCAACACATTTGACGGAGAGAAAAAAAATCCGACAATTTAGCCTAAAAAATGACAAACACCATAAAATGTGTCCTGATTTGATTTTTTGGACATGATTTCACATTTTGAGCTGCGTATCAAGTCTGTGTAGCTAACGGGTCAAACCGCAACACATTTGACGGAGAAAAAAACATTCCGGCAATTTAGCCTAAAAAATGGCGGACACCATGAAATGTGTCCCGATTTGATTTTTTGGATATGATTTCACATTTTGAGCTACGTATAAAGTCTGTGTAGCTAGCCGGTCATACTGCAACACATTTGACGGAGAAAAAGAAATCTGGCAATTTAGCCTAAAAAATGACGGACACCATAATAATGTGTCCCGATTTGATTTTTTGGATTTGATTTCACATTTTGAGTTACGTATAAAGTCTGTGTAGCTAACGGGTCAAACTGCAACACATTGGACGGAGAAAAAATAATTCCGGCAATTTAGCCTAAAAATGACAGACCCCATAAAATGTGTCCCGATTTGATTGTTTGGATATGATTTCATTTTTTGAGCTGCGTATGTAGCTAACGGGTCAAACCGCAACACATTTGACGGAGAAAAAACATTCCGGCAATTTAGCCTAAAAAATGGTGGACACCATGAAATGTGTCCCGATTTCATATTTTGGATATGATTTCACATTTTGAGCTACATATAAAGTCTGTGTAGCTAGCCGGTCATACTGCAACACATTTGACGGAGAAAACAAATCCGACAATTTAGCCTAAAAAATGACAGACACCATAAAATGTGTCCTGATTTGACTTTTTGGACATGATTTCACATTTTGAGCTACGTATAAAGTCTGTGTAGCTAACCGGTCAAACCGCAACATATTTGACGGAGAAAACAAATCCGGCAATTTAGCCTAAAAAATGAGTGACACCATAAAATGTCTCCCGATTTGATTTTTTAGATATGATTTCACTTTATGAGCTACGTATAAAGTCTGTGTAGCTAACTGGTCAAACCGCAACAAATTTGATGGAGAAAAAAATTCCGGCAATTTAGCCTAAAAAATGACGGACACCATAAAATGTGTCCCGATTTGATTTTTTTGATATGATTTCACTTTTTGAGCTACGTGTAAAGTATGTGTATAATGAACTGATCAAACCGCAACACATTTGACGTATCAAATGATGTTCGCATTTCAAATTTTATCTCCAATATAAGTTTACATTAAATAATCGTGATTTAGCCGAAAAGGTGTTTTTAAGTAAGCTTATTTTTATTATTTTTGTTTATTATTTTGATGAATGAAATGATGGATAATTTTCAAATCAAATGTTTAGAGACATTTCGAGAATCAAACTATCCATTATAACAACACATCGCTAACAATGTGAGTGTGACAGTCATCGAATCTGGTTCCGCTGGGATCCTAAAGTACCAAACACATTAAACATGTCTACCGAAACCGCTCAACCAAAAACCATGCAACCCGATAACCGCAAAACCCGCGAACCGCGAAGCCCGAGAACCGCTCTAGTTTCATTATAATTTTTGTCGCGCGTTAGCGAGACTATGAGACCGTTTTAGTTCCCAAGCCAAAAGTATGTACAGTGTGCATTAGGGCGGGGCGTAAATAGGGAAGGTATTTTGTTCAAATTGGCCATGGTCAAAAGGTATTCCACTTGACCCCACATGATTTAATATGCACTTAAAAAAAAAAAAAATCTTCACCAATTTGGCAACTTTACCATGTATTCCCCTATAGGGGGATAAAGGGTAGTGGTGGGGTCTGAAGACCCCCTCCGAAAAATGTTTAAAGTGCATATTTGATCATGTGGGGTCAAGTGGAATACATTTTGACCATGGCCGATTTGAACAAAATACCGTCCCTATTTACGCCCCGCCCTAGTGTGCATGTACTTTGTATGATGCATAACCAGGCCCGTGCTTTGCTTAGCATAAACATGATAACGCATTGTTTACTTTGAGTAAGGGACGCACCATTAGATTTTCAGGGGGGGGGGGGGGGGTAGGAAGTTTGCGCAAAAAAAAAAAATCACCCCTTGCGGCGGCCCAAAAAAAACAAATCTCCCCCCAACCCAACTTCCTACCCCCCCCTGAAAATCAAATGGTGCGTCCATAACGGTAGACGGTGTGGGGATAACTAGTGTTGTGCCGAGCCTGCCTAACTTCGCAAATTCTCTACTATGCAATCTGGATTTGTATTGGCCTATTATTTAATGTGCTATTAAAATTAATACACGAGTTGCGGGCAATTATTATTTTAATAATAATAGCCCATAACTTACCAATTACAAAAAGTAGCTCAGTGTACGTAACACTGGCGTATGTTGCAAATGAACTTGATTTATATGAGAAACTACCCCGGAAACTACCAAAATCAGACTTATGACGTTTACCAGAATAACATTGCTGGAAATGTTTAATTTATGTTCTTTAGCTACATGTATAAGACTATTAAAACGTACGAGGAAACTGCACCAAACACTGCTTGTCAACCAAACAGCGCTTATAACTAGTTTAACAAGATTAAAATGATAAATATAACAAAATATTTACATTTTTGAGCGTGTTCTTTTGCCAATGCGCGTAGGGGGCACTGGAAATGACTGAACACGGTCGGTATATGTAAACAGGGATTTTGATTTCTGTGTGTTCGAATACAATAAGACCGAAATGCGGATGGATATTTAACTTCCGTACTGTTAAGACGCCGTGTGAGTTGAGCTCGTCTGCTGCCTGCTACATGTACAGTATGCTATGAATGACATGACACTTACTTTGCACAGCGCTGTTTTGTCATTTGGACCCAATGTACATGTTCAATGAACATTGTTCATACATGAATGTCTCGTTGGACTCCTTACGATATGCTGATTAGGCCTATTGCCACGTGAATCGTGTCGTCGATCAATGTTTGTTATGGATAAACAAAATACAGGGTGGCTCATAAAATCAGCATAACGTAAACGGATACACTCTCGTGGTCTATGTCAGTGTACAGAGTGTAACATTATAATACGGAATGGCCTATGAATGAAACCTTTTAGTGTCTTTAGTTTGGTCAACTTGCTTCTTTTATTTTAAATTACAGAACAAATGCAATAACTTTTATGTTTCAGGAAACTGTAAACATCTTGAAACTCACCCGTTTCCAGAGTAATTCATTCTCTTAAAATTCGTTTATTACCGGGCCTTTAAGTATTGCCCGGTTTTTTAAATGAACGTGTCTATAGTTGGTATTTGCTTTTTATACTTGTTGTATTTATATATAATGTTTAAACTAAGTAAAATACTTTGTAAGCTCTTTTTTATTTTATTTATAAACTAGATGTTTGTTTATTTTTATTTATTTTTAATTTTAATTTCTCCACCCGCCGCCAAATAATGAACGAAATTATTAAGAAAATATATGTGTTAATTAATTAATTAATAAGAACAATAAATTAACTATTTAAATTCATTATTGCGGCCGTTAATATGTTGACATGCCCTCTCCTGATGTTAGAAGTTCTGTGGAAGATGACATCTATAACCTCTATATAGTGCCTCCTCACCCTCATATCTCCAATCCCTTAAAGTCATTGAATGAGACAGTTCAATTGCACTTGATTGATTTTGATGTGATAGGTATACTCTTTTATCGATACACATTTAGCATGATTAGTGACTCCAAAACAAATTCGGGCGTTTGTTATAGACAACTGACAACAATCGAGTACTTTTTGAAACAATGTTTATGTTATATGTGAAATTTGATTTAGTTGAAATTGAGATTGCTGGTGGTGTTTTTTTATATTGATTGTGTTCATATTCTTCCTTATGCCCCCTGCGTTCAAACACAATCCCTCTGAGCGACATTTGTCTTTTTTAAGACTCATCTTGTTTATACTAATAATGTACGAGGGTCATTCAAGACATTTCACCTCTTACCTCATAGCTTTGCTATTACACTAGCAACCAAAAGTATTAGGACAGTTGATTGTGGTGTCAAATATATATATTCAATTTGGAGTGTAATATTTTACTACGAGTTGAACAAATGTGTTGTTGAATCTCTTCTCATTGATAAATTCATGTTTCCTATAGCATCTGCTAATTCAATTCCATGGAATTAAAGAAAACATGTGCCCTCTTGAAATCCCCATACAAATGTCCCATTGGAAATAGCTCATGAATAATTCATCAACCTCATTATAGCCAATGTAATCCTATGGTGGGTAGTTTGACAATTTTGACTTCCTTTCAAAAAAATCCTTCTCAATTGTTTGTCAATGGATTCACTGAAGTAAGACTAATCCCAATATTGTCACTAGTCTTTAATCTCTCACACATATTGACACCTGATCTCTTCATTCATCTTCAAAATAAGATATTTGGGAGGGAAATTTAGTTTCATTTTGGCACCTTTACTTTCATATTCTAAATGGAAACCAACCAGATTCTCTGTACTTTCTCATAGCACCCACATGACCTGGGCACACTACACAGGGCTATCATTTCATCATGACTTAAGAATTGTTGTCAAGCTATTTGACTCAAATTAACTAAATATACATGTATCGATGCAAAAAACCTTAATCACTGAAATATTGTTACAAATGTTTTCCTTTTAAATAATAATGTTTTAAGTACACTGTTAAAAATACTTGTAATTTTACAAAGAAAAATCGTAACTTTACAGCATGTTTGCCCTTTAAAAACAGACGACACAATAATTTAACAAACCTAACGTATTTATGCAGTGATATTTAACGTAGAATTACAATTTAAATGTAAAACAAAGTAAAAATACCATCGAACTTGACAATGGATCGTGTTTTTACGTTGATCGCAGCGTATTTGTCGTATAAACAGTGTTCGTATTTGTAAAATAACGGCGTTTTCATGTTAAATAAAGTATAATTTGTAAAAATACCATCGAAGTTGACAGCGGACCGTGTTTTTACGTTGATCGCAGCGTATCTATCGTATAAAAAGTGTTCGTTTCTGTAAAATAACGGCATTTTCATGTTAAATGAAATATAATTTGTAGAAATACCATCGAAGCTTAAAAATACTTGTAATTTTACAAAGAAAAATCGTAACTTTACAGCATGTTTGCCCTTTAAAAACAGACGACACAATAATTTAACAAACCTAACGTATTTATGCAGTGATATTTAACGTAGAATTACAATTTAAATGTAAAACAAAGTAAAAATACCATCGAACTTGACAATGGATCGTGTTTTTACGTTGATCGCAGCGTATTTGTCGTATAAACAGTGTTCGTATTTGTAAAATAACGGCGTTTTCATGTTAAATAAAGTATAATTTGTAAAAATACCATCGAAGTTGACAGCGGACCGTGTTTTTACGTTGATCGCAGCGTATCTATCGTATAAAAAGTGTTCGTTTCTGTAAAATAACGGCATTTTCATGTTAAATGAAATATAATTTGTAGAAATACCATCGAAGCTTAAAAATACTTGTAATTTTACAAAGAAAAATCGTAACTTTACAGCATGTTTGCCCTTTAAAAACAGACGACACAATAATTTAACAAACCTAACGTATTTATGCAGTGATATTTAACGTAGAATTACAATTTAAATGTAAAACAAAGTAAAAATACCATCGAACTTGACAATGGATCGTGTTTTTACGTTGATCGCAGCGTATTTGTCGTATAAACAGTGTTCGTATTTGTAAAATAACGGCGTTTTCATGTTAAATAAAGTATAATTTGTAAAAATACCATCGAAGTTGACAGCGGACCGTGTTTTTACGTTGATCGCAGCGTATCTATCGTATAAAAAGTGTTCGTTTCTGTAAAATAACGGCATTTTCATGTTAAATGAAATATAATTTGTAGAAATACCATCGAAGCTTAAAAATACTTGTAATTTTACAAAGAAAAATCGTAACTTTACAGCATGTTTGCCCTTTAAAAACAGACGACACAATAATTTAACAAACCTAACGTATTTATGCAGTGATATTTAACGTAGAATTACAATTTAAATGTAAAACAAAGTAAAAATACCATCGAACTTGACAATGGATCGTGTTTTTACGTTGATCGCAGCGTATTTGTCGTATAAACAGTGTTCGTATTTGTAAAATAACGGCGTTTTCATGTTAAATAAAGTATAATTTGTAAAAATACCATCGAAGTTGACAGCGGACCGTGTTTTTACGTTGATCGCAGCGTATCTATCGTATAAAAAGTGTTCGTTTCTGTAAAATAACGGCATTTTCATGTTAAATGAAATATAATTTGTAGAAATACCATCGAAGCTGACAACGGATCGTGTTTTTACGTTGATCGCAGTGTATCTGTCGTATAAATATTGTTCTTATTTGTAAAATAACGGCGTTTTCATGTAAAAATACCATCGAAGTTGACAACGGATCGTGTTTTTACGTTGACTGCAGTGTATCTCTCACAAAATAGTGTTGGTATTTGTAAAATAACGGCGTTTTCATGTTAAATGAAATATACTTTGTAAAAATACCCATATTTCACCATCGAAGTTGACAACGAATCGTATTTTTACGTTGCCTTTCGTATAAATAGTGTTTGTATTTGTAAAATAACGGCTATTTTCATGTTAAATGAAATATACTTTGTAAAAATATCATCATCGTTGACAATGAATCGTGTTTTTACGCTCACCCCAGTGTAGGCCTATCGTTATTTGTATAACGACGATTTTCATGTTAAGTGACATAGGCCTATACTTTGTAAAAATACAATTGAAGGTGTTTTTTTCAAATATTTTAGGCCTACTTATGCTTGAGTCTGGTGGGGGAGAAAAAAAAACAACCCCCATTGAAGTATACAATGAATAGTGTTTTTACGTTGACCGCAGTGTACCTCTCGTACACTGTTAAAAATAATCGTAATTTTACAGGATTTTTTTGTCGTAAAACAAATAATCGTAATTTTACAGGATTATTTTGTCGTAAAACAACGGTCCGTCCTGTTTTTTAACAAATCTACGGTATTTATATCATAAAAGTACGACGGAAAAGTGTATAATTACATTTGTAGTATAAAAATGGTAATAAAGTAGTGACATAACAACAAATGTTTGTAATTCTACATTTCTGATATAGGAAATAGTAATTTTACGGCAATTAAATAACGCGAACCCTGTTATTTTTAATTTTTACAGTAGCTTAATGTAAAAGAACAGCGTTAAGAAATGTAAAATTACTGTTTTATTAAATAACCTTAATTTGACAGGATTTATTTGGTCGTAAAACAACTGTTATTATTTAAACGGCGACACCCACATTAGTTAATTATTTCAACACCTACAGTGAAGTGTATTTCAACACACTTCACTGTTTTGGACTCGTTTCGACCCATTTGATTCATTTCGACTCGTTTCGAACCATTTTGATTTATTTCGACCCATTTCATAAAATACAGATAGGTCATCCGATGTTTTCTGTAAAAACAAATTCAATGACACATGCATGTATGAGTTAGCTCCTAATGCTTATCATGTGATGGAGCTACATGAAGATCTGTCTCCAGTAGGATTGGTTTTTTGTGGAGATCCACATCAGGCGCAACAACTGCCTGATTTATGTGATATGCTGAACATTAAGTACAAGCAAATAACCTTCATGAATATCTGCTTTCTGTTCTTTTTTGAACGAAAGGGTTGGTGTTTATTCAAAATTTTATCTGGGGCCGTGGTTACACTTGTTCGCTGCAATAGCAGGCTTCCACGTGGACATAAAAACAATAGGTTTACACTCGAGGTACGATTTACGGTAATAATAGGCCTCCTACTCGATGTACATGATGTATGAAGGCCAGGGCCTAGGTCTTGATGTGAATATTTTGACGGTAAAACACGTTATGACACATGTAGGTCTACTGTTTTTAGGCCTAACGTTATTTGTAGAATATTCCGGGTTTTTTTTACAGCAAACGTAAAAATTGACGTTAATTTACAGGAATAATATACGGATTTTACCGTTTTAAAACGAACCGTCTTAAACAATATTTACACCCAAAAATTGTAAAATCCCGTAATATAACGACTCCCTGTATATTAACGGTTTTTTATGAATAAATAGTTTATATTAACACAAAACACTTCGACATTATTAACTACTTCGTTGGCTCAGTCGGTAAAGCGTCCGACTTACAATACAGAGGTCCCGGGTTCAAATCCCCGTCCGGTCAAGTTAAGGTAAGTTCATCTAAAAATCTTTAATAAATTGCGGAAGCAGAATAAACATATGACACATATTACAATTGACACATAAAGTTAATAAATGACACATAAAATTGCATAAAATGTCCGAAATTATACACAAGCCCCGTTAATTAACAGGTAAAATGTATATTCACAACACATAAACACGTCCGTAAAATAACGTCAAAATACTGTTAAAATACCATCAAAACTAAATAAATTAACGGGACATTACATTTTACGGTCAACGTTATTTTACGGTTGTTAACCGTTATGAGTCCCAGCTGCCAGTTAAAATAACTGTTAATTTACGATCATCGTAGTTTAACGTTGTAGTCGATTGTTCCCAGCGTATTTTTATCGTCAACGTTATTTTACGGTTGTTATCCGTTATGAGTCCCAGCTGCCAGTTAAAATATCTGTTAATTTACGGTGATCGTAGTTTAACGTTGTAGTCGATTGATACCAGCGTATTTTTATCGTCAACGTAATTTTACGGTTGTTAACCGTTATGAGTCCCAGCTGCCAGTTATAATAGCTGTTTTTTAACGGTCGTATTTTTAACAGTGCAGCTGCCAGTAACAAATACTGTTTTTTTACAGTTGTCCAGTATTTTGTAGTTTTACAGCCCACCGTCATTTAACAGTCCCAGCTGCAAGGTAAACTGTCGTTTTTTTTACAGTTACCCAGTATTTTTGAATTTTTACAGCCCACCGTAATTTAACAGTTCATACTGTTAGTGAGTCCCAGCTGCCAGTAATAATTACTGTTTTTTTACAGTTGTCCAGTATTTTGTAGTTTTACAGCCCACCGTCATTTAACAGTCCCAGCTGCAAGGTAAACTGTCGGTTTTTTTACAGTTACCCAGTATTTTTGAATTTTTACAGCCCACCGTAATTTAACAGTTCATACTGTTAGTGAGTCCCAGCTGCCAGTAATAATTACTGTTTTTTTACAGTTTTATTTTTAACAGTGTAGGAATATCATCCCAAATTTATTCTAACAACATTTTAAGAACTTTCCATTCATTTTATAACCCTAGAATACCAAAAACCTAACACAGTAGTTCAATAGATTCCCAGTGTTTCTCTCAATTTGCAGCTTGCAAAGTGTCCTAATACTTTTGGTTGCTAGTGTATAAACTGCTCAAAAAAGACTATCTTTGTCGTTTGTTCAATGAAGTGTTACATTGATCACAACAGTGCAGTGTGATGGTCTATTGATTTTTAAGCACAAAATAGTGTTGATTTTGGCACTTTCAGATTGCGACCTCCCCATGTTCTCACACAAGTAGCTGAGCACTGGAGCAAGGGATTGCTTCAAATTTGGTATCATTGTAAAGATGAACACATCAACTTTACATGGATATATAACACTTAATGAACATATCCCGCGATATTTGAAAATCTTGTGCTTGAAAAAATATTCCAAACTTTTTTTGAGCAGTTTATAAGCCAGTTCTATGATTGTAGCTTTGAATCTCAGCTACAAATTCATAGTAAATCGGTCTGAGTACTAGATGTACGTTCCTGGAAATGCCGTGGAACCAAACCCGTATTTAATTTCAGAAAACTATTCAAGAGACTATACACACTAACGTTGCTTTCTTAAGAGCTGAGAAATCTTCAATATACATCAAGGGATTCCAAGTTTCTTAAAAAAATAATATTCTACTATTGACTATCTGATTGACTATTCTGATTCTTGAATAGTGAAGAAAATTCAAATATTGCCTATAATTTTGAAGATTTTTAAAGTGCTATAGTATTATGAAAAGTCAAAAAAAGGAATAACAAACTGACGAAACAACGCATGCATATATGTGTTGGCATTCTAACCAGTTTGATCACACATGGAAAAAAGAATTATAAAAAAATGTAATCCTAACTATGAATGCGATGCTGTATATTTCAGCAACAATCTTTGAACGTATCAATCAATAATAATGAATATATAAGGGAAAAGGTACAATAACATAATGCATAACCCCTCGAACTATTATCATACAGCAAAAGTTGTACCTGTTGATTACACACAATCAGCAAGTATTGGTGATGTTATAACACTGGCGGTTACCACTACAGTTACTACTTCCGATTTAAGATGGCGACACAATGGAGGTCCTTTTATCACTGATTGGGATGCTAAGACAGAGATACGTCTGGGGAATGTGAGAAAGGCAGATGAAGGAATATACGAGTGTTATGAGGACGGACATCGTGGAGATGGTGTGCATGCAATTATGAGAGTTAGTGTGAGAGGTAACGTTGCCGTTCAAATTAAAAACTACCATTCTAAATTGGTTTAACTTAGGTAAATAGATAAATAAATAAATAAATAAATAAATAGATAAACTATTAAATAAATAAATAAATAAATAAAAAAATAAAAAAAAAATAAAAAAATAAAATAAAAAAAAAAAAAAAATAAAAAAAAAAAAATAAAAAAAAAAAATAAATAATAAAAAAATAAAATAAATAAATAACCAATTAAGTATATGATTTAATGAGTTAATGAAATTCAATTGACAAATCAAAATTCGACATTTAGATGTCATACATTTTCAAAAGTGTTTTCATTGAACAATGTGTCTAGAAATCCCTTTTAAATGCAATTTTGACTTTCAAAAACGACAAATAGGCCTACTTACGTCAGTATTAATATTTCGACCGACAAATTAAATTTCAGCATTTTGATGACGTCATACATTTTTATAATTTCTCCATTGAATTTTGAAACCCCCCAAATCGGCTTTTGAATCTTGTGTTTATGACGATTGTGTTACTGTTTCAACTTTTGGCAAACTGGCCCACTGTGCCTCGGTTAAAATGAACCACCCAACATAATAAATTAAGAAAATGCATTTTGTTATTGTTGGTTATTGTTTATTTGGGACAATAAATTAATATTTCTTGTGTTAAGCGTATATTTTAATTATGAAACTTAATCACCCAGCATGCCCAGCCGGTAAATACGGTCCATCTTGTGAGGATGATTGCTTGACGTGTTACAATGGCGGTATTTGTCATGAAGAGACAGGAAAATGTGTATGTCCACCTGGATTCATGGGTGCCAATTGTGAAACAGGTAGTAAATTGGTTTTCATTTATGTTTCGAAAACCATTGTATTCTGAATATTAACATTTCGTACGCGGTATGTCGAGAATTTTTTGACGACAAACGCGCACTTATATCATTGCACGTACTAGTACTTTACGCTTGAACAATCCAATACTAAATGAGTGTGTGCAATTAATTGTTACACTGCATCAAACGATGATTGAATCCACATTCAGACGACGAATGATTTCCCATTTGTACTCCGTTCTTTATACCATAAGCATAGTTGAGTTGTTTTATATCTTATAACTATAAGCATCATTATGTTTATCAAAGCAAAGCGCACGCAATGTATGATAGATACTTGGTTGCTATTTGATTTAGAACTAGCTATGGATCCTTACTTTACCGATTGAATATGACCTTCACTATTATATATTGTGTTCAAATTAATTGTGAACATAGTCTTGAACGTCTTACATTCGGATACATAATTGTAAATACAAATGAATATACAGTCACAAGGCAGTGCTTCAAAGACCTGACCTTAGTAGAAATTACCTGATACTTTATAGTCAATATCATCCGATAATCAAACTGAGCAATTCCGGTGAGCAATAATGGCAATATCCTAATTTTAGAGAAGTTACAACGGAATATTAAACAATATAATTATCTATCTCGTTATGATTCGGATACATAATTGTATAAAATTAGAATGACTATACTGTGGAGTCCCCGCTACGAGAGGCCATCTCCGACATGACTGTCACAAAGCAGTGCTTCAATAACCTGACCTTAGTAGAAAATACCTGATACTTTATAGTCAATATCATCCGATAATCAAACTGAGCGATTCAGGTGAGCAATAATGGCAATATCCTAATTTTAGAGAAGTTACACCGGAATATTAAACAATATAATTATCTATCTTATGATAGATTGTGGTAACAATCACTGGGGAGCTGACTGTACATTACTCTGCAGCAGTGGTAGCGGCAATTGCAAGACATATCATTACTGCGTTCCTGATCCTGTAGGCTGCTCATGTATGGCGGGGTATACTGGTGACACCTGCAACCAAGGTAAAGATCAACGTGAATTGTTTGTTAATTAGTACATTACATATTTCAGTTCACATTTTGTTAAAGGAGTGGTTCCGCAAGCACAACATTGAGCTTTATTTGTTAGAAACATAATTATGGAGTTGACATTGCCACACTATATAGAACAAAACACCATACTAGTCTCAAAAACGATTAAAACATTTCTATCTCTCAACATGCAATTTTTAAAATTCGCGGCGATCGAAAGTCCCGGTGTCGATGACGTCATGGTTATCGGCATTGTATAACTGTTACTTCGTGTACAGTGTGGTGTGCTTGTGTGATGTTGGCGTGTGATGGATGTAGGTGTGTGTGTACATGGAATTTTTTCATACATCGCGCGCATTAGTTTGAATGTTTTATTATTCAAGCTTAACAAGATGGCACTGCAGGACAGTTTTTCTTTCTTTTTTTCTACAGCTTTTAACATTATAATGGCCCTCAAACCATGCCAAATATTCTAAATATTATGGTGTGGACGTCAAAAACGTCATACTGGACCAATTTAAGTGTTAGCAATGTCAATTTTTGCTTACTTCGCATTAGTTTCAATGTTTCATTATTGAAGCTTGACAAGATGGCTTCAGGACAGTTTTCAATGACCATTTTAGTTCAAAATATCAAAAATTGGGCGCGCTCCGCGCGAATATCTTCTGCAGGTTTTAACATTATATTGCCCTTATACTTGACCAAAGTTTTAATGTAAAAACCACACCAAAAGTTCTAAATATTATGTGGGGTACGTTATTATCATACTGGACCATTATTGTTAGAAATGCATTTTTTTGCGCGCTTTGCGCGCGTATTAATTTTGATATTTCATTATTTAAGCTTAACAAAGTGGCTTCAGGACAGTTTTCCATGACCATTTTAGCTTCGCGCGCATATTTTATACAGGTTTTAACATTAATTTATAATGGCCCTCAAACCCTACCAGATATTCTATATATTATGTGGGGGACGTTAAAAACATCTTACTGGACCATTTAAGTGTTGAAAATGCAAATTTTTGCCCGCTTCGCGCATATTAATTTCAATATTTCATTATTTAAGCTTAACAAGGTGGCTTCAGTTTTCCATGACCATTTTAGTTAATACTCAACAATTTTTCGCGTTCCGCGCGGATATTTTATACAGGTTTTAACATTATAATGGCCCTCAAACCATACCAAATATTCTGAATATTATGTGTAGGACGTAAAAAACATCATACTGGACCATTTAACACACACATTCTGAGAAAATCATGCAGTATTGCAAAATCCAGGAAAATAGGGGTCAGCATTTTTTTACTCATACTATGAAGTTTTGTTGTGTTCCTCAAAGCATTCATGAATATCAGTATGAAAAATTCTCAGGTACCCCCTTTAGGGAGATATAATTGCCCCTCAAAACGAGGCTTAAATATCCCCGGTGAAAACTTGATAATAATGAATTTAGAGACATTTGTTGTTATGTTTATAACAATGCAGGTAGCTTTAATCACTTTCTCTTTTCGTATATCTGATGTGACATCTTTCTACTATTCAAAAATACACAGAACAACTAAAAATTATTTTGGAATGTTCCATTATGAAGAATAGGGGTGGTGCTACTTTTCATGGTTTGAGAAATATTTCAAAAGTGTGATTTTTCACCATTTTCATTTTAAAAATTAACAATTTTCATATCTTTTAATTTTTTTAATATTTGCGCCATGTATTACCCTATTGTTAATGTTTATGAACCATTGTCAAACAAATTGTTCCCCATTTAGTTTCTCAATCAGTCCAATAAACTCTATCCTTTAACCGAATCACTCGTGTAACCATTTCTAAATGGTTTAACCCTCTTAAAAGAGGGTTATTCCATTATTTTTATAGGGAATTCACAATTTACATAGCATTTTAAACTTTAATGTGGCACCGAATAATACACAAGATGTTTTTACTTGAACCATATGAATACACATGGGTATGCTTATTGTATGCTAGCTCAAACACATGACCATACAAGGTTGATACCATTATTACGTAGGGGTGTATGTCCTATAATGGTTATACGTTTGACGCATTTAATAAAGCTTGGTAATTGTACAAAGTAGAACATATATTAATTAGTCATATTTAGTATTCATTCTTTAATCTGAGCATTGTTGATGAGCAGACTAAAACGTATAGTCAAATTAAGAGCATTCCATTATATAAGAGGGGTGTTTATTTGCTTTTATCACCTCTTCTGTGTTCCTATTACACCCTCTTTGGGCATTTTCATGAATTGTACCGTACTTTATATCGTGCTTTGTCAGTACTCAGCAATCAATGTTTTACATATGCATCCAACCGGGTGGCTATTAACCTAAGACCCAAAAACTAAGACCTAAAAATTAAGACCCCTCTCAAATGTCCTAAAAATCAGTTTGAGATACACGAGGATAGTGGATAAGTTGTTTAGAGTGGATGAGAAATCATTTGAATCCATTTTGGCGCCAAAAATCCCAGGGTCTTAGGTAAGTAGTTCAGAGGGGGGTAAACTACTAACCTAAGACCCCCTCTCAAATGTCCTAAAAATCAGTTTTAGATACACGAAGATAGTAGATAAGTTGTTTAGAGAGGATGAGAGATCATTTGAATCCATTTGGCGCCAAAAATCCAAGGGTCTTAGGTTAGTAGTTGAGAAGGGGGTAAACTATCAACCTAAGACCCCCTTTCAAATGTCCTAAAAACCGGTTTTAGATACACGAGGATAATGGATAAGTTGTTTAGAGGGGATGAGAGATCATTTGAATCCATTTTGGTGCCAACAATCCAAGGGTCTTAGGTTAGTAGTTGAGGGGGGGGGGGGGGGGGGTGGTAAACTACTAACCTAAGACCCCTTCTCAAATGTCCTAAAATTCAGTTTTAGATACAAGAGGATAGTGGATAAGTTGTGTAGAGATGATGAGAGATCATTTGAATCCATTTTGGCGCCATAAAATCCAAGGGTCTTAGGTTAGTAGTTGAGGGGGGGGGGGGGGGGGAGGTAAACTACTAACCTAAGACCCCCTCTCAAATGGCCTAAAAATCAGTTTTAAATACAAGAGGATAGTGGATAAGTTGTTTAGAGAGGATGAGAGATCATTTGAATCCATTTTGACGCCAAAAATCCAAGGGTCTTAGGTTAGTAGTTGAGAGGGGGAAAAACTACTAACCTAAGACCCCTTCTCAAATGTCCTAAAAATCAGTTTTAGATGCACAAGTATAGTGGATAAGTTGTTTAGAGGGGATGAGAGATCATTTGAATCCATGTTGGTACCAAAAATCCAAGGGTCTTAGGTTAGTAGTTGAGAGGGGGTAAATTACTAACCTAAGACCCCCTCTCAAATGTCCTATAAATCAGTTTTAGATACAAGAGGATAGTGGATAAATTGTTTAGAGAGAATGAGAGATCATTTGAATCCATTTTGGCGTCAAGGGTCTTAGGTTAGTAGTTGAGAGGGGGTAAACTACTAACCTAAGACCCTCTCAAATGTCCTAAAAATCAGTTTTAGATACACGAGGATAGTAGATAAGTTGTTTAGAGAGGATGAGAGATCATTTGAATCCATTTTGGCGCCAAAAATCCAAGGGTCTTAGGTTAGTAGTTGAGAGGGGTGTAAACTACTAACCTAAGACCCCCTTTCAAATGTCCTAAGAACCCGTTATAGATATACGAGGATAGTGGATAAGTTGTTTAGAGGGGATGAAAGATCATTTGAATCCATTTTGGCGCCAGAAATCCAAGGGTCTTAGGTTAGCAGTTGAGAGGAGGGTAAACTACTAACCTAAGACCCCTTCTCAAATGTCTTAAAATTCAGTTTTAGATGCAAGAGGATAGTGGATAAGTTGTTTAGAGAGGATGAGAGATCATTTGAATCCATTTTGGCGCCAAAAATCCAAGGGTCTTAGGTTAGTAGTTGAGAGGGGGGTAAACTACTAACCTAAGACCCCCTCTCAAATGTTCTAAAAATCAGATTTAGATACAAGAGGATAGTGGATAAATTGTTTAGAGAGGATGAGAGATCATTTGCATCCATTTCGGCCCCAAAAATCCAAGGGTCCTAGGTTAGTAGTTGAGAGGGGGGTATACTACTAACCTAAGACCCCCTCTCAAATGTCCTAAAAATCTGTTTTAGATACACGAGGATAGTAGATAAGTTGTTTAGAGAGGATGAGAGATTATTTGAATCCATTTTGGCGCCAAGTTAGTAGTTGAGAGGGGGCGGGGAGGGGGGGGGGGGTATACTACTAACCTAAGACCCCTCTCAAATGTCCTAAAAATCAGTTTTAGATACACGAGGATAGTAGATAAGTTGCTTAGAGAGGATGAGAGATCATTTGAATCCATTTTGGCGCCAAAAATCCAAGGGTCTTAGGTTAGTAGTTGAGAGGGGTGTAAACTACTAACCTAAGACCCCCTTTCAAATGTCCTAAGAACCCGTTATAGATACACGAGGATAGTGGATAAGTTGTTTAGAGGGGATGAAAGATCATTTAAATCCATTTTGGCGCCAGAAATCCAAGGGTCTTTGGTTAGTAGTTGAGAGGAGGGTAAACTACTAACCTAAGACCCCTTCTCAAATGTCCTAAAATTCATAGATGCAAGAGGATAGTGGATAAGTTGTTTAGAGAGGATGAGAGATCATTTGAATCCATTTTGGCGCCAAAAATCCAAGGGTCTTAGGTTAGTAGTTGAGAGGGGGGTAAACTACTAACCTAAGACCCCCTCTCAAATGTTCTAAAAATCAGATTTAGATACAAGAGGATAGTGGATAAATTGTTTAGAGAGGATGAGAGATCATTTGCATCCATTTTGGCCCCAAAAATCCAAGGGTCCTAGGTTAGTAGTTGAGAGGGGGTATACTACTAACCTAAGACCCCCTCTCAAATGTCCTAAAAATCTGTTTTAGATACACGAGGATAGTAGATAAGTTGTTTAGAGAGGATGAGAGATTATTTGAATCCATTTTGGCGCCAAGTTAGTAGTTGAGAGGGGGCGGGGAGGGGGGGGGGGGGTATACTACTAACCTAAGACCCCTCTCAAATGTCCTAAAAATCAGTTTTAGATACACGAGGATAGTAGATAAGTTGCTTAGAGAGGATGAGAGATCATTTGAATCCATTTTGGCGCCAAAAATCCAAGGGTCTTAGGTTAGTAGTTGAGAGGGGTGTAAACTACTAACCTAAGACCCCCTTTCAAATGTCCTAAGAACCCGTTATAGATACACGAGGATAGTGGATAAGTTGTTTAGAGGGGATGAAAGATCATTTAAATCCATTTTGGCGCCAGAAATCCAAGGGTCTTTGGTTTAGTAGTTGAGAGGAGGGTAAACTACTAACCTAAGACCCCTTCTCAAATGTCCTAAAATTCAGTTTTAGATGCAAGAGGATAGTGGATAAGTTGTTTAGAGAGGATGAGAGATCATTTGAATCCATTTTGGCGCCAAAAATCCAAGGGTCTTAGGTTAGTAGTTGAGAGGGGGGTAAACTACTAACCTAAGACCCCCTCTCAAAGGTTCTAAAAATCAGATTTAGATACAAGAGGATAGTGGATAAATTGTTTAGAGAGGATGAGAGATCATTTGCATCCATTTGGCCCCAAAAATCCAAGGGTCCTAGGTTAGTAGATGAGAGGGGGTATACTACTAACCTTAGACCCCCTCTCAAATGTCCTAAAAATCTGTTTTTAGATACACGAGGATAGTAGATAAGTTGTTTAGAGAGGATGAGAGATTATTTGAATCCATTTTGGCGCCAAGTTAGTAGTGAGAGGGGGCGGGGAGGGGGGGGGGGGTATACTACTAATCTAAGACCCCTCTCAAATGTCCTAAAAATCAGTTATAGATACACGAGGATAGTGGATAAGTTGTTTAGAGGGGATGAAAGATCATTTGAATCCATTTTGGCGCCAGAAATCCAAGAGTCTTAGGTTAGTAGTTGAGAGGAGGGTAAACTACTAACCTAAGACCCCTTCTCAAATGTCCTAATTCAGTTTTAGATACAAGAGGATAGTGGATAAGTTGTTTAGAGAGGATGAGAGATCATTTGAATCCATTTTGGCGCCAAAAATCCAAGGGTCTTAGGTTAGTAGTTGAGAGGGGGGTAAACTACTAACCTAAGACCCCTCTCAAATGTTCTAAAAATCAGATTTAGATACAAGAGGATAGTGGATAAATTGTTTAGAGAGGATGAGAGATCATTTGCATCCATTTTGGCCCCAAAAATCGAAGGGTCCTAGGTTAGTAGTTGAGAGGGGGTATACTACTAACCTAAGACCCCCTCTCAAATGTCCTAAAAATCTGTTTTATATACACGAGGATAGCAGATCAGTTGTTTAGAGAGGATGAGAGATTATTTGAATCCATTTTGGCGCCAAGTTAGTAGTTGAGAGGGGGCGGGGAGGGGGGGGGGGGGGGGGTATACTACTAACCTAAGACCCCTCTCAAATGTCCTAAAAATCAGTTTTAGATACACGAGGATAGTGGATAAGGGATCACGTCAAAACTCGACCGCCAGGCAACCGCCGGTTACGGCCGGTTCCGCCCGGTTCTCACAAAACGTGTCGTCTGTTATAATATACACACATAATGAGGTCATATAGTTACACTCTGGTGAACACGACCGGTTGATAGTGCCTCGTCACACGCGTGAGCAATAACATCTTGAAGTAATGGGCCCTAAGTTTCAGTTGACAACCAGTACAATACAGCTATTGATTTTTGCTGGTGTTGGCTTTTTCAATCTGTTTATAGCTCAATTAACTTTTTTAAATCAATACCGAAAGTCTATGAATGGTGTTTTTTATAGAACGATTATAGAGAGAGCTATTATGACCGCAAAGTAACAGATTGATAGTGTAAATGGGTCCGGTTACAGCATTAAGTCAACCGGCGGTTGTTCAGTGTTGCATGCGCGAATATTCATATACCAGTAAAACATTTGACCTGAAAGAACCGGGCGGAACCGCCCGTAACCGGCGGTCAACGGGCGGTCGAGTTTTGACGTCTTCCCTAAGTTGTTTAGAGAGGATGAGAGATCATTTGAATCCATTTTGGCGCCAAAGATCCAATGGTCTTAGGTTAGTAGTTGAGAGGGGGGCGGGGAGGGGGGTAAACTACTAACCTAAGACCCGCTCTCAAATGTCCTAAAAATCAGTTTTAGATACACGAGGATAGTGGATAAGTTGTTTACAGGGGATGAGAGATCATTCGAATCCATTTGGCGCCAAAAATCCAAGGGTCTTAGGTTAGTAGTTGAGAGGGGGTAAACTACAGTACTAACCTAAGACCCCCTCTCAAATGTCCTAAAAATCAGTGGAATTGTTTGGTTGGGTCTATCATGGTTGGAGACGGACAAGGCCTTGGATTCGGATTTCAGTCTCACATGTGTTTCAACTACCTAGTATACTCTCTGTTACCATAGTTTCAGAATGTGTTCACCAAATAAACTTTTCCATGTTTACAAGGGAATATAGATGGATGGTGAATTTTGAGTATATAGATCTCTTGATGGTGTGGGTGGGGTGGGTTGGGGTGGGGCGTTGAAAACATTGGCTGATGATGCTACTCAGTGATATCCTTACAGGTATAGTTTCGGCTCTTCAGCAATAGCTCACCCTAAAATGCTTAACCCTGTTGCTTGACACTCCGTTTTAAGGGGTGGTGGAGTGGGATGGGTTGGGGTAGGGTTGGGGTTGGTTGGGGTGTTGTGGTGTGGGGTGAGTAGTGTAGGGGTAGTGGTATATTTGAGTGGGTGGCCCGAGAAAACAACCCGTTATTTAACTTAACGATCAACAAGGCATCTATTTTAGCGCAATTCAGATAATGTATTGACAAAAACACCCCTCCAATAAAATGGTATGACCTATAAACAAAGGTTAATGACATAAAAGGGCTATGTTGGCCCTACTTTGTGTCCAACGAGTAGTTGCATTTGAATAAAAAAGGATTATTACACAAACCGTTTGAGAAAACTCAGCATAATTACAAATGTGCATTTTTATACTTTTACAAAACTGCTTGTCTTTATGAGGTTGGTTTATACTGAATTAGAGGGGATACCATTATTTTGACTTTTAAATTTTATTAAGCAATGATATAAATAGATTATATGTTAAAATTAAAAAAATTAAAAAATATGAAAGTGGTTTTTTTTAAAAATCAAATTTTGTCCAATAATTGCAATTTTTAAAGTTTCCTGAAAACATGAAAATAGGAAAACACCCCTTTGAAAAAATAGACTAACCCAATAACTTTTTTCACACATCTTATCGTATTTACAAAGCGGAGGGTACTAATTTACCTCATGAGAAGTTTGATTCTCATTGGCAGTACCTTTCTGTGCGTTTGGACACATCCAATGTACTACTTTTATTACTTTTTCTTATATTAATTGCCGTTCCAGGGGGGCCACATTTAGGGGGGTCATGAATCTTAGCCTATGGGGGTAGGAGATTTTTTTTATTTCACCAGTGGTCATAACTTGGGGCTCTCACTCAATATACAAAATATGAACCAAATATGCCAACCTTCGTGTTCCTCCCCCTGCATGAGTCTATCAGAATATCCCTCTTAAGTATTAGAAATGCCAATTTGTGTGCGCTTCGCACGTGTCAATTTCAATATTTCATTATTTAAGCTTAACAAGGTGGCTTCAAGACAGTTTTCCATGACCAATTTTAGTTCAAAAACTCAAAAATTGTGCACGCTCCGCGCGAATACAGGTTATGACATTATAATGACCCTGAAACCACACCATAAATTATAAATATTATGTGGGGGACGTTTTTATCATACTGGAGCATTAGACTAGTGTTAGAGTGCTATTTTTTTGCGCGGGTATTATTTTCAATATTTCAATATTCAAGCTTAACTAAGTAGGCTTCAGGACAGTTTTTCATGACCATTTAGTTCAAAAACTAAATGTGCGCATGTTTTCTAGAGGTTAAAATATTACGATGGCCCTCAAACCACACCAAATATTCTTAATATTATGTTGGGGATGTTAAAAACGTCATACTGTACCTTTTTTAGTGTTAAAATCACAATTTGTGTGCGCTTCGCGTGTATTAGGTTCAACGTTTCAATATTTAAGATCAACAAGATGGCTTCAGGTGTTTTTTGCCCCCCCCCCCCCCCCCCCTCCATCAAAACAGTCCTGGATACGCAATTGTTCTACAGTATATTAATACGATTTGTATATCCATTATTTCCCACGTTTCTAGCCACAACCATATCATGCATATTGGAGTAACATTTATTTGAGTTGGATTGAAGGTATCATGGAATCACTAGCATTCACTTCTACTTCGCGAATTCTGCGTAACACTAATACTTCAGTGCATCCACTATTTTGTATATTCAACTGGTATTTTCGTTTTGTACCATAATGTCATCTACTTCCCAGATTGCCCTGGTGGTTATTATGGTACTGATTGCCAACACACCTGCCATTGTTCTGTCGGTGATTGTGATCCTGCGAGAGGCTGTAGGATGAGCTCATGTACAGGTGGATATTCTGGACCACAGTGTCAAGGTATGTAAGGTGGTACCGAATCAATACGCTAATATAGGCATTAGACATTATTAGACATTTTGATGATAACACAAAGAAATATTATGCTTTGCTAACCGTAAACAGGATGTCCTAGAATAATTTGTACCAGGAAAGTTGTATTTGTTTAGCTATTAATATCATTGCTACCGGTATAGAGTGCTCATAACATTCTAACATCTACTTATATTTATATCAGGAATTTTGAATTTAACAATCGGCGGTTTCTGATAGAAATTACATGCCATTTCGTGAAATAAGTAGATTCCATGTTTTGAACGAAATCGTCTTTTTAAACATCTTTAAATTTCTATCGAAATGTTTTAAATCCAGTTCCACTGAAGAGATGATTTATGTCGACTGCTGTTAATGTTTACGGGAGGATATTTGTATGACAATGTCATGAGCCGAGTTCGAGTTAAAAACTGAAACACTTTTCTCTAGACAAAACTTGAGATCGAAAGTCATTTAATATAACAGACATGACATAATGGAATTGGCAACGCAATACGCTATCGCGGTCAGTGATCACTGATTAAAGAAGAAGATTTTACGTTCGTACGAAATGTTGCAACAGATGATCGGTATTCGCGGGCTAGAGATGATTGTTATTGTATTTATTTTTATTTTTAACAAACCATTGTCTTCTTATCGCCGGCAAACCAAAGCATTCAGTTCTCCAATTAGGCCTACAGTTATGTCCTGGACCGGGTGACGAATCTGCAGATACGCTACTTTAGATTAACACCGCACTGTTCATTTAGAACTCTGATCCTAGATTCAACATGGATTTGAGTTATCCACAGACTCCTGCCACAGACTACAGAAGTTTTCTCGCACCGCCGACCAGTCAGTCAGTGCCGTTTCATTCTAATCAAATTCTCCGGCATGGCCCCAAGGCCCTCGTCCATTCTGTCCCGTTTCCTAGCGTAATTCCTTCTCCTGTTTGTTTTTGTTTTCCTGCCTCCCGCGTCCTGTCCGTTCGTTGTCACGACGCCCGTGTATTGCGTTGCATTGCGCATTGCGTTGCGTATAATATGGTATGTGTATAACCCTTGACCCTGACAGACGTGAAGGAATTGTTCAGCTTGGCTGACTATAATAATACAACCCTTTCGTTGGTCGTCGATTTAACAGCAGGGCAAGGTTAATTTCTTGCAATGTACTGAAATCGAAAGAGACGATTGTCAGTAATGTCATGCCACACCTGAACAATGAGAGAGATATTGATGAAACTAACAGAATAAGTAGAGGACATGTCCACCACTATATTGCACGTATATACATGTATATATTTTATTGAATGTATTTGTATTTTTATATTTTATCAAACACAGTATAACTCATTCTGGGACACCTTTATAAACATTGAACAATAAGATGGTGCCAGATCCGACAAAATAAACATTAAACAATTTTTCTAAATTAAGTAATTTATCAGGCATGATATGGGCGCCATCGTATACATTTCGCAAGGAGCAAATACAATTTCTGCGAGCATGAAACCATAGAATTATATACGTTTTATCGGGATATTACTGTCATGTTTTGTATTCCACATTGACTATGACAACGGAAACGGAAATAGCAATATGCAACTACAACGGGAATTTTGTTGTATTATGATATGATTTTATTGGCACAAAATCGCGACCTGAAGGTCGAATTACATTGTACAGGAAAGCAAGGAATACATATAAAACAATTCAATACACAAATAGCCAACTTACAGGGCAGGAACATGGCAAACAACAAGAGACGAAGGCCAAATACAGGATATGCGAGCATGATGAAGAAAGACGGAGCACGCAAAGCAAATTATGGGAGTTCACTGTTGATCAGCTTCACATAATAAGCAATGAGGCTTTCAGCATCTGTTTGTGCGAGCACGAGGCTTTGTGAGTTCGGCATTGTTTCTCAATTGTCTACCATGAACCTGACCTCTGAATGCAGGGAGCAACCTTTTAGTCCTACTGCATTCGGCTAGTGACTGAGTAAACTTCAGAGAATGTTGCTCCCTCCGGGCAGACAAATTATTTAATTTAATATCACGAATTATTACACCAGCGCGTATACAAAATAAAATTGATCCAATTTAGTTTTACACATAGGCTTATGCTCATCCAGGGTTCCCCATTTTTATGTTGCAGTTCCTGCCACTTGCAGTCCATCTGCATCCTTCGGTGAGATATGTGAATACAAGTGCCATTGCTCAAATAACGGAAACTGCAATAAGACATCGGGTGTGTGTGATAATGATGCTCCTTGTGAGGATGGATGGGCAGGTGATGATTGTCAGCAAGGTATTTAGTAAAAAAAGTATTTGAGATTACCTTTTCTGAGGATTCGTAACCATGAATTTGAAAATTTCCCTCTGTTTTTAATTTGGTATATAATAATAAGATCAATAACTAAGGTGTCGGATGGTATTACAATTTTCGTCGTCAGTGGAATTTTACCATCGTTGGAAGATTATCACTCAACTAATAAAAATTGATTCTGCATTGATAAATCGCTGTAGCTGTATTGACATAACTTTATTATATTACCACAGCATTGCCAGCTCTCCACGGTAAACCGACGGTGGTGGAGGTTAATGAGCAAGCAGCTTCCATTACCGTAATTTGGAACGCCTGGTCTCAGAATATTGACTACGGTAACGGACCAGCAAATAGTTATAATGTACATTACGGCAAGGATCACTTTTCTGGTTACATAGCGTCAACAACAAATGAAGCGACACTGTCGAATTTGGATCGTGGTCCCACTTACATGATTGCCATCAGCGTTTTGAGAATTGTTAACAATGTACCATTAGAAGGCAACATCGGAACTACCATCACTGTAATAGTGCCATGCATCGGTAAGTAATGCGAACTATATAGGATATATGCTACGAGGAATTGTTACATTTATCACTTATTGACTCTAACCATATCATTTGATGGGACGAGACTAAGGTCATAGACACGGAGCAAGACGAATACAAAAGATGGATCAGAGAGTCTATCAACATTAGAAAGAGTATGACCTCCACGATGAACCGCGACGAGGGACAAAACATCCTCATCAACATTTTCGATGATCTTTTATCATCTGGTAAAAATCCCCAGATGATATAATAACTGGCAACTCGTCGTGAGTCGTTAAGGTCATCAAAATCAAAAGTGTTGACAAAGGATACAGACGTATCCGAAACGTACACGTGAGTATCGTTACACTGCATCAGTAAAATGAACATTCCATATCAGATTCTAATCAACGATCCTTGATGAACCTATTTGGTAATATTAGTCAATGGTAGTAGTGGCTTATAATAATTTTTAAAATTAGATGATCCAGTTAATTTTTAGATTTATGTTTTTCATTAGAGTTAATAAACTACACAGTTCAACACATAGGTTCCAGTCCATCGTAACGAATTTTGGCACACATAATGTACGTGTGCACAGCAACACTAGAACAGGGCAACAACTACGCAGGTGCTGTAATGCTTGAATGAGCACACATCGAATGGAGGAATACCTGAATTCAAAAGTTGCTAAATGATATATTGAAGGAGGGTGGTTAAGCAGCTTGAACCAGGATCTTTGCTTGAACACCGCATTTTTCACCTTTTGAAATGAGGTATTCCTTCAGTCAATGTGTGCTCATTCCAGCAACACAACATCTGTGCGGTGTTCAAGCAAAGACTCTGATTTAAGTTGCTTAACCATTCTCATTCAATACATCATTTGGCAACTTTTGAATTAAGGTATTCCTCCATTCAATGTGTGCTCATTCAAGCATTACAGCACCTGCGTAGCCGGCCGGCTATACCGTTGCTGTGCACCCCTACATTATGTGTGCCAAAACTCGTTTCGATGGACTAATATGCCGGGAGCCCAGAAGGTTTAATCAGCTGAGAAGGTACAAAAGGTTTGATGATCTGATAAATTTAGTTGGGTGCCAAGATTCAATATTATATATTGCTGCCGTGTCGTAGCCTGTACGGGTGGCCGCTATAGAAGGTCAAAGGTCATATAGGGGTCAAAATGTAGAAATGGTTGTATTTCCACCCGATGCTTAGTTTTCCAGATGCAAAATAGGTCAAAGGTCAAATGGAGCCTCAAATTCATTGTACAGGGGTCAAATTCTCAAAATGCTCCGATCTTAATGAACATGGACTCAAATCGATTAGATGGGTGCTACGAGCCATAAAAAGAATAGTTTGCCATATCTACAAGTTAAGCTTCTATTGGTTTTATTAGGTCAATGGTGAGGAGGCTATACCGCTAATGTGTGCTGACCTTTGACCTAATGAAACTAATAGATGCTTAACTTGTAGATATGGCAAACTATTCTTTTTATGGCTCGTGGCATCCATCTGAAGAATTTGAGACCATTTTCATTAAAATAGGAGCATTTTGAGAATTTGACCCCTGTGCAAAGAATTTGAGGCAAAATGTGACCTTTGACCTATTTTGCCCTACATCTCGGAAACTAAGCATCGGGTGGAAATACAATCATTACCTTTTTTGCTCCTTATGGTCTCTGGAAAAGTTTGATATGCATTTCAATATAATCAGACCATTTTTACATTTTGACCCCTATATGACCTTTGACCTTCTATAGCTGCTACCCGAACAGACTGCGACACGACAGCAATATAAAATATTGACTCTTAGCACCCAACTAAACTAATCAGACCATCAAACCTGTTGTACCTTCTCAGCTGATTAAACCTTCTGGGCTCCCGGCCTATAACTCATTTTGAAAATATCAGGCATAATCTAAAGGGGAACTTATTTTTGTTGCACTGTGTATATTTAATCAAAATGGCAAACAACGGGTACAGTCATTTGGGATCACGGTGATTGTATGAACCTTTCCATATCAAAATCATCGAAGATGTTTCCCCGAATCCTTCAACCTAACTTTGTCTCAAAAGATATGACTAAAATCTATAGATGAGGTGACCGTTGTTTACATTTATGACGCCCTCTGTTGATTTGAGACAAAACACACCGGGCAAGAGTTCCTATAGTTTACATAGGCCAGATCAGGTTTTCTAACTAGATTGTGATGTTACAGCAAATTGTTATCAAAACTGTCTTTAAACTTGCTTAGGAATGCTATAAGCTATCGCATTTCACAAAAAAAATTAAAAATAAATGAGTTTTACAATTCATTAGAAAGAAATTTCATGTTGTCTTCATTAACTTTACTGTATATTCTGCCCGGAGGGAATCAACAGAGGGTGTCCCATTTGTAAACACACGACGTCACCGGTCACACCATCTATAAACATCGGTCAACAAATTCCGCCTAACATTTCAAGGTTATTTGGGGTCACTAGAGATCATTTGACAATGAAGGGGCAACATTAAAGACATGCTCTAATTTCACCCGGTCCTGTTAAAATGTATATTGTGACTAAACCGGACTTTATGGCCTATGATGAGACAAGAAAAAAGGCATTTTAATTGGGTAAATATTTGAAAGGGATTTAACAAAATTCGAAAAATAAAATGGTTTAAGTCATCATCCTTATTTAAAAATATAATCGCTTGTCCGACCACCACTTCTCCTTCAAAACTTTGACAAAGAATGGGATTACATTTACAAAGCCGCATTTGGACTTCCGGATCTAAGGAAATGGAGGTATTTGACAAATATGTTCAAAAATAAGATTTTCTTATACCTGGAGGTAGGACAGCATGGTCTTATTTTCAATGCAGAACTAGCTAATTTCCAATGCTCCAAGGAACTAGTTATAGCATTGTAATATCGAGCATTAAAAAATTAAAAAATTATTGCTGTGGTATTTTTGAAAGACAAATGAACCAATGCATTGGAAGGGAAATTAGTACAAATGTAGCAACATCTTTCTAATTAGCATTCATACGATACAACATACATGTAGTAAAGTATAAAACAACGTAAGATGTTAATGAGAAGATCGACGTATCGCACGAAAAAGGCCAGTGTTTTTTTACCAGAATATTGTAAGCAGCTGAAATCTTGAGATTGAGATTTTCAACGTATGTTACCCGTGTAGCGCCACCTCTATGTCGGCATGTACAGGGTGTCTCAAAAAAATTACAACGCACCATTAGGCGATCATAACTACAATTCACATAGTAAATGAGGCCAAATTAGTTTTCTACAATTGGAAAAAACAGCGTTTAATTGTATTAAGTAATTCTGGAGATACCTGTGATTACGTAAGAGTAGTCACGGAACACTTCCATCCAAGTTTGCATATTTTGACAGATTTCACTTGCGCGGCTGGTTACTTACTCATTAATGTTCAATTAGCCAGCACTGTTTAATACTATGATAAAACAAGTTCAATTTGTGATCTAAGAATTATAGGTCAATAAATGCGTATGTGTTGTTTCGAGAGAAATTAGACAAATCAATGCACGCGCGCTGATGTTGATGTGTGAATAATGGCACGACCCCGAAGGGGGAGTGCTATTGTGAGCATATCAACATTTGCGCAAGTGCATTGATTTTTCTATTTTTTCGAGAAACAAAACATACGCATGCATTGACCTAATTCATACACGACACTATACAAATACAAATTCACAATTTAAGCATAATTTTGATCTATGTAAAACGACTAAAAACACTTTAACAAGTTTGCTAACACCCGCAGTGAAAATCGGCGAATCCGCGAATCTTGAACAACGAATCAAAACAAAACGCGCACTGCGTGATTTGAACGGCGCACACGCGGAGTGCAGTGGACACTTTTAATGCACTCCGCGTATTTGTAATTCCTGCTTCCTGATTGGTTCAACAATACATAGAGTGTATGAATACTGAATAATCGATCATAACACCCCCAGAAAACCAAAAACAATACAACTCATTGTAAGTAGAGAGATATGACCATACTCTTTTAATGTAAACAAAACATTTATTTTGTTTGCAATTGCGATACTAATAATCATCTTGACCATCATGCGCATCATTTCAGCCTTCAAGTTGCAAATGTGAAGTCTAGAAGCTTGATATGTTGTATGCGTGATGTTAATAGATCTTGAACTTGGTTTAATAACGACATTGTTCATTTTTTTCTAAAATTACTATAATTTTGTTTCCAATTGTTATAAAAAGATTGAACTTATCCTACAAATTTTAAATTTTACTGTTCTTAAGTATAAAATGTGATGAAAATAATCTAGACAACTTTTATTCTATATTTTGTGTTAAACTTTGGTCTCATCTAGAATATTTATTTAGAACCAGAATAAAAATTCCTTTAAAAAGGAAAAGAGGCGTTCATATAAATTTTAAAAACAGATAGCAGAATGTGATATAGGTAAAACGAAGTGTGGTTTATAAGTCATAAGTTTTATTTTAACATTTTAATATGATTGAAAATCACAAATTCATGTTAATAATATAAACGCCAAGCACTCGGATCAACCAAAAAAAAGCTGCTACAATGAAAGAACTGCAAGTGTCGAAAAAGCATGTGCTTGGAGACAACGCGATAAAACAGATACTTCTATTAAGAATAAAAAGAAAGAACTGCAAATGTCGAAAAAGCATGTGCTTGGAAACAACGCGATAAGCTTGACAGATACTGATAAACTGGTACAGGTCAATTCCAAGAATGATGAATGAAGCGCATCATGGACATAGGACCCTGCGGACGTTGATCGATAGCGATCATTAAACGTCAAACATCCAATCAGCTATTTAAATTGAAAGAAAAAAATGTGAAAATACCCGATTGAAGTATTAAACTTCATTGGAAAACATGATTGATCACATGTTTGGGTACAATATCCTCCTGCGTGAAATTGAACTACAGCATGTACATATAACTAGAGGAAACATTTTGACTATATAGACACCATGGCAGTTTAACCTCAAATTACTTTAGCCATGCATGTAATGATTGGGGATTTTCTATAAGCTTTTCTAAGCTATATTACTAGTGAGGTTAAACCGGCAACCTTGTTGTCAAGGCACCATCTAAAATCATCATCTAAATATATTGAAGACTGACGTGTGGTTCAATCATTACATTTGTCGTTAATCCATAACTAGCCTTCTTGTGAATAATCCATTATCATCACAATACACTTTTTAGATTCAAATGAATATTTGAATACAGTGAAAGTAATTCGTAACAACAATATTTCCTTGAGACAAAATCGTGAACAAATAATGTCGCAAAATATACCCTTATGTAAAATACATTATACATAACTTTAATTTTAATATTTCGGTAACTTTATTAATACCCAACCGATTTCCACCGTTCAAAGTGGTAACTATATCAATAATGCCTCGTTCTTTTCATATCCTGCCTTTAAAATTTGCTAAAACAATAAAAAGCGTCTCATTTTATATTGAATTTGATTTAGGCACATTCTGTTATCTATTCTATTAACCCTCCATTCAGTCAATAAAGACGTGATTATTGGTTGCTATTGTCCATGAGTTGACCGCAACAGCTGTATACACAGAAGTGTTATTTGAACAACAATGCAGTGTTGCCTAAAAACCACGACTCATGACAAAACGTAGCCCAATTCCAAGAATATTTGTGAAATTGTGCCCAAACCCTGGTTTAACACCCGTTTAAATCGGTTTTAATTGAATAGGGTCAGGAAACATCGTTGTTGATAGGTAAACGCTATACAGAGAGGATCTGTTTTTATGTATTGTGACATATACGTAAAACGTAAGGGATTTATTGTCGCATGTAAACCGTACGTAAGATGTCGTTTTCCCAAATGTCAATACCTACCCATAAAGGAGGCGAAGGCCGTTGCCACGCCTCCAAAAACACGTTAATCCATTTCATTTTGTGGAGAAGTATTGATTTCATGTATGTGCTGTCTGAATCATTCAACATGAGCAAACTTGGATGGAAGTGTTCCCAGACTAATGTTACGTTATTGCTCATTTCTCTGGAATTACTGAACCGAATCACATCTGGTTTTCTTTAAAGTATAGCAAACTATTTTGCCTTTATTTTGTTGTTTGAGTTGTTCTATGCTGACCCTTATTCAGAGAGTTTCAATCCTAAAAGGTGCGTTGTATTTTTTTCTGAGTCACCCTGTATACAGTATTCTCGAAATTCCTACCATGCCTACAGGAAGCCTCCGAGTCTAATAGGCATTGTGTGTATGATCAGGGATTAGGAGCGAGACAGACGGGTTTTGGATTATTTAGTCTGAACAAAGTATAATACCTTTATTTCAATAACTACATGTACATATTTACGAAATGGTGACACTTGATTTGATTACACCTGGCTTGTAGAGCTGTCGATCGGTGTAATGACCAAGGCATCGATCTCTATAAGCTGGTTTTTCGTCTTAAAATACTAAGGAAGTATTCAACAACCACCAAACAAAATGCACACAAATTGACTGTTGGGTAACTCTTGAAATTAGGGTTTAAAGTTGGGTGTGTTAATTGCGTTTTTAGAAATATTGCCACGATGACTTTCCATGAAAATAGTGTCGACGTGCTGTGTCTACACTCTGACTACGAGCTGTGTGTACATTCAATTCTCAATTCAAAATACACACCGAAGAGCATGTTGTATGTATGATACGGTACACGATACATTTCATAGATATTTGAGGCTTTTGCTGATATTGGTGTCCTTGGGAGGGATATAATATATAGTAAAATTAATGTATTGTAACTGTAAACTTGTTAAATGGCCAGCTGTTTATCCGGGGTTTATCGTCAAATAATATAGGGAGGTTGTATGGTCGGCCACAGTGAGTAAAAATCACTAATCAACAGTAGACGGTCTACCTTATTGATTGAGTGTTGCTTTGATGACAAACCAATGGGTTCAGTGTTAAAGGTATATGACCCGATCAATTTTTGGGGGCTATGACATTTTTGTTCACATCAAGATATTTTGGTATCAGAAGAATCCCCATATGTTTCTCATTATGTCTGTAAAATATTAGGGGCCAGAAATGTTTCATTTGGAAATTATAGGCTAACATGTGGTGAATTACTGCCAAAGGTGGTTAACCACCAACCAGTCTGTGTACTACTCAATGGGCACATGTTTTTGACCTTGCGCTTCTAAAAATAGAACCATTGGAGTTATGCAACTCAAACTTTGGAATGCAACAATTTAAAGGATGACCTTTCATGTAAAATAGAAAATATCAAGTTGAAAATCGGGTCAGGAATCGGAACATCTACTTTTAACATTGCTTGTTTATATTGTTCAGTTATCATGGAACAAAATGTAAGAGTATTTGGAATATCAGAGGGTAAAATAAACAATTTTCAGAAGTAAAGAATGGTCTCTATTCCCGAATGACGAATTGGCTTGTGGTACAATTATAACTTTCCCCAATCAAATGATTATCTTTATAAGTGTTTTTAATATATCGTTTCCACGATGTAGGAGTTAATTTGGGCGGGCACTCACATTATATACTAATTGTCGATGGGATGTGCGTTGTATAATACTTCTCACGCCTCTGTTCAGATCCGTAGGTTCTACTTTCAAACCTTGTCTGCGACCCTTGAGCCTCAAACGTCGAGTTTTGAGTTCAATTTCAAATGGGGTTTTTTTGCCGATCGTTTTGATAAATTAAAACTCGTCTAAGATTAAGGGGGGGGGGGGGGGTTTGCGTCGTCAATTTCACAAGAATCGAGCGAAAACTCCATTTTGATTACGATATCAGTTTGGTAACATATAATTTCATCGGCGCAGCACACCCCGTTGAACAATTGATCAATGTTTTGGTTCGCTATCCTTTATTTGAAATAGGGTTCCCTACTCCCTATATTATTCGTGTCATTAGTTATGAATATCCCTAATATGAAATACTGAATAACGAGCCCTAAACGGGTTATTCCTTAAGGGAGAGATTCCTATTTGGAGGAGGGGGGCATATCGTTCAGATGGTAAAACGGGCAAATTAAAATAGTTTCAAATTGTTTTTAGCTTTTGGGAAGTAGTTTAAATGTTACCTTTTATCCATGATTATTTATAATAGTATAGTGACAGGCCTACGTATGATCAGAAACATCCAAACTCGTTGGGTGAGGGGCAAATCAAATTACGGATAATTGTAACCGTGTCGGAACCCCGGTGGTTTCAGTCAACATTGACTTTGGGTATGATCGTTCCAAAATAATCGTTTCAAAATCGCGGAAAGGGGGGGGGGGGGGGGGGGGGGGGTTCTGACATTTATGTCCGCGATTTTCCCAAATCAGGGGTGTTTTCTAAAGCTTTATGTCAGCGATTCCCAAAACTAAGTGGTCATTTTGGATGCTATTTCAGCTATATCAAAAATAAGGGGTGCTTTTTGGAGAGGCTATGTCCACGAAGAAGAAATTAAAATCAATGAGCATTGTGTCATATCAAATTGCCCCGAGACAATACACCGTGAAAAAGGGTATTTTGAACCAGATGTGTCCTTGTTTTTGCGCAAATAGGGGGGACTATGTACAAAATGTTCTTGAAATGGTGAAAAAGGGGAAAAAGGAGGTCAAATTAGCAAAATTGTCCGCGAAATGCTGTCAAATAGGGGTGGGGGGGGGGGGGGGTATTTCAAGACACTGGAACAATCATGTGTTACCCCTCTGAATACGAAGAGAGAACACCGGGTATCAGGGTACGTATAATGAATGTAAATGTTATTCACTGACAACTCAAACAACAGAACAGATCTGTTAATATTGGGTCAAGGAGTGTTCATTATTTATGCCGGGGGGGGGGGGGGGGGGGGGGGGGGTGGAGGATTTCAATGTTTTTGAACCCTTTCTTTCCAAGTTCCCCCCATCTTAGGATTTTACAATTTCAGGTTCCCCTGACTAGTAGAAAAAAAATCATGTTCCCCCCCCCCCCCCCCCCAAATATTTTCAATTTATGCAATTCATAAATTGGTCAATATCCATGAAACGCACATCAAATACTGTTTGATGATCAAGAAATGATAGACATCAATGATATCAAGGGCTATAGTGTCAGAAGGATCAGCATTTTGGTCCAAAATGATCCAACAACACTGAGAACAATTTGGTCACAAAGGGCCTGGATGTTCTTGTCTGGCTCTACATAGTACAGTGTATGCAAATCAAATGAAAATGCATTTTCGCAGAATGCGATTAAAGCAAAAATATACACCCAAAGCTAAGTAAGCAATACCTGATCACGCGTATATATCCCGACCAACTTCCAATAAACTTAAAACATTCTTATGTCCCTCGCATGCCTCCCCCACCCCCTTCCCATCCTTTTTTTCTTTTCTTTTTCGTTTGTCTCCCAGTGGCGTAACTAGGTTTGATATTGGGGGCGAGGGCTGGCATTTAATCGACAAGATTGTCTTGACTAAAGTAATGCGCGCGTAGCGTGCAAACATTTTAAACTTTACACTTATTTTGGCTATGATTGAAGTACATTTTGGCTCTAAACAAGGTTGTACCCAACAATAGTGTATTTGGAGGATACATGCGCGTGTATTCGTGTTCCCCCCTTAGTTAATCCAAAAAAATCGTGTTCCCCCCTGTCTCTTCAGATAACGTGCAATTATTATGTCAATTAAACTATGTATGAAAGTACATGTATAAGGCCCTATGTCAAATTGCGAACAGAAAATAACCTAACTTTACCATTTCTCAACAACGGATTTAACGTCAACTTTTTATTGACATGACATATAACTAGTTTTGTTAAACATATATGGTTGTTATTACCTGTGTGTGATAAATTCCCATTGAAGTTATCAGACAATAAGTGTCGAATAGATAACAGATATATATCCATATATTTAAAATTAAGTTTTTACGTTCTCTTATCATGCTTATGCACAAAACACACACCTAATTAATATCAAATTAAATCATGTACATGTTATCAACACTGTAAAGATTTGCAGTTGCTTTTAAAAATTAAAATCGCCTCATAAACATGAAAATGTATTTTAAAGTATACACTATACTTGAACAATGTTGTATTATGAAACATTTATTTATTGTTGTTAAAAGGATAAACTCAAAATAAAACAATACTATGAACTAATAATAACTGTTTGTTTTAATATACCATATTGCCTTTAGCAAAGATAAAGCCTGTACATTAGATAGGGCTATTTATTTTCATTTGAAACACACTGTATAATATCCAGTCTATCAGAAATAACTGGCCAGGCCTAATCCGTATTAAATTGTATTGTGCTCTATTGAGGTAGTATTATCTCTATGAATAGCAAGGCTTGAATATAAAGGGTTCAACAAAAGAAAGTATACCACTTTGTTTATGTCAGTTTGAGTAACTTTCAATCTGTTTTTGATCAAACAGGCTAGATAGGCATTTAGATGAAACTTTTAGGCATAATTTGATACCAAATTTTGCCCCTAACAACAAAGATAAACCATGATTAGCACCATTTAAAGGAAAATATCCAATTTTCAAAAGTCGCATTTTCAATACACAGCACGAGAAGATTTGGTTAATCTGTCCATGTTCTCCCCATCCATTAAAATTACTTTACATTCAAATCCTTCACCCATGCATCAGTTTACATTTGAATTAGCCCGCGCATTGAGGGATATGCGCGGTGATCCGTACGGGATAAATACGGCATATGTGTGTGTTAACAATTGGCCCTTTCTTCTCGTGCTGTATATTGGAAATGCGACTTTTGAAAATGGGATATTTTCCTTTAAATGGTGCTAATCATGGTTTATCTTTGTTGTTAGGGGGCAAATTTGGTATCAAATTATGCCTAAAAGATTCATCTAAATGCCTATCCAGCCTGTTTGATCAAAAACAGATTGAAAGTTACTCAAAATGACATAAACAAAGTGGTATACTTTCTTTTGTTGAACCCTTTACTTTGATGGCTGATGAACTATTGAGTGTCCCGGCAGAAAAAAAAGGTCTTACTGAAACTTTCAAATATCGTAGTTTGGGATTTTTCCTCTTATGGTCCCAACTTTAACCTCTTATAAAAAGAGTTCCCCAATAGTACATTTGTGTGCATTTTTTTTTGGTGATTATTGAATACTTCCTTAGTATTTTAAAACAAAAAAACAGCTTATTAGAGCGATGATCGGGTATCACAAAATCGAGTGTAATCCCGACTGATCTATTGCATATTCATGAGATTGAAAGTCAACATAAATGTTCTCTTTCTTTTTCAGAGCCTACCCAGTCACCGACAATAACGAATGCAACTGTTATGCGAACTGATAGCATAGAAATTGCATGGGAGGTATTTACATTTATAGCACGATTAGATATAAAAATGTTGGTATTTGTTGGGATTGCTGCCGGGATTGCTGCACTTACATTTAATATCATGAAACGTCGGATCTTCTCGTCTAGTATAAAGTGTACTGTATTGTTCTTAACATACAGTTGAAAATTATATGCTCAATGCGCAGTCAATCATAATTCATTTTCATTATAACATATAATAGCAATATATAATGGACAGTATTAACGCGTTTTAAATGTTAAATGGTCGTGTATAAATGATGTTGGTAAAATGTTGTGGATATGTTTAAACGAGTTGGTATTATTGTATTTAAATTACCCTACATTTGTACGCACGCGCTTCCCTATTTTTTTCTCTTTATTGTACTTTATTTATAGGTTCCTCACGGAGATGAATGGGTTGGATGTCACACAGGAATTACAGGTTTTACGATAGGATACATAAGTGATCATCATACCAGTTCCAAGACAGTCACTGCCAATTTAAGAACGTATCTCTTTAGCGATCTTCTACCATGCACGAACTATACGTTTGGAATATATGCCTCAAATAAAGTGGGATACGGGCCAGTTAGTGATCCCCTATCTGCAACTACGGATCGTGCCAGTGAGTGTTGTCTATGGTTTAAGTTTATTTATATAACAGCTACTTAATTTCATATGCAATGAGAAGACAAAATAGAGTCGAAATAACATAATCACTTTTTGGAAAGGGTTTCTATTAATTGTTTTCTACTTCCACCAATTTACTGCATGTTACTAATTCGGAAAATGCAAAGGAACAGATAGTTATTAGTACAGGCCTTTAAAGGGACATTAAGTGGTGTTGACAATTTTAAATATTTAAAAATTTGCTTCAAGTTTCTATTATCAAAAACACAGCAAAACTTGATTAAAACGATACCATCGCTATTTATTGAAAAACGCCCTCTATGCAAATATGGTTCGTGTTATGTATCACGCGTACTGCAGGGGGATACTGTCGGACGTTAAATGCTGATCTGCCGGAGATTAGCATTTTTGAATCGACGTTTTGTTGTACAAACAGGGCTGATTTTTCTTAATTTAAGGTGTAAGTTCATACATGTAATACAATTGTAAAAATATACAAATCCCATTTGTTTTCATATATTTTTGTAATTGAGGGCGCTGCCTCTACCAAATCCAATGCCCCTTTTAGAGCTGTTGCAACGTTGCGGAACTGTTTTCAGGATACATATTGGTACTAAGCCTCAATATTAACGCATGGATGGCTTCCAGTTTCCTAATCCTTTACTGTTGGTAGGCAACTTGAAAGTTGCTTTTGCAATTTTGAATTCTAATAAGGACAAACATATATAAAATGACAGTAGCTATACTCAATTCACGAGGTTGGCGCTTTAACAATTTTTAAATATCAGATCATTGAAAAGCTTGGAACTTCATTAGAACTGCATGCAATCCATTCCATTACTCAAGTGCATAATATTGCTACTTTCTTTTTGTTTAACATTGTACTTCTGTTACCTTGTACTTATCTGACATACTTTCTCGGGGTATGTGGCCGAAAGGGAGTTTACATTTTATTCAGTTTGAAATAAAATGTAAATAAAATTTTAAATCGTTAATTAGATCAGAATCAGGCAAATTGAGATGAATAGGAAACAAACGGAAACTTTAAGCACGAAGAATCAAATCGGTATATCAGTAAAAAGTTACATTGAGGTACCCGTAAAATATAATGTAATTGGATGTAATATATTAATACTCATGTTCAGCAATCTTTAATGTGAGATTTTTCCCCCTATCCATCGGAGCTTTCGACATCAAATTATGGCAAATCTACTCAAGCATATCAAATACAGCTTTGGTCACTATTCATGTGCAGAAACCTTTTTATTATAATCAACATTCAGTGTGTAATTGAACATAATCAATAAAATCCATGATAATCTACTAAATGTTGACATGTATCCTATAGTCTCAAAAGTAGTTTGTTGTTATTGAAAATCCAAGTCCTGTTCAAAAGTGGCCACAGTGAGATTCGGACTGTTGTTACTGAATTGACAATATATCTGGAGTTAAGGGGTGAAATATAATGGGATGAAGTGTATAGAAGACTAATAGGGCTTACTTAACAATATTTAAAAAAACACACCAAAAACATGGAATCCAGTTGTTATTATGTTTGTCCCTTACAGGACTTTGTACTCACGTGGTCATGGGATCACTGGCTAGTTTGATATTGTATTAAAATCTTTAGTTCCAGGGAAGGTAATCTCGTTGACAGCGACGTCAACATCCGCCTCCACTTTGCAAGTATCATGGAAAAAGGCTGACATAATGACACCATGTGAAATATCTGGATATACCCTGTCATATAAAATTGTCTATTTTGATGGATGTGAAACGAAAGATGAACAATCCATGTCCTTCAATACCAACATGACCAGTGCAACCCTCTCAGAATTGGACGCTTTCTCAACTTACGACATATTGGTATTTGCGAAGTCAGATACGGTTTATGGTCAAGCGTCAACTACTACAAGTGTGACTGCTGAAAATGGTAAGTATTACATGTAGTAATTACAAATAATGCTTTTAATTTAGGAATCGGGCTCAGATACTGAAAAAAATCGTAAATGTTGATCAATTCATGTTTAAAACCCAGAATTATACCAATAGCATTAGGCAACACACCCAATTCTGATAGTCCAATACAGTAGTAACTGTAATTAAAGTGCGTATTATATTACAGTTTTACTGTGCCTGTGTTATAACACGGTAACACGTGTTACAGTATATTACAGTTGTTACTGTACCCTGTGTTATAACACTTCCGCCGCACTTGCACGGAATAAATCGCAATAACACTAACGAAAATAGTTTAAGAATGTTGGATATCCGATATTTATTGTTTAAGATTGTTGGATATCCAATATTTATAGTTTAAGATTGTTGGATATCCAATATTTATAGTTTAAGATTGTTGGATATCCAATATTTATAGTTTAAGATTGTTGGATATCCAATATTTATAGTTTAAGATTGTTGGATATCCAATATTTATAGTTTAAGATTGTTGGATATCCAAAACTTATAGTTTATGATTGTATTTGTACGTATACTGTCATTGTCAGTGTTATTGCGCTTTATTCCGTTTAGGGCGCTAACACCCTGTAACACAGGGACAGTAACAACTGTAATATACCGTAACACATGTTACCGTGTTATAACACAGGCACAGTAAAACTGTAATATAATACGCACTTTAATTACAGTTATTACTGTATTGGACTATCAGAATTGGGTGGGCAACATGATAACGTAATCTAACAATCCTTCTACTTTAAATGAATACACAGTTCCATCGGGCGTTCCGATCGATTTACAAGCAAATAACTCAGTGAGAGAACATATATTATTTCACTGGGATCAGCCTCAATGTGGTCAACGTCATGGTCATATCATAGGCTATGACTATAAGTTTGGAAAACATATAGGGAATGGTGACTTTGAGGACGTATCGACGAACTATGCATATGTTACCTTCGATGGTCTTAACCACTACACCAAGTACGAATTCCAAGTGGGAGCAAATACATCTGTAGGGTCTGGTCCCTTCACCGAAATATTAAATGTCACGACTGCTGAATCACGTGAGTACTAGCCATTTAATATGGTTTAAACTCAATTAAAAGAAACTCATACATTTTTACCTGGCGCTACCCGAAAGAACACATGAAAAGAAAAGGAGAGAGAAAAAAAGTAATTGCAATCATTAGTTTGGCATATTCTCGAACCCTCTAGTAAGGAACTAATTTATTGTAAGACGGCAACAATTTAGTTATTTGAAAGAAAATAGACGTTGAGGCCTCAATACCTTTTCGATATGCTATCCGAAGATCTGTGGTGGAAGGTTGGATGGGAGCTGATACATAATCTTGTTCCAGTATTGACCGATTAAACGTGCAAGTATCGAATGATACGGGAACATTAGTCTGACAGTGTACTAGCATCAAACGATACTGGGTGGTCCAGTATTGGACAATACTAGTACATTCGTTTACGGTTTCTTCTTTTGTTTTGAGCAGATATAAAAGGGTTTCTGTAATTGTGCGTGAAGTTCTCCTACTCGTTCACTTTAGATCCGGATGCAGCTCCGACCAACATTGAACACGATAATTCACACACAGGCCAGATTATGTTTACATGGAATCCACCACCGGTTGAAACTAGAAATGGAGAAATCATCCTTTACGAGTACGAATTCGGAGAAGTATACGCAATACACGATGCAATACCCATCCAGGAATCGACCGTGCTATTTACGGGAGTGAAGCACGAAACATTTTATGAGTTTCGGGTGCGAGCATTGACATCGGCTGGAAGCGGACCTTACAGTGCTAAACAAACCGTGCGGACAATTTCTGAAGGTAGTGTGCTTTAAGAATAATGAATTCAAGATGCGTGAAGTGTCCATAATAAGGTGTTTTATACGACACATCAATTATTCTTTAGAAGATTGTCGTGTAACAATGCAATACACAATGCAAACTGAAAGCTTGTATACAGTACATGTTCGACTGTGTACTATTACCAATGACGGATGTACGTGACTACAGTTATTCCAGAAGAATTGTATCTCTCTTTAAATACCAAATTGAAAGTATATTTAAAGAGAGAAAACTGTTAGAGTCATTTCGGTACCAAACAATTTGGCCACATAACATGCAATACCATAAAAGTGCTTTAAGTCATTGAAATCACATGCAGCGTGTTCCTCGCATTTTATTTGTGTGTAAAACACACTATGAAACATTTGGCCACATAACATGCAATACCATAAAAGTGCTTTAAGTCATTGAAATCACATGCAACGTGTTCCTCGCATTTTATTTGTGTGGATTTTGTACAAAAAAGGTTTTCATTTATCAAATGCTGTGCACAACATTTGAAATCTGAAATTTAAAAAAAAACATTGTATAGAACCTTTTTCTCTTTCATACCTCTTTCCGTTTGTCGCATCCTTGACTTTATTCAGCTCAATACATGTATACATGTACTACGCTTTTATATGAAAGTGCAGTTTTACAGCTCGGGAAACTTTCAAAATGTTGGCAAAACAGGTAGCTGTTATTGTAAGTTCGGAACCAAAATAATTTTACCAGCTTTCTGTTTCAAGAAAAATGTTTTATTGTTATAAAAATAACCGGGGGTTTTGGACTTCCTCGAGAAACTAGCATGAGTTCTGGGTACGCGCAAAGACCTTGGTTGGACCTGGACCTTTTATGAAACATGAGCGTGGCGACAGTCAGGGGCGCCAATCCGTTTTGAAATGTTTGGTTGGGGGGGGGGGGGGGGGGATGGGCATGATGAAATCAGCGTGGGTCATGGGGGTTAAGGGGTCCGAGCACCTTTGGAGCTACATGTTTTCTGGCGTTTTGAAGGCTCTGGGAGGGCTCTCCTGGGACGTATTTGTTTCAATTAACACATTTTCTTCTCATACATTTATTTTTCTTCATTTTGTATAATATTTTTTGGGAAAGTCGTTTTATACCTTAAAATACAAGTCAGGCTCTCAGCCACGAACGGATTGGAAAGGGTGTTCACTTTCTGTTTGAGGTTGTTAAATACTCAACTTTTTCGGGGGAACACGATCCCGCCAACCGTTTTTTTAAATGTGCTCAAAGTACTTTTCCGGGGGTGCTCCCATTTTTAGGGTAAATGATAATTTGGTGTCTATTTATATGTTTTCGGCTATAACAAATTGATTGCCATATATTTTAAAAATCCAAAATGACTGCCGTGTGCCTGAAAATTCAAAATGGCGTCAAAAAGTAACACTTTTTTACTAAATGATAATATGTCCTGGTTTTAGTAATTTTAGTGTATATGCATGTTTTGGGGACAAAGAATACATTAAAATTGTTTTCAATGTCATTATGAAAATATTAGTAAAATTCACAATTTATTTAAAGTTAATGTCCCATCATGTAATTTTGATTATTCATCATTTGAATATTGAACCACATTATTCATGATTTCATAATGATTTTGGGGAAAATGTGCTCATTGCATGGAGGGATTATGCTTCAAAACTAAACCCTGTAAGGGAACAAGTTTTGTGTTCCAGTATTTGGAATAATAGTAATATTGTTGGGGTGGGGGGGGGGGGGGGGGGGGGGGGGGGGGTAGATGTGTACTGTACAAAAGTTGGGAGAAATTTGGTATCAAATATATTAATGATCTTTCTAGAGAAGGATAGTTCCTATTACTCAAGGACATTCAAAATAAATATAATATCAAAATACATTTTCTCCAATATCATGGGATGAAAAAAGCTATTCATGAAGCATTTTCAAATCTCCTTTGTAGTTCAAATACCACACTTCCAAATCCTTTTTAAGGTTTTCATACCAGTATGATTCTTAAGGAATCCGAAGGTTGTAAGCAATTTTATAACATTTGTATTACTGGATTAAAGGTTAGGTTAAAATGTACTGAAAAATGGATCCATAAATTAGGTATAAATTTAACTGAAAAAGAATGGTTGAATATTTGAAGAGGTATTTTGCAAAAGGGCCTACATCCACTTTGGCTCTTATTGAGAAAAAGTCCAAAAACTGTTTCTAAATATTCAAGTTGAGCAATTGAAAAACTGAATGGATTATGAAAGAGGTACACTACATACTAATTGAAATTGAAATAAATTTTAAATGTGCTAGTTTTAATTTTTTTTAAATCATGTTTACATTTTTTGAAAATTTGGATGTAGGCCCTTTTGCAACAAAACTCCATCTGTTTGTACATAAAGAAAAAAATACCACACACAAAAAATCATTTATTTTAATCATTTAAAATAAATAAGTTTGATATTGAAATGTATAGGTCACAATCATATGTTTCAAGGAAATAAAGTCATTTTTTTCAAAAATACCTACATTTCATTGTAAACAGCCATTGAAGTTGTTGTTTTGTTGCAAAAGGGCCTGTATCCCGATTTAATTCTGGATACAGGCCCTTTTGCAACAAAACAACAATTTCAATGGCTGTTTACAATGAGATGTAGGTATTTTTGAAAAAAATGACTTTGTTTCCTTGAAACATATGATTTTTCCCTATACATTTCTATATCAAACTCATTTTTTGAAAAAATGCACCATAGCCCTTTTGCAAAATACCTCTTCATTTGTCAGTATAACTGGAAATGTACTCGGGAAGTTAAACTCCGTTGGTTCCAATTCGCCGTATAAACAGAATCCTTTGTAGAAATACCCTTTTAGTTAAAATTGGTAAATCGGTCAATCCAAAATGTACCTTTTGTAATAAAGTTGACGACAACTTTGTTCATCTCTTTTGGGAATGTGAATTTACCATAAAGTACTGGAAAGACGTTCAAAACTGGATTAATAGCAATTTGGACAAATTTGGACTCCAAAAATGGGAGCACCCCCGGAAAAAGTACTTTGGGCACATTCTTAAAAGAACCGGTCGGTGGGATCGTGTTCCTCGGAAAATGTTGATATAAAATCAACCTCACACAGAAAGTGAACACCCTTTCCCATCCGTTCGTTGCTAAGAGGCTGACTACTTGAAGGTCAAACAAAAGAAAGAAAAAACATTTTTGTTATTTCCAAAATTACTTTAAGGGGTTGGAATAATCTTTTGGGGGGCCCTGTGCCAGGCCGAGATTTGGAGGCCCACACTCACCGCGAGGAAACCATGTGCTCTAAAGTGGCTGAAGAGCGAGAACAATAGAGGACACCAGTGTAGGATTTGGATTTAGGGGTGACCCAAACATGGGCAATCTACAGACAAAAAACTTGTAACTAACTGTTCAAATGCACGCGCAAATATGTGCTATTTTACATTAATTTGGACATATTGAGGGTCTAATTTTTGGCGGCAAAATGTGTGGAGCGCGAGACAATTTCCTGCGAGTTGACCAGTGGTAAGTGTTGGTAATGTATGTGTTTGTTATTTTTCGTCTAAATATGGAGTCCCCAAATCTAGTGGCCCTGAGTCCGTCCCATCTGGCCCAATGGTGAATCCAGCCGTAATTTGTGGGGGTACACTGGGGCGACTCATGTCAACTATTGGAATTTACACAATTTCAAGTGCAGATGGAGCAAAATTAAATGTTTGATTAACTCATCATAGACATTTTTTGTTTTACAGCAAACATCGTTATTATCAGTTTAAGTGTCACTGTCGGACTTCTAGGGATAGCTGTAATTATAACAACAAGCCTGGCTCTGTTGTACATCAGAAGGTAAGCTTATTGGAGTAATAGTATACAAGAGCCGGCTACTTCAACAAGGACACAATGCGCAGAACATGACTGCCGCCTAGGATTAGACCTAAGGGACAGTTCATTATTTCCACCAAAGGGCGGGTGGGGGTGGGGCGTAGCTGGAAGAAAGCAACAACCATTAAAACAAACAAAACATGACCCCCCCCCCTGTAAAGTTACGTACTTCTGAAGCTTAAGGATCCATATTTCCATTCTTACTGAAGGTTTGGAGTGAGCGTTATTGAGGAGCGGTACCGGCTTATGATCGGTGATGATAGTAAACGATGCACCATACAGATAAAGATAAAAATGGTGGCAACCCCATGTCACCGCTAAAGCTTCGCGTTCCGTTTGGGAATATCGCTGTTCCACTGGTGTGAGCGATCGACTGGCCATGGCTATCATGGAAGACTTTCCACTTTTGTCCTGTTGAACAAGCATGGCACAAAGTCCTACCGGACTAGCGTCTACGACTACTACGGTGCTAGTTTGTGGATCGAAATAAGACATGCTGCAGTGTTCTGTGATAGAGTTTTTGATATCACTAAGTGCATATTGCTCATCTTTACCCCATCTCCAGACCGTGCTCTCCTTGGTAAGCTTGCGAGGAGGTTCCGATATAGTCCCGAGACGCGGGATACACCGTGCGGAGTACGTGGCGAGGCCCAGCATGCTACGGACCTCTTCTTTGGTTGGTAGTCGTTGGTGCAGTATCATTCAAAGCATTCTTTTTTGTAGGAAGATAGCACTGAAGATGTGCCCGAATAATTCAATAGTGTCTTTATTGAATTCACGTTTGTCCTTGTTAAGTGTTGAGTTCTAGTCTCTCAGTCTTTGGAGACAGTTTGCGAACCGAATGTTGTATTCCTGCTGATTCTCAGCGTACACAAGGATGTCATCACTAAAGTTGATGACTCCTGGTAGTCCTCCTAGTGCGGACTGTATCAGATTCTGGAACTGTTCAGCTTCGCTGTTTACACCGAAGTTTAGGCGCTTATATTGGAACAAACCAACATGCGGCGTGGAAAACACAGTTAGGTACCTGGATTCTTCTTCCAGTTCTATCTTATGGTACCTATTCTTGAGGTATAGCTTAAAGAAGATCCTAGCACCATTAAGATTTACGATGATTATGTCGATCGTTGGCGTAACATGGCGTTCGCGGGCGATGGTCTTGTTCGCGGGGCGCATGTCAACACAGATGCGTATTTCATCTGGACGCTTCTGCTTTTGTACGACTCTGATTGGAGAGATCCATGGCGAAGGTTTGTCGTGTACTTTCTCGATGATCTAATTCCGCTTTCTAAAACGGTATCAACATGACGGTATCCTACGATGCGGTTGTGTTACCGGCGGTACCGACTTATCAACATGTAATTGACAACGTTGTATCATTGAGCTTGCCAAGTCCTTGAAAGCGATCTTCATTGCTCTCAACGATCTCGTCTGTGGGCATTGCCGCGTCATAAATTAAAATGTTGAAAGTGACGTTGATGATGTTAATCGTAGAGGCAATCTTGAAGCTTATAAGTGTATTCTCCGTTAAAGTGTTCAACTTAGCCATTTTCATGTCGCCAGCAGTCGCTCACTCCGTCTAGGCCTATTTCGTCAGTAAGAACCGGTCTTAATGACTTAAGTTATGCCGAGGACTTACACTTATAAAATGTGTGGAGCTAGAGGATATCAGCATGCGTAGAAAGTATTAAAAAAATAAAGCTGAATATGTAACGTATCTGGTTTTCCCCCATGTCGCCAGCCAATGATCTGTTATATAATGTGTCAATGCTCGTTACACAGGCGTGCTCAGAAAATATTATATATACTTTTTAATAGCTTTTATCATTGCCTAATTAAAAAATATTAATCATGCAAATATAAGATCACCATTTTCCCCCTAGGACTCTTTGAGAGCATGTCGCCAAAATTGCGACCAGATACGATACCACTTTTCAATTGGATAAAAAACAGTGAAAATAATATAGAAGATGAACGTTCCCATATGTGATTTATCAAGCAGACTACAGGGCTATAAAATATGTGAATTAAAAAAAATTGCTTCAAAGCAAAACAAAAATCGTGTCTATGAAAGTAAAAAATCCTTAAGTGTACGTTTGTGCTGCACCAGATACGTTACCTATATTCTACTACCCTCTGCTAAAATGCCGCGATAAATGAAGTCGAATGCCATACCAGGCATTAATGTGTTGGGTGATAACTAACCAAGCATGGACATTTAATCGGTAAGTTTATCATACTAGTCAGAATTGCCCGATTAAGAAAAAGGCAGACAAGATACGTTACCCCAGATACGTTACCCAGATACGTTACTGGTTTCAAATAAACAGGATTTAGAGCATAATTGAGATGTAATTCAATGCATAAAAGCTTGTAAACATGCCAATGAATAGTTTGCATAGAAAATGTATGGTTTAATATGTCAACGTATGAGCTACTTATATTCAACCAGTCCAGTAACGTATCTGGCCAGCTTGGTAACGTATCTGTTACAACTTTATGCTGTCGCTTGCAGTACATTTGTATGATAATATGACTTCAGAGAAGCATCATGTGATTTCAATATTTAAATTCAAAGTAGCAGGTATGATTACATGGGGGTTATGGGTGCGGGGAAACATTTTCAGCACCTTTGAGCCAGGAAATTGTGTAGTAACGTATCTGGTAGTTCGTTAAAAGTGCTAACTTCAAGTGGTTTTCCCCAAAAAAGAGGTATTTTTAAGAATCACCCATGCATTGTTCTATGTTCTAAAACTATTAAAGTTTACGATTCTAACGGATTTGAATGAATTCTGGTTGGATGATATTTGGTCTTTTTGGAGACTCAACTTGAACACTTTAACGGAGAATGTACCAATTCACCGGCTCTTTCAATGATGATAAAGTCAGTAGATATCATCTTATCTTTGTACCTAACTTCTCGCTTATTTTACCCACTACTGGTAATAGAGTAGATGAACCGTAAGCATATTATCTTGACAGCAGATTTCACCTGTTCCGGCTTGCGTTTCAGGCGGTTGTATGTCACATAACTCATGACATTGACAGGTGCTCCTGTGTCGATAATAGCCATGATGGACTGACTGCTGCGCGATTTCTAACATGATTTTTGGTTTCTTACCTTTGTTGTCCAGAGCAAAAGTATAGGCGTTGTCTGTGTGATGTCGATCAACTGTGACTGCGCGAATTTTGAAATTCATTACCACAGCTATAATTATTACCACAGTTATCTCACCTGTTGATTTGGTAGGTTGTTGTTGAAATTCGATCGGTTTCGAGTTGGCGTGATCATCGCGTTTCCCCATTTTCCAGTTGTTGGTATCAGGACGATGGGTACGACAGGTGCTCCTGTGTCGATAATAGCCATGATGGACTGACTGCTGCGCGATTTCTAACATGATTTTTGGTTTCTTACCTTTGTTGTCCAGAGCAAAAGTATAGGCGTTGTCTGTGTGATGTCGATCAACTGTGACTGCGCGAATTTTGAAATTCATTACCACAGCTATAATTATTACCACAGTTATCTCACCTGTTGATTTGGTAGGTTGTTGTTGAAATTCGATCGGTTTCGAGTTGGCGTGATCATCGCGTTTCCCCATTTTCCAGTTGTTGGTATCAGGACGATGGGTACGATAGGTGCTCCTGTGTCGATAATAGCCATGATGGACTGACTGCTGCGCGATTTCTAACATGATTTTTGGTTTCTTACCTTTGTTGTCCAGAGCAAAAGTATAGGCGTTGTCTGTGTGATGTCGATCAACTGTGACTGCGCGAATTTTGAAATTCATTACCACAGCTATTATTACCACAGTTATCTCACCTGTTGATTTGGTAGGTTGTTGTTGAAATTCGATCGGTTTCGAGTTGGCGTGATCATGCGTTTCCCCATTTTCCAGTTGTTGGTATCAGGACGATGGGTACGACAGGTGCTCCTGTGTCGATAATAGCCATGATGGACTGACTGCTGCGCGATTTCTAACATGATTTTTGGTTTCTTACCTTTGTTGTCCAGAGCAAAAGTATAGGCGTTGTCTGTGTGATGTCGATCAACTGTGACTGCGCGAATTTTGAAATTCATTACCACAGCTATTATTACCACAGTTATCTCACCTGTTGATTTGGTAGGTTGTTGTTGAAATTCGATCGGTTTCGAGTTGGCGTGATCATGCGTTTCCCCATTTTCCAGTTGTTGGTATCAGGACGATGGGTACGACTATGAGGGTTAACTTTGTTAGCTGCATGGCGGTGTAATCTCATACATGTAGCTTGCAAATGTTCAGACGCTATTGTTGCTGCTCTGATCATTGTGACGGCTGTATCGAGTGAGAGTCGTGGTATCTCCAGCAGGCGTTACCCAGCACTATTCGATCGACTATGAGCGCGTCAGACAGTTTCGCCGTCCGATCGGATGTCTTTCTCAATGATATATGACCACTGGGAGGGATAAGAAACCCGATCCAGTACGCCTTGCGACATTCCTCTCGGTCATCGGTGACGACGCAGTGGAAACATACAATACGTTCGCGTGGGAAAATGATGCAAAGAATGACCGTGTAACAGCAATATTTGACGAGTACGCAAAGAACAGAGGAAGGTGGCAGAATCTCACATAAAAATAAAAAAAATCATAATCGGATCCAACAGGATGGTGAATCGATAGACACGTTTGTCACTGCCCTAACATCTCTATCTGCATTCTTTGAATAAAGTACAATCAATGTGTATACCTATTTTGATAATCAAAATGAAGATATACGTGAATTATGCATTAATCAAATGGCTGCCACAACCTCTCTTATTACTGCTATCTTTAGAGCTACTAGATGTGTATTGTTAAAGTAATCGTCACATAATTCCAACGATTTGAGGAAATTGTATGATCAGCTCCTCTTGAAATCCACATTGCTTTACACCCCACAACAATTTATTAAATTATGATCCCTTCGTTGTTCTTTATCCGTTGTTGTTTTCTATGGTTTATCGTTGCAGATTTTCCTTAATAAAAACTTACTGGAGATGGTCCCTTCTTGTTTCTTTTAAAGAATTCAGATCTCAAAAAGAGTATTAAACATAGATTAATGTGTGTTCTTACTATTCACCAAGTGCTATGTGTTTTAATGCTTGCATTGTAGAGATATACGCTAATGAATCAATCAACCCATATTTCAACCTATTACATATGCAGCCAATATTGACATATTTCAGGCAGTGTCCAGAGTGTAGTTATTTCAAGCTATTGCTATGACGACATAGTTCATACCTAGAAATCCAAAAGTGTATTGATTTAAAGACAAAGGTTCATACTTTGTTTTGATTACACTATCTGTCAATATGAGGAATATGAGGCGTATGACAATTTTATAACTTTAACTTAGTATTAAAGTAACATTTCAGTTATCTAATAGCTTTTGTCATTAATTAATTGATTGCCGTGCAATGTTACAATGTATTTACGCGTGAAAAATCTTCTTCTTAAGTGGGACGTCGCGGCATCGTGAAGTATAATGGACTGTAAAAGTAGATTAGTCACACTGGTCATTAATTGTAATGATTATAAATGAGAGTAACATTGAATCAACATTATATGTTTTAATTAGGATAGTAATAAACAAATTTCATAATTCTTGTTTGCTACCTTCTTTTCTTGTATATCAGAGGCAATTCTACTCAATCGCCCCGAATGGATGAACCAGGGCAACCGACACATCACGCTACAGTGCAAAATGATACCGTGTCGACAGTCACACTTTCCACGAAAGGTTACGTTGAGTACATTGTCCCGAAAGATTCCGATAGTTCTCCCTATCAAGAATTGGCCAAACCATCAGATGGAAGTTTGAGTAAAGGGGTGTACATAAATACAGCCGAAAACATAACAGCTGATGAACAAGCAGAACCTGAGTACGACACGATATCCAACAACAATGGGCGTAGTGAAGCGTAAACTTTAACAAGTTTCCTGTAAATTGAATAATTATTAGTACAATGAATGGATCAATGGAGAATCTATGGATGTCTTTTCTTTGACCATAACTTATTGATACTATGACGTTGTACGTAAATGCGCCAATTATGAATAACATCTATTGTCTACTGTATCTTGGATTTCCAGGTTTGTCCTTTGAACGGTATCACCTTACCATAACCCTAACTTCCGAGTTGTTTTTCGCGGCCAAATAGCGAGGGGAAAAGCCCCCCCCCCCACTCTCCCGGGGTTTGAACCCCGGATCTCTGGGTTCCGAGGCAGACGATCTACCGCTAGGCAACGGAAGGAAACCATGCATGGCGGAGTATATTCCGTCATACATGTACACTGGGGCCATTATTTCATCGAAAAACTGCCGAGCCGGGTGACACAAGCACACGACCGCATCGTAGTGATTCGTAGTACTCAAGAGTGTTAGGTTTAATACTAAAAAAAACCCAGAAAATATAGGCGTTACATTGAACACAGGTTCCAAATCAACAATACTTCGTCGTACCCAACTTGACCATTTCAACAATCCGATAAGAGGCTTGTGGTCCTATGTTCTGTCGTATGGCGCTAAACCATATTTGAAGCTGACTGAAAGTCAAGTCAGTTAACAGTTTAGAATAGACATTTATTGATGTGTTTACGTGTACAGAAACCACGAAGTGGTCCGTACAATTACATGTATGTATGCAAATGTCAGTTGCATGACGCACTAAACGACCCCCAGGAATGGTGCGTCACCTTACTGAGGTGCGTCACTTACCCATGTACCACGACGCACCCCTGTGTTACAAATGTGACTGAACTTTGCCATGACGGTACCCTTAGTAAATTATGTGTCGCACCATTTATTGATTCTGACGGACCATGACTATCTCAAATGACGCACCCCGCCGTCATACAAGCATTGTTGACTGAACTGGGATAGCAATATTATATGAAAATATTTTTTAAAATGTGTAAAATATATTTTGTCTTTTAGAGTGGCACATGGCATAATTTAGTCCCACGTGAATACCATCCCCGGGGTATTTCAAGTATGGGTATTTAAAAAGTCATAATGGCGATAGGGTGATTTTACGCACGCTATCTTTGCACTAGACACGCGATGAGAGTATTGATATAGCACTTCGGGAATTGCATCCAATAAAGCCTGGAAAGTAGAGCCTACATGTATAATATAATGTTCGTCATTTGCTGTACGCACGATGACGTATCCCGGTAGTGTTTGTAATTATTTAAATGTATTTCTCATGATGCTTCAAAATATGGTGATTGAATTTTATATTTTGAAATTTTCGAAACATTTTGTGATTTTTTGGAATGTCATATGCAGAAGTCTGCCGTGTGGAAAGTGTTAAACTTTGATGTTGTCGTGAAAATCTATTGTAAACATTACTTTTACTGTCGATATCAGCGTATAGTTTTCGCAGCACCACCTCATTCGAAAAAGCAAAGACATACTTTACAAATTGATATGGCTGTTTTCGGCGTGATAGTTTTGGCTCGGACATGACATCCCGGATAGTTTCAGCAAGTTCTGGGACTAACCTCTCTCCACAGTGATCACAATGAACTATGTAAAGAACATAACTTTTCCCGCAATAACTATATGCAACTACAACAGAACTTCTTCAGGGCAACATGTATGAATTTAGTCACCAAAATATATGTAGACAAAACATGGCTTCAGTAAGCTGTATTCCATCTTGGACCTCGGCATGTGTTATTTTTGCCAACAATTGGAATAAAGTTGAATACCGTATATAACCAGCATTTGGCACGTTTGTATCTGGTTTTTATCTCTGATATACAGGGCGCCATCTCGCGATCAAAACGTCTTTTAAAAGTTTAATCTTAAAGACACTTCCGAATCTCAAATGTTTGCCCCGGGAAAAAGTCACACGACTCGCTACATACCCGAGATCCGCGTACACGTGTGATAAAACCCATGATGCAATACTGAAGAGTGGCTACAAACATCAAATGTGAACGAAATCCGTGTCTAGAAATGTTTCTAACAGTCATTCTATTTATTTCAATGAAACCACCAGAGTTACAATCTGAAGCAACATCAAATCAATTTTAAGCGAGAACCCTATGTTAAAAACATACAAAACTATAAATTTTAAAAGTATTCTATCTATCTATCTATCTATCTATCTATCTAGCCTATTTCACTCCACTGCAGAAGGAAGGCCTCTTCATCAATTTTCCATTTCACTCTGTCCTGAGCTGTCCTCTTCCAAGTAACGTTGCCATACTCTATGATGTCGTCTATCCACCGTCTGTTTGGCCTGCCTCTTCCTCTGGTGAATGCTCTGGGGATCCAGTCTGTTAATTTATGAGTCCATCTGTTGTCTTTCCTCCTGGCTAGAGTTTAAAAGTATTATTAACTTCCAATTTATGGGATAGTAATCGTGTTCACAAACGATATTTGAATATATTTATGTTGTAACAACAGTACAGTGCGCCGTTGGCTCAATCGGTAGAGCATTGGGTTAATGATCGAAAGGCCGGTGGTTCGAATCCCACCCAGAATGTTTTTTTGTCTTCGTTAGTATCATATTAAATTTAGTAATTTTATGTTGGGTTTGTTTATCGTTCCCCATAATATTTGTGAATCCACGGACAAGATACCTTTAATTTGAATGATTGTCTAAATTCAATAATTTGAATGCAGTTCAACTTTTACTTGTTCATGGTCAGCGTTGCGTAAATTGAATTATTGAGACCCTATAGCCTCATTGTTACACAAATAATCTGGGAAAGGCCAATTGTGCCATTATGAAAAGAGTCGATCGTTTCGTCATTGAATCGATATTCTGATTTCCCATGTTTAGGCGTATATGATTGTACGGTCATGTGCATGTACCAACATATTATCTGTTTTTTCATGTTTGCTTCGTTGAAATAGACCCAGTCAGAGGGGGGGGGGGGGGGGGGGGGGGGGGGGGGGGGGGGGGGGGGGGGGGTACCGCGCCATTTTGCGATATTTTGCGAAAACGATCGTGGTTATCACGTGATACGTATCGTTGAAAAATAATTTACACTGTTTTAACGAAATGCACTGTGGGATTGTGTTACCAGCCTAACATCAAAGAGGTCGCAAACCCGGTCGCAAACTTGCTTTTAATTGAACCTAGCTACAACAAGCCAAAGTGACATCTCTGAATGTATAAATAAAGTGTGCAAAGGAGAAATTGTTGGGCACACTGGTAAAATGGTTTTACAACAAGTTTTGCTATCATTAATCAAACTGAACTCAAGTTAAATCACTTATTTATCGAGCAATAATATATAATTGTTTACGCATTTTAATTGTTTAGATACAAAGTTAAATAAATCAAGGAGACATTTATGATAGATAAATAAATAAAAAGAAAACTATAAACGCATGGGCGGCCTTTAAAATTGATAAAAATTGACATAACAATGATGTTACATTAATCCACCATCAAGTTTAAAAAATAGAAAAATAAAAGGATAACAAGGAATATTCGAAAATCGAACCCGTGATTTCCGATTGCCAACGACATGGCCAACCTATGCACGCCACAGAGATCCACGACTATAATTGTGATAGTTTTATTATTTAACCATATCCATTTATTTATAACGAACGGATTTTTATTGTGCCATTTTTGCCAAATGTGTGTGTTTCTCTCGCACAAAATGTGTTTGTAATGTGATTTTACCTCCTTATTTTTAAAAGAACGGTACATTTTTGTGACATTTTCGAGAGAAAAAAATGGCGTAATTTATACGGTCAACGCCAGCAGTGGTGTCCGTGTGGGCAAGCATACAGATGATGCCGGCAGGCTAATCAAATCCAGCATATAAAACAAAAGTGCTCCTAATGGGGCTAGAACCTACAACCTTTCGCTCCCAATGTCGACGTTCTATCCACTACACTAACCGTGCTAATTGAGAAAAAATCTTTGCAAATAATGTATTTATATCATGGGTCATGGGTTAATGCACTGTGTTAAATTATACATTCCCGGCCGCCACTCTGTTCAAAGGCACAAAAAGTGGACTTTTTTATACTTTTTTTGCAATTCTGAGGTGTGTGGATCGTGTTTTTTTTATTAAATTGGTTAGATATCCGTCCATTTTAGAACATGTTGACATCGCGTCTATTTTCTAACAATATTAATAAATATTATATTTTTAAGTATTGTGTTATTGTTGTTTTTAACGTAGCTTTAGTTGATGTTTTATGTATTTTGTTTTGATTATACCTGTTTGTTTGGTGATATCAATAAATCACTTTGAACTTTGAACTTTGAACATCTGAAATTTAAAGTGCATCCACACACCCGGGAAAGTATGATGCCAAGGGCATAATTTTGCACGTAAATCCAATACAAAGGTTCAGAAAATCGACCAAAATATGACGTCATGACCATTGCTTCGGGAAAAAATGGCGCGGTACCCCCCCCCCCCCCCCCAGTCAGATGCCAACGGTTGAGTGAGTCTATTGTATACGACGCAATTTGTTTTCCCTTGAAAAAAGGATGTCGATCTTGTGCAATTCAATATGCCAAAATGTCAGCCTTATACAATGCCAACATCAAGGCATTTAAATGTGGTTCAACGCCATGTGACTAGGGGATTTTTACTAAGGGGAGCAATAAAATATTAATCCATTATTTTGATATGCTTTTAAGCTTAAAAGTCATGTTTGCAGGGACCGTGCTTCTTCTTGAAAATGCCATTTTCTGAAGAAGATGTTTTTGTCATTACTGAAAAAATAAGGTATATTTCCTGTGGCCCTGACCCCTGTCACATTAAAAGCTTTAAATTAATAACCTTTTATATCATCGATGTATTGCTCTTTACATTTAATCCAAAACTAGCTTGCAGCGACACCGTTTTCACATGTAAAATACAATTTAGAAACTGGGTTCAATTTGGCTAAAATGTCGTCGAATACTTAATAGTTTACTACTAGTTCATTATGTAGAGAACACATACACACGTCATTGAGTAGTTATGGCCTAGCGGTTACGACTATGGACTAGTAATCTAATGGATTCTCCCTCCTTGGTTCGAATCCTGATGAATACCTTTTGTTAGAAAAACGGTTAAGTCTCTGTGTGTTGGAAAATGGCGTATATTTTTACTGTAGGTAAATAAAAGTCGTGGCCCTGACCCCTGTCCAAAAATGTATTACAAATAAACATATTTTTGATTAAGTGTAATACGTTAGGAACATTTCTTGTGCACAAAGTTTTTGCTACGACGTCTAAAAATCATCAAAATTATGATATTTACGATCGCATTGAAAATGCATCTTTATCGACTCCAAAAAAGTAACAAAAATCATGTTTTTTGTGAAATCGGAAATAATGTCCTAAATAAATAGGACTTCCCCTTCAAAATGAGCCTAAGATGATCACAATTGATGGAAGCAATCCGTCACAATCGCGGGCCGGGGCGAACAAAATAGACGGTATTTTCATGCCTTGACTTCTGACTACAAACAGATCAGATGGGAAATAAGAATCGATTCAACGACGTCTGACTTCTTTCAATAACAATTGGCCTGATAGATTATTGCGTGAATAACTATGGTGTAACAATGGGCGGGGTATTGTAATAATTTAACTAGAGCGGTTCTCGGCTTTCGCGGTTCTCGGGTTTGGCGGTTGGTGGATTTGAATGTTCAAATGATTTTGGACAAAACCTAACTGGGTCTTGTTGGTTGGTTTATTATAATGGTTGTTTATGTTGAAGTCAAATTATTCGTTTGTGGCTGTTGAAATATATTTGGAAGATATATATACGATTACATACGGCAATACAATTAGGTATTGCAAATGTGAAACAGATTTATATATATATTGATGTTTCATTTTAAACATTTTAAACATGACTGTATATTTACCTTATATGTGATGCGATCTGTGAAAACCCGCCACATGTCGGGATTTTTCGTATTGGAGATATTTATATCATAAGAAAGCTGAATCTGTGCAGATTACAGAACTGTTTCGATCATTTTTCCACGATCACTACCAAAAAGTTATGAGTGAATGATGATTGTAATGTCATAAAAAGCTACAATACAAGAAATCATAAAAACAGGCCATAAAAGATACATAGTTCAATAGCAAAACATTATAAGGCTAATTAGACAAGTGACTTAAGTAAGTTTTTGAAGGTGATATTTCACAAAAGTGATGACACAAAGTAATAAAATTAATTTTCTAAACAATTTTTTTTATTTTAAATTTTACCCATAATCCCTATTTTACATTTTGCGACATCCGACGGGTTTTCACAGATCGCATCACATATGTAGATGACTCCTTCATCTCCTAAGCTGGTGGGCTACAAAATTGTGTGTTGATATTGCTGATGGGCACATTGGAATAACAGTACGGCTGTGGTGAAAGCCTTATTAGACACCACGGACGAAGTGGTACTCCAGTGGACCATTATTGTTATATATTCCACTCTTCTATTCCCACGGTAGTCCACTGCTGAAGACATCTCTCTCATGCTCCCATCTTCTGTTGCTGTCATCTTCTGTTATGACTGTATATTGTATGTGCTCCACATGGTGTTTGCCCACGGTAGTTCTCTGTTGACGACGTCTCTCTGTTGTTGTTGTCTTAACTGCTATCACTGTATATTGTATGTGCTCCATGTTGTGTTTGTCTACGTTAGTCTACTGTTGAAGATGTCTCTCTGTTGCTGGAACTTCTGCTATCACTGTACATGTATAGTGTATGTGCTTCACATGGTGTTTGCCCACGGTAGTTCTCTGTTGTTGTCATCTTGTGCTATCACTGTATATTGTATGTGTTCCACGTGGTGTTTGCTCACGGTAGTTCTTTGTTGACGACGTCTCTCTGTTGCTGCTATCACTGTATGTGCTCCAAATGGTGTTTGTCCACGGTAGTCCACTGTTGACGACGTTTCTCTGTTGCTGGCTTCTTCTGCTATCACTGTATATTGTATTGCTCCACGTGGTGTTTGCTCACATTAGTTCTCTGTTGAAGACGCCCCTCTGTTGCTGACATCTTTTGCTATCACTGTATGTTGTATGTGCTTCACATGGTGTTTACCTACGGTAGTCCCACTGATGATGACGTCTCTCTGTTGCTGCCATATTCTGCTATCACTGTGTAATATATGTGCTCCACGTGGTGTTTGCTCACGGTAGTCTACTGTTCAAGACGTCTCTATGTGGCTGCCAGTTTCTGCTATCGCTGTATATTGTATGTGCTTCACATGGTGTTTGCGCACGGTACGTAGTTCTCTGTTGACGACGTCTCTCTGTTGCTGCCATCTTTTGCTATCACTGTCTATTGTATGTGCTCCACATAGTGTCTGCCCACGGTAGTCCACTGTTGATGACATCTCTCTGTTGCTATCATCTGCTGCTATCACTGTGTACAGTATGTGCTCCACATGTGTTTGCTCACGGTAGTCTAATGTTGTAGACGTCTCTCTGTTGCTGCCATTTCCTGCTATCACTGTATATTGTATGTTGCTTCACATAGTTTTTGCCCACGGTAGTCCACTGTTGATGACGTCTGTCTGTTGTTGCCATCTTCTGCTATCACTATGTATTATATGGGCTCGACATGGTGATTGCCACAGTAGGTATTTCTTGACGACGTCTCGGTAGTCCATGTTGAAGACGTCTCTCTGTTGCTACTATCGTCTGCTAGGACTGTATATTGTATGTGCTCTACAGGGTGATTTACCACTGTAGTTCTTTGTTGTCAATGTCACGGTAGTCCACTGTTGAAGATGTATCTCTGTGCTATCATCTTCTGCTATGACTGTATATTGTATGTGCTCCACAAAGTGTTTGCCCACGGTATTCCACTGTTTAAGACATTTCTCTTATACTACCATCTTCTAGTATGATTGTATATTGTATGGGCTCCACATGATGTGTGTCCATGGTAGTCCACTGTTGAAGAAGTCTCTCTGTTGCTACCATCTTCTGCTATCACGGTACATTGTATGTGCTTCATGTGGTGTTTGCCCATGGTACTCCTTTGTTGGAATTGTTAGTTCTCTGTTGACGACGTCTCTCTGTTGCTGCCATCCTTTGCTATCACTGTATATTGTATGTGCTCCACATAGTGTCTGCCCACGGTAGTCACTGTTGATGACATCTCTCTGTTGCTGTCATCTGCTGCTATCACTGTGTACAGTATGTGCTCCACATGGTGTTTGCTCACGGTAGTCTAATGTTGAAGAAGTCCTCTCTGTTGCCGCCATTTCTGCTATCACTGTATATTGTATGTTGCTTCACATAGTGTTTGCCCACGGTAGTCCACTGTTGATGACGTCTGTCTGTTGTTGCCATCTTCTGCTATCACTATGTATTATAATTATGTGCTCTACATGGTGATTTACCACTGTAGTTCTTTGTTGTCAATGTCACGGTAGTCCACTGTTGAAGATGTCTCTCTAGCTGTTGCTATCATCTTCTGCTATGACTGTATATTGTATGTGCTCCACAAAGTGTTTTGCCCACGGTATTCCACTGTTTAAGACGTTTCTCTTTTACTACCATCTTCTAGTGTGAGTGTATATTGTATGGGCTCTACATGATGTGTGTCCATGGTAGTCCACTGTTATTGAAGACGTCTCTCTGTTGCTACCATCTTCTGCTATCACGGCATATTGTATGTGCTTCATGTGGTGTTTGCCCATGATACTCCTTTGTTGGAATATGTTCGAGCAGCGTATTGCGTACATTGCGTGAGGCTCGCACAGCCAAAGTTTGAAAATTTCGGGCGAGATCATCTTTGTGCTGCGTACGTGTTATTAGTACAATAAATTATTAATTCGGCTATAGTTTAATCAATTTAGTGGCAGTCTCGTTAGTTAAAAAATGTCAAATTTGACTGGATTTTCACCCGAAAATTACACCATACGGGTAACTTCTGCACGCGGGAGAAGGTGAAAGTGCTTGTAATTCTATATTTTCCCCATAATTTAAAGGTGTTTTCAAGTTCCGTCGCTGCGTCCGTCTAAAAAATCATGTTTTTAGAGTGAAATAAACTGTCGGATAACTTATTTTTACTCTAAATTCACTCTAAAACCATGATTTGTGAGTACTAGTAATTAGGATTTAGGAATCGTATCGCTCTCTGTAACTTGGAATATAGTCATTGATTTCTTTCTAAACAATCATGAATAGAGAGCGCTCCCTGGAAAACATCACATAATATAATAATATTAATAATAATAAAACCATACTTATTGAGCGCAGAACACAAAATTCCCTATGCGCTATCACAAACAGAAACAAAAACACACAGTAACATGAGTAACAAAAGACAAAACAAAAATAAATTAAACATTAACATTAAATAGGTAAGTTTTTAGCAATGATTTGAACTGTTCAAAAGTTTTGGCGGATTAACATGATATGGTAAGTTGTTCCAAAGTTCAGCAGAAGCATCTTGAAAAGAACGACGACCATATGACGTAGAAGGTGAATAAACATGCGCAAGAAGATATTTTGAGCCAGAACGAAGATTGCGAGTGGGCTCGTATTGTTGATAATATGCCTTTAATCATGCTTTTAAACAGCATGAACAGTGGCAGAGGACATTCCTGCGCCGAGGAACAGTGTACAAAAAAACAATTCAATTGCCGTTGTTAATAATTCATAAAAAATAAAGAATATTACAACAATTATATTACCAATCACTGTCTTACCTATTTATAAAATAGATCTCAAATCGGTCTGATAACCGACAAAATATAGTTCTAAACAAAAAGCGATGCTGCAACGGAACGATGACGCGTGAACGAATTACGAATGTGAACTTGTCAAGTATTCAGGTGCAATGCTCAGTGTATTAAGGCTCTTCAAATTCAAAATCGCGACCCCACGCTGTAAATTAGGCCATTGTCAGTCCCATTGTTGAAAGAGGCCTAATTTACACCTCTCAAAACATACAATGAAGACGCCCCCGGGAATAGGTGTAGGCCTAGTATAATTAAACATACTCCACAGCAGGAGGAAGTAGCATAGCAACAGATCCCACAACAGGTAGTGTGATGAGGCAAGAAACAAAAAAAAACGTGTTTCTCGCTCGCGTCGGCTCCGATTTTTTAACGCTGCTCCTCTCGCGGGCGGGTCCCTCCTATTTGATGCTATTTTTTTAATATTATTTGTTTGACAATTACAACAACACTATATTTAAACAAATAACAAAAATCCTTGCCTTTGTTTTTCGTCGGACCAGGGAGTTATTATTTGGTCAGACTATGTATTGTATTTACTGCAAACTAAACATCCAGTCTTTATCATCAAAAATCTAACATTTGTAACAATAAAATAACGAATATGTATGACGAAGTGCTATAATTAAGGTCAGGCTTTTTTTGGCAAGAATGAATCACCTGGCCCATACAACACTCCCGTATAATGATAATGTACCTATAGCTCAGGCTCCACTGTGATGGAGAAAAAACGTTTCATTTTACTATCATTTGCAAACACGCGATCTTTCCAACAAACAAACCAAAATATATAAGTGCAATCCAGGCCTGCACTTTACCATGACTTCGAACCAGGGGCGGAGCCAGAGATTGAGTTTACCGGGGGCTGAAAAGAAGTTAAAAAATCTTGAATTTTGTGGTGGTGGACTATCGAATGCGGTGCACAGCACCGCCCTCCGAGCTCTGCTTGGACAGGGGGAGTTTGAGGGGGATGTGACCCCCTCCGAAGTATAATTTTTTTCAATTTTCGAACTCATTTGGTGCGATCTGGTGTATACTTTTGACAAAAAATTATTGAAAAGCCACCTCTTCATTTCCAATATTTTTTAAATATTTGTTATCAATGCCCGAAAGAAGTTGAGCATAACTGATATATATTCTTGATTTAAATATTCATGGTTTAAAAGCTCGAACAGGGGGGGGGGGGGGGGGGGGGGGGGGGGGGGGGGGGGGTCTGAGGGGTAGATGTGCCCCTCAGAAGTAGGAAAAAAATCAATTTTCAAACTCATTTGGTGCGTCTGGTGTATACTTTTGACCACATTTTTTTATTGAAAAGCCATCTCTTCATTTCCATTAATATTTTGTTTTTTATCAATACACGAAAGAAGTTGAGCATAACTGATATTTTTCTTGATTTAATATACATGGTTTAAAAGGTCGAACAGGGGGTGTCTGAGGGGGGATGTGCCCCCCCCCCCCCCTCAGAAGTAGAAGAAAAAAAATCCATTTTCAAACTCATTTGGTGCGATCTGGTGTATACTTTTGACCAAAATTTTATGAAAAGCCACCTCTTCATTTCCATAAAATGTTTTTTTTATTATCAATACACGAAAGAAGTTGAGCATAACTGATATATTTCCTTGATTTAAATATACATGGTTTAAAAGATCGAACAGGGGAGTCTGAGGGGGGGGGGGGGGGGGGGGGGGGGGTGCCCCCCTCAGAAGTTAAAAATAAATAAATAAATTTTCAAAATCATTTGGTGCGATCTGGTGTATACTTTTGACAAATTTTTATTGAAAAGCCACCTCTTCATTTCCAATAAATATATATATATATATATTTTAAATACACGAAAGAAGTTGAGCATAACTGATATATATTCTTGATTTAAATATACATGGTTTAAAAGGTCGAACAGGGGGTGTCCTGAGGGGGATGTGCCCCCCGAG
>CM069442.1:26238080-26343041 GCA_035610835.1 Ophiura sarsii
GAATGCCCCATATCCAGTTAAAAGTGACCTCAACAGTTAGTGGTTTTGATCAACTCCAGCATGTCTATGGTGTATGGCAATACCATTGGTATAAAATGAGCCCACTTCAATACAGGGTGGTTCAATAAAACCTTGACAGTTTTTTGAAGCCATTTTATTGAAATTCTGTAGATTTAAAATACAATCTTTTTCTATATTCATCAACTATATGATCTTGACCATCTATGCTGAACATATCATTACAAATAACCTTACGGTTGCAAAATAACAGCTATTTTAACAAAGTCTGTCCCATTTCACTCTGTCCACGGTTACTGATTTCGCGACGTTACAACCAGTGTGGTTCAATAAAACGTTGACAGATTTTCAAAGCCATATTTTTAAAAAGTGTGGGATTTGAGTGTTTTTTTTTAACATATTCCTCAAAAATATCATTTTGGCCGTCTATGCTGAAAATGTCAATGTTAATAATGCTATGGCGGCAAAATGATAGCTATAATCTCTTTGCCCACGAGTAAGTCTACGGGAAATGCCCAGCAAGATAACATTAAATGGCATCGTCACTGTGAAGGCTTAGAGCATAGACAATTACACTTCCAATCTATGAAAATCAATAATTCTAATTAGGGTCACTCGTGGTATTATTATTACGCATTGATTTTACACCTGAATAGATAGTTAAGATGTTAACAATTACACTGGTTTCACCTGGCGGGATCTTCAAATCTTAGATTACTTGCATGCAATTCATCATTCAGTATTCAATGTAACGTCGCAAAATCAGTACCCGTGGACAGAGTGAAATGGGACAGACTTTGTTCAAATAGCTGTTATTTTGCAACCGTAAGGTTATTTGTAACGATATTTTCAGCATAGATGGTCAAGATCATGTAGTTGATGAATATTGAAAAAGATTTTTTTTAAATCTACAGAATTTTAAAAAAAAATGGCTTCAAAAAACTGTCAAGGTTTTATTGAACCACCCTGTAGAACCCTGTACATTATCTATACAAGGCAAACAAAGGTGGAGTTTCAAGGCCTTGATGCTCTATACATCTAAAATGTTGGATGCAATATAACCATAATAGTGGCTGAGAAAAACAATATGATGGTATAGTTAAGGTATTGCTATCCTATCATCATTCTGTCCTCTGGCAGTTGATCATTGATTTCAACACTGGGGGCTTTAGGGTTAAAATCATATAAAACTCTTATTAAAATCCAGAATCCAAATGACGCTTTTATCGGCATCATCAACTGCAGTGACCAGGGGTGGTGGTAGTTGCCTCACGGAAACAAAGCTAGTTTCTAATGGAGTACCCACGTTTACCTTCCATAGCAAGCTGTCTACGTCTAAGACAGGCATTGGCATCCACTCTATTTTGGCAAGGTTATGAGTAGTATGGCCATCAAAGATATTGACAAAGTGGAGTATCTGCCCAAACTGAGGCTTTCTCCCATCTACACCACGCACAGTGAATGAGGAAACGGTGCGTTTTGCCTCCTTCTTGCAAGAGAATTGGTTCTGTCGTGGGATGACATTGGTTGCTTTGAATTCATGTTACAGGTAACGACATCATGAATATTCATGGACTTTGAACTCTCTGATTCAGGAGGTGTAACTTGATGAGCAGCTAATGGTCCTGTTGAGAAAAAGAGAAACAATTAAAGGCATTTAATACCGTATTGACCAACACAAACCAAACATCCTCACATTCCACCCAGACATTATTGTAATATTTGACTGTTACATACATGGATTGTAATTGATACTACACACTCCAAATACATTGTGTGTTTCGTATAGGTCAATAAATGTGTTGTTTCGAGAGAAATTAGACAAATCAATGCACACGCTATTATATTGTGAGTATATGTTGAGCGTGCATGTACCACCCAAATTCAAGGTTATTTATCAGAGAACAACCTATATGGAAAAATGCAGAGTGCCTATAGGTGTAATCATAGCACAGAAACAGCGCTTCTTTGTGTCTATAATAATTCTCGCTGCTGATAAGGGTCATGAAGTCATTCTCATTCTATTGGACTACTCGGCTGCTTTTGACACCATAAATCACCAAATACTGTTAGAGCGTAATTCAGTAAACAATGATCTCATATACTTACGTCCAGTTCTAGCCAGACGAGGAACGTCATTCCCATCAACCAACTCCATAGTCCATCTGAGGATATCACACCCTTCATCATCATGAACTGACATAGCTCAAATATCTGTTATGGTAGAAACACAATATACAATCATCCACACATTACTATGTAATTGCTGAAAATATGAGTTGTAGACTTACTCATTTGAACAATGTCTGTGAAAATGTGGTCAACTACATTAAGCCTTCAGCGGTACAAATGAGCCTTATGTGTAATTTAAAGAAAACTGCATGCAGGCACTAAATAGCCAAGCTTATTTATTATTTAATATGAATTATCAAGTGATTGATCTTAGTTAAATGACACATTCATGGTCATTCAGATTATTCCAATAAGATAGTTATTGCATAACATCTATTTGGTCTTATATTGCACAAAAACACAAGTATGTTTCCAGTAGCTAGGCTTAACAGTGAAACGCGGTTATTTGCTCAAATTCATAGTGGTGATTCATTTGAAATTATTTAGTCAAATCATTTTTGATACTCTTATGCTCGCTATAAATGTGATTTTCGCCACGGATTTTCACTATTGTGTTTGCCGTATGTGGCCAATGGCGACCTTGAAACATGTTGGACTTAATTTCTACAAAGATGGCGCCCTAACAATAATTGTTTACGTTTTTTCTGTTAAAAAATATATGCGCAAGAATCAAGCGTCTCAGTGAAATGTGCGCACACTACTAACTGGAAACAAACTTGTTTTGGGGTGGATTTTTGCCTTATCATTGTTTGAATATTTGTTGTATTTTCAAGGCTCAAATTTGCCCATGGACAATTCGCAAGTAACCAATAACCCTAACCAGTAAAGCTATGTTTTTCGTGCGTATTGGGTGGAGGGGGGAAAAGCTAAGAATTCCCGCCGACATATGCCTGGGGTAGGTGACGTCATCGAGGCAATGCCAGCACCACGTGCGCGGAGATAGTTTCTGGCAGTGAGATTTAGGAAGATTCAGTGCAGTAAGGGTTCTAAGCAAGCAACAAGTTTAGTACAGGGTGTCCCTAAAGTGTTGATACCTTTTGGATAAAGGTAACTTGTTTGATGCCAAAATTGACTTCTTGTTCGAGGTCACGCTGAAGTTGGGTCACATAACTCACAAAACCGTACAATTGTTGAACTTGCAGGAGGCAAGGCGTGTGTAGCCAAAAAGCTTTTACTAATTCAATTTTGTGCACAACTTTGATAGCATAATATTCATATTAATAATGATAATAATAATAATAATAATAATAATAATAACGGTGCTTATATAGCGCAATTCCAAAAATTGATCATTGAGCTTTACATCAATTACATATATAAATGGATATTAAGGACTTTTCATTCTGAAATTAAAAAGAACCATTGTGGAAAACCTTTTTTCTCTCTCTTCACTGCCTCTTTTGCTCCCTTCACTTCATTAACTCTTTACCTGACATAGATGCATTAAAGGTATATTATGTGATCTTTCCAGTGAACGCCCTCAACATCAAAAAAAAAAATTGAAAGCAGATTTTCTTGCAGATTTACATTTCTGATCATAAATCATGCATACATTCCAAGTTACAGGGCGATACGATTCTTAATTACTTCAAAATCATGGTTTTAGAGTGAAAATAAACTGTCGGGATTCCGACAGTTTATATTTTTCACTCTAAATTCACTCTAAAACCATGATTTTGAGGTAACTAGGAATCGTATCGCTCTATAACTTGGAATGTATGTATGATTTATGATCGGAAATGTAAATCTGCAAGAAAATCTACTTTCTAAAAAAAATCATGAATAGAGGGCTCTCTCTGGAAAAGATCACATAATATGCCTTTAATGCGGCAAAACGACCTTTTTACGTTTTACCCTATAACTCGTTAACCAAACATCGGAAGTATGGCAAACTATACCTTTTTGGAATCCTTGTGCTCAGCCGAACAAGTATGCCTCTGAGTGCAATTAAAGGCATTTGAATTTTTGTGCCCCTGTATGGCGGCCATTTTGGATTTTGGGCTTACGGTATATTTGTCGTGCTGATCGTACACGATTAAAGATTAACCCACTACAGTAAATTTGGTATCAAAATGTTCAGAATTATAATGCCCATCTCCTGAAAGCATTTTGAAGGGCTCAAGTAGTATAGTTTTTATACAGGACTACTAAATATTTGTAAAAAATGATGTTACAAAAATTGCATGCTGGGTAACGGTTACCATGGCAACCGCCACGATCGTTCGGTATCGTTGAAATTTTCACAGAAGTGTCTGGCCATTCATAAGCTTTCAGAATATATATAGTTTTACTACCTTAAAGAGTCTCATATTCAAATTATAAGTTGATATTTACATGCATGTGCAAATTCACAATTTCTTCAAAAATTAATTTGTCAGGGAAAGAGTTAAGCTCATTACTACATGTTTATATGAAATTGCAGTTTTACAGTTAAGAATACTTTCTTCTGTACTTTGGCAACACAGAGAGCTGTGATTGTATGCTTGGTATCAACTCATTTAACAGAGAAAGTAAAGCTTTACAGGGTATCAACACTTTTGGGACACTGGATCAAAATTATGACTCTGATAGACCAAAAGGTTACACACAAATTATGACATACGGTTTGTGACTTACTCTGTATGACTCCATAACAGAAACTTCAGGGTCCTTTCTGTTGTGAATTCGTCCCTGTAAGAAACTCATGAATCTCTCAAATGCATATGGACCACCCATGAGACGGACCACACAATACAATATCACCAGGTATATGTTGCAGCTGATGCACCAATATGGTCTGTAAAATAGAGCAAATAAGATAGAAATATCAGAAAATTAGAACTGCTGAATACCTCATCAGGTCACATAGAATCTGACCAAATTACCCCGATGTCATCGGGTAAACCGTCACACAGAATCATACCAAATTGCCATGTCTTCATCAGGTAAATACATGAAAAAACAGAATCAGACTGATTCTGTGAAATGTTTTTACCAGATGACATCATGGCAATTTGGTCTGATTCTGTGTGACATGTTTTTGGTTTGATTCTGTATGACATGCTTTTGGTCTGATTCTGTATAACATCATGGCAATTTGGCCTATTATGTGCGACTTGTTTTACCCAGATTACATCAGGGTAATTTGGTCTGAATCTGTGTGACTTGTTTTTTCCAGATAACATCAGGGTAATTTGGTTCGATTCTGTGTGGCATATTAAGGTAATTTGGTCTGAATCTGTGTGACATGTTTTATACCCGATGAGATCATGGCAATTTGGTCCGATTCTGTGTGACTTGTTTTTTCCAGATAACATCAGGGTAATTTGGTTCGATTCTGTGTGGCATATTAAGGTAATTTGGTCTGAATCTGTGTGACATGTTTTATACCCGATGAGATCATGGCAATTTGGTCCGATTCTGTGTGACATATTAAGGTAATTTGGTCTGAATCTGTGTGACATGTTTTATACCCGATGAGATCATGGCAATTTGGTCCGATTCTGTGTGACTTGTTTTATTCAGATAACATCAGGGTAACTTGGTCTGAATCTGTGTGACATGTTTTATACCCGATGAGATCATGGCAATTTGGTCCGAATGAAAGGGTGAAAGGGTAAATTTAAAAGGCCTCGTGATTACACGAATAAGGGGGGTATATTTCAGTGGTTGTGTGATCTCTAGGATTAAGGGTATATTCGCTGTAAGAACTTGGAAGGGGCCAGTATTTTCAATTACTTGACATGAGATGCACGGTACTCTAAACGTGTTGGGGTGGTAGTCAGTGGCGTGCGCAAAGGAGGGGGTGGGGCAGGGGTCACAGCTCTCCCCCAGTATTGAAAATAGTCGGGGGAAACTACTACCAGTCGGGGGCTGGGCCGTCGGTAGATTTTTTGTGTGTGTGGGGAGGTGGTGTAATCCAAAGCCGACAAGTCGTCGGCAAATTTGTACATGTTGTTGAAAAAATTATGCACCAAGTTGGTAAAAAACGGAATTGTTGTAGCTGATGAAAACTCTAATGATTGTCCATAAGTTGTTGAATGTGGTGTCTGCTGTGCGATTTTTTTTTGTTGCTGTGTGAATTTTTGTGACTGTGCGACATTCCCCCCCCCCCCCCCCTCCCCCTCCCCCCCCCCCCCCCCCCCCCCCCCGGCCCCCCTCTTACGTGAAATTCACGAGGTGATGCAAAAAACATTTAAGCTACCTTTTACTATTTTTGGTACATCGGGGGAATTGAGAAGAATCAGAGTCGGGGGAATTTTCATTTATGGCCAGGTGCCCCCTCCCCCAGTTACAATGTCCTACGCACGCCACTGGTGGTAGTTAGTCTACCGGGAGAACAAAGGGGTGTGTATGGCTATACAACAGAATACGAATGTGAAATGAAATAAAATGTTCCAAAGTTCTAAATATATCTGAGTCTGTATTAATCCTTAACGTTGTGATTGAATAAAGTTGTTAACTCTTTGAATGATTTAAAATCGCATGATATTGATAGCGTTCTGAAATTATAACTCTATCACTCTATATTTGAAAGAATGATAATGATTGTTTAAAAAACAATCACAGCTTAATAATGTTAAGGATTCCAAGAGTCCTCCAAGTCCTTAAGATTCTATCAAACAAATTTGCATTTTTTCACAAATGAACCCCTACCAACTTTACCAAGTGTATTAAGTTCACCTTGCAGTCAAAGTCCGATGGTTCTATAATCTGACAATACAATAAGTTCCATAATCCAAATTTGTACTTTGTATATTTTTACTAATCCGTAACTGATAAGGCTCAATAGATAGTATGAATAATAGGATCTTAAATCCGAATATTGTACATTTTTATAGTCTGAAAGCTGAAAAGAACATGGTTCTATAATCCATTGTGAGATTAAAGGCCCTATAGTTTTTAAATAAGTTCTGCAGATCGACTAAAAGAACCCATAGTAAGATTCAGACTAAAGAACACTTTTCTTTGATTCGGAATAAAGTCAAACAACCCTATTTCAAATTTGTACTACAGAACCTGCTTTAATGTTCGGATTGCAGACCCTTTCTTCATAATCAGATTATATTACATGATCATGATATTGGGACTATTTTCAAATTATTGAACCCTATACGTTCGGACTACGAACTGTGAGTCGATAAACATAAAACCGCGAATGCGAAATGGTCTTCACCTCATTGCAAGGGATTTTACCTGATACTGGGTTTCCCCTTTTAAAGGGAATTTTTATTGTTAATGTTTTGTTATTTTATTTTTGCAACGCACGTTTGCAGTAATATAGTTGACTAGCACCTTAATTTCTTGTCCACTGGATTTGGCCTGTATTTCCTCATATTTTGGTCAATTATGTTATCACTGTCAAGAGGAATAGAATTGAGTACTTTTTGGTCCTGAATGGGGAACCGACAATATAAAGTGGACACACCTTCATAGTGAACCATGCGTAAGGGAAATATACCTTTAGAGGAATCATTCTGCTGCAGACGGAAAAGATGTTGATGGTACATCTCTACTGACATCAGATGCAGGCCCAGTATCAAAGTCGTATTACTTGGCAGAAGCACCATTCCTAAACTGACCTCATCATGATCTGTAAAAAAATTAAAAAATTAAAAAGGCAAGACTGGTGAGAATTAATCAGTGGTCAAAATTTGTGTTGGTGTAGTGTGTTTTAGGCTGTAAAACAATGGAATTTTCAATATTTTTCACTCTTGAGAAAAAAATTGGGTAAAAACTAAAAGTGAAGGGTATAATCCTTTGTGGGTGGAGGCAAAAGACTGACATCCCATGTGTAAATCTAAAACAAAAGATACAACCGCTCAACTTAGGATGGACACAGTAGAAAGGCTGATATTGTTATTTTAACATGTATGTGCAATGCAACTGGGTGAAGAAAAAAAGAAAATGCATAACAATTACTTGGAAATGAAGACATGGTTGCTAATAATTGGTGTCCCTTTTACACACGAAAGATAAGAGACTGCTTCTGAGAACCTGACCCCATCAAAGAGGTAAACTTTGTACAAGTCAGGGGATCTCGCCAGGACATCCTGGATGGAAATGGTATATGGCACAGTTTGGGCGGCTATGAACGTGTGACACCCCAATACCAGCAGAATGCAACAGACAGTACAATCTTAGCCTGCGGAATTCACTGCGCCATATACACATCATGCAAGATATTCTTGCAGAGAAAAGGCTTCCTAAAAAAAATAATCCCTTTAGTCAAGAAAATAAACAGTGTTAAGAAAGGGCAACTTGTAAGATCAAATGGAATTAATTATAGGTCAATAAGTGTGTATGTGTTGCTTTAAGAAAAATAGACAAATCAATGCATGCTCGCTGATCGATGTTGATGTGTGAATAATATTGTGAGCATATCAACATTTGAGTAAGTGCATTGATTTTTGTAATTTTTCTAGAGACGAAACATACGCAGGTATTGACCTAATTCATACACTGCACTATACACATCAAAATTCACAATTTGAGCATAATTTTGATCTATTTAAAAACCAATAAAAACATGTTAACAAGTTTTCTATCACCTGCAGTGAAAATTGGCAAACCAGAAATTCCTGAACAACAATTAAAAACAACACAAAGCACACTCAAAGTGCATTGGACACTTTCAATGCACTCCACACATTTTAGTTTCTTGCTTTCTGATTGGTTCGACTCTATTAAGAGTGTATGAATGAGGTTTGTTTGGGGCTCCAGTGACTGATCACACCAGGGATGTGTAGCGCAGAGGAAGGCTGTAATTTCATTCATAAACACAGGAACAGAAACTGAACACTTTTTAGACATTACATTTAAACCAAACAACGGTGGCAGCGGCTATGACACACAAGCACACATCTCTCACAAACTGGTAACATCAGGAGGATGCAGATCAGCACTCCTGCATCAGGTCAAGAATCGCTTAGCAGAAAGTCTTGCATGGTGAGCTGAAAGAGAGGTTTGCCCTGCTGTGTCAATGTTTATAAAGAGAGAAGCACAAAACATGGTTACAGCTCTTGGGAATGCAACTCCGGCCATAATAACATGCTACAAGCGTGAACACAAACTTTGTAGAAAACCTTCTCTTTGTGTGTGATGGCAGCAACGACATTTATGAATTGAAGGTCAATAAATGCGTATGTGTTGTTTCGAGATAAATTAGACAAATAAATGTGTGCGATGATGTTGACGTGTGAAAAATGGCATGACCTGGCAGGAGAGTGCTATTGTGAACATATCAACATTGGCGCATTAGTAAAGCTAGGTTTTTGTGCGTGATCGGGGGAGGGGGAAAAGTACTACTTTTTGACTTGAAAATCACCCAGCACCCCCGATATTCGATCGCGGGACCATCCGCACCCAAGTCTGTCCCTCTACCAACTGAGCTAAACTGCCAGCCCACATATGCCTGCAGTAGGTGACGTCATCGACGCAATGCAGCAGCAGGTGCGTGGAGATAGTTTCTGGCAGTGGGATTTAGTGAGTGAGATTCAGTTGGGTTAGGGTTAATCAACCACAAAAAAATTGACATTTATTAACCCTGACCAGTAACGCTAGGTTTTAGTGCGTGATCGGGGGGAGGGGGAAAAAGTACTGTTTTTTTACCCGTAAAATCACCCCCACCCCCCCCCCCCCCCCCGAGATTCGATCGCGGGACCATCCGCACCCACCTTTTGGGAAAGAAGCACTCCACAGGACTTGATTCATATTCACTACTCAAAAGTTGGTACCTGTCAATCATGCATTTACCTCAACTAAATCCAAAACATTGCATGACATGTTCATGAAATGGAGTCAAGCGCGATCAGAGTGCTTTTCATATAGTTAGCACTAATGTAGGTAATTCCATTCTCTTAAGAAGAGGCAAGAGCGTACATGTGATGAGGTGCCTATACAAAACTCACCTAGTTTGGTCAGGATGAATCATGAAACAGTATGTGTTTTTTACTGGCTTCAACAGTCTCGTTCCATCAAATCCCGCAGACGGCTATCACCCTTAGGAGGAAGCACTACCATGATGACCACGATTGCTCTAGGAATTAAAGTGTTTATCTGAAAGACAGACACAAAATGATTGATGTTCACAATGAAATGAAGATACTTTTATAGTAGACAGCAACTGTGTATCCATGAAGTAAATGACATGTGTAATTTGTTGTCTACAGTAGATAGCAACTGTTTGCCTATCTTTTCATTTAGATTGCTGTCAATCGATAAATCAAATGTTTACTGTAAAACAGAAGAAAACTCAATCGCCGCAGGCAGGTTTATGGAAAAATATAATCGGGAAGGTTTAACGTACATTATTATTTAGTTTTGATCGACGGGCACTCACTAAATGATTGCAAAGCAATTGTATTGTTATTTACTCACCTTTAAAAACTGTGTAGGGTTTGTTAACCTTCCCCTAAAACTTTTGACCATCATGGACCTTTGTCTATAAATTACATTACTCGTGCAATATTCACAACAAAAGCTTCGTGGGATAGATGCTGGGTATTCACACACAAACACATGTGGCACAAATGTGAAATATCATGAGGCAAATCAAACTCCTCGTTAATGGCAATAATCGAAAGAGCCTAAGATGCACAATGAGCACCAAGTCAGTGTCTGCTTATATTGTAACTCCCCGGTGCGTGAAATCACTCTATCATATATTATAAAACATAAGCTAAATTGAGAGGTATGCATCATCTCAAAGTTGTCGTACGCCCCTCCTATCATCAGTCCTGGGTGTGAAAGACCATCCATTTAATGTTCGATCTACATTGTATCTGTTAGCATTATTAAATAACCCTGGTTTCAATTTAATATCAATATCAATTGACTGTGTATACACCCTAAACGGCTATTGCTTGTTTCGGCGGATTTGCCGCACTGTGTGTGTGTTTAGAATAGCCTAGACTTATCTGTACTTGCGCATCTTTGAATTAGGCAGTTTCTTGTACTTTTTCTACAGTAAATGTGCTAAATGTTCTAAACTGCACGTACAATAAGTAGTGGTTAGAAGAGCCACAATAAATTATGAGACTTTCTTTAATGAGGATGTATCACCATGGTAACCAGAAAGTCTAAATGGCAGGCATATGGGCGATAGTAAATCCTGATCTTCGTTCATAAGTTGACTGATTTACATATGGTATGGACACCAAAATATATCTCTTATACTTACTGTGTAAAATGGCCCCTGGTAAAATGCAATTTTCTCGCATATAAAGCGACCGGTTGCTCCAATCTTGCATTTCCGAAGAGGATCATAGTCTTACATTGTATTATAGCATTCCTACAAACAACAAAACAGTATGGTCAATACAAAATGTTTGAGATATGGGCCACAAAGATGCATGTTTGTAGAACACTAACAGTAACATATCATACAAAATTGATCAGATGATTATTAAATGAAGATTACTAAAATAATCATTCAAATATTCTTCTTCTAAACCAAATCTCAAGTAAAATCCATTCAAGTGTGCACATGATTTGCTATAATTTTGCTTCACTGTGTTCATGACTTATACATATATGCTAAGCATGCACACAAATTGATCAAGAATTGTTTGCTTCGATTATAGTATTTTAAATATTTGAAAATTTTGGCATCTTGGAAATTCACACAATATGTAAGAGCAACAAATCAAAAAAGAAGTTTTTTTCAGCCCATAAACCAAAGTTTTCAAGCACATAACCATTTTTCTGACTATTTAATACAAAAATTGGTACCACAAAATTTCACACACGATCATCTTCCATGAACAAACCTACACTATGTCCCTCGGGTCTTCAGTTTAGCGACGATGAATCAGATTCATGTGAGCATACATCAATGATACTGGCGTCAACAGTCTCGTTCCAGCAAATCCTGCAGATGACGATCCCCCTTTAGGAGGAGGCGCTATATGATTGATCTCAGAATGAAAGTGTTGATCTGAAAGTACAATTAGTTTTTACGTAGATCAAAACTATGCTCAGATTGTGAATTTTGATTTGTATAGTGTCGTTTATGAAATAGGTCAATGCGTATGTTTTGTTTCGAGAGAAATTAGACAAATCAATGCACTTGCGCAAATGTTGATATGCTCACAATGGCACTCCCCTGCGGAGTCGTGCCATTTTCACACATCAACATCAGCGTGTGCATTAATTTGTCTAATTTTTTTCTCGAAACAACACATACACATTTATTGACCAATAAATGGTGCATTGGCGCAGTTTGGGCGGCTATGCTAAGACACCCAAATACCAGCAGAAAGTGACAGACAATACAACCTTTGTTTTGATTTGTTGTTCAGTACAACCTTAGCCCAGGGCTGAATTCTTATAGAGAACCTGTGGTTTGTTTGGTGCACCAAGATTGTACAGCAACAATTAGTGTGACAGATCACACCAGGCATGCGAAGCGCGGAGACAGGCTGAAATGAAAACACAGGAAAAGAAACTGAACACTTCTTTTATGTGTGATGGCAGCAATATACCAGTTACCAGTGTATGCCCATGGGGCTTTTTGATTTTCCCAGCAAGATACCATGTTGCTTAGAACGACCTTTTGGGAAAGAAGCACTTGATTCATATTCACCACTCAAAAGTTGGAATCTTGTCAATCAAAAACATGTTCATGGAATGGAGCCAGCGCGATCAAAGTGCCTTTCATTTGGTAAGCAATCATGTACATGTAGGTAGGTGGGAGCATGTGAGGTGCCTATTTAACAAAACTCACCTAGTTTTGTCAGGATGAATCATGAATCATGTGATTCTTACTGTAATCAACAGTCTCATTCTAGCAAATCCTGCAGACTGCTATCACCCTTAACTATGAGGAAGCACTACCATAACTACGACTGCTCTCTGAATGAAAGTGTTTATCTGAAAAGACAGTAGACCAAAAATTATTGATGTTCACATTGAAATAAAGATACTTTTATAGTAGACAGCAACTGTATCCATGAAGTAAATGACATCTGTAATTTGCTGTCTAGAGTAGATAGCAACTTTTTTTATATCTCAATTCAATATAAATCATTTAATCAAATGTTTACTGTTATAAATTCAAAGAAAACTGGATCCTGGCAGGCAGGTTTGTGCAAAAAATATAACCGGGACGGCTTAGAGGCATATTATGTGATCTAGCTTTTCCAAGTAGCGCCCTCTATCATTGATTTTTACTATAAAAACAGATTTTCTTGCAGATTTGCATTTCTTATCATAAATCATAAAGATCTTCGAAGTCACAGATCGATACGATTCCTAATTACTTCACAATCTATTTTTCAAAATTTTACTCTAAATTCACTCTAAAGTCATAATTTTGAGGTTATTAGGAATTCATACACTCTTGGTAGTGTTGAACCAATCAGAAAGCAAGAAACTGAAATACGCGGAGTGCATTAAAATGCACTCCGTGTGTGCACCGTTCAATGCACGCTTTGTTTTGATTCGTTGTTCAGGAATCACGGGTTCGCCGATTTCACTGCAAGTGTTAGCAAACTTTTTAACATGTTTTTATTCGTTTTTACATAGATCAAAACTATGCTTTAATTGTAAATTTTAATCTGTATAGTGTCGTGTGAATTAGGTCAATACATGCGTATGTTTTGTTTCTCAAAAAATTAGAAAAATCAACCCACTTGCGCAAATGTTGATATGCTCACAATAGCAACCCCCCCCCCCCCCCCCTTTGCGGGGTCGTGCCATTATTCACACATCAACATCAGCGCACGTGCATTGATTTGTCAAATTTCTCTCAAAATAACACATACGCATTTATTGACTTATAATCGTATCGCTCTGTAACTTGGAATGTATTTATGATTTATGATCAGAAAAGTAAATCTGCAAGAAAATCTGTTTCCAATTTTTTTTTCTCAAGGATTGAGGGTGTCCCCTGGAAAAGATCACATTATACCTTTAATATATTATCATTCTGATTGATGACTGCCAATTGATCAACTCTTTGACTGGATGCATCTACAGTAAAATGTGTTAAATGTGTTCTAAACTGCACTTACAATAAGTGGTTGAAAGAGCCACAATAAATTATTTTGCGTACAAGCAATTTTAAAACTTCTTTAATAGGGACTGGTGTATCACCATGGTAACAGAAAGTCTGTATGGCAGGCATAGGTGATATAAAATCCTTTCATAATTTGACTAGATTTTACTTAGGGCTCTTGCACTTTTACAAGTATAGGAAAGAGCAGGGAAAGCGCGTTAAAAGGAGTGACAAAGGATCGCTGATTAAAGTACTAATTCAGTGAGGCGTTAATCCCCGATCCTTTGTCACCTTTTAACAATATAGAAAAAAGGATCGCGATTTCCCCCTCTCTTTCCTCGAACTTGTAAAAGGGCAAGACCCTTACAGCATTACGGTATACTACTATGCACACCAAAATAAACATACTTACTGTGTAAAATGGCCTCCAATAAAATGAAATTTTCTTGCATACATTGTATGTGGCGACCAATTGCTTCAATCTTGCAAGAAGATCATGGCTTGAATCCTGTAAACAACAAAAAAAAGTATGGTCAAAATCATACACATTTGTTTTACATCTTATCATTTGTAGGCCTGGACATGTTGAATTTGAGAATCTCGCTCCTTCCAGGGAAATGTTGGTATTTGGAGGGAAATTTGGGTATTTTGGAAAATTTAGGTATTTGGAGGGAAATAATTTTGTTTGCTTTCCCGGGAAATATACAGTTTTCCAGCCTTGATCATCTGATCAAGATTTCAGCCAAAACAAAATCCCAACAACTTTTCTAGCATTTTATTTTCATACATATTTCGACGATTTATTCTATTTAACAAATAATGACACCTTGTAATATGTGACCAATTTGAGCCTATTGTACTTGACCTAAGATGACCTTTGACCTTGGTATTGATACAGAATTGGTGTTTCAATAAATAAATATCTGATTCGATTCACTTATCAATCCCACTGTTGCCACCAAAGTGACTTGTTGTTTCTATTTAAACAATAACCACATACTCTATTATTATTGTTACCAAGTATGGTTGAGATTGAATCCTGAATTTTCTTGGGCAATTCCAAGCAAATGTCAACCAAATAGCCACAATTTCAAATGTGCATCCAAAGTTTAATTCTATGCCTATAATGTAGGCAAGAGTCCAAAGTCCAGGAATTTTTAGTTTGTTTAGCGATACTATGTTTTTTGATGTATAAACTAGCTAATTAGCATAAATTTGCATATTTGCAGCTTACACAATCAGTGAAAAGGCTTGTTTTTATTTATTCCATATCTTTTAGACACATAGGTATGATGTTTAAATAAATGTCAGGCACAATAGTAGTACTGATGGGAAAAGTTTTGATATAAATTTAATTTTGATCAACGGCCGATTAGCCCCAGGTAATTAGTATGCATTGCATAATCTCATGTCATTCCGCAACGCAAAAGTACAATTTTTTAGGATAGCAAGAAAAAAAATGTACCCTATTTTCATTTAACTATTTTTTCTCTGCACACAATTGACATGCTTCACAATGATCAAAAAAAATTGGAAAATTCTGTTAATTAATAGCCCTAATGAGCGTTGTGGAATGACGTGTTGCGGAATGACAAAGGTATTAATCCCTATATTTAGGCAATTTATTGAGCAAATTGTGATATTTTTGTGTACTTGGTATAAGATAATCCTTATTTATGATAATTCATTCAAATATGGACTCTAAACTTCTAAAAACATTTCAAAATTGATGAAAACTCATAATTTGCTGAATTAGGCAACTTTGATGTGCAAGCTGTTGAATTCGGCAACTTTATCACAAAATCATGGCTACTTTATACCTGTAAATGATGATTTCAATGTGAAAATAGTTGGGTTACTTGTATTCACGAATTTGTAACATATGAAATGCCACTGATTACTCTTTCTTTTATTTTTAATGCATATTAAACCATAAAAACATGTTTTTTCTTTTCTCTATGGAGTTTTGCACACAAATTCACACTGTCATTCCGCAACGTCATTCCGCAACACCTACTTTTATTTTTTGATGGCCTACTAGAAATCCTAGCTGATGATTAAGTTTCATGAAAATGCTTTTGTCAGTTAGCTAACACTTCAAACCTTCTAAAAAGTAACTTCAATAATGATACACTCTAAAAAGTTTACACAAATGTAAACATGTAAAAAAACCACCAATCGTCTGCGTCATTCCTCAACGCAAATTTGCTTATGCAAATTAGGATACTTGGAAGCGCAGTCTAATTTTTTCCCTAGGTTTATTTTTTTAGTATCAATCGCTATTATCAGATAAAGTTGTAAAATGGGGAGTAACTACAAATCTCTGGGTTTTACACCCAAAAGAAAGTGGATTTTTGTGTGTAAATGTCATTCCGCAACGCGTGGAATTGCCCATGCAGAACCAACCAAAACAGCTAACCAAAAGGGAAAATACACCACGACACACATTACATGATCACAATAACTGGCTTTTCAAGCCAGCGAGATAAAAAAAGAACATTTACAGAATTTCCGAAAAAGTATGCATGCCGTGAGGGGACGAGAAACTGCTTAATTTTTTACTTGGCTTAATCAGTTTAATAAATTCATGATTAGACAGTACCACTGATAGTGCAATCATCTGCCTGTTGAATGCACAATGCTCAGCAATGTACGTCAATGTACAATACAATAATCATATCTATCTGTCTGAGTGCTTATGAAATAGAAGCATCTGAGTCAACGTCATTCTTGTTTTGGCCAATCTCAATTTCCAAGAAATACTTTAATTCCAATCACTGCGCCTATTCTTGCTAAAAATAGTAAACAAATATGACAACTGTCTATTTGAAGCTATAATAGTTGGCATTTATAATTGAACGAACACATCAAATGAAACAGCGTACAATGCGTGAAACGCGCACAACCATTAAGCGTAATTATTTCGGGCATGATCATCTTTTTGCTGCATGTTGTTGTTCGTTCAATTATCTTGTAGTGCATGTTGATAGAGAAATTATTGAACTGATTATGCAGTAGGCCTAAGTAGGGCCTACTACTTTTTGTAATTAATTTGATATCACATTTTTGGGAATGACTGTTGAATCCAATGCACTAATCGTGCATTGGATACAAAATACAATTTAGAAACTGGGTTCAATTTGGCTACATTTCGTCGAATACTCAATAGTTCACCACTAGTTCATTATTATAGAGAACACATAGACACGTCAGTAAGTAGTTATGGCCGAGCGGTTACGAATATGGACTAGTAATCTAATAGAATCTCCCCTCCTCGGTTCGAATCCTGCTGAATACCTTTTTTTAGAAAAAACGATTTAGTCTCTGTGTGTTTGGAAAATGGCGTATATTTTGACCATAGGTGAATAAAAGTCGTGGCCCTGACCCCTGTCCAAAAATGTATTACAAATAAATATATTTTTGATCAAGTTTAATACGTTAGGAACATTTCTTGTGCATAAAGTTTTTGCTATGACGTCTAAAAATCATCAAAAATACGATGTTTACGATCGCATTGAAAATGCATCTTTATCGACTCAAAGATAGTAACAAAAATCGTGTTTTTTATTAAATCGGAAATGACATCTTACATAAATAGGACTTCCCCTTCAAAATGAGCCTAAGATGATCAAAAATTGATGGAGGCAATCCTTCACAATCGCGAGTTGTAAATGATCACACAAATGAACACACACACCCCCACCCTTTTGTACTTTGCCAAAGAGGTGAAATAATTCCGATATTCGTGACCGTAACATTTTAATGAAATGGTTATGTCAAAGATGATGAAAAAACCTGGACCTGAATCTCATTGATTTTAATGATGGGCATCGATGGGTAGGCGCAGCCTACTATATCATTTTGGGACAGCCTGTATATGAATAAATGCACCAAATTGGAAATTGGACAATTTGCGCATTTGACATTGAAATGTTCTCTGAATACGTGTCATTTATTTAGTGTTAGCATACAACTGAAGATTTTGAACACTTTGGAGTACGTCTCATGTATTTAATGTTAGCATAAAACTGAAGTTTTGTTGACAATTTGTTTTTGCAAAAGCCGCATGAATATAAAAAATCCCAAAATGCAATATTCTTTGCTACAAGCTTGTTTAGAGCCAACATGTACCTCGATCGTGCACAAAATAGGTGCAAATTCGAAAATTCGAAAACGCCCCCCCCCCCCCCCCCCCCCTTTGAAAAAAGTGTCTTACGGCCCTGTAGTCTCACAGTAGTGGCACAATACAAATATTGGGTTATGATGTGCTCAGGACCGGGAGTCAAGACGAGAGAGATTTAGGACAGCGGACAGCATTTTATAATTGCGCTCTTGCAGCGATGAGCATGATGAGTTCAGCACGGTATCAAATCTACGCCAAAATACTGTCGCCCATACCAGGCCGCGTAAGCCGTGAACTGCGTAATGTATTTTTAAAGATACAACTCTCTTTTTTGAAGATTGGAGCAAATTACAAATATCTGTGTTGAAGGAACTAAAAAAAATCGATTCAAGGATATAAGCCGACTGGCTTCTTATTTACATAACAATTGGTCTTTGCAGACCATGTCATGTCCATTATAGACGTGCTAGGGACTCCATAATTCATATGGTTCAATCAACACAATTATATTTACAGGACATTCTTTATCATAGTGAAATTGCAAATGAAAAAAAGTATTATTCAACATTCAATAAATATATAGCGAACGATTATAAGCAATCCTGTTATTAAAAAAAAAAAAGTGTAATAACAAAAAGAAAAAGACATTTACAAGATTCGAACCACTGACCTTATGATTGTGAAGCCAGCGCTCTACCATTTGAGCTAATGAAAACTATGCATAAAACAGTTTTAAAATAAAATTAGATAGAGTTTAAAATACAAATATCACTGAAATCGGAGGGTAAAATGCTTTATATTTCGATTGTTGTGTGTTTTTATCGGGTTATCGATAAGGTTATCGCCCAAAAGTTGATTATATGCTGAAGGAGATTGTAATTCTGATTTCATTATTATGCATTGCACTTCTTTTTGAAACTATTCTAGACACAGTTCGTTCGTACAATAATTTCAACATTACCTTTTGTCGATTAAAATTCGCGGCAAATCTATTGCACCATGGGTATTATTACATGGGAATCCGGAGACTCAGATACGTAGGGAGTCATGTGATTTTTGTCCAGGACAAACACTTGAGATGTACACGCCCCTTTAAAGAATATAACACAACCTTCCTTGCGCCTTTGATCTGTCTGCTTCACTAATGCAGCCATCGAGAGTACTACAATAGTTATATTGTTAACGCCAGATAAGTAGAGAGGTTTCTAGTTAATCACCGATCTTTTTCCGATTCTTTTAACAATAGAACGAAATACCGTTGGAAAAGCGCTTTTAAATCGCTAGAAAAATGCTTTAAAAGCACTGAGTGTTTGGATATGGACCCTTACGTCATTTTCAGCGCCGCCGAAATTATGTTGATAGAATGATCTTTTTGAAAGCCGGCTTTATTCGCGAGGGGGCGCCATCTCTTTCAGAGTTTCAAAGTTGGTCTGATATCGAATATCTACGGTATTCTGAAAATATTAGTTCAAATTAATCATTACTTTTCTAGTAAGAGCAGTTTTCTAGAGGCTATATGTAATAGAATTCGGGGGCTCAAACCTCGATTTTCGCGTTTTGGCTGAATGCGCGCGCCATGCGTTTGTTTTGTCGACTAATGTGTAAAGTTTACCATTTCAACGGCACTTTCCCTCCATCGGTCTTTCTTTCCACCCCCCCCCCCCCCCCCCGGTCTCAATTTCTGAGAAAAGAAGAAGAAATAATTAGATATTAGGCGCGATTTTCAGTTGATTTAATCGTAGGCCTAATCAATCATTCGCCGCGTAGCTGATCATATCATAACATATAAAAATCATTAATGTCCCCCAAATCTTGTATATATGCTTTAATCGTAGGCCTAATAAATCATTTGCCGCGTGGCGACTATACATTTTCTTCCTTAGGGTCATAACAGCATATTCTGAAAATATTAGTTCAAATTATTCATTACTTTTCTAGTAAGAGCAGTTTTCTAGAGGCTATATGTAACAGAATTCGGGGGCTCAAACCTCGATTTTCGCGTTTTGGCTGCATGCGCGCGCTATGCGTTTGTTTTGTTGACTAATGTGTAAAGTTTACCATTTCAACCGCCCTTTCCCTCCATCGGTCTTTCTTTCCACCCCCCCCCCCCCCCCCCCCCCCCCCCCGGCCTCAATTTCTGAGAAAAGAAAAAGAAAGAATTAGATCTCGAGCGCGATTTTCAGTTGTTTTAGTCGTAGGCCTAATCTATCATTCGCCGCGTGGCTGATCATGTCATAACATATGAACATCATCAATGTCCCCACAATATTGTATATATGTCTGTCTGATCATGTCATAACATATGAATATCATCAATGTCCCCACAATCTTGTATATATATGACTGTCTGATCATGTCATAACATATGAACATCAATGTCCCCACAATCTTGTATTATGTCTGTCTGATCCTGTCATAACATACGACATCATCAATGTCCCCACAATCTTGTATATGAAGAGGTATTTTGCAAAAGGGCCTACATCCACTTTGGCTCTTATTGAGAAAAAGTCAAAAAACTGTTTCTAAATATTCAAGTTGAGCAATTGAAAAACTGAATGGATTATGAAAGAGGTACACTACATACTAATTGAAATTGAAATAAATTTTAAATGTGCTAGTTTTAATTTTTTTTTAAATCATGTTTACATTTTTTGAAAATTTGGATGTAGGCCCTTTTGCAACAAAACTCCATCTGTTTGTACATAAAGAAAAAATACCACACACAAAAAATCATTTATTTTAATCATTTCAAATAAATAAGTTTGATATTGAAATGTATAGGTCACAATCATATGTTTCAAGGAAATAGAGTCATTTTTTTTCAAAAATACCTACATCTCATTGTAAACAGCCATTGAAGTTGTTGTGTTGTTGCAAAAGGGCCTGTATCCCGATTTAATTCTGGATACAGGCCCTTTTGCAACAAAACAACAATTTCAATGGCTGTTTACAATGAGATGTAGGTATTTTTGAAAAAATGACTTTGTTTCCTTGAAACATATGATTTTTCCCTATACATTTCTATATCAAACTCATTTTTTTAAAAAATGCACCATATCTCTTTTGCAAAATACCTCTTCATATATGACTGTCGGATCATGTCATAACATATGAACATCATCAATGTCCCCACAATCTTGTATATGGGCGATTCCATGAAAATGTGACGGAGCAAAAAAGCTGAAAATTGCTCCAAAATAGTTATTTTTAACTCTATGTTGTTCAAAGCTCCTGCACAGGTTCAGGAAAAAATTGTTACAACATTTGGCTAATTTTCGCGATTTTCAGTTGCTTTAATCTTAGGCCTAATCAATCATTCGCCGCGTGACGGCTATACATTTTCTTCCTAAGGGTCTTAGCAGCATATTCTGAAAATATTAGTTCAAATTATTCATTACTTTTCTAGTCAGAGCAATTTTCTAGAGGCTATATGCAACATAATTCGGGGGCTCAAAATCTCGATTTTCGCGTTTTGGCTGCATGCGCGTGCCATGCGTTTGTTTTGTCGACTAATGTGTAAAGTTTACCATTTCAACCGCCCTTCCCCTCCCTCGGTCTTTATTTCCACCCCCTCCCCCCGGGTCTCAATTTCTGAGAAAATAAAAGAAATAATTCGATCTCGGGCGCCATTTTCAGTTGTTTTAATCGTAGGCCTAATCAATCATTAGCCGCCGCGTGGCTGATCATGTCATAACATATGAACATTTTCAATGTCCCCACAATCTTGTATATATGTCTGTCTGATCATGTCATAACATATGAACATCATCAATGTCCCCACAATCTTGTATATATGACTGTCTGATCATGTCATAACATATGAACATCATCAATGTCCCCACAATCTTGTATGTCTGTCTGATCATGTCATAACATATGAACATCATCAATGTCTGCACAATCTTGAATGTATGTCTGTCTGATCATGTCATATCATATGAACATCATCAATGTCCCCACAATCTTGTATGTCTGTCTGATCATGTCATAACATATGAACATCATCAATGTCCCCACAATCTTGTATATATGTCTGTCTGATCATGTCATAACATATGAACATCATCAATGTCCCCACAATCTTGTATATATGTCTGTCTGATCATGTCATAACATATGCACATCATCAATGTCCCCACAATCTTGTATTTATGTCTGTCTGATCATGTCATAACATATGAACATCATCAATGTCCCCACAATCTTGTATATATGTCTGTCTGATCATGTCATAACATATGAACATCATCAATGTCCCCACAATCTTGTATATATGTCTGTCTGATCATGCCCTAACATATGAACATCATCAATGTCCCCACAATCTTGTATATATGTCTGTCTGATCATGTCATAATATATGAACATCATCAATGTCCCCACAATCTTGTATATATGTCTGTCTGATCATGTCATAACATATGAACAACATCAATGTCCCCACAATCTTGTATGTCTGTCTGATCATGTCATAACATATGAACATCATCAATGTCCCCACAATCTTGTATATATGTCTGTCTGATCATGTCATAACATATGAACATCATCAATGTCCCCAAAATCTTGTATATACAGTTAAGCCCACAATTATTCATACCCCTTGAAAAATATGAGTTTTTTGCGTTTTTCTCATATCTATACCAGCTGGAGTGGTGGAACTTTCGCTTTACACTAAAGCCAATTAGTTTGCAAGTACAAATCAATATATTTGGGCTCAACATTTTTTGCATAACAATAGAATTGAACAAGAATTGTGTTTTTATGCCTGTCCAAAATTATTCATACCCCATACCAAGTCTCAGGATTGAGGCCACCTTTTGTGATAATACACATGTTTTTGACATTCCAAACATTCTTTATATTGTGTGATAGGCTTTTATATTGTTATGCAATTATTCCATGATGTGTGCATACAATGTGGATGCATTACAAATGTGTCCTATTGAATGTACATAGAGGGATATTATAGGACAACACTCTGGCTCTATGACAGCATGGCGAAGGAGATCAAATAACTCAGTGGGAACCTTTTTGTGCATTGTGAATGCTCACAAAGAGGGGAAAGGCTACAAAGCTATTTCGATGCAATTTTAAGTGCCAAATTCCACCATATAAAGCATAATTAGGAAGAACAAGACAGTTAAAATCAGTTAAAATCAGTTAAAAAACCCTGAAGAACACGGTCGGAAGCCAACAGTGTCCCCTTGTTTGACAAGAAAAGTATGGTGAAAGGCCAACAACAATCCACATATCACCGTCAATGCTCTCCTGAACAACCTTGGTGAGTCTTGGACCAAGATATTAAGGCAGACACTCCAGCAGACATAGTACACAAGAGTTTTCCATGGACTCCGACCAAGAAAGACTCTACTCCTGAAAAGAGACAATGAGAAACTCATCTAGCATTTGCAAGAGCACTTCTGGACAAAGATCCAAGTTTTTGGTCTTCAGTGTTGGGGTTGTTTAAGATGCAAGACAAGTTTCTCTGTGTCTCTTTTAAGGAGTAGAGTCTTTCTTGGTCGGCCTCCATGGAGACCTCTCATGTGCCATATATGCTGGAGTGTCTGCCATGATATCTTGGTCCAATAATTGCCAAGGTTGTTCAGGAGAGCATTGATGGTGATCTGTGGATTGTTGTTGGCCTTTCGCAATACTTTTCTTGCCAAACAAGGGGACACCGCTGGCTTCCGACTGCATCCTTCAATGTTTTTTAGTGAATTGAACGTCTTGTTCTTCCTAATTATGCTATGTATGGTGGATTCTTGCACTTGGAATTGTTTCGAAATAGCTCTGTAACCTTTCCCCTCGTTGTGAGCATTCACAATATGCACAAAAAAGTTATTTGACCTTCTTCGCAATGCTGTCAAAGAGCAAGAGTGTTGTCCTATAATATCCCTCACTGTACATTCAATAGGACACATTTGTAATGCATCCACATTGTATTCACACATCATGGAATAATTACATAACAATATAAAAGCCTATCACACAATATAAAGAATATTTGGAATGTCAAAAACATGTGTATTATCACAAAAAGTGACCTCAATCCTGAGACTTGGTATGGGGTATGAATAATTTTGGACAGGCATAAAAACACAATTCTTGTTCAATTCTATTGTTATGCAAAACATGTTGAGCTCAAATATATTGATTTGTACTTGCAAACTAATTGTCTTTAGTGTAAAGCGAAAGTTCCACCACTCCAGCTGGTATAGATATGAGAAAAACGCAAACAACTCATATTTTCCAAGGGGTATGAATAATTGTGGGCTTAACTGTATGTCTGTCTGATCATGTCATAACATATGCACATCATCAATGTCCCAACAATCTTGTATATATGTCTGTCTGATCATGTCATAACATATGAACATCATCAATGTCCCCACAATCTTGTATATATGTCTGTCTGATCATGCCATAACATATGAACATCATCAATGTCCCCACAATCTTGTATATATGTCTGTCTGATCATGCCATAACATATGAACATCATCAATGTCCCCACAATCTTGTATATATGTCTGTCTGATCATGTCATAACATATGAACAACATCAATGTCCCCACAATCTTGTATGTCTGTCTGATCATGTCATAACGTATGAACATCATCAATGTCCCGACAAATTGTATATATATCTGTCTGATCATGTCATAACATATGCACATCATCAATGTCCCCACAATCTTGTATATATGTCTGTCTGATCATGTCATAACATATGCACATCATCAATGTCCCCACAATCTTGTATATATGTCTGTCTGATCATGTCATAACATATGAACATCATCAATGTCCCCACAATCTTGTATATATGTCTGTCTGATCATGCCCTAACATATGAACATCATCAATGTCCCCACAATCTTGTATATATGTCTGTCTGATCATGTCATTACATATGAACATCATCAATGTCCCCACACTCTTGTGTATATGTCTGTCTGATCATGTCATAACATATGAACAACATCAATGTCCCCACAATCTTGTATGTCTGTCTGATCATGTCATAACATATGAACATCATCAATGTCCCCACAATCTTGTATATATGTCTGTCTGATCATGTCATAACATATGAACATCATCAATGTCCCCACAATCTTGTATATATGTCTCTCTGATCATGTCATAACATATGAACATCATCAATGTCCCCACAATCTTGTATATATGTCTGTCTGATCATGCCATAACATATGAACATCATCAATGTCCCCACAATCTTGTATATATGTCTGTCTGATCATGTCATAACATATGAACATCATCAATGTCCCCACAATCTTGTATATATGTCTGTCTGATCATGTCATAACATATGAACAACATCAATGTCCCCACAATCTTGTATGTCTGTCTGATCATGTCATAACGTATGAACATCATCAATGTCCCCACAATCTTGTATGTCTGTCTGATCATGTCATAACATATGAACATCATCAATGTCCCCACAATCTTGTATATATGTCTGTCTGATCATGACATAACATATGCACATCATCAAAGTCCCCACAATCTTGTATATGTCTGTCTGATCATGTCATAACATATGAACATCATCAATGTCCCCACAAAGTCAGTCTATTCAATCTTGTCGCAAAGTGCCCTTTGTTCCAACGCTCCGTTCTTCCCCTGTTCGCCCATTGCACGATCCGCCATTTGCGGGGAGAGCCTCGAACTGGTACGCATTGAATAGAACTTTTCATAATATTATGCAACTACATGTAGTCAGCGTTCGCGTTAAGTGGTGGTCCGGTTGCCCGAGACCACCAAAATTAGCACCGGGCAACCAACATTTACTTTTGCAGTTGCCCGGCGGGCAACCACAAATCTTACTAGAAGTTAACACATGAATTTAAATATTTTACAGATCTGTGAATGATACAAAATCAGCTAAATAATAATTATATAATCCAAGTTTCATACGGAAAATATTAATCTATCATTGTACTTCCATGATCTCATTTGGGCCGTACATGTATCCTATTTATACCGTACGTGTGGTAGCCGTAGTCTGTATACTATTACATGTAGCAGTAATTATACCAGACCGGTGCCACTCCCGTTGCCGAAATTGAAGCCTCTAGCGTGACAGCGCCCACATTCCAAGAGTTACATCACGCGTGTAAAGTATGCCAATAAGTTACAAGAGTTACATCACGCGTCTAAAGTATGCTAATGAGTGTTCGCCGTTATCTCAAGAGTTACACCAGGGGTGTGCCAGTGAGCTTGCCGATCGGGTCCACTTTTAAATTAAATTTGTTTCAGCATAGAACTGGTGGCGCTATACTGATCAGGCGTGATTGTAGCAGACGACACGACGCTAGCCACGCGTCTCTCAGACGACCCAATAATATGTCAACGGGAGTGCACTATTTTGAATTATTTTTAACAGTCATCGCCCGGTTAACGATGACAATTCTTCTAATTATGATGAATTTGTCAAAATGATAAGATTAACATTCGCGATTACGTGTTATTCACCTTATTCATTACGTATTCAACATTTAGGTTTCGCGTGGCCACCGTCGTCTGTGTAAATCCACAACGCCCTCAAACCTATGCTGACCAAATATTACGTTAAACCTGGTTAAACACTGTTAAACGCGTTAAACGCCGGTCACCGACACATTCCGGTGATTACCATAATTTATGTAATTTATGCAAACGGCACCGTTTTCGCTACGTGTGTTAGTATAGGACTTTCCTATCCCAAAATTAATAGTATCCCTGGTTACACCGCGCGTACTCACGCCCACATGCCCATATATGGGGAGGCTTCCATTTTGTTATTCGAATTTCTTCTCCCATTATATAATCTCCCTGGTAATACGAGATGATGATGGTGTGAGTGCCTGTGATGTGATTACTAGTTATTAGTAACATATTCATGTTTCAAATAAATGTCATAATTGTGTACAGTATCACAAATTTAACTTCTAGCGCGGCGCATAATCGCATTGGGTGTAAATTACTAAGATAAACAAAATAAACGCATAAAATACGGGCAACCAACATTTCTGCCGGGCAACCATAATTTTCTGCTATGTTGCCCGGCGGGCAACCATATTTTTTTCCTTAATTCGGACACTGCATGTAGTTCGATTCTCTCTGCACAATATAACTGGTCATGCAGAGAGAGATATTATTATAAGGCCTATTATGTATTAGATAAAGGGTGAGAGGCAGCCTGTTATCAATTATAATGGTGCCTTCCCTAGCAGATTCATGCGAACTTGACCTGAACAAGGCACCATTATAATTGATAACAGGCTGCTTTGAACATTTTATCTTACATATATTTCAAGCGAACACAATCATAATATAAACACTCATTTAAATATTTAATGTTTTAATTAATTATTTTGTTAAAAATTGTTTAAATAATAAGGCAAATATTTCCTTAATAAAAAACACTGGAAGCAAGTAATAGACTATTGGCAATGTGTGCTACATATTATGTGTGATGGACCAAGTATTACTTATTACACTTATGTCTCGCAATATTCAGTGATCTGTAAATAACATTTACCTCTTGACAAGTTATGTAAAAAGTGAATTTGACACTTCTGATGCAAATTATTGAGTTATTTTAACATGTTTAACAATACATATCTTAGTTTAGGTATCCAACCACAATTAAAAGCTGTTAAAGCAACTGTTAAACTTGTGAATACTTTGTTTATTAAACACTGGGTTCATGAGGGACTATTTTGAATCATAATGCTGTCACTGTCAGTCTAGTTCAGTCATACCTGTAGATGAGTGCTAGTATTAGATAGGAAGGAGAATGGAGAATATCTAGGGAAAACATGATACCAGTTGGTCACCAACCGTCACAAGTACATGGAAATGAACACTGTTTTCCACAAATTGTTGATCGAAAAGGAATTCAAAGACGTGCAACTGACTTTTTAGACTCGGAAATTAAAAGAAAGGCTGCAGATGACATAAACAAACCATTGAAACAAGCCAAGCCGGTTACCCTTGACCAGGAGGAGAAACTGTTGTCATCACTAGACTCTAGGATCATCTAGCCCATCACGTCAGCTCATGGAAACGCTCATTTTCGTTTACTTATGATGGGAATGATCCATTTCGTTGTGCGCCGGAGCTTCGCCGGATTACATATGACCAAGTAGCTGTCGACACTGATATGGAAGGCATGAGAGTGTTTACACTACCACCAGACAGTGTCTTCAAAACCCACGAATTTAAGGAAATCAGCGGCCCTAGAAGCAATGTTGTGGATGACTATGAGTACAGTGTTGCAAGGAAAAAAAGGTAAGTCGAAAGTGATGAAATATGTTTAAAAATGAAAATTTAAAATAACTTTCACCCACTATCAAGGAAAAAACACCTTGACCCACTGATGAGAGGGGGAAAAAAGTCCATCAAACTCAAAATAAAGGAAACCATTATAAATGGAGAAAAAAACTTTCTGCCCGACCCAATCTTCCAGCCCCCCCCCCCCCCGCCCCCACCATAATATTACGCCCTCTTCTAAGTCATTGTAGATTCCACACCACCGAAGAAATGTGTCCTAGCGCCAACACTAGCCAGTGTTTTAATCCAAGATTGACCCCAGCTTTCACCATTAATTTTAAATGTACAGAAAAGGTATACAGTGCGCTTAATATGAAAGAAATGTGTGTTATTTGTGGTTTTTATACTATAAACTTAATATTTATCCAAATAACCCTGGTGTTTTCTGTAATAGTAAGATCTGACACAACTTTTCTTATTTCACTTCTTCTAGGACAAATGCACCGAATATAGCTAGCAGAGAGCGATTTTGAGAGTAGACTAGTATTCGACGTCCTGTTGCGGGGGGAAATGCTGGTCAACCCCCAACAAATTGGTGTTGTTTTGATAGCAGATATCAGTATCTTCAAAGAAAACCAAGATTTGAACAAACCAGTCGCTCGATAGCTGAAAAAATCAGACTTTAATTTGACCTCTTTAGCATGTAATCTAATAGGGGGATTAATTGGTGGTGTGACACCTGTAGCGTGATGACTTAATTAACTTGATTATACATCCAATGTGATTTGTATTATCAAAGCATTCAACCATGGTATTAAAGCATACTGAAGGTTGTTATTTGGTTCTTTGTCATTTTAAAGGTAATGCCCCTCCAGCCAAAAAAAAAAAAAAAAAACCCTTCAAGAACCTACAGACAATCAACCATCTACTTCTTCCAACATACCAGACAGCAGCAGCAATGTCAAGAACCTTAATTGCCTCACACCTGCCAATTAAGTTTTACCACCATGCAGTGTCTTCAATAATTATAACTTTAGTTTTAAATAAATAAGAGCATCAAAAAGAACACCCAATGCATGATTATGGGTGCTATTACTTTTGATTTAAGGCCAAAAAAAACTTTAAAAAACATGTTTTACGTCCGGTTTCTTTTTTCAAAAGAGGAGGAAGAGGGTTTGTATTTTTTATTTTTTTATTTTTCAATTTTCTATTTCAATTTTTACATTCATATATCCCATGTGGTCCAGACGACGGTGGCTACGAACGGCCGTTAATTTTGAATTTCCGTTGGTTTCAATGTAACAATGGATTTTGATTATATGACCCCATAAAATTCATCATAGGTTAGAAGAAAATTTTTCCAATCCAAAACCGTTCGGGATGGCTAATCATCCCAATTGTAAATGCTATTTTTTGAATTTAAACCGTTGTTAAGCGGTCGTCCCATTCACTTGATCAGGTAACCTCGTTCGCATATTTTAACCTGAATACTCGTGAATACGCCTATGTCCAGCGTCGTCTGATGTGGTCATTAAATGATCCCCTGTGGTCATTAAATATTCCCATGTGGTCAATAAATGATCCCATGTGGTCATTAAACGATTCTATGTGGTCATTAAATGATCCCCAGTGGTCCCTTGTTGTCCTTAAATGATCCCCTGTGGTCCTTAAATACGGTAACCCTGAAGGCTCAAAACGAATTATACATGTAAAGAATATAAATAGTATGTTAGATGTTGTGGGGTGGTATGTGGTGGGGTTCTTTACGTGCATTTAGTTCCATACGTCGGCGTTTGACACACCGTGACTGTGTGTATCTGCAGCGTGTTCTATGCGCAAGCGCAGAGGTAGAATGATGCAATGGAGGAGATGTTAGTTGATCGTGTGTATAATAGTGCACATATTGTGAGACAAAGATGGTGATTCGGTGTTCGGTATATTATAAGTGCTATCGAGTACACAATCATATCAACTATAGATATCTATTCAAACATGAATTTCACAATTTCAAAAATAAAATACGCGTATCCCGTTTTTACTTATCAATAATTGCATCGAATATTGAATATCTTAAATTCACGGTTCATACGTGACACGATCATGGAAATTGTACTATACATTACATTGTTAGTGACAAATGTATTGGGAATTGTTGGTACAATGCTAGGGTATGCTCGTTGTGTCTGAAAATAATGATATACAATTACAATTGTTATTAAATAAACGCCACTGCGTGATACCATGTGTGTTATTTTTTTTTTCTCGCAGAGAGCATTATGCAGATGATCTACCGTGAGATTGGTATCGAGATTTTTGTGTGATTTGTGAATGCAGTCTCGATTAGAAATAGTATCTACACTACAGTATTTGCATCTGTGTTATACCATGGTTATTCAGTTGTTACGCTTTTCGAAACAGGGGCGAACTAGTTGTCGGTGTTACTTGTAATTACAGGCTTTGCATGTCAGTTACTGGGAATGATAGGATCCGTTGAATTTTCGAGACATGTTGAATACCTAAATCAATCAATGAGTAGCGTTTAGAAATCAATACAATACATTGGATATTTCGCAAAAACAATTGCCGGCTATAAGTGCACAAGGATCTGAAAACAAGCACAATGATGTTTATCTTAACATGATCTGTTTCAAGTGTGGAACATTATTTCGGAATTTTAAACTCCTTGACGAAACACCTGCAGATGTATCAAGATATTAAAGCTAAGTGTACGTTTAATTCAGCCCAAAGCCAAAACGCCGCATGTGTCCGTTGGGAATCGTTTTCGTATGCATAAAGAAGACGTGGGTAAAAACATGAGATGGTCTGTAAAAAAAACTGTGTTAAATTCAGATCATCAGCAAACACAATCGTTAAAGTACACATTTGTCAGAGACCGGTTAAGCGGTAAGCAAAGACGCTATCATCTGAAAAAAAAGTCTATGTGTGAAATGTTCAATTGTGTAGCACGAAATGATATACAGATGCTTAACATGGTTGGGCATAATGGAGCAAACCCTTTAGAAGACAGCAGACGACACAAGGAAAGAAAAGCATTGGTCTACGAGTCTACGTTAAAATGTGTAAAGAAAAAACGTGGAGAACAAATAATAAATGTAAGCGTGAATGGATTTTCAACGACAATTGAACTTGATCAAAGCATAGGTCTTTGCGACAGTGTTTCTGTGAACAATGTCGCGATAGAACTAAGTTATCCTAAAGACATTGCATTGACTTTTGAATCTAAATTATCACCGTCAGCTAAATTTAAAACGCAAGTTATACCTGATAACACTTTGGATTCAATCGTCGCTTGTTATTCTAGAAAAACTCTCACTCCAGACAAGGTATGTTGGCAATCATCTGAAGTAGATTCGTATCAGTGTATTTTATGTTCTTTGCGTGTAGATCAGAATGAGAGTCTGAATCATTACAAAACGTGTATTCATTCGGGTAACCAATTAACTATGGTGTTTGAAAGTCATCGAAACAAATCCAGTTGGAACCCTTGTAAATATAGTTTACTTAATAGACAGCAATCATTGTTTCCAGTGATTTATATTCATAACTACAGTAAGACTATAGAAGCTTTATTGATCAATATATAAATTATATTTTTCTAACCCTAGTCGAGATTGTTGTCATTCTTTTCGAAATTTCGTCGTCTTCGCCCCCCCCCCTCCTCCTATTCCGCCTCCTCCTCCTCCTGCTCCTCCTCCTTCTTCTCCTCCTTTTCCTCCTCCATCTCCTCCTTTTCCTTTTTCACCTCCTGCCACTCTTTTTTTTTGTTACGACTTTAGTAGAAACTACACATGAATTGATATTGATAATTAAAAACGACTTGAGCAATCACATATTGTTCTACAGAACTGTTTCGTGAAGGCCTGAGATCGACCCTCACTCGTCAGGAACAAATTGCAGACGTATTGATTTGTGTCAAACATGGTTAATATATAATAATAATAATAATAATAGCGTTGCTTATATAGCGCTGTTCCAAAAATGATCACAGCGCTTAACAAAAGATAAAACATAAACAATACAATTTACCCCAGGCAACATACAAAAGTGAATGGAAAGAATGAGAAAGCCAAAAATGTACAGATAATCAGTTACTAAACAAATGAGTCTTGAGATTATGTTTGAAGGTTATGATACTGTTGCTGGATCTTAATGTAGATGGGATGCTATTCCATAGTGTTGGGCCAGCCACAGCAAATGAGTTAGCTCCAATGCGTTTATGGCTGGCTGGCACAACAAGACGGGTTTTGTCAATGGCAGATCGTAGACCTTGTCTAGATGGAACATAGATGGAAATATACTCAGATATGTATATGGGGGCAGAACCAGTGATAGATTTATAGACGTACAGAAGTGTTTTGAACTTGATTCTTTTATCAACTGGTAGCCAGTGCAGAGAATGAAGCAGTGGAGCAGATGAGTGACGTCTGTTGACTTTAAAAATGATGCGCGCAGCCTTGTTTTGAAGCCGCTGCAAGCGAGACTTGTCAGCACTACTACATCCAGAAAGAAGGGAATTGGCATAATCAAGTTTTGAAAGAACAAGGGCACGCATTGTGTGATTGCAAGTGTCAGTGTTAATAAATCTACGTATTCTGGATATGTTCCATAACCCGAAATTGATGGTGCGACAAATAGCAGTGACATAAGATGACATGGTCATGGAAGAATCAAAGGTGACACCCAAGTTTTTAATTGTAGAGGATGGGGATATTTCTTCCGAACCAACAATAAGAGTAGTGTCACGTAATCTAGACAGGTTCATCCGAGTGCTAGCAATAAAGAACTCAGTCTTGGTCTCATTGAGCTTAAGCATATTTGCGGTCATCCAAGAATGAATTTCGTTTATGCACGCAGATAGCTTGAAGCAAGCACAGGCACAGTCACCTGGAATTTTGGGATTGAACGTTAGATACAGTTGTGTGTCATCAGCATAGATATGGAACTGTAACTTGTGGCGGCGTATGATGGCGGCAACTTCCTGGGTGTACATGGTAAAGGCCTTGGGACCAATGATTGAACCCTGCGGAACCCCACATTTGTGATAGAAAACATTAGACATATGGCTATCAACACACACACGAAAACTACGATCGGTTAGGTATGACCGGAACCAGTCCAGTGCTGTGCCTTTGATACCAAAGTTTGTCTCAAATCGGTCAATAAGGATGTCATGATCAATGGTATCAAAGGCAGCAGACAAGTCAAGCATGACTAAGATAACAGCTTTGTTACTATCTAAGGCTTTGTCAATGTCATTTTTTACCCTGAGCAACGCAGTTTCAGTGCTGTGGTTAGCTTTGTATGCTGACTGAAACACTTCATTAAGATCATTTTTAGCCATGTGCTCATTTACCTGAGTAATAGCTGCTCTCTCAATCACTTTGCCCAGAAAGTTTATATTAGAGATGGGTCTGTAGTTCTTTAGATCATTACAGTCCAGAGGCCTTCTTAATGATTGGTGTTACAATGGCACTTTTAAGTTTGTCTGGGAAAACACCAGTTGTCAGAGATGTGTTTACAATACTAGTGATGTATGGCGTAACAATGTCGATGTTCTCTTTAATCATCCAGATTGGCATGTAATCTAAGGAACAAGTTTTATTGGCACATTTCATTATGATGTTATGAACCTCAGTGACATCAAGGTTGCGGAAACATGGAAAGTCACAATTAATAGGGACAACATTGCCAGTCTGGATGGTTGGTGGAGATCTAGAGATTGCAAGGTCATATACAAAAACTACTAAATATGTAAGGCCAGCAATAGATCAAATAAATCATTGAGGTAAACAAGCTAAGTACTGTAATACAGGTTCACAGAAAGTGATTAATATATATGTCAAAAATTGTGTTAAAAAGTCAAGTGAAGAAATGCATGGTAATGTCAAAAGTCAAGTTAAGAATACATCCATTGTGTCAAGTGCAGAATATTACCATGGTTATGTCAAATGTCAAGTGGTTAGGCCAAGTAAAATAAATAACATGTTTATCGTCCCCGCCGATTATTTAAAATATGTTGTTTCTTTCTAAAATAACAAAATAGCAATTGATAAGGGCATCTATCACTTTATTTATTTTTATATTTCAATATAAGATTTGGCCGATCAACATGTTATTCATTTACTTGGCCTTATAAATACATCTATTGGTATAATTGCTCAACAAGTGTTTTTTTCCTGTGTCTGCACGCACTAGTGAGTTCATTTCTTTTGATACGTTGATCCACAAGGCTGGTGATACTTCTGATCCGCAGAACTTTAGGATGATATCACCAACTTCATGTGTAGGAAAGGTATTCCACCAAATTATCGCTGATAGACTTTCCTCGTATTTGCTAAGTAACCACTTGTTGGATTGTAGTACTCAAAAAGCATTGCTAAAAGGTATAAATGGTTGTATCGAACATACATTTGTCATGAATGAGCTCCTAGCCCATGCTAGAAATAAGAATAAGACCATACATGTTACTTATTTTGATTTGGCCGACGCATTTGGCTCGGTGGAACACAATTTAATCAACACCCTGGAAAGAAATGGTGTTCCCCCACCAATATGTAATTATGTTGACAACTTATATTCTAGACTACAGGGTGAAGTCAAAGGTACTGATTGGGTGTCTAAGCCATTCAATTTTAAAAGAGGAGTCTTTTAGGGCGACCCTTTGTCTCCGATTATCTTTTTGACAGTTTTCAACCCAATCGTTCAGCATCTGAAAACGCTAGAAGACGACTTTTGTCTCATAACTTCTGACAAACGTAAACATCAAAAACTCATAGACAAAATTCACAAAATAACCAGATCCATGAATTTGACACTAAAACCTGTCAAATCTCCATCCGCTCAAGCAAATCAGATGCCTGTACGTTTTCAATCGGTGACAATGTGCTAAAATCCCTGAAAGATGCCCCTGAACAAATTCTTGGTTGTAACATAACATTCGCAGGCAAATCTAAAGACATTCATGAAATAGTCAAAACTAAACTAAATGACATGATACAAAATATCACATCGTGTATGGTTAGAGATGAGTTTAAACTGAAGGTCTACACTCAATATGCTACCCCTTCCATCAGGTATATGCTTACAGTCCATGAACTAACCGACACCCAGCTGGAGAAACTCGACCACATGCACACCAACATTATTAAGGCTTTCCTTGGTCTCCCATCACGGGGTCCTACCCCCGCGTTTATTCACTGCCCCAAAGGTCTTAATTGTCCACGCATCTCCGATCTATACCTGGAGTCCCATGCCTCTGCTTACGCTCGCTGCATGGTAAAAGCCGATAACCACGTTGTGCATGCGCTCAAATCAAAACTAAATAGTGAGTCAAAATGGACCCGTAAGAAAAACAAGTATGGTTCTAAACGTTGGAATGACAAGTATGAACAGGCCTCAAAACAAGCCTCATCATCTGAATCTGATCAACCAAAATCAAAAAGATTGTCAAAGATCTCATTAGTGACGACCGTCTCCTCTTCTGGAGGGAGTATATCAAACCCCTTGTCCAACAGGGAAATATGCTGAAACTTATTGAGTCGGAAAACGCAGACCTCACCTGGAGATCTATAATATATGATCTCCCCAGGGGTGTACTGAGCTTTGCCGTCCGTTCTGGGATTGATTATCTGCCCACATTTATCTCAGGACATGGGGTAAAAGAAAGCAAACTAAATGTAAATTATGTGGTAATCACGAAACATTTCTGCATGCTCTTAATTTCTGTTCCGTGTCCCTTAACCAAGGCAGGCTTACGTGGCGCCATAATTCCATCCTCCGCCACATTCTTGTAACACTGAAAACTATTATCGAGGCCACAGGTAAAGACATTCAGATCTTTAGTGACATTGCCGGATTTACGACCACGGGCGGCACACTCCCAGTCAATGTTATTGTATCGAAATTGAAACCCGATATTGTTATCCACAATAAGGAAGACAACTTCATCCACCTTATAGAATTGACTGTTTGAGACTAACATTCAGAAAGCCCATGATCGTAAATCCAGTAAGTACGAAAACCTTGTTTCCGACATTTCTGATAATGGCTTTACCTGTGACCTCACATGTTTTGAAATTGGATCTCGTGGTCTAATCACACCAGATAATATTAATAATATCAAGGCAATATTCACCTTTGTTAAAGCCAAACCATCAAAGCAATTCATGAAGGAACTCAGCAAGTTGGCCCTTTTGTGCAGCTACACTATTTGGAATGCGAGGCAAGAGCCAGCCTGGGGAAGCGATGATCAACCAGGCTACCTCAAGGTGTAATTCTCTATCCCTGCACATAGTTCCACTTTGCTGGGTTCGCTCTATTTCTGTGTATCTCCTGGTTCCGGTTGGATATTATTGATTTTTGTGGTTATTTGATGTATTTTTGTTTGTTGTTCAGCCCTGCGTTAAACCTGGACCACTGTGTGGTTCCGATTTTTGTCCTGGGCTTTAATCTACCTTCTTTTTTCTTGCATTGTATAATTTATGTCAGTGATTGCTTGAATAAAGATTGATTACACACAGAGGTCTGTATATAATATAGAATTTCTCCTCTAGGCACAGATTACAGGTCTTGTTTGTTGTTGAATAAGCTTTCGCTCTGTTAATCACTCTCCATTTTAATGAATAATGCACATTATTGTCTTTCAACTTCCAGATGTGTTCACTTAATGTTGTGGCATGTTGTTTGTCTTTGTTTTTGAAGCTTGAAACATGTGCATTAAATCTGGTTTTGAACGTGTTTTCTGTAAGTCCTATATACGTTTCCTGGTTATTATTGTCCTGTTGTGTTACAGTGGCTTGATATATAATACTGCTAGTTTGACAGTTGCATTCAAGAGGGCACTCTCGGTTCTTTCTGCAATTGAAGTTGTTCTGTGTAGATGGAATGGTATTATTATTCTTGGTGATGATGGATTTGTTATGTGCAGAAATAATTTGCGACACATTCGGCATTCAGCTATAACTCAGTTTGACTGTATTCCTGTTAAGTATAAGTAGCTTATGTAGTGGTGTCCCGATGGAAAACATCTATCTACAAGATTAAAAACATCTTCTGCCGATGTTAGTTGAAACATTGTCACGGAAGGGTGGGTTGAACCAAGTGACATTTCTTGTTCTGGAGCGTTTCCTATTATTTTTGTTAGCTGGTTGGGGGTTGTATTTTAATTTGTAATCGTAGCCGCTTTTATGAAGCGCTTCCTGGTATGTAGGTGTGGCTTGGTTAAAGACAGTTTCATTTGATGAGTTGTTAGAGAGTCTTTTATTAATACTTTCGGGAATGTTCTTCAAAATAGATGGTGGATGGTTGCTGTCTTTATGAACATAGAGAGGTGTGTTGTTGGGTTTCATGAATGGTCCATATGTTCCGGATCTTAGGTCGAGTGTTACGTTCAACAATAATATTATAACTGTTTTCTTGTTAACATATGGTTATTTGCAGATTGTTATCGGAGAATATTTTACAAATTTGTTTCTTAACGAGATCTGCCTGTCTTGGAGTTTTTCGCCAAACAGCAAGTCCATCATCTCTATATATAATCCAACATTAATATCAAAATCTTGCAACTGCGATGTACAAACCAATCAATTCACATGTCTCGGCTCCATCACAACTGCCCATTGTTACATCAAAATTAGCATTATCACGCTTACACCATGACGTATTATTGTCGTAAAGAACCGCTCTTTTTGCATGAAGGATAATATGCTTCTCTTCATCTAAAATTCGATCATACAGGGTGTCCCTAAAAAAAGGGTGCACATGTTTGCGCAACTTGTTGACCATGAAGTCCTAAAGCTTGATGTAATAGGGTAATACATACGTAAAGGGAAAACACTCAGCTTTCAGATGCCGTTTTGTTTGATCTGATTTGGATTTGTCAATCCTGAGATATACCCAGTTTATCAAAGCTACCCAAAATCGACGTTGTGCCACTTTTACAGAAACAATGAATATGAGCGTCAAAACTATACAAATATTGGTCTATCCATGGGCATCAATCGTCTTAAAACATTGGGGTGTTAATTTGACCAGAATTGTTTAAAAGAGGCTGAGGAACAAAAATGATGTCCTTGGCATATGTGGTAAGGGATTTCTACGATCTGTTATTCTGGGATCCCTCTGAAGTGCACGCCGCACGTTTTCAATGTGTTACTGTGTCCTGCCACTTTTCATATCTTAGTCTTCCAGAATGTTCTTTATTCATATTGGTGCTTGTATACCATCTACCAAGTATTTCCAATACTCCTTTGTATAGATGGTACGTGAGTGTTATTAGGAAATGAATGGCAAACTCTCCGGTGACTTCTGGTGGACTTCTCGTTTCATGATATTTTAAGACCATGAACACCCTCTTCTAATGAATTGAGGCGCACCCAGCCATATAGACGTCTGTCTTGCTTTGAAAATGTAGGCCCAATAACCATTTTGTGAAACCTCGTCAAAAGGACTGGTTCGAATCATGTAACAAACATCTTTATTATTCAGTTCTGCCTGGATACACAGGCACTCACTCTATTATTTAAACCTATTTAATCTCAATACAAAAATGTTATTTTGCATAACACTGGTGAAGGGCAATCGTACAAGTGGAAGTTGTATCTTAGGAGTAACCCTTTGAAACTGTAAAGTAGCACAATATCGATTCTGGGTAGCTCTAGTTAATTGACCATATCTCAGGATTGACAGATCCGAATCAGATGAAATAACCAGCATCTAAAAGCCAGGTGTTTGGTCTTTTAATATATGTCAACATCTTATACCAAATGTTAGAACTTCATGGTCAACAAGTTGGGTAAACACGTGAACCCTTTTTTTAGGGACACCCGGTAGTGAGATGCAAAATTTACAGCTTTGTTAAGTAGGTCTTCGGTGATTGACGGGTATAAATTACATATATCAAAACAAATAAATGAATGGACTTGTTTATTGTGCACATTGTTATACCACGATAACACTTCATCGTTTAAAACGAGATTTAATGCACATGTTTCAAGCTTCAAAAACAAAGACAAACAACAGGCCACAACATTAAGTGAACACATTTGGAAGTTGAAAGACAATATTATGTGCATTACTCATTAAAATGGACAGTGATTAGCAGAGCGAAAGCTTATTCAACAACAAACAAGACCTGTAATCTGTGCCTAGAGGAGAAATTCTATTTTATATACAGACCTCTATTATCTTCTCTCAACAAAAGAAATGAACTCACTAGTGCGTGCAGACACAGGAAAAAACACTTGTTGAGCAATTATACCAATAGATAAATTTATAAGGCCAAGTAAATGAATAACATGTTGATCGACCAAATCTTATATTGAAATATAAATAAATAAGTGATAGATGCCCTTATCAATTGCTATTTTGTTATTTTAGAAAGAAACAAAATATTTTAAATAATCGGCGGGGACGATAAACATGTTATTTATTTTACTTGGCCTAACCACTTGACATTTGACATAACCATGGTAATATTCTGCACTTGACACAATGGATGTATTATTAACTTGACTTTTGACATTACCATGAATCTCTTCACTTGACTTTTTAACACAATTTTTGACATAAGCACTGAGCAAAAAAAGAAACTTATAACACTTTAACAGATCACCAAATAAAATTCTGTGCATGGAAATGTACCAAATTTGGATACAATATTACTGCAATGTATTGCTTCAAATGGCAGTCAAATAACCAATTGTTTGCTTCAATGACACTTCAATGAAAAATCTGCAATGACCCAGATGTCAGGGTCCAAGGCTATAATACGCAACCGAGCTAACTCGGGTCGTGACACCAGACAACGTCTTGCATCACGGGTCACAGCAAACAATGTCAGCAACATAAAGTTAAAAACATTACAAAGAGTCAAAACAAACTCATATGCAAACAATATAAATGCCGTCATAATAGCAATAGAAAAAAGCCGCCAGACCGGAGCAAGAACAAGTAATGATTTATCCGCATGATTTATACGCCTGATGATCGCCACGAGATGGACGTGAAACCGACGGTAGCGAAGAACAAACTATATATATATATATATATATATATTTAATTTAACGTGTTTAGTTAATATTCTGTATTTAATATCCTTTTCAAATAAAGATATTACGATCGCATGGACAAACTGTTTACAAAGTGAAAAGTAAACATTGGTGTATTTCACTCTTCCCTGATCGTTTTCACCGTTATTGCTATTACGCACGATAAATGTATAATTCATCATATTTGATATCCTTCAATTGCATGCATTCACGTTTTACAATTATGATAACAGCAACTGCACACGATATTGAATGCCTTTGATTTATTAAACATTGTATTGCAAATCTGAGCAATTTCCTCGTTTCGTGCTGTTTCTAAATTAAGCGTACATCCCTATTGAATTCATTTCTTATTAAGCATTTTTTTAATTGAATTATTTGAAACAGGTTTATACTTTAATTAAAATGCTTTCATTTGGAAAGCTCGATGCATAAACGTTAATGAATTCGTGATTTCAAAATGGCTTTTCGTACATTATAGAGAAATCGATAACCCGATGTTAATTCGCATGACAAGTGTTGGCAGTTTGAGCCATTTGTTATCTCTAAACATACTAAACACTAAATAAATATTCCATTGTCATATACAAAGTTTGGTTTCTAAAGCAAAACTGTTTCCAAAATGCCCACCATTTACAAGATGGCTGTCGGTTTTGCTGTCGGTTTTGCTTGATATTTCTTGTGAATAAAAAGTAAAAAAGGCATTGTTCGTTAGAAGGGAGAAACAGCAGCTTAAAAATATTTTCCAAAATGAATTGCGATCATACCATATTATCGCTCGAATCAATGGAGGTGACGTCTTTTGAGTTTCAGACATCGTAGCGATCAGACCACCGTTTAGCTGGCGAAAAACCGCTCAGAAAGGAATTGCAAAGAAATGACACCAAACTTCAGAATTCATTAGATAACATTAATCCAAACCTTATTCCGCATTGGCCCAAAATTAAAAATACCACGTTTTCATGATATTTGCATCAAAAGTTGGGACGACGGACACAACTCGGCAGCTTTGCGATTCATTATACACGGTAACATTTCGCGACCTATTGAAAATATCTCGAAACAATCTATTTCCGAAAATACCTTTAAAATGAATAAAATCGGGCTTCTTGGTAAACCGAACCAATTTTACTGTATGAAACAATGCTATTAATTTAAATGTGCGATGATGATTAGATCGTAGACGTAGGTAGGGAATTGAAGTTTCTGCGTCAAAAAGTATTTTACGTTTAATGTTATTATTGAAATCGCAACATGCAAAATGCATTTATGCCCATGTAAAACCTGATAATTAGGGCCCCCTATTTTAGTACCGAATAAATGCTGTACACGCCTATCAGCATGTTATATTTTGTTTAACTACACTTTTTACTCGTAATATGGTCCTGGAAAAACTAACAAATTGCGTAAAATGTAAACTTGAAAATACCCCCAATGTAACGCAGTCATTCAACAAGTCCTTTTCATTATACTCTATCTGGCTTCTTCTGGACAGTAACGTAGTAACGTAGGCGCAGTGTTTACGCACGCGTATGTATCTTCTGTCTTTAAAAGCTCGGGTGTATATGGTCGAATCCAACGAAAAGTGTCCACGGCTAGATTTTTAGGGTCCAGTTTCAAAATGCTTCGATCTCTTATTCCTTTTCCCCACTCAAAGTCAACATATCAACCTTGTATGGAAAAAAGTGCCATCACTAATCTCTCCAATTGATTACGTGGCGGAATGATGAAGTTGAAGGTACACTTCTCAATGTTACCTACCAATACAAGTACCATATTTTGATTAAGTGATGATTATTCCACCTATTTACAAATTTCATTCAAATTTGTGATTGTATTGTATTCAGAAGATGCTAATGCTGATAGAAAGTGATCATATTTGTCCAGGTGCTCATTTTTTTGTTTACATTTTAGATTCACACAGTTAGGTAGCATTTGCAGGCTCTCGATACTTTGAAACATGAGGTTGAGTCACTTTGTGTACTTCCACCAAGATGATTTTAATGAACATTTGTTTTCATGTACCTCAAAGAGGGGGAATGACCCTTTCTGTAAAATTTAGAATTTTGAGCATGCGCGCAAAACCTAAGTACATAGAGGAATGTGGAAATTTTATATTCGAAGGTAACAGTTAATGTATGCGTAGGTAAGAGAAGTAAAACTGTAATAAATTAATGTTCTACTTAATGTATGTTACATTTTGGGGTGAAATAATTATGCAGGGCTGTTAACAATATTTTTTTTTTAAATAAACATGTTAAAACATGTTTAAATCCTAATATTATGAACATATTCCCAGTAGTTTACTTTAAATATATACTAGAATATGAATTTAAAATATGCAATATCTAACTGTCAGTTGTAATTTTGAAAAGGTTTATTAAACAATATATCAGGCAACATTTTTAAGCATTCCTATAAGAGAAAAACATGTTAAGACTTAAAACACGGTAGCTTACATTGTAATAATCAAAGTATTCGTAGGTAACACATTTGTTCTCAACTTCAACTTCGTTGACTAAGAACAGTTGGATTCGTTGATTTGACATAGGTTTAAGGGCAAAATTGTACTCGACATAGTTGGTTATGCCCTGAATCGCGTGTGAGGGGAATGTCGTATCAAAACGGTGTCTTGATTGACTTTATAAGTAGATTTAAGAATGTGCACTCAGCGCTGCTTTTACAAAACAATCAGAATTGCGTAATATTCAACACTGAATAAAACAGCAAGATTAACCAATTAAACATTAAAATAATATAAAACCATGTTCCTATTTCTAAGATATAAAAGAAAACGACCATCAAACATCAATAGCCTCACTAGTGATAGACCTAAACTGTTATTATTCTTGATGTTAAAGGCATATTTAATATAATTAACCTTTTACACATGATAATTATGGTAGAAAATGTTTTATTATGCTAACGTATCTGATAATCAAATTTTGTTAGTGTCTTTCTTGCTTGACTTTCAACTATTAAGAATGTGCGTTTAACTTCTACAAAACAGTCAGAAGTGTGTAATATTTAACATCTGATTTAGGGCACGATGATGACAACATACATATCGTACTGAGTTAAAATGTCGTAAAGTTATAGTTAAACAATCAATTAACTCGCTAGTAATACTATTATTAGATCTAATGTGGTAAAAAGCATCATTAAAACTAAACATGATAAAAACTTAAGCATACACATTTTAATTAAGAAACATCTGATCATTCAGCCTTGTAATCTCTACTTCACAAGTTTAGTGGTTCTGGATGTATTCTGTGTGTAGTTAGTTCTTTAGGTCTCTCATGTCGCGAGGATGAATATCTAATAGAACATAATTACTCTTTGTTTATTATATAGGACATTCTAGAATGTTAAGAATGAACGTTTCAGTTTCCGTGTGAATCCAAAGTATTGGATCGAATCAACTATTGAATAGTTCACCGAGCTATCTTTATTTAGAAAGCGAGCGGTTTCCTTTAAGCAAACAGTTTGATTTGCTTGTAATTCATAGTCTTGAATGTCAGGTTATTTGTTTTAAGCAATAAAACAACCGGTTGCCTTCCTCAATTTGTTATAAATAAAAGAGGCAAGTGAGGTCTTCTGGAAGTTATCATTTTGAATAGCTGTTTTAAACACGAAAGTCAGATCGCTTTTAGATTCATTTAATATATACTTTGAAATAATTTCATATCAGACCTTATATATATATATAAGTTTAATATGAGCCGAACATGTTCAAAGTCTAGAATATTCAACTATTTTGCCTTTAAGTCCACAACGGAATAAAGCACAACTTTCAGCAAGACATTCAGTTGTCAGATTAGAATTAAGATATAATTTCCTAGTTTGGAATTTGTATCATTCTAAATGTCGTACATAGTCAGTCTTTATCGAGTTTCAACTTTCAACCGGAGGCAGACTCCGCTTGACATAGAATCACCAATATGATATATTTTGTCAGATGTAGACAAAATAGGAATTTTATGTTTAGAAATTCAATGTTGTTTGATTTAACAACACTAATCTAATAAGTTTTGCCACGACAGAGATATTGTCGGGCATGTGCCTCTCATTATGATTTTTTTTTAAAAATCAACCACTGCTTAGTTCAATTACACTAAGAAATAAATGTCGGCAGCATTATTCATAAGCAATTTTTGTATTTAAGACTGAAATCAGTATAGGCCTACCCTCGATTCCCTCCCACCTTTAAAACATGAAAAGGTTTTACTAAATTTCGTGTTCACTTAAAATACGTTTCGGTGACATTGCACAACCTGCCAGAGCAAAAATGAAGCAAGTTATTTTATATGTGTTACACATGAATTCCATTTTCAAACACAACTACAATAATGGCCAATATTAAGTACCTCAGTAGTCACTGTTCTGCAATTCCTGGGGAAATTGGTTACTACGCATACATCATATCGACAAGCTGGTTTAAAACAATATTACGCACCAAACAATATTATTCCCATCTTATACATTCCTACTTAATATCCACATAATATTAGGTGCCAATAAAAGCGACAAACAATGCAGAAATTGTACCATGCCCATTCACTAATATATAAGTTACCTACGAATACAAAATGGAATATGAAAATATTGATTATGAAACCGACATTTCATGGATGTTATGTCTAAATGTATCAATTTTAAGACGATCAACGTGTAATCTATGGATATAAATATCATTCATTCACTCTAACACCAACAAAAAAATGTTCTCGGCAAAAACAGTGTGATTAAACCATGCATTTTATTTAAATCAACACCTCCCATTTTCGTTTAATAAGGAATATTATTTTTTACCCCTCCAAATATAAATATAATAATATATCCAGTCAGATTGTATGATTGCGCACTGCTTTTATGTAAAATAAAATAATTTAGGGCCAATATGCACTGTGTATGTTATTGAATGTTGCCTACATATACATGTTACCTCCGAATACAACATGAAGTCATGCACGAGATGCTGTTACTGACTATTTATATAAACATTAATCACCCCCATTGCGATTTAAATCAACTGTCAGATGATGTATTTGCGTGAATAGCATACACAACTACACTAATAGGAGTAATAATATTGAAAAAGAGGGAGGCTATATAATCAACTTTCAAGACAACAACATATTATTGATGCACTTGTACACAAAGTACAGAATTTTGTGAAAGGTTACTAATACAAAAGCTGAAAGTTTGATGCAAAACTTCTCCGTTGCTTGCCGAACGCAGCGCACATTTCTACTTTATTCCAGTCGCTACAAGTATGTAACAACAGAGGGAAGAACCACGGTATCGTTATTTGTATTTGAAGGTAACAGTTCATATTTCAAATTTGCCTACGAATACAGCCTTTTATTGCTGATATTTCAAAAAATGTTGCCTTCAAAATGATAAAACTTGTCGCACATGTACATTGTATCATACTTCGCTTATTCTATAGATATCATTCACTAATCTGTGTTTATATTAAAATGGCAGTGTTTTAAATAGGTATTCGGAGGTAATGCATTTTTTTTACCAAACCGATCGTTTCCGTTTTTAAAATTTCTTACAGCTTTATCAAAAAATCGACTTGAATGGGGACAACATTTAAGTATTTAGGCTTCCTTACAGCACAAATTACTCTTCCCCGAAAGTGAGATTTAACAAAACATGTATTTGTATTGTTCACAATATCCCTCAATAGAATCACTCATGCATCCCATACCATGATCGCTTTCATAACGTACTGGCTGACCCTCGTACTAGTACAGTCCAGAATCTGGAATCTAAATTACACTTTTCTGAATTTCCTTTAAAAAGAGGAAATCGTCTTCCTCCATTTTATGGCAAATGTCATGTTTGCTGCCCCATTATATGAATTAACGTATTACATTTGGCAGCTTATTCCGTTGATGTGTACCCATTACAAAACGAGGCACAGAACATGATCATGTTTTATATTTTCTTTAATTACAGAACTAAAATTTCCTCCCAATGCCATATTTCCCTGAAATGAGATTCCAATTTTGTACAGACCTGACTTTACTTTATAACATGACAGAAAATGGAAATGAGAGGGAATCCCCCCCCCCCCCCCGCTCCTTTTTTTGCTTCCAATTTGTTTCTCCGAGGATTGAGGGCGTTCCCTGAAAAGATCACATAATATACCTTTAAATTCATATTACAAAGATTGAGTTTTATTTTTAGGATAATGCGTTCAACTACTTATTCTCAATGTTAGCACTCCTATTCAGAATAGTGGTTCTTGGAATAGAACGAGAGCATCAATGATGCAGAAGCTCACTACAGCTGAGAATTTGTGAAGATTCATAAAACTTGTCTATAATATCTTCTTCTTCTTCTTCTTCTTCGGCCTCCGTCAGATATGACGATTGGCTGCCATACGATCACATCTCCGGATCATCTTTCTCCAAGCTACTCTGTCTTGTGCCAGACGCTTGGCCTTTATAAGACTCATACCAGTCCATTCCTTGATGTTGTCAAACCATTGTTTCCTTTGACGACCTCTTTTCCTGCTGCTTTCCATTTTCCCTTCTATGATGTGGAGTGCCAGTAAGCTACCACTGCCTCTAATGTGCCTCTAATGTGCCCGAAGTAGGCCAGCTTTCTTTAGATAAGCTCTCCTAGCAGTTGTCTCTTTACACCGAGTTCTTTCAGGATACTTATGTTGGTTCTTTTCTCCTTCCTGTTAACTCTTAACATTCTTCTCCAGATCCACATTTCAGCAGCCTTTATGCGATTTTCATCTGCTTTGATTAGAGTCCATCCCTCCAGACCGTAAAGGAGCACGCTCCATACCAATGCTTTTACAATCTTTGTTTTTAGGTTTGTTGTGAGGTTGCGGTCATTCCATAGGTCCTGGAGTGTTATCATGCTTCCCTTGGCCATTCCGATTCTAGCTCTTATATCAGCTGTGCAACTGGCAGATGTGGTTTTCACAGAGCCTAGGTATTTGAAGCGACTGACTTGTTCAACATCCTCACCATCGATTGAGATATTATGCACAGGCTGTTCTTCTCCAGTTGTAAGAAGTTTTGTCTTTTTTACATTGAGCTTGAGATTTAGCTTCCTGCCTGCATCATTTACGGCTGATGTTAGCCTCTCGATGTCTTCTTCATAGGTTTCAAAAAGTGCAGTGTCATCGGCATATCTGAGATTTGAAATTGGTGTACCGCCTACTTTTATCCCATACTGGTTTACATCAGCGTCTCTCATGACTTTTTCTGTGTGGTGAAGCAACGCATCCCTGCCTCACACCTTTACCTAGGTTGAATTCATCTGTGTTTTCACCATTCCATGTGCTGGAAATCCCATCTCTATCATTACAGAGAAAAGCTTGATGTGGCTCACAGAGTCAAATGCTTTAGAATAATCTATGAACATGATGAAAGCTTTCTGACCTATTGCAATGATTTTCTCCATCAAGATCTGCAGACAAACCAGCATATCGACAGTACCCCTGACTTTCCTGTAGGCGGCTTGCTCTTCTGGAAGTTCTTGATCTAGTTTGGCTTTCAGGCGTAAGATAATGATCATCAGTAGCACCTTACTTGTATGGCTGATTAGGGCAATTGTCCTGTAGTTGGAGCACTGTTTGCGGTCGCCTGATTTGAACAGCATGACAAATTCTTGCACTTTCCAGTCATTTGGCCAGTCGCATTTGATCCAGATGCATGTACATAACTGATGTAGCGCTTTAATTCCGTGCTGGCCTGTTGATTTTATGAGCTCAGCAGGAATCCCATCAAGGCCTGGTTTCAGACCCAAAAGTATCAAATATTTTATTACTTTTAATAATAGATAATAGTATTGTGACAATCTGAATCCCTTCCGTATTTATTAATTATTACTTTCATAGCCGTTAGTGAAGTTCAAGACCCCAGATAGGTCAATAGATGTGGACCCCATTCTCCTAGTACAATGCATGCACAGTTAGGACCCGGGACTTGTTAATTGCATCAAAAATTGACGAACCTTTCAGCTACCATGGTTCAAGATTATAATCAATGCATGCAAGACCTCACTCAGCTCAAGAGTTTACAGAAATGTTGTAACCAAAGCAGGGAACTTAAATGTAACTCAAAGTTAATGTGGAGAAAACATTTGCAAGAAGAAATCACACAAAAACACTATTTTTTCAAAACAGTAAAACATATATTTTATTATTTACATTTGTTGTTGCTGTCACAAACAATATGTAGGATATAATGAATGATTTGAATGATGTTTTTAGAAGTAATATTTTCGTTTTATTGCAGCTAGAATTGGAATTGTTTCCCTTTCAAATTGCCTTAAGTTGCCTGCCCTTTTCATTTCTTATTTCAAGGCCTGACTAGATGCCAAGGCCATGTAAATTAATGACGTCTTGTAACGGTGCTGTGTACATGGTTAACTAAATGGTCCAATAACTTATCCTTGTGGGACGCATTCCAGATGAGTATGAGGCTTATAAATGTTGTCATTTACAGAGATAAAAATCGTTACCTATGAGTGACAAATGACAACATTAAAAAAAATTAAGCCTAATATTCTTCTGGAAGGCGTCCCACAAGTATCAGTAAACATTATACTCATGAGACCAATTTTTTGCACCATAATGTTTTAATTCAAAAACTTTTTGATACCCCTGGTATGTTAAAGGTATAATTTATGTGATATTTTCAGGGAACGCCCTCAACAATGACAACAAATTGAAAGCAGATTTACATTTTCTGATCATAAATCGTACATTCATTCCAAGTTACATGAATCAATACGATTATTATTACTTCAAAATCATGGTTTTAGAGTGAAAATAAACTGATTTGACTCTAGTCTAAATTCACTCTAAAACCATGATTTTGAGGTAATTAGGAACCGTATTGCTCTGTAACTTGGAATGTATGTATGATTTATGATCAGAAATATAAATCTGCAAGAAAATCTACTTTAAAAAAAAAATCATGAATAGAGGAAGCTCCCTGGAAAAGATCATATAATATGCCTTTAATATAGGTTTTCCGGGCGAATTTCGCACTTTGTTAAGTTCAATTTGTATTATGGGTATTCAATTTCGCGAGAAATCTTAGCATCTTGCTATCGACGAGTATTGGGGTATCTTTTTCGCAAAACAAGCAGTCAATTTCATTTAAAAGAATTTAAATTGATACATGCAAAATCAATTAAATTTATTGAGATTCAAATCTGTTTAGGGCCTATACGCTGCCATGTTAACGAATGCGCGGCCGATTTGGTAAAAGCATCAATCTATTTTGAAGTATAGTGGACTTGATATTGTGATTCGAGCTAAATCAGATTGTCCTTTACACCAATTGGCATTTAAATTCGCAAAATCAGCATTCAATTGGAATAAAGCATGTTACACGTTTGATAGTTTTACAATATAATTGCCATGAATTTAATGGTTAGATAATTTTGAACCGTTTTATGTTTTACAAGACTTCTTCAATTCAAGGCACAGGGCCCGATATCATTGGGAGTAGTTTCACAGATCACTCAATGTATCTTGTGTATGATAAGTTCCCTACCTTCGATCCTAGATTTTGTTCCGATTTCCACTGAAGGTCAGAATATATTTTTCTATTCAGTCAAAAGGATTTTTTTTGGATGATTCCTCTCATAAAAACATATTATCGACCTGATTACAAAAAAAACATATAAGTAGGATCAGGACTACACAAAGAAAACATATTTGCGCAATTATAGTGTGTAACGAACATTTTATACCCTTTTAATTGATTTAAAATAAAGAATCATAAATATTTTTGAAGGTAACCAACGATAGAATAACAGACGAGAAATAACGTTGTTTATTTCAAATAATATGAACACTTTCCACGTGGAAGTCGTCTGCAGACGACAGTTCTTAAACTTCACAAAATGTTTAAAAAATGTCAAGATTATTTAATGCCGTCACCATATTTGGAATCATTATGAGAAGTGCATTCAAATACGTACACACTTGCCTAGTATTGGTTCGTAATTCTTAAGATCAACTTTAAAAGTTGGGAAAGGTTTCTCAAAAATCTGTTTAGTGTATAATATGCTAAAACTAATTGTCGCGTGGTAAGCAGGTAAATGTTATTTAAACACCTGTTTTGCACTTCGCGAGTGAAATCCCCATCCCGTACGCGATCATATCGGGTCGCGTATCTTCAGTAGTTGATAGTCCGATCCATGATAGTATAAATAGGCGTTAATCATTGATGCTCATGATTGAAAATATAATGAAGGTTTGGCATCGATGGCCTGTATTTTTGTACGTAGTTAAACACGGTTTGAAGCTAAACACCTGTCTAACTTGGACATAGTGTTTACCTAAACGCAATTGCTTTTGGTAAAATGTATGATTCACAATGTTTGATTTTTTTTTAAAATCTTATATTTATTTGAGATCCATGTAATTCTTATACCTACCCATGACATAATGTTCTTTGCATTTTTGAATTCCTCATGAAATTACTAACAAGCACCTCTATAGGATTGCCATGGGTTACTGCCGCTGGTTAATTATAACATACAGTATAGTACAGGCTAATGAAAGTGTCCCAACAAGTTTAAATATTTTTTTAGAGTTTACGTTATATTTTGTTCACTATGCCCCCTACACTGATTTAAACTGCATTTTTGAATTGCCAATGTTGAGAGCTTTCCAAAAATGTATAGACCCTACTTTTGCTATCAAAGGTTAAAAAAAAATTCCGTTAGAGTAATTTATATAAATTGGGGTTAAAGGTAGATGACCCGATCACATTTTCGTAACACACAATTATTTCAAACATACGGAGATTTTCATATCATATGAAAGCTCGTATTTTTCTCATCATAATACTGAAATTTGACGGCCTAAATCGGTATATTTACGGAGAAATCGATGAAATAACGTCGAATTACCGCGAATGGTGGTAACCACCGATATAGTTTGTGTACTACTCAATGGGTACAGTTCACAGCATCTTGTGCGTCTAAAATAAGAACCATTAGAGCTATGCAACTCAAACACGACTTTTTTAAGGATGACCTTTCATGTAGAATAGAAAACTTCAAGTTGAAAATCGGAACATCTACCTTTAATATTTGCGTTTACTGTGTAGCGAATAGGGGAAAAGCCGATCATGCGACTTATCCATAATGAATAGTTGTTACATAAGGTTGACAAGTCTGTTAAAACACAGACATAAAGAGACCAAAATCATGTTTGTAGCTCATACAGAGGTTGATTGAAGGAAAGGCACCGCTTGGCACACACTTTTTTCCCATAGAGTTTATGTGCATCTCCCCCTCCCCCTCCGCCACTTCTCAACTCAATCAACCACATCTCCCCCATTTAAGAAGTTATATGCGTCATATTTACAGGTTATGTAATGCAATTATTTCGCTTTCAAATGAGACCAAAACCATGACAATATCCTTTTGCGTTAGTTATCGTGATTTGAGCAGAACACGATTCAGAAAAGCGCAACGACGCCACCTTTTTGTGGGGGTGGCGAGTTCAAAACACGTGGACCGACATAAATTGATACAACAAGTCCAGGCATCCGCCCGGCCCTGCGGGGACACATTTTGAGTCAAATCCCCAACAAACACTGACAAAGTCCCGACCATCCCTGAGTACCCAGGGGCCGTAGTTGCAATTGATAATTGCATAACTTGAAGAGCACGAAGCCTTTGTAAACACATTTTTCTTCATGGTTCTGGGGGGATTGGTTACTACCGTAGTAATACAAACTCTGCTTTAAAATGTTCATTGGATTAAAGTAAACCTATTAGAGACCGTTCATAAATACTTTTGTGGGGGGGGGCGGGCTGGATTATTTCATTTTTGGTATATCAACACTTTTTGACCCCCCCCCCCCCCCCCCCCATGTATTACAGCCTGCACCTGAAACTTTCTTGTCCCGTTCATTATCAAGTTCAGAGAACATAGGTATCATAGTTTTATGGGATTTTGTTGACCATGTATCATATTCTATTTTTGATGGACGTGTCACATCTAGGAGGGCAGGTTGTAGAATCTAGAGTGAATCAGAACTCCCACTTCAATTGCAGGTGGCCGTGTGTTTTGAACTCGCCACCCTTACCGTTGCATGTCCAGATTTTTACATTTTACACCATCTGAGATTCGAATTAGCATATCGCAATAGCTATTTGTTCTACCCCATATATTTTCTGAACGGTAATCTCACAAGAAATCCAAATATGCTATTGGAATTTAGATAATACTTAATGGTAACATGTTGTGATTAAGAATGTTAAAAAAATATCGATTTTTGTTGTTGTCACATTTTGATTTAAGCTCAATAATAATTTGATACCTATCCCAATCATAATTTTACTGTGCATATTTAAGTTCCTCATGCAGTTACCCATCAGAACATAATAGTTGTTAATGGTAAACGTGTTGAAATATACTATATCGAGAAGTAAAAACAAACGTTTAAATTTGATAATTATTAGAGTTTACAAGTATATATTTTTTGGTATGCACCCTATCATGATTTAAACGGCATTTTTGAATTCCCCTATTTGAGAGCTTTCCAAAAATGTATAATTTTGCTATCATCGGTTAAATATTTCTTTTGTTATAGTCATGTATGTAAAACCGATGAATTAGGGCAAGTTCACTGTGTAGCGAATAGGGAAAAAGCCAAGGACAACGCAATCGATTCATGATTACAATTGTTGCACAATAGTTGCCACATTTGTTGAAACAGAATCTTATAGAATATAAAATAATCTATAAAATGAGAGCAAAATCATTGTTGTACCATAGAGGAATGAGGAGTTATAGTAAATTGAACGTAGAATTGGGAACATTTTCTATATTCCCCATAGAGATTGCACACAGCGCCGCCGCCACACCACCACCGCCACCACCCCTGACTTTCACAACATAATCAATCATATCTCAGCCAAACATTTATAGAAATACCTGATTTATTAACACAGTGTAGCTAGATAAATAGGCTTTCACATGACACCTCAACCATAGCTCTACCACATTTAGTTGTTGAGTTAATAGAGAGAGAGATGGATGATTCGTCACCAAAAATGCAACGCCACCACCCTTTTTGGGTGGTGAGTTCAAAACACATGGCCCGGTATCTTTGGTTTAGTGCCATGGTCTTTAGTCCCCTGAATGAATAACTTCACATATTTATGCACGGATCTCTGTTTTTGAAACCAAATAGGATGCTCGCTCCAATTATATATCATGGCTTTATCTTTGGCTTTATCCATAATGAATAGTTGTTACATAAGGTTGACAAGTCTGTTAAAACACGAGAGGACCATTAAACCCGAGGGGACCATTAAAACTGCTTTATTTACTTACTTGGACTTAATGATATTTGGATCATTCCACGTTTATTTAACTATGTCATAAACAACCTTGGGAGAAGTTGTCTTCATTTCAATAATTTAGATCTACCTTTCATTTCAACACAATAGCCAGGTATCTTTGGTTTAGTGCCATGGTCTTTAGTCCCCTGAATAACTTCACATATTTATGCACGGATCTCTGTTTTTGAAACCAAATAGGATGCTCCCTCCAATTATATATCATGGCTTTATCTTTGGCTTTATCTTTGCTTTGCTTTATCCTGGCTTTAAATATGTTTTTGCTATTGACATGAATTTGCCTTTCATTCTTTTTTAGCTGGGCTAGTACATGAACATAGGACCGTAGACATCTGCGCGTGTAGCGCGCCAAAACATAGCTATTTTGTACGTTGATTTATGAACGTTCCAGAGTATTTAGAATTATAAACCACTGGGCATATTGGTAAAGCAGGGGTCTGTGGGCGAAGCCCCCAGAAGATTTTGGAAACTATAAGTGTTTTAAATTTTTTTGACCCCCCCCCCCTCTGTTGGGGTTTTCAAAAACTTGTTTGACCCCCCTTTGCAGAGTATCAACACTCCCCCCCCCCCCCCCCCCCCACCAGAGTATTTATGAACGCTCCCTTACCAAGATGTCAGCCTTTTAAATATTTTAACAAAAAAGTTATGGCAAAAATTAAGGGGAAAAAAGAAAAAGTCCTGCAAATGGTGCCCTAAGTCATAAACAACCTTGGGAGAAGTTGTCTTCATTTCAATAATTTAGATCTACCTTTCATTTCAACACAATCAAACTCTAAAGTTATTCCAATTTCATAATAAAACATCGGTGACAGTGAGCACTGTAATCTCAAAATTGGGATCAATTTGGCTTGATAGTGTCCTAATTATCCAGGAATCAATGCACTATTAAATCAAAAGGTTAACTCAAACTTGAATAAATACAGAAAAGAATCTGCCAACAACTTGCAATTCCATGTCTTATCTCTAACACCAAAACTCAAACATAGTTCACTATAATAATCAATAGCAGGTTCATTGACCTATACACATACCTAGGTAGTCAAATCCACCGTATGGGATTCAACAATGGATTGTCAAGCAATCTCAAGTGGCCAATTTGCACCCCATTATTTCAGGTTTCGTCATGTCACAAGCATGATGAACTTAACGCAAACACACGCTGTATCGGGCCTAATACCTAACTAACTAATCTTCGGTGTAAGAGACTACCCATGCACACAGTGGGCAGCGCGGACTGTTGCACTATTTCTAATTTACCAACCGGACCAGCCCAATACGCCATTTTATTCACAAAACACGCTAACAATTCACAATTAGAGTCCATTAAACCATCGATTATAGTACTTTCCTGAATGATTTAAATTTCGTCCAAAGAACGGGACACTTATATAATCCTATTTTACCTATCTATGGCATTTTCCATTCTAACAAGCACTTAAAACTCCATATTTTGGGCCACGCAGACGGTGGTGTGTTCAGAAATAGAAACAAAATGGTTCGTCACGCAGTTTCTCCTCAAAAACATGCTACAAATTCACAATTGAACCATCGATTACAACACTTTCATGGACGAATTGAATCTCGACCAAATCACGGTCCACTTTAGAAAACTCTATTCTATCTAAATATGTCATTTTCTATTCTAACAAGCACTGCTAATTCCGTATTTTGCGCCATGCAGAGACGTCGGGGTCGGGGTGGGTTGTCTTTGGAAATAGAAACAAAATGGCTCGTCGCGCAATTTCTCATAACAAACATCGTATAAAATCACAATTGAACCATCGTCCAAACTTCGGGACACTTAGATAACAATATCCGACCCATTGATGGTATTATTTATTCTAACAAGCAATGCTAACTCCATATTTTGGGCCACGCATACGTTTTGGTGATTTAGGAAACCGATTACAGAGCTCTACCGTACAACTTCTATGTAAAGTTAGCATTATCTGCATTGCGCGTCGCAACTACTCTAAAAATGACAAAACAAAACTATATAGTCAGCCTTCGGCGACTCAATAAAACATAAATCATGAATAAACAACGCAACACATTTCACGCGCTCAGTGATCACTTTTTTGGTTGACTTGCACTTATCGTATATAATGGTTCACCAGAAGATCAGTTGTCGCGGGCTCGAGTCTAATTGAAGGTCTTCACTATCGGTGGCAAAATACCGAAGTCAGTTATTCAGCAGTAAAGTTCCGTACTGGCCATAGCCTACAGAAGTTCGCAGTGTCGTATCTTTTATGTTCTAAACGTATTGGGCTGAGGTTGATATTTTCTTAAATATGCATAATAAGACGATTCTTTCGACAGATTGAAGGTAATAAGACATAATAAAAGTCATTTATAAACTAAACGGATGTTTGTAGTAGATCATTTTTCATTTTCTTTTTTGCACGCATTGGGCTGAGATTGATATTTTCTTAAATATGCATGTCTTACATACAAACTTTTGAGAGAAAATTAAAATCATGATTTGTAGAATTTTTAACACTGTTGAATGATAGGCCTAGAGTTCGGTTTACAAATATTACGCACATTATGGACGAACTGACTATCTATCGAAACAATTGTCTTAGTATGGATATTTAAGAAACAACCAACTTGAGCCCAATACGTGCAAAAAAGACACAATCTAGAAACACCTGTTTAGTTTGTATATGACTTCTATTTTGTCTTATTACATTCAATCTGGAATAACTTCTCTTATGAATGATCAATTTGCTTCATTGATTTTCTCTAATGAGCAACAGAGTATGTTTGGTAAATAAATGCTTTACTGAACTTTTAAGTGTCATTTATATGTTTTCAAAAACATCACCAATCTCGGTCAATAGGGTACGCAGCTAAAATGCATACTTAACATTTGTTTGGTCAAGTATTCCGTGGACAGCTTGCAAAATGAGTACCTTTATTAAAATAGACATAACTCCTCTTAGCAATGCTCAATTTGTATCATTCCTTTTCCCTAATAAGCAGGAGAGAATGCTTGTTAAATATATGCATTACTGAACTCTCGAGTGTCATTTGTTTGTTTTTTAAAACATCACCAATCCGGGTAAACTTCTTTTTGACTCACCCTGTATATGACTTCTAGTATGTATTATTACCTTCAATCTTTCGAAAAAATCGTCTCATTATGTATATTTAAGAAATTATCAACCTCAGCCCAATACGTGCAAAAAAATGAAAAATACAAAATGATCTAGAAACACTTGTTTAGTTTATAATATGATTTATATTATGCCTTATACCTTCAATCTGTCGGAAAATTCGTCGTATTATGTATATTTAAGATAATATCAACCTCAGCCCAATACGTGAAAAAATGATCTACAAACATCTGTTTAGTTTATATATGACTTCTACTATGTATAATTACATTCAATCTGTCGAAAACAAATCGTCTTATTATGCATATTTAAGAAAATATCAACCTCAGCCAAATACTTACAAAATAATTTTAAAAAATGATCTAGAAACACCTGTTCAGTTTATATATGACTTCTATTATGTTTTATTACCTTCAATCTGTCGAAAAAAGTCTTATTGTGCATACTTAAGACAATATCAACCTCAGCCCAACTACGTGCAAACAAATATTTTTTTGAAAAATTATCTAGAAACATAATGTTTAGTTTATTTGTGATTTCTATAATGTCTTATTACTTTCAATCTTTTTTTTTTTTTAAGGATCTAGGAACACCTGTTTAGTTTATATATGATTTAAATTATGTCTTATTACCTTCAATTTGTCGAAAAAATCGTCTTATTATGCATATTTAAGAAAATATAAACCGCAGCCCAATATTTGCAACAACAAAAAAATGAAAAAAAATCGTCCTATTGTGTATATTTAAGAAAATATCAACCTTACTCAGCCCAATAGGTGCAAAAATAATATTGTTTGAAAAATGATCTAGAAACATTTGTTTAGTGTATATATGACTTTTATTATGTCTTATTACCTTCAATCTGTCTTATTATGCATATTTAAGAAAATATCAACCTAAGCTCAAAAAAAAATTGAAAAATGATCTAGAAACATCTGTTTAGTTTATATATGACATCTATTAGGTCTAACTACCTTCAATATGTCGAAAAAATCGTTTTATTGTGTATATTTGAGAAAATATCAACCTCAGCCAAGTACGTGCAACAACAAAACAAATGAAAAATGATCTAGGAACACCTGTTTAGTTTATATATAATTGTTTTTGAAAAATGATCTAGAAACATCTGTTTAGTTTATATATGACTTTTAATATGTCTTATTACCTTCAATTTGTCGGAAAATTCGTCGTATTATGTATATTTAAGATAATATCAACCTCAGCCCAATACGTGAAAAAATGATCTACAAACATCTGTTTAGTTTATATATGACTTCTACTATGTATAATTACATTCAATCTGTCGAAAACAAATTGTCTTATTATGTATATTTAAGAATATATCAACCTCAGCCCAACGTGCAACAACAAAAAAATGAAAAATGATCTAGAAACACCTGTTTAGTTTATATATGATTTCTATCATGTCTTATTACCTTCAATCTGTCGAAAAAATTGTCTTATTAGGCATATTTAAAAAAATATCAACCTCAGCCAATTACGTGCAAAACAAAATTGAAAAATGATCTAGAAAAACCTGTTTAGTTTATATATGACTTCTATTATGTCTTATTACCTTCAAGCTGTCGAAAAATTGTCTTATTATGCATATTTAAGAAAATATCAACCTCAGCCCAATACGTGCAAAAAAAATCAAAAATGGAAAATGATCTACAAACATCTGTTTAGTTTATATATGACTTTCATTATGTCTTATTACTTTCAATCTGTCGAAAAAATTGTCTTATTGTGTATATTTAAGAAAATATCAACCTAAGCCTACGTGCAAAAAAATAAATAAATATGCTCTAGAAACATCTGTCTAGTTTATATATGACTTCTATAATGTCTTATTACCTTCAATCTGTCGAAAAAATGTCTTATTATGCATATTTAAGAAAATATCAACCTCAGCCTACGTACAAAAAAAAAAGGAAAATGATCTAAAAACATCTGTCTAGTTTATATATGACTTCTATGTCTTTCAAAAAAAAAAGTCTTATTATGCATATTTAAGAAAATATCAACCTCAGCCCAATACGTTCAACAACAACAACAAAAAAAAAAAATATATATATATATATGACTTTTATTATGTACTAGAATTCGCGGTTCGTGGGTTGGGCGGTTCTCGGGTTGGAGTTAATGATAAGTGTATACTCTTAAAATTCAGTTATCACAGGTGCCAATAATATTCTAAATCCCCATAATACAGGAATCTCATGTGCCCTTAAATCCAGGTAGGCTACCCCATGTGCATCCATGTATTTCAGTACATGTGTTATTAGGCCTAGGGTTAGGGTTTTATTTTGGGTCTTAGTTCAGCCCAATACGTGCCAAAAAATGTTGAAAAATGATCTAGAAACATCTGTTTAGTTTATATATTATGACTTCTATTATGTCTTATTACCTTCAATCTGTCGAAAAATTGTCTCATTATGCATATTTAAGAAAACATCAACCTCAGCCCAATATGGGCAACAACAAAAAGATGATCTAGAAACACTTGTTTAGTTTATATATGACTTCTATTATGTCTCATTACCTTCATTCTGTCGAAAAAGTCCTCTTATTGTGTATATTTAAGAAAATATCAACCTCAGCCAAATACGTGCAATTTTTTTTGTAAAATGATCTAGGAACACCTCTTTAGTTTATTATATGACTTCTATTATATCTCATTACCTTCAATCTGTCGACAAAATCGTCTTATTATGCAAATATCAACCTCAGCCCAATACGTGCAACAACAAAAAAATGATCTAGAAACACCTGTTTAGTTTATATATGACTTCTATGTCTTATTACCTTCAATCTGTCGAGACAAAAAATCGTCTTATTGTGTATATTCAAGAAAATATCATCCTCAGCCCAATACGTGCAAAAAAATATTTTTTTGAAAAATAATCTAGGAACATCTGTTTAGTTTATATGACTTTTATTATGTATTATTACATGTCTTATTATGCATATTTAAGAAAATATCAACCTCAGCCCAATACGTGCAAAAAAATTAAAAAAACGGAAAATGATCTACAAACATCTGTTTAGTTTATATAAGACTTTTATTATGTCTTATTACCTTCAATCTGTCGAAAAAAATGTCTTATTATGCATATTTAAGAAAATATCAACCTCAGCCCAATATGTGCAAACAAAATTAAAACGGAAAATTATCTACAAACATCTGTTTAGTTTATATATGACTTTTATTATGTCTTATTACTTTCAATCTGTCGAAAAAATTGTCTGATTGGGTATATTTAAGAAAGTATCAACCTCAGCCCAATACGTGCATATTTTGTTTAATGATCTAGAAACATCTGTTTAGTTTATATATGACTTCTATATTGTCTTATTACCTTCAATCTGACGAAAAATAAAATGTCTTATTATGCATATTTAAGAAAATAACAACCTCAGCCCAATGCGTCAAAACAAAATGTTGTTGAAAAATGATCTAGAAAAATATGTTTAGTTTATATAATGACTTCTATTATGTCTTATTACCTTCAATCTGTCGAAAAAAATTGTCTTATTATGCATATTTAAGAAAATATCAACAACATCAGCCCAATACGTGCAAAAAAAAATGAAAAATGATCTAGAAACACCTGTTTAGTTTATATATGACTTCTATTATGTCTCATTACCTTCATTCTGTTAAAAAAATCGTCTTATTGTGTATATTTAAGAATATATCAACCTCAGCCAAATACATGCAAAAAAAATAATTAAAAAATGATCTAGGAACACCTCTTTAGATTATATATGACTTCTATTATATCTCATTACCTTCAATCTGTCGAAAAAATCGTCTTATTATGCATTTTTAAGAAAATATCAACCTCAGCCCAATACGTGCAAAAAAAATGAAAAATGATCTAGAAACATCTGTTTAGTTTATATATGACTTCTATTATGTCTTATTACCTTCAATCTGTCGAGAAAAAATGGTCTTATTATGCATATTTAAGAAAAAATCAACCTCAGCCCAATACGTTCAAAAGAATATGTTTTGAAAAATGATCTAGAAACATCTGTTTAGTTTATATGACTTTTATTATGTCTTATTATCTTCAATCTGTCGAGAAAAAAATGGTCTTATTATGCATATTTAAGAAAAAAGTCAACCACAGCCCAATACTTTCAAAATATATATATATATATGAATTTTATTATGTATTATGACCTTCAATCTGTCTAAAAAATCGTCTTATTGTGTATATTTAAGAAAATATCAACCCAATACGTGCAACAACAACAAAAATGGAAAATGATCTACAAACATCTGTTTAGTTTATATATGACTTTTATATAAACTTATTACCTTCAATCTGTCGAAAAAATGTCTTATTATGCATATTTAAGAAAATATCAACCTCAGCCCAATACGTGCAGAACAAATAAAAAATGGGAAATGATCTACAAACATCTGTTTATTTTATATGTGACTTTTATTATGTCTTATTACTTTCAATCTGTCGAAAAAATTGTCTTATTGTGTATATTTAAGAAAATATCAACCTCAGCCCAATACGTGCATTTTTTTTAAATGATCTAGAAACATCTGTTTAGTTTATATATGACTTCTATAATGTCTTATTACCTTCAATCTGTCGAAATAAAATGTCTTATTATGCATATTTAAGAAAATATCAACCTCAGCCCAATACGTGCAAACAAAATGTTTTGTTGAAAAATGATCTAGAAACATCTGTTTAGTTTATATAATATGACTTCTATGTCTTATTACCTTCAATCTGTCGAAAAAATTGTCTTATGATGCATGTTTAAGAAAATATCAACCTCAGCCCAATACGTGCAAATAATGTTGTTGAAAAATGATCTAGAAACATCTGTTTAGTTTATATAGTATGACTTCTGTTATGTCTTATTACCTTCAATCTGTCGAAAAAATTGTCTTATTATGCATATTTAAGAAAATATCAACCTCAGCCCAATACGTGCAAAAAAATAATCTACAAACATCTGTTCAGTTTATATATGACTTTTATTATGTATTATTACCTTCAATCTGTTGAAAAAAATTGTCTTATTATGCATATTTAAGAAAAAAATCAACCTCAGCCTACGTACAAAAAAAATGGAAAATGATCTAAAAACATCTGTCTAGTTTATATATGACTTCTATGTCTTTCGAGAAAAAAGTCTTATTATGCATATTTAAGAAAATATCAACCTCAGCCCAATACGTTCAACAACAACAACAACAACAAAAAAAAAAATATATATATATATATATATATATGACTTTTATTATGTACTAGAATTCAGTTATGACAGGTGCCAATAATATTATAAATCCCCATAATACAGGAATCTCATGTGCCCTTAAATCCAGGTAGGCTACCCCATGTGCATCCATGTAATTCAGTACATGTGTTATTAGGCCTAGGGTTAGGGTTTTATTTTGGGTCTTAGTTCAGAGGTCTTTTAGTTTTAGAGTCAGCGAGAGGGGGGGGGGGGTCTATCGTCATGATCATCTGTGCCCAGTCTTGCGAACTGTGTGTCGACATTGATTATTCCTCCGTAGGCATGCCTAAACATACCCCCCCCCCCCCCCCCCCCCCCCCATTTGACTCTTTTCATCTTGATCATGCATGCATAGTTAACTCATAAAAAACCGGGACAAAAAACACGCCCGAGAGTTATAGCTAATTGGAGGTAAATGTTTGCTCACACCGTCCCTTTATATGTCTACATGTCCCTGTAACATTCCCATTTATATATAAAAGACATTCCATGATAGGCATGATGAGGGCCCGTTGTGGCCTGCGCGCATAGATGGGTCCGCGATGGGATGTTGAGGCACTGACAAGATACCACCGCAATTCGCAATCACTTTAACAATAACATGTTTAACACATTGTGTTCTACGATTTACGCTCCCAGTTCCTACCCTAACCAGCCATCTGATCCTTTTTTACCTCCTGATCATATGCATATAGTTTAACTCATACAAAACACGCCCGGGAGTTAAAGTTAATCGGAGTCCTTTTTCTTCTATCCTTTTTAGCCACCGGACGGCTTCCTTTTACATGTTTACCCGCCCCATGAAAAGACCCAGTTTGCGCCACGAACGCGCACGCACCTTACGGTCTGCGCCATTACGCGTGCGCCGGCAATCGCGTGCATCATGTTTTATTTTGTTTATACGCGAGCGGGTAGCAACAGTTTGTTGTCTACGTGGGGCGAAGATCCCTGTGCATAGCGATTACATGGGCAGATGGGCAGGAATCTATACCCAAAGGCGTTGAACGGACAGACAGACGGACGGACAGACTCGCCACAAATAGTATTTAGATTATGACCTTCAATCTGTCGAAAAAAATCGTCTTATTGTGTATATTTAAGAAAATATCAACCTCAGCCCAATACGTGCACAAAAAAATGGAAAATGATCTACAAACATCTGTTTAGTTTATATATGACTTTTAGTATCTATATACTAATTTTCGGTCCCTCGCCTGATTAGATAGTTCAATAATAATTTTACACTCCTGTTTCCCTCTTCAACTAAAAAAGCGTGGTAATTGCGCCTCTAATACACGAGCTAATTAGATAGTTCAATGCCAGTATTTTCCCGTTTTCAGACATGCGCAGAAAGGATCACAGATGATAATCCAAAATGTTGAATTTCTTTTATTCGGGTAGCTACTGTTCGGACAAAAATTGTGGTTTTCGGAGTGAGTGATGACATATGGTCTTCACCCAAAATATTTTCATCAGGGATATAGCTACATTTCTGTATATGCGGCCGTTTGTTATTCTTAAAGATCGCATGAGTAGAAGCATTTATACGGGACTATACGCCCGACATATAAAAATATGTTTCGACATTTTCTAAATTAAACAAAAAACTCTTACACAGATCTTAAAGTTACACTTCACATTAATAACATAGATGAACGCGGAGTTTGCTAATGATAAAGAAACTGGCGGTACCATACCAACCGTTTCTGCGACCACGTTCAACATGGCGAACGCGGTTCGACGCACACGTAATGACGCAGAAAAAAGTGTACGCGTTTGTGGAGCAAACCGTGCACATTGTAACGGGGCAGAGTGAAAGCAGGCAGTCCGTACACTCTTAAAAAATAGGGACAGCGGTCCCAAATAGGTCGTCCGTTTATATGGGTAGATTAAAAACAAGGTGGATCTCAAACCACAGGCATCTAGAAAGAAAGAGGTTAGACCACTAGCGGATCCAGGATATAAAAAATAAAATAAACATCCTGAGTTTGGTTGCAATTGTACTTCACCTGTTTAAATGAAATTAACTTTACATATGCAGCTAATTTTACATCTTGACCTCATATGACGTTTGACCTTGGTATGTGACCTTTGACCCAATTAACATATGAATGTTTCCATGTTGCATCCATGACCCAAGTTTGGTTGCAATTGGTCATTGTATGGAAAAATGAACAAGAGACAAAAAAAATGAACAAGAGACAAAAAAAAATGAACAAGAGACAACAAAAAAGTGTACTAAATTTTACATCTTGACCTCAGATGGCCTTTGACCTTTCTATGCGACCTTTGACCTCATTAACATATGCGGGTTTCCATGTATCTATGACTGAAGTTTAGTTGCAATTGGTCATTGTATGGAAAAGAAATGGACAAATGTAATCAATTTTACATATGCAGCCACTTTTACATCTTGACCTCAGATGACCTTTGACCTTGGTATGTGACCTTTGACCTCATTAACATCTGAAGGTTTCCATGTTGCATCTATGACCGAAGTTTGGTTACAATTGGTCATTGTATGGAAAAGAAATGGAAAAATGTAATCAATTTTACATATGCAGCCATTTCTACATTTACATCTTGACCTCAGATGACCTTTGACCTTGGTATGTGACCTTTGACCTCATTAACATATGAAGGTTTCCATATTGCATCTATGACCAAAGTTTGGTTACAATTGGTCATTGTATGGAAAAGAAATGGACAAATGTAATCAATTTTACATATGCAGCCACTTTTACATATACATCTTGACCTCGGATGACCTTTGACCTTGGTATGTGACCTTTGACCTTATTAACATATGAAGGTTTCCATGTTGCATCTATGACCAAAGTTTGGTTACAATTGGTCATTGTATGGAAAAGAAATGGACAAAACAAAAAGTGTATACCAAATTGTTGAAAAAGTGTATACCAAAAAAGTGTATACCAAATTGTTGACACACACACCCCCACACACCCCCACACAGACAGACTACACACACGAAGGATGCTGCCATAAGGTCTCTTCCTACGGACGACCTAAAAAGGGTGATTCAGGGCTTTTTGGCTGTCCCGTATATGAAACCCTTTATAGCACTTTAAAAGGTTCCAAAAAGAACCATTTTAATGTTCAAAATGGGCACAAAATAGGCATGTGTCTTTAAAACCTCTCAAATTTATCTGCAGAACCTTTTTGGGTCCTTTATTAAAATCAAAGAACATTTTAACCCATATACGGGACAGCCAAGAACCCCTGAAGCACCCTTTTTCTAACAATGTACCCTAAAGCCACGTCCTCCTCCCCGCCCTTCCCTTACTTGATAATCTGGAAATAAGGGCACATGGGGCATATGGATAAACAGAACGTGTGGTATATTATCATGATTGGATTATTAAGGGCACCCGTGGTATCCAGGCGTGGTATCTGGATTACGGGGTTCAATATAAAACGCAGACAGTCTCAAATTACCTGCATATACTATGCGCAGGTGGGCCACCTGTGACAACTGGATTTTAAGGGTGTATTAGGTAGTATCTCGGGAGGCCTTATTTAGAACATAACGAACAAGACAAAGGGACTACATACATGCTGCGCCATTGGAGGAATAATGTAATAATAATAATATTAATAATAATAAAACCATACTTATTGAGCGCATAACACAATTAAGTCACGCGTACACTTTGTGTCTGCGTCATTACGTTTGTCATTACGTGTGCGCCGAATGTAAATAGACCAATCAAAACAAGGATGGCACATAGTGCTCAAGTACAAGCATGGAATGGTACAGTGATCTCCGCCGACCATATAACTAAACGACCGACTATAAAAGCAGGGCAATAAAAGAATCTGGGGAGAAAAGTTAATCTTAAGCTTTCAGTTTTGACATAAAAAGTCAACTTTTTTATTATTTGGGGTACAAAATAGGTAGGGACATGAGCTTACAGGGGTAATAACTGGGGGTCACGACTGGACATCAACCCCCCCCCCGCGCCGCCACTGCACCCGGGGGTAGGTCTACCTACTGGATCACATGGGGTATCCACCCATGTGTTCTATAATTATATTTTGATATAATTATAAGGCAATCCATACTCTGAATATTCTAAGTATTCCTACACCTGAATGGGTACACCTGTTATTCAGGTGTCCTTATTAATCCAATAGCCGCATACACAGTTATCACGGGTGCCCTTAATATTCGATTCAAGATAAACCACATAGTCCAGGGAGGTCCTATATTGGATCACTTATACACAATCTTGATTATTAAAGTAGATATGGGGTGGTATCTGAATAATCAAGGGCACCACATGTGTTTTTACATGCATAGGGCACATGATATATACATTATATATGGATTATTAAGGGCACTGTGGTACCAATGTCAGTATTAAGGGCACCTACACTGTAGGATGCATGGAATAACTACGACATACTCTTGCTGTTTTACAATACCCTCATATTACGTTTTAATGTGACTAACTACCCGTTATAATAGCTTCGGCACATATACCTGCGCTTTCCATTATAAACTGGATATAATACGGGCACATTGGTATGGATATATAACGCCGGCACATGCTAGCTAGTGGGTTATTAAGTCCGGCTACCTGGGTTATTAAGGCCATCTGTGAGGGGTAGAGCCTAGGCCTATCGGGCAACGTTTGTTTGTTTGTTTACACGGTCGGTCCATGCGGACACACGCTTGGGTCCTGAAGGGACCATGCTCAAGCAAAATGCTCGGGTCAGGCTTAAAAAGCCTATGCTGGCTGAATGAAATGAAAGTTAGAAAAGATGGAAGAAAAGAATGAAGTAAAAAGAACCACTTTCAAAAAAAAAAGTTTGCTGTCAGCCTTGGACAAGAGAAAAGAATAGTCTTGATCAAATCTCATATATTAAGAACACGTGGGGTATGCCTATACTTGGATTAGGAAAATGGGTATCTGTATTATCATAGATCCTTGAGATTTTCTTCTCAAGAAGGATCTATGATATTATTTAAGAGCACATTTTGGGCCTTGGCTCATGGTGTATATTAAGGGCACCATGTGACTTACATTATATCAAGGGCACTTTAGGTACCTGAATTATTTAAAGACATACTCTTGATATTTATATAAACATTTATAACGCTTTGATATTACTCACCTCTGCCTATTGTGATATGACTATTACTGCCCGCTATCTTCGGCACCTGCGTTTAATTTACTATGATAAAGTAAGGGCACATCTCGATATAACGGCAAACTGCAGTACCTGGATTTGTGGTATCCGGTGCATTATTAAGGGCACCTGTGGTAACTGGATTAGGGGCAGGCCTTAGGCTTATGTGGTCCATGGATATAATGGGACAACGAGTACCTGCATTTCACGATTTTCTTCTCAAGGATCTATGGTATTATTTAAGAGCACATTGGGCCTTGGCTCATGGTGTATATTAAGGGCACCATGTCACTTACATTATATCAAGGGCACTTTAGGTACCTGAATTATTTAAGGACATACTCTTGATATGTATAAACATTTATAACGCTTTGATATTACTCACCTCTGCCTATTGTGATATGACTATTACTGCCCGCTATCTTCGGCACCCGCGTTTAATTTACTATGATAAAGTAAGGGCACATCTCGATATAACGGCACACTGCAGTACCTGGATTTGTTGTATCCGGTGCATTATTAAGGGCACCTGTGGTAACTGGATTAGGGGCAGGGCTTAAACCTATGTGGTCCATGGATATAATGGGACAACGAGTAGCTGCATTTCAGGTCACATGGGAGGCCTACATAGGTATCTGAAAACACAAAGATAGGCGTACCTAGATTAAGGCACATGTATACCTGGATTATCTAAAAGCACCTGCGATATTCGGATTATTTAGGGCCGGTCTAGATTATGTATACATGTAGGACATGTTATTGATATTGTATCAAATTTTCTTACGCTTTGTTTACTTACCTCCCCGTGAAATCCCCGTGAAGCGTGGGTGCCCGCTAGTGTCTTATTACTTTCAATCCGTCGAAAAAATTGTCTTATTGTGTATATTTAAGAAAATATCAACCTCAGCCCAATACGTGCAAAAAAAATAAAAAATTGGAAAATGATCTACAAACATCTGTTTAATTTATGTATGACTTTTATTATGTCTTATTACCTTCAATCTGTCGAAAAAAATGTCTTATTATGCATATTTAAGAAAATATCAACCTCAGCCCAATACGTGAAAAAAATATTTTTTTGAAAGATGATCTACAAACATCTGTTTAGTTTATATATATGGTCGAATCCAACGAAAAGGTTCCACGGCTGGATTTTTAGGGTCCAGTTTCAAAATGCTTCGATCTCTTATTCCTTTTCCCCACGCAAAGTCAACATATCAAGCTTGTATGGAACAAAAGTGCCATCACTAATCTCTCCAATTGACCACGTGGCGGAATGATGAAGTTGAAGGTACACTTCTCAATGTTACCTACAAATACAAGTACCATATTTTGATTAAGTGATGATTATTCCACCTATTTACATATTTCATTCAAATTTGTGATTGTTTTGTATTCAGAAGATGCTAATGCTGATAGAAAGTGATCATATTTGTCCGGGTACTCATTTTGTTTTACATTTTAGATTTACACAGTTAGGTAGCATTTTTACGCTCTCAATACTTTAAAACATGAGGTTGAGTAACTTTGTGTACTTTCACCAAGATGATTTTAATGAACATTTGTTTTCATGTACCTCAAAGAGGGGGAATGACCCTTTCTGTCAAATTTAGAATTGTGAGCATGCGCCCAAAACCTAAGTACATAGAGGAATGTTGAAATTTGGTATTCGAAGGTAACAGTTAATGTATACGTAGGTAAGAGAAGTAAAACTGTAATAAATTAATGTTCTACTTAATCTATGTTACATTTTGGGGTGAAATCATCATGCAGGGTTGTTAACAATATTAGAATTTTGGAATAAACATTTTAAAACATGTATAAATCATAATAGTATGAACATATTCCCACGAGTTTACTTTTGAATAGATACTAGAATATTAATTTAATGTTGAAAAAATATACAATATCTAACTGTCAGTTGTAATTTTGAATAGGTTTATTAAGAACAATATGTCAGGCAACATTTTTAAGCATTCTTATAAGAGAAAAACATGTTAAGACTTAAAACACAGTAGCTTACATTGCAACAATCAAAGTATTCGTAGGTAACACAATTGTTCTCAACTTCAACTTCGTTGACTATGAACAGTTGGATTCGTTGATTTAACATAGGTTTAAGGCCAAACTTGTACGTAGTTTTTTATGTCCTGAATCGCGTGTGAGGGGGAAAATGGTGTCCTACTTGACTTTATAAGTATATTTAAAAATGTGCGCCGAGCGCTGCTTTTACAAAACAATCAGAATTGCGTAATATTCAACATTTGAATAGAACAGCCAGATTAACCAAATAAACATTAAAATAATATAAAACCATGTTCCTATTTCTAAGATATAAAAGAAAACACCCTAAGCATCAATAACCTCACTAGTGATAGACATACTGTTATTACTCTTGGTCCCCTAAGTTGGTTAATGCATATTGAATAGAATTAACCTTTTACACATGATAATTATGGAAGAACATGTTTTATTATGCTAAGCTAACGTATCTGATCATCCAATTTTGTTAGTGTCTTTCTTGCTTGACTTTCAATTATTAAGAATATGCGTTTAACTTCTACAAAACAATCAGAAGTGTGTAAGTATATTTAATATCTGATTTAAGGCAGGATGATGACAACATACATATCGTACTGGGTTAAAATTTCGTAAAGGTATAGTTAAACAATCAATTAACTCGCTAGTAATAATAATATTATTACTGATCTAATTTGGTAAAAGCATGTTCATCATTAAAACTAAACATGACAAAAATTAAGCACATGCATGTAGACACATTTTAATTAAGAAACATCTGATCATTCAGCCTTGTAATCTCTACTTAACAAGTTTAGTGGTTCTTGTTGTATTCTGTGTGTAGTTAGATCTTCAGGTCTCGCATGTCGCGAGGATGAATTATATATATCTAATAGAACATAATTACTCTTTGTTTATTATATAGGACATTCTAGAATGTTAAGAATGAACGTTTCAGTTTCCGTGTGAATCCAAAATATTGGATCGAATCAACTATTGACTAGTTTACCGAGCCATCTTTAATTAGAAAGCGAGCGGTTTCCTTTAAGAAAACAGTTTGATTTGCCTGTAACTCATAGTCTTGAATGTCAGGTTATCTGTTTTAAGCAATACAACAACCGGTTGCCTTCCTCAATTTGTTTTAAATAAAGGAGGCAAGTAGAAGTTATCATTTTGAATAGCTGTTTTAAACACGAAAGCCAGATCGCTTTTTGATTCATTTAATATATACTTTGAAATAATTTCATATCAGACCTTATATAATATATAAGTTTAATATGAGCCGAACATGTTCAAAGTCTAGAACATTCAAATTGTTTTCCTTTCAGTCCACAACGGAATAAAGCACATACAACTTTCAGCAAGACATTCAGTTGTCAGATTAGAATTAAGATATAATTTCCTAGTTTGGAATTTGTATCATTCTAAATGTCGTACATAGTCAGTTTTTATCGAGTTTCAACCGGAGGAAGATTCCGTTTGACATAGAATCACCAATATAATATATTTTGTCAGATGTAGACAAAATATGAATTTTATGTTTTGAAATTCAATGTTGTTTGATTTAACAACACTAATCTAATAAGGTTTGCCTCGACAGAGATATTGTCGGGCATGTGCCTTTCATTATGATTTTCTTTTAAAATCAGCCACTGCTTAGTTCAATTTCACTAATTAATAAATGTCGGAAGCATTATTCATGAGCAATTTTTGATTTGAGACTGAAATAAGTTAGGCCAACCCTTGACCCCCCCCCCCCCCCCCCCCCCCCCCCCACCCACCTTTAAAAATAAAGGTTTTACTTAATTTCTTGTTCACTTAAAATACGTTTCGGTGACATTACACAACCTACCACAGCAAAAATGAAGCAAGTTTTTATTTTATTTGTTACACATGAATTCCATTTTCAAATACAACTACAATATAATGACCAATATTATGTACCTCAGTAGTCACTGCTCTGCAATCCATGGGGAAATTGGTTAACTACGCATACATCATATCGACAAGCTGGTTTAAAACAATATTACGCACCAAACCATATTATTCCCGTCTTATACATTCCTACTTAATATTTACATAATATTAGGTGCAATTGAAAGCCACAAACAATACAGGAATTGTACCACGCTCATTAACTAATATATAAGTTACCTACGAATACAAAATGGAATATGAAAATATTGATTATGAAACCGAAATTTCATGGATGTTATGACTAAATGTACCCATTTTAAGACGATCAACGTGTAATCTATGGATATAAATATCATTCATTCACTCTAACACCGACAAAAAATATGTTCTCGGCAAAAACAGTGTGATAACACCATGCATTTTATTTGAATCAACATCTCCCGTTTTCGTTTAATAAGGGAATATTATTTTTTCCCCTCCAAATATAAATATAATAATATATCCAGTCAGATTGTATGATTGCGCACTGCTTTTATGTAAAATAAGATAGTTTAGGGCCAATATGCACCGTGTATATTATTGAATGTTGCCTACATATACATGTTACCTCCGAATACAACATGAAGTCATGCACAAGATGCTGTTACTGAATATTTATATAAACATTAATCACCCCTATTGCGATTTAAATCAACTTTCAGAGGATGTCTTTACGTGAATAGCATAAAAAACTACACTAATAGGAGTAATAAGATTGAGACAGAGGGAGGCTATATACAATCAACTTTTAAGACAACAACATATTATTAATGCACTTGCACACAAACTCCAGAATTTTGTGAAAAAGTTACTTATAAAAGCTGAAAGATTGATGCAAAACTTAAGTTGCTTGCCGAACGCAGCGCACATTTCTACTGTATCTAGCAGAACTAGCTAAAGACAAAGATCTAATAGTCGCAAATACCTACTTTCGCAAGAAAAAAGGCAAGTTGTGGACATATGTCAGCCCAGGCGGCAACAAACTACAGCTGGACTACATCCTTGTCAGGCAGAAATGGCGAAACAGTGTTCAAAATTCTGAAGCATACAACACATTTGCTAGTGTGGGATCTGACCATAGAATAGTCTCTGCTAGCATCCGACTAAGCCTCAGGAAGAGTAAGATCATCAAACGGAAAAAGCAGTACGATTGGAATCTATTGACAACTGATCAAGATCTACAAGCTAAATACAGTATAGAGGTGCGCAATAGGTTTCAGCCCCTTCAGGATGACGTAGAAACTGCAACTGAGAAATACACAAGGTTCATTACAGCCACTCAAGAAGCTGCAGAGGAAGTCATTCCTGCGAGGAAGAAAGAGAAAAGAAACTACTTCTCAAAAGACGCCCAGGTTATCGGGGCGAGAACAAAAATTGATGAAGCTTACGCAAAATATCAACTAGACACTAGCAATGAGAATAATAGCAGAGATTATAAGGATGCTAAGAAGAGCCTAGGGGAGGCTTATGATCAAGTGAAAGAGAAAGACCTTACCAATAAGCTAAGAGAGGTAGAAAATGCTCACATAAACAGCAAGCATGGTAAGAGTTGGAAACTGATAAACCAAATATCAGGAAGACTGACAACAAGAAAGGGGCAAATCAAAGGGTCCACGCAAAAGGAGAGATTAAACAACTGGTACACTCACTTCAAAAATCTACTTGGGAGCCCACCACATATAAGTAATGAGGATGAGGAAATTGCTCCAATACTATCAGATCTCAACATTAAAGTAGGAACCTTTGACTTGGAGGAATATGAGAAGGCTAAGAAGGCACTAGTAGAGGGGAAAAGCTGTGGGGAAGATGGTATTACACCTGAAATGCTCAAAAGATGTGATTTGGATAACATCATTCTCGACTTCTGCAATGATGTCTTGTTGAACGGGAAAAAGCCAGAACAGTGGTCCATTCTCAACATAGTACCAATACCGAAATCAGGTGATCTCAGCTTGGGGGGTAACTACCGTGGAATAAGCCTGAGTTCAATTGTTGCCAAGCTATACAACAAGATAATACAGAATTAGACCGGAGCTCGACGTCCACCTAAGAGCTAATCAAAATGGCTTCAGAGTAGGACGTACCACTGTAGGTCATATACTTGCCCCTCGAAGAATTATTGAGGGAATAAGATCAAATCACCTGCCAGCCATCATAACCTTTATCGACTTCAAGAAAGCGTTTGACACAATACATAGGGGACGAATGCTGCAAATATTGAAAGCCTATGGTGTACCTGATCAGCTTACAAATGCGATAGCAGACATATACAAAGACACCAAGGCAAAGGTCATATCACCAGATGGAGAAACAGAAGTGTTTGAGACTGGCTGGAGTATTACAAGGAGACACCCTGGCTCCATATCTTTTTGTCATTGTTCTTGACTATGCCCTAAGAGAGGCCATAGATGGCAGAGAAGAAGAGCTAGGATTCCACCTAACAAAAAGAAGCAGCAGAAGAATAGGACCAACCGTAGTAACAGACTTAGACTTTGCTGATGACATTGCACTGTTGTCTGAGGAAGTGTCTCAAGCGCAATCACTACTCAATAGAGTGGAGACTTCAGTGGGAAGAGTTGGGCTCAAAATGAACGCTGCAAAGACGAAGTACATGTCCTTCAACCAGACGCAAGTACCTGTAATTACCACAAGTGAAGGCATGCGCCTTGATAAAGTGGAAGACTTCAAATACCCTGGATGAACAACACTGAAAAGGACATCAAAACACGCAAAGCAGCTGCATGGAGAGCTTGTGGCAAACTTAGTCAGCTATGGAAGGCTAAATCACTATCCAGAAAGCTCAAAGAAAGACTGTTCATAGCTACAGTAGAATCCGTCCTCCTTTATGGATGTGAGGCATGGACAGTCACCCCAAAGCTTGGTAAACAACTGGATGGATGCTACACTAGGATGCTAAGATCTGTGTTCAACATCAACTGGAGTCAGCATGTGACAAATAAGGACCTGTATGGGGACATGCCAAAAGTCTCGGACAAGATCAGAGAACGCAGAGCAAGATTTGCTGGACACTGCTTCAGAGGGTCCAAGGAGCTAGTACACAAACTTATACATTGGATCCCAAAGCACGGAGCAAGAAAGCGTGGTAGACCAGCCCTGACCTACATTGACATACTCAAACGTAATACAGGACTGCAGGTGGAAGAAATCAAGACAGCTATGTTGGATAGGAAGATCTGGAGAGGCATTGTAGTTCGGAAAAATCATCCGCCCTAAGTCAAGTCAAGTCATGTCGTATTACCTTCAATCGGTCGAAAAAATCGTCGTATTGTGGATGTTTAAGAAAATATCAACCTCAGCCCAATTCGTGCAAAAAAAATGAAAAATGATCTAGAAACAACTGTTTAGTTTATTAATGACTTCTATTATGTCTTATTACCTTCAATCTGTCTAAAAAATCGTCTTATTATGTATATTTAAGAAAATATCAACCTCAGCCAAATACGTGCAGTTTTTGTTTAACTGGTCTTGTGTCGAGTCAATTGTTGGACGATTTAATATTTCAGATATTTATAGCTGAATTTAATATTACTGATTATAGGGGCATGGTTATGTCCGGACGAAATGGACGTAGGTCGAGATCAGTAGCTTATGATTTAAATATGTCAGAGGGTGTAAGTTAAAATAAAGATATTTAAAGCTGAATTTAATATTACTGATTATAGGGGCATGGTTATGTCGGAACGAATTGGACCTTAGGTCGAGTTTAGTAGCTTATGATTTACAAATTTCAGAGGAAGGGTGCTTTAATTATTACTAGAATAGCTTCAACATAACATTATTGACCATATACAGGCATTTTAACATTTGGACCAAAATACTTCTGGTCGAATCAAGCAGGGTCAACTAAACATAGGCATTGTTTGAAGCTTTCAGAGGGAGAGTGGTTGCCAAATAGAATATCTTCAACATTTAGAGTTCAAATTCTTTTTAGCACGTATTGGGCCAAAGAATAATGTATTTGTTATTTTTTCTATTTGAGCCCAATACGTGAACATTTGCACGTATTGGGCTTTTGCACATATTTGGGCCGTAACAGGTCTATACCGTTTTTAGGTGAATCCCGCTACCAGAATCGTTCATAATTCAGTATGACGGTACCCATATATCATTCTACTGTGTTTTGTTTTTCTTAAATCAAAAAGTATTTGGGGTCAATAGGGGTAAAAAACTCAAACTGCATTCTTGTCTCAGAGAGATAAAGGTAAATAAAGGTAAATCATAACCCTGGGATCAATGATCTGGAAATGGTCACTATTGTTCGAGGACAGGGGTCCACAAATGTCAATCATGACCTCGGGTTAAAGGTCAGGAAGGGTTCAGTATTGGTTGACCGATACAGGACTAACATTTCATTTAAGACAAAAAAACACATCACACCAAACAAATCAAGGTTTCTTTCTTCTGGCAACAAACCCATAGCTCCTTAACCCTTCACCGATTTGACCTTATTAAAGGTATATTATGTGATCTTTCCAGGGAACGCCCTCAACATCGAAAAAAAAATAGAAAGCAGATTTTCTTGCAGATTTACATTTCTGATCATAAATCATGCATACATTCCAAGTTACAGGGCGATACGATTCTTAATTACTTCAAAATCATGGTTTTAGAGTGAAAATAAACTGTCAGAATCCTGACACTTTATATTTTTCACTCTAAATTCACTCTAAAACCATGATTTTGAGGTAATTAGGAATCGTATCGCTCTGTAACTTGGAATGTATGTATGATTTATGATCGGAAATGTAAATCTGCAAGAAAATCTACTTTCTAAAAAAAATAATGAATAGAGGGCGCCCTCTGGAAAAGATCACATAATATGCCTTTAAGCCACAAATACCCTTTAGTGAACTACTACTGAGACCAGAATACATAAGGTTTCAAAGGTCACACAGGGGTCATTAGGGGTCAAACGATTTTATATAAATCGGCCTTGCTACTTAGTGAAATAACACAGGACCGCCAACATTGGTGGTCGTCATATTCCTTCTGACCTTTAACGCATATATAATTCTCCGGTATAAAACTATTTGGGGTAACTAGGGGTTTTAAATGTTAATGCTCAATCATTTCACTGAAAATGCTACTCCTCCGAGAGTAAATGACTGATGATTGTCATAAGTGATCAATGTAAGTATACTTGATCTTTTGATAACCCGCGTGGTGTTCACTATGACTATGTGTCCAATACATCTGTTCTGTATGCAGTGATATCGGATATCCTTATCTCACGCCCAAAAACAACAAAGTGTTTTATAAAATCGCGGAAACTTCGTGAAATTTACATGAACATCTTCCGCAAAGAGGTTTCAGAACGCGTGTTGCTAAATCAATCAAATATCGTTGATGATATGGCTCTGTCTTATGATAACACCTTCCGAACACTTCTTGATGCACACGCTCCGGAGAAAATGCATGAAATATCGTTTAGACCAAAGGCACCTTGGTACACTGAATCTCTCCACAGTTCCAAAAAGGACAACAGAAAAGCTGAACGAAAATGGCTCAAATCACGCTTGTCTGTTGACAAGGAAGCTCTCCGTGAAAGGTGTCGCCAGTATAAGTGTGATCTTGATAACGCTAAGCGTGATTATTATTGTGAGCAAATATCCGGTTACGATAAAAGACAAATATTTCGTTTCGTGAACAATTTATCTGTCTATAAGCAATCTGTTGCTCTTCCAGCACAATCCTCTTGCCAACAGATTGTGTAAGTTATTCGATGAAAAGATTAAGAAAATTCGTGTTGCACTGGATCTGGCTATTCCATCATCATTATCTGTCAATATAGATAAGAACCAATGCAATTTCCACTATTTCAAGCCGCTGTCAGGTGAAGATGTCCTCAAGATCATTAAGCATTCTCAGGTGAAGACATGCCCTATTGATCCATTACCTACGGGTCTTACCAAGAATGTTCTAGTCGAATTGCTTTCTCCCATTACTACCGTAGTGAATACGTCTCTACAGACAGGAGTTTTCCCCGATTCGCTTAAACGGGCACTTGTCACCCCTTTGCTAAACAAGAAGAGTCTTAAAAAAGACAAAACTCGCTTAGAGGGGGTTAAGTTCAAATGCAAGCAGAAATAAAGAAAGCGTATCATGAAGAGAATTGCGTCATGCCAAAACGGGCACTCTCTTTCTTGAAATTAAGTGTTCAAGATTTGTTTTTATAATATATAATAGAGTCATAGTTATATTGTACACGGTTGTTTACATACACAAACGCCACTGAACGTGGGGTGAGTTAAAGGTCCCAAATTGGAATATTTTGTATATAATTATGAATAGACTTATCAGATCAAAGTCAACCAGAGGCAAAAACAACTAATTAATTCATGGACAATTAATAATTAATTAATGATTCATAAATAATCAATTACGAGTAATTAATGATTGATTAATGATCAATAATAAAAGATTGATTATTGATTAATTAATAAATAATTAACAATTAATTTAATTAATAAGTGTTAAAGTGTTGGTAATTTATTGTGATCTTATATCTTTCGGAATTTGGGGCCCAACAAATATGGGGCCCTGGGTCCATCTGGCCCAGTGGTAAGTCCGGCCCTGAGCACAAACAACAAACAACAAACAACAAGCCCTGTAAATGTAAACTAAATATATGAACGAATACTTAATATTTGATACAATAAACATTGAAACATAATATGAAGCATTAAAAGTATTATCGTTGTCTTTAAATCAGATCCACCAATTGATGACAATTTAACATAAGCATTGACAATGTATCTCGTCGGCTATAATCATTCTTAATTAATTTCTTCAATTATGAAAAATACATTATGAAGACATGTTTACTAATTTGCTTCTTGACTGCATTTATAGCGCTTGGATGTTTACATAAACAAACGCCCCTAAAGATGATGCGAGTTAAAGGTCTAGTTAAGAATAGATTTATCACATCAAAGTCAGCCAGGGCAAAAACAAGTAATTAATGATAAGCCCTGTAAACGTAAACAGAAGATACAAAAGAATACTTGAAGGTATATTATGTGATCTTATCCAGGGAAGGCCCTCAACCCTCGGGGGAAAAAATGAAAGCAGATTTTCTTTCAGATTTACATTTCTAATCATAAATCGTACATCCATTCCAAGTACCAGGGCGATACGATTCTTAATTACTTCAAAATCATGGTTTTAGAGTGAAAATAAACTAAGTCTGCGCCGACCAGTTATTTTTACTCTAAATTCACTCTAAAACTATGATTTTGAGGTAATTAGGAATCGTATCGCTCTGTAACTTGAAATGTATTCATGATTTATGATCCGAAATGTAAATCATAACATAGAGTCATAGTTATATTGTACATGATTGTTTACATAAACAAACTATACCCTGAACTTTAGAGTCATAGTTATATTGTACATGATTGTTTACATAAACAAACTCCCTGCACATTTGAGTTAAAATTAAAATGAGTCTTTACTCTACTTAAGGAGTCAGATGACTCCTTTTTGGCTGTCAGTGTACATAAAGACAAGAAGTATTCTGCAAGTCCAACGGAGCTTCTGTTTACAGTTTCCAATGTTCAGAGGATTCCGTCAACATGATACATTCAGGATATTCATAAGAAAATGATTATGGAAGTGTTTTGGTCTATCTATCAAATGTTTTATTTATACCAACTCAGTGTGAAATCCACCAACTTGGAACACTTTGAATTTCGCGCTCTTTTTTCTGGTATTATGTTGTAGTTCTGGCATGGAATATGGTATTGTCTTGAAAACATCACCAAGTATGTAGAAGTATGCCTACTTTTATAAGGCCATGTGTTTTTAACTGACCACCCAAAAAGGGTGGCGGCGTTGCATTTTTGGTGACGAATCATCCATCTCTCTCTATTAACTCAACAACTATATGCGGTAGAGCTATGTTTTAGGTGTCATTTGAAAGCTTATTTATCTAGCTACACCGTGTGAATAGATCAGGTATTTCTATAACTGTTTGGCTGAGATATGATTGATTATACTTCGAAAGTCAGGGGTGGCGGCGGTGGCGGTGACGGCGGTGGCGGTGGCGTCGTGTACAATCTCTATGGGGAATGTAGAAAATGTTCCCAATTCTACGTTCAAATTACAATAACTCCTCATTTCTGTATGGTACAACCATGATTTTGCTCTCATTTTATCGATTGTTTTATATTCTATAAGTTTCTGTTTCAACAAACGTGTCAACTCTTACGTAACAGTTGTAATCACGAATCGATTGCATTGTCTTTGGCTTTTTCCCTATTCACTACACAGTAAACTTGCCCTAATTCATCGGTTTTACATACATGACTATAACAACAAAATTATTCAACCGATTATAGCAAAATTATACATTTTAGAAAGCTCTCGAATATGGGAATTCAGAAATCTTGCTTAAAATAGGATAGGGTGAATAGCCCAAAAAATATATGTGTAAACTCTAATAAATTTGAAATGTAAACGTTTGTGCTCATTTACTTCCCGATATAGTATATTTCAACAAGTTACACTTGACAACCATTATGTTCTGATGGGTAAATTGCATGAGGAACTAATATGCACAGTAAAATGATGATTGGGATAGGAATAAAAAAAATATTGAGCTTTAATCAAAATATGTACAAACAAAAAATCGATATTTTTTGAACATTCTTAATCACAACATGTTACCATTAGGTCTTATGCAAATTCCAATCGCATATTTAGATTCCTTGTGAGATTACCGTTCAGAAAATATATACTTTTTATGGGGTAGAACAAGTTATTGCGATATGCTAATTCGAATCTCAGATGGTGTAAAATGTAAAAATCTGGACATGCAACGGGAAGGGTGGCGAGTTCAAAACACATGGCCATAAACAATGATGAAATTGAATAAGAAGTATGTTTTTTTATTTTTAAATGGGACCTGAGTATTTTGACTCCCCCTGTATACTCTAAACTTATAATAGTAACACCAACAGTCCTTGAAGAGGATTCCAATCTTTCCGTACAGGCTTAAGCATGGTGACAAATAATTAGACATAAAGTGCACCAGTTTCTTCTAAAACAATCAACCTTAGACTTATATTTACTAGAGAAAGTGTAGTAGTGGAAATGGTTGAACTGATCACAGTATCCATTTAACATGTTTGATATATAGCTCAATGTGTCAAATCAGCGGTTGAAGTCTGTTTGTCAACAGGACCAAATTACCCATTGGTTTAGCGACAGTAATAGTAATATGATATACAGCCCACCGAGAATTAGGACTAGGAGGATATTTAGAGCCACAGAGTAACAAAGGCTTATCTGCAATAAGTGCCACTTGTGAAATTGTGTTTTCACAAGGGCACAACTTAAAGTACCTCTAATATATAACAATTGGCAGCTATTATAGATACAACCAATTCACATAACTGAGATGTAAGTGCAATGCAAAATGTTGTATCTGCTATTGCTGACATGTGTTACTTTTTGTTTGTATCAAGGGGTATGCTATTATTGACTGCCACACAAGATAACATCTGGCAGCTGTTGCAGATGGACCCTTGTTGCACTAAACCCCTTAAATGGACCAATACCAGTTATGTAAACTGCTGTGATTGGCTGACAGAGTGTATTATATTACTAAGGATGGTGGCATCGGGGAACCAACAGAAACAAAGCTTACTCAAAATTTGGCTGGCTTGATCTCACACTATTCTTTTTACAGAGTTCCAAATGCAGGCACTGATCCATTATGTGACCTTGTTAAGTTGATCTCTGAAACGAGCGTAATGAACATGTACCACTACAGGCTTGTTAAGTGATAACAAACTCACTTCGCGAGAAAAAAGCTGGACTTGATGTGGAAGTAATGACAATTTCCGCCCGGTGTCAAACTTACCTTTTCTGGGCAAAATAATTGATGTATGTATAGGGTATATAGCGATTAAAAGTGACGTGTCATATGGGGTTACTAGGGGGTCATTAGACATCACAGGGGAAAAACATAAGACATGCTACGATTTAGACCAGATTTGTTGCATCGTGTGTGCATTGATATGCCAAGATAATACGTCAATAATGACCTTGGCGTCAAATTAATGTCAAGAAGGGGTCACTAAGGTCAAAATGTCAAGTTAGGGATAGGAAACCACGCTCATTGTCATAAGGACACAAACAAATCGAGCAGTACCAATCCGCAAGAGCCTATAAGGTGCTTCCAGTTCGGTAAGTGTTAGCAAAATGTATACCAAACTAAATTGGAACCAGCTTATTACCGACAACATATAGTACTGTAACAATACCTTCGTTGGCGGCTAACAGTTTGCGAGAATCGTCTTCAGAATTCACACCACTAAATGGTTTCCCTATACGTTTACATGTTGAAGGGTTGTTACAACAACAAAAAATGACTGGATTTTTCAATTTGACATTTTCTTTAAATGTCATGATATCTTTGATCAGTTAATCCAAACAATTATACATGCGATCCCGAAAGTTTCGAGAAATTTGCCCCCAGAGTTGGACAACTGATGTAGCGCCCTCATATGTCAGAAAAAGTTGAGAAATGTTACCAGATTATTTACAATCAAAATGCATCCAAAAAACCTACAAATTGCATTGAAAATATTTATTTGCACTGTGGTATTAGGTAATAGTCCTAACATCAGGATTAAACTACAACTTTAATAATCTGGGAGCAATAAGTACTATTTCATATTAATTCTATAATCATTGAGCCACAGGATGCCCAGCTGATAAAAAAGGATGATTGACTTCTGCAAGGACTGATATTAATTACTGGTGTGGAATCTCAAAGTGTGCCAAAGTCGAAACATAAAATGATCGCCATAGAACAAAATAAGAGCATTAAAACTAGATTTCGCATGTTTACACTGGTTTGATTGTATTCTTATATTTTATGTTATTATGTTGTGTTTTGTCTGCGTTTAGAAATAAAACACCCGACAATCCCATTTATTATATTTTATGTTTTATTGCTGTATTTAGTACTACATGTACGTGAGTTCACCATACTTGGATTACTCGCCTGTAAGAGTACATCATGCACGTATAATTAGTACACGTGATAACCTCAAGTTAACGCGCATTTGCAAAAGTACGGCACGTGCTTTCGAGGTATGGTTACAATAAAAGTATAATTAAAGTAGTTTCGCATTTTCATCTCACTCAATTGATCTGTAAACATTCATAGCGTACACATCAGTGGAGGTATTTGCTTAACGTATATGCTCTTTCCTCGTATTTACAGCGATTCGTTTCTGTGTATATTGGTGAGTACCGTCAGTATAACGATTTTTTATCATGAATGAAAACAAACAAACACATACGTTGGTCGTATTGTGGTCCAACGTAACAGCATATTTCTCTTGTAATCAGATCAGTGAATCATCCTTCCATGTTTATAACGAACTAGGGATAATTTACAGTGAGACATACACACATAAACTTCTCTGCATCTGATGAAAGTTCAATATTTTGATATGCTTGATGCGTTTTGCAATATAATAGGATCCAAAACAAATAAACAAGAGCGTAATTAATTCCTTATTCAACACAGCGTGTTTATATATGATCATAGAAATGACTTTTGAGGTACAGTACAGTATCATACAATAAAGTATATACTAAAGTGCTCAACAAAAGAAAGTCATACACTTTGTTTAGGTCATTTAAAGTAACTTTCGATTATTTTTACCAAAGGCTAGATAGATATTTCGATGAATCTTTTAGGCACATCTTGATACCAAACATAACACCTAACAAAAAAACGATAAACCATGATTCGCACCATTTATAGAAAATAAGGCACATTTTCAATACACTACGCGGAAGAAAACACCAATTGTTAACAAGCACATAAGCCGTATCAGTCCCGTGTTGATCGCTGCGCATTTCCCCTCAATGCGCGGGCTAATTCAAATTCAAAGTGTCATGCATGGGTGAAGGATGTGTAAATGTGTGTTATTTGAAATGCTCCATTGATATTAACAGCTAAACCAAACTAAAACCAAAACTTAAGTGATAAAAGTGAACGATCAATAAATAATATTTGCCACAAGGAAGGTCGTCTCGACTAACCCCTAATCGCCGCAGTATCAAGAATCCACCAACGCAAGATCTTATCCGTCTTTTAGAACTCATTTTATCATTAAACGACTTCGAATTTGATGGCTCCTTCTAATAGAGCTATAGGGGGCGTATACACATATTTATAGCAGTGTCAGGAGCAAGAGCTGTTAGGTATATACCGTAATGACACGTATATGCGTCGTGTGTCCTTGTAAGTGCCTTACAGAGATAGTTGAATTTATTCGTGTGCATTTATTCCTTACGGACGGAGGCATCTGAGTTTGGCGATCCAATATGATTCTCTGCGGAGTATGATGGAGTTCGTTTTTGTGTGGATTTGTTCGATGGGTATTAGTGTGATATCAGTGACTCAGTGATTATTGGAATTAAAATGTGTGACGTATGGAAGGCATTTGCCCCCTTAACATTGTCGTGCTTTATTTCTGAGCGGGTGTTGTTGAATCGGGTGTAGAGGATTGTGGTAGTCTTTCCAACGTATTGTTTGTGGCATCTGCTACAAGTTATCAGATATATGAGCCATGAAGATGTACAGGTGAGGTGTGAGGTTATGGGGAAACTCTCCTTCGTTTGTGTGCTTTTGAATTTTTTGCTGCCAGTTTGTATGAAGGTGCAGACAATGCATTTGTTGCTGTTGCATTTGAAACAGCCAGAAGGGTTTTCATCAGTATGGGGAGTGTTTGGTTTGGTGCTCGAATGGACTAGGATGTCACGTAAATTGGGTGGTCGTCTAAAGGCGGTGGGTCTTTGAAGATCTGCTGTAATTGAGATGATTTGTGAAGAATTGGTAGATGTTTATGCAGTTGCGCTGACGTTCTTCGTAAACGGTGAGTATGTGGTGACAAAGGGGACACGAGTGTTAGGCTTTTTATCCTTATAGCGAAGGAGATCTGAGTGGTTATATATTTATATATATATATATATATATATATATATATATCTTAATACCAGTGTCTATATAATTAAAAAAATATAGACCCAACATGAAATATGCCTGTTTTGTTTTGACAATAAATCAAAGTTGTCAAGTCATGCGTCAACCGTAACATTACGCCCATATATATATATATAAGAATGAGTACATCTGCACTCTTTGGATTAACATGATTAAGTATAACAAAACGGTACCAAAATCAAGGACATTATGATTATTCAAGCAATAGAAGACATACTGATAGTGCCGATTAAAACGAATAATGCCAATCATGATTGTTAGAAAAAAGAAGCAACAAATAATTAATTACCAAATAGAAGTTTAGACAAGGATTCGAACCCAGGGCAGCGGCGTGCAAGTCTCATATGTTAACCACTACACCAATCGGGGATGGGTGCGTGTTATAACTGAATTATACGCTATCAATTCTCGTGTATTGTTATCGTAATGGTGATCAATATCAACGTTTCAACATAACAACGAAATACAGAATAGATTTTTCAATGAATAAGGGATTATTGGACAAATACCGTTCGTATAGACCCTTTTTAAACAAAGATGAATCACCTACCTTTGAACGGTACAACGGTATTCCAAATACATCTACAGATTGTAACAAAAAAAGTTATACAATCGCAATATTATTTTTAATTCAATGTTAAAATCATGCAATGTCAAAATCTCTTACACTCTGTGTTAAGTTCCGTTTTGGCTACCAGAATCATTTTATTTGGTCTTTTTAACTTAACTTTCACAATAATATCATACAATCTTGCTTGCATAAATTAAATGGTTAGGGTATCATGCAAGGAACATTAGAGAGAACAATATAATTATTTTTTCAAATAGTTTTATTTCATAAATATATTCATAAAATAAATAAATAATATTTGTAAAGACCTAACCTTCTTTGTAATACTTTTAACCACTTGAAACGAACCATTGTTGTCTATCAAGAGCGCTCTACTGCTATGTTTCTGGTTCGATTCCATTTACATTCATCCTAGTGATTTTACCATTGATTAAACCAAAGTGGCCCAGGTGATTTCATGACTACTTTAGACAATTGATCATATCTCTGCTTACCGACCATCGATTGTCATGAAACAAAGCTTATTCGAAAGCTAAGAAAATTCCCCTAGCAGGCCATTAAAACTTTAAATAGAAATACCACGGGAGATATTTTTAATATTTTTTTCAAAACTGTATAACTTTTTTTGTTACAGCCTGTATAGTCATATATGTTTTTATTTCAGCAGGGTGAAACGTTCAAACATGCTGAAGATGCGACTCATTTCTTCTAAAAGATCGCCTTTTAGTTTCACATTGTCCACTAAACACTAAATAACATGTCATTGTATCATTAATCGCTATCTTCTGAAGATAGTAATGTTTGCATGAACTATAACAATGGCAAGGCCTATTATTACACCTATAGTCGCACACATTTAACATACAGAGACAGCGTTAGTAAATGATGACCAGTCCCTAATACACAAAGTGACTTTTCGTTCTTCTATCTTTGTTTGTATGATCCATTTTGTTTATGTGGCTTTATTTATTTTGTAAATAAATGTTATTATTATTATTTTCCATGATTATGCATTGTGTCATTAATTGCTATCTTCTGAATATTATAGTAATGTTTGCATGAACTATAACAATAAGGTCTATTATAGACCTATAATAGTCGCACACATTTAACATACATAGATATCGTTAGTAATTAATGACCAGTTCCTAATACACTTTTGTTTGACTTTATATGCCGTTTATCAAATGTTGATTATAAATCAATTAATACATATACGAACTCTAATCCTGCCCCATCGCGACAAAAAGTAGTAACTCAATTTTTATCAAAATAGAGTTATTTGCATGGAATACACCAAAAATAACAGTGTCTTTCAGTATAAAAAAGGTTTGGCCAGTTAAGTCTTCATAACATAGAAAAAAATCCTAATAAACATTTGCTTCCTAAAAATGTATACACGCAAGTATAGGAAATCCTATAAAAACCACCACAAATGGAAGGTTTTACAGAAAAATCAAGGATAATTCAGATTTTGCTTTATATCTCAAAAGCATCAAAATGGAGTTACTTCCTTTTGTCGCGGTAGGGCAGAACATTTTGTTTCACATCCATGAAAATAAATTGTAAAAACAACATGTTTTGACATATATGTTGCCTAAGTATTGACTGACTAATCCCTAAATGACGTAATTGATACTTGTAACTTTTAAGGAATGTTGACAATATACCCTACAATAATCGTACAAAACCTCATTAGCATTGAACATTTGGTTCTAAATGTAAAGCCTAAAACAATCCCAGATGGTGAATTTAGGATTTCGTTCAGATAATCAAGGAAAATAATAGTTGGCCCACTTGACGCAACATATTACAACTATCCCTGTGCTCGCAACTGAGATCAGACTTGGGACATAGCACTGTTTAATAGAAAGCAAAATCTCCCCCTTTCTTATATCCTTCCCCACCTCCCATCAATCAATGTTGGGGGGAACTGCCAAGGCTTCTGATAATATGACTCGGATCAACATTACCTCCGAGGAGAGGGGCAACCTTTTTTCTTCTTCTTCTTCTTCTTCTTCTTCTTCTTCTTCTTCTTCTTCTTCTTCTTCTTCTTCTTCTTCTTCTTCTTCTTCTTCTTCTTCTTCTTCTTCTTCTTCTTCTTCTTCTTCTTCTTCTTCTTCTTCTTCTTCTTCTTCTTCTTCTTCTTCTTCTTCTTCTTCTTCTTCTTCTTCTTCTTCTTCTTCTTCTTCTTCTTCTTCTTCTTCTTCTTCTTCTTCTTCTTCTTCTTCTTCTTCTTCTTCTTCTTCTTCTTCTTCTTCTTCTTCTTCTTCTTCTTCTTCTTCTTCTTCTTCTTCTTCTTCTTCTTCTTCTTCTTCTTCTTCTTCTTCTTCTTCTTCTTCTTCTTCTCCTCATATTCCTTATGACCGTACGCATATATAATAGTTCAGTTTTTAAAATTAAAAATCATTTGGGGTCACTAGGGGTCAAAATGTAAATTTTCAATTCGATCACTTAAAATGCATCTTGTCTCAGAGTAAATGATTCATGACCTTCACAATTAGTCAACAGATTCCTTGGGTCCATGCACATATAGGGTGTTCAGCGATCAAAAGTGACATCTCATGCGGGGTAACTAGGGGTCATTGAACTTTACATAGGTAAAAGTTAAGACATGCTCCGATTTGGACCGGGTTTGTTGCATCTTGTTTAGTTTGATGAGCCATGAAAATAAGTCAAAATATTGACCAGGAAAAAGGTCAAGAAGGGGTCACTAGGGATCATTGAACTTTACATATATAAAAGTTAAGACATGCTCCGATTTGGACCGGTTTTGTTGCATCTTGTTTGGACTGATGAGCTTAGAAAATAAGTCAATCATATTGACCAGGTCAAAGTTCAAAAAGGTGTTAATAGGGGTCATTTAATTTTACAAGGGTAAAAGTTAAGACATGCTCTGATTTGAACCGGATTTGTTGCATCTTGTTTGGTTTGATGAGCCAATAAAATAAGTCAATCATATTGACGAGGTCAAAGGTCAAGAAGGGGTCAATAAGGGTCATCGAACTTTACAGGGGTTAAAGTTAAGACATGATCCGATTTGTACCGGGTTTGTTGCATCATAAAACTATCTGTAAATGTCATAGACCATGTCAAACTAGTTTGCTGATTTATTCAATCATCGCATGACAGATTAAGCAACTAGCGAATATAAGTGGCAAATACAACTACAAAACTGAGAAAAGTGCCCATTTGTATTCCCTTATGCTTTTATTTTCTTTATATTTAAGCAGCTTAAATTACTGATTATTCCTTAACTAAACATTAAATCAGGTCAAACTGATTACTGGTGGATAGCACATTGTTCAAAGATATGAATTGCACCAAAAAACACAAACATCTTATTTTTGCCCAAAGACGGTATTTTTATGCTGAAAATTGCCTATTTTTGGTCTATTTTTGTCACCCCCTTCATTGGAAACCTTAAGCACTTAATTTATAAGTTTGGGGTCAAAGGTCACGAAAAGGTCATTAGGGTTCAAAATGTATTTTTTTCAACTACTTCAGGGCTGAAATTTATAAAAACAATTATCAAATATAGTACAATTTAAGATATTATAAGGTTATTGCCCTTTGACAACATATAACAAGGTCAAAGGTCAAAGCCGTCGACTAATATCCGTGATCTAAGATCACATTTATCTCTAGTTCTTCTTTCTTCCGTCATGGGACCTATAGCTCCGTAACCAGTGAGCCGATTTTGACCATATTTAGTCATAAGTACCCTTATGTGCACCACTACTCAGGTTGTAAAGCATAAGGGGTCAAAGGTCACATAAGGGTAACTAGGAGTCAAAACGTGATTTTCACTTAAAACGCATTTGCAATTTTGTGAAATAATCTAGGATCGTCAAAATTGGTCAACATATTCCTTTTGAACTTACGCATGTAAAATATTTGGTGTCACTAGGGGTCAAAATGTAAATGTTTACTCCATTCACTCAAAACCCTACTTGTCCGAGGGAAAATGACTGATGATACTCAAAACTAGTCAAAAGATTACTTGGATCAATGTTTATATAGGGTGCTTCTCCCCTAAAAGTGATATGTCATACGGGGTCACTAGGGGTCATTAAACTTTACAGAGGGAAAATATAAGGCATGTTCCGATTTTGACCGGGTTTCTTTCATTTTGTGGGCATTGATGAGACAAGAACAAAAGTCAAACATACCGTTAAAGTTAAAGGTCAAGAAAAGGTCACTAGGGGTGAAATCGAACACTTTCCCTCCTCTTACTCAAAATACTACTTGTCCGAGAGAAAATGACCTATGATTATCAGAATTAGTCGAAAGATTCCTCTCATCAATGTTCATATAGGGTGCTTCTCCACAAAAGGTGACATGTCAAACTGGGTCACTAGGGGTCATTGAACTTTACAGGGAAGGAAATATAAGGCATGCTCCGATTTTGACCGGGTGTATTTTATTTTGTGAGCATTGATGAGAAAAGAACAAAAGTCAATCATGCCGTTAAGGTCAAAGGTCAAAAAAGGTCACTAGGGGTCAAAATGTACATTTTCACTCCTCGCACTCAAAATACTACTTGTCCGAGAGGAAATGACTGATGATTGTCAGAATTAGTTAAAAGATTCCTCGTATCAATGTTCATATAGGGTGCTCCTCTACTAAAAGTGACATGTCACACGGGGTCACTAGGGGTCATTGAACAATACAGGTGTAAAACTGAAGACATGCTCTGATTTTGACCGGACTACTTTTTTCTTGTGCGCATTGATAAACCAAGAAAAAAAGTCAAAGTATAAGTTTGGGGTCAAAGGTCAAGAAAAGGTCTCTAGGGGTCAAAATGTAAATATTTACTCCATTTACTTAAAATACTACTTGTCCGAGAGGAAATGACTGATGATTGTCAGAATTGGTCAAAATATTTTTCCAATAGTTTGAAATTTAAGTGTTTATCACTATTATGCCTAAACATTTCATGTATGGTATCAAAATAAAGCGTATAACTCATACAATACATTGGTAAGGATTTCAAGGATATGTTTGTACATATTCATCAAGAAAACTTACTTACACATACATTACTTGAATTGCAAAATTAGCCGAGACAAAAAAGGGCGTACACCGGAGATTATGCAAATAATGAATTTAGGCACCCGATTGTTTATTAATCTAGATATTATAAAGTATTAGAAAACATAAGATGGGAGCATATTTCAGATTGGAACTGCATCATTTACGCTATTTCAATTGGTTGTATAAACGTACCTAGTCAAATACTTGATATGACCTTAAATGACCTTTAACCGATTACAGTTCTGTGTCCTTGGCATGAAATCCATACCAACTGATTATGAGTGTTAAAACATTTAATTTGATACCATATATCTCCACACACAAAAAATTGAATTAGGATGATAAAAAGAAAGTTGGAGATACAAGGTTTTGAAAGAATAGAAATGAAAAAAATGCCATAAACCAGTCCGTATATCAATTCAAGCCATTTGCAATAAAATCTCACCTGTAGTTCACACATTTGCTGCGAAATATCAAGAAAGTTAAAAGTTTCCCCTCAGCACATGGTCAGCACTTGTGTTTCAAAACCTCGTATACATACGAGGTTTTGAAACATAGGTGCTGAAAAAGCCAAATTTGTCTGTCTTCTGATTGGCTGTGACAAATAAAAACATTACCATCATTTGCATAATGTCTCTGACATCATGATAAACACAAGAAAATCAATTTCGAGGTAAGTTGGAGATACGAGGTTTTGAAAGAATAGCGACAATATGATATGTTTGTACATATTCATCAAAGAAACTTACTTACACATACATTACTTGAATTAAAAATAAGCCGAGACAAATAAGGGCGTACCTAAATTTATGCAAATAAACAATTTAGACATCCGATGGTTTTGTAATCTAGACATTATAATGTTATAGAAACCATAAATTGGGAGCATATTTTAAATTGGAACTACATGTACACCATTCACGCTATTTAAATTGGTTGTACAAAGGTACCTGGTCAAATACTTAAAATGACCTTAAATGTCCTATTATTTTTACAGCTATGTATTCATATAACTTTAGAACCAAATGTCCAATGCTAATGAGGTTTTGCACGATTACTGTAAGGTATATTATCAACATTCCCTAAAAGTTACAAGTATCAATTACGTCATTTAGGGATTGGTCAGTCAATACTTAAGCAACATATACGTCAAAACATGTTATGTTTGCAATTTATTTTCATGGATGTGAACAAAATGTTGAAGAACAATTCGATTTCGTATACTCACAACAAATCCCCTCCTCAATGTGAAAACTACAACTACATCACAGGGCCACTGACTGGTAGAGGGCGTGGAGTATGCATGTACCTTAGATCAGATATGAACTACAACTCCACAGATTTGACTCTGGGGCCAGAAGCAGACTCACTATTCATTGAAATCACCATCAAACACAATAACACTACTAAAAATATCATCGTCGGGGTCATCTATAAAATTCGCGAGCATACCATTAACAACTTCAACTCTAACTGGAAAGCGCTCCTTAACAAACTTAAAACAAAACAAAAAGGACGTCTACATCCTCGGTGACTGTGACATCAACTTACTCAACTACATTTTAAACGACTTTATCAATTCTTCATTCTCTAACTCGTTCATTTCTAAAATTGACAAACCGACACGTATCACACGTACCAGTTCAACTATCGTAGATAACATCATAACTAATTCCACCGACATGAATTCAACTACGGGCATCCTGGTCACCGACATCTCTGATCACTTTCCCGTATTTCATATAACTTCTCACCGAAACACACAGCACGTGGCTCTACTCTCAGGTAAAAGAGACTTCTGTGAACACAACACTTCTCTCTTCAATAGAAACTGCAAGAGGAAACATGGGAGACCACCATCAACTCACCTGATCCCGACACTGCATACAACAACTTCATCCATATTTTCAGAGGGCACTACAACTCTTCATTTCCACTCAAATGTTCATCAATGAAAAAGAGAGCATACACCTAAACAGCCATGGGTTACGAGTTGAATTGTAGATCAATCAAACACAAGCAAAAACTCTACCTGATTTACCTCAAAAAGAAAACACTGCAAGCTTAGGAGAGGTGTAAAAATACAAAAACAAACTATCTCACATTATTCGTCTTGCAAAGAAAACATATAATACTGACCAACTTCACAAACTCAAGCACGATCTTACAAAAACATGGAAGTTCCTGAACACAATCATTGGCCAAAACCGCAAAACCAACACATTATCGGATCACTTCACTCACAGCGACACAACCTTCACTGATTTAATGACTGGCTAATAAAATCCCCCTACGGACAAACCCTTCACCGCTCACCTTTCTATTATCTCACTCAACTCATTCTTCTTCAACCCAATCACTTTTCAAGAACTGCACGACCTGCGTCACCTTCTTAATAAATCCGGTAAGAGCACAGGCACAGACAACATCGATCCCTGGATTGCTAACAAATCATTTTATCACATCACAACACCTCTTCTGCACATCTTAAAACAATCACTACTCACGGGTATTGTACACATAAACTCAAATATGCAAAAGTCATCCCTGTCTCCAAAAGCACAGACCAGCACAGCATTACTAACTACAGACCTATTTTCGTACTGCCACTCTTCTCCAAGATTCTTGAGAAAATAGTCCACACCAGATGATATAATTTCCTGGACAAAAAACAACACGCTTGTCAATGAACAATACGGATTCCGATCAAAACTCTCAACCTACATGGCACTTCTTTAACTTACTACTAACCTCACACATGCACTTAAAACGAAAGATCATGGGTATTTTCTTTCATTCATCATTCATCATTTTATTTCCATAACATCAACATCACAAATAACATCAAATTATTTATGAAGGAGAAGGCTGGAAGGCCAAAAAGGCCTGTAAAGTGACATCCCCTGAAGCCCTGGGACAATAAAACACAAAATCCAATACAGCCTAATAATAAAATAACTTCAATATAAGAATCGACATTTTATACCGTGTGAGGTGTTCCTAAAATCATATAGTTAGTTTTGCTAGCATTTACTGATAACTTGTTAGATTTGAACCAATTGCTGACTTCTTTTAATTGTTTATTAATACAGGCTAGTTGTGTTACAATAGTGGGATGCGAGTAGAGAATAGTGGTGTCATCAGCAAAAAGGATAAATTCCAGTACATTTGAGGTATTAGATATGTCATTAACATAAAGTATAAACAGTACTCTCTAAATGTAAAAGAGTGAAATTCCACTCTAAAAATGGAGTGAATGTTCACTCTTCAAAGGAGTGCCTACAGTGATCACTCTAATAGAGTGAAAGTCACTCCTTGAAAGAGTGGAACTATTTTCACTCCAAAAAAGTGTGAATTGTGTTCCCTACAGGAACGAGTGAATTTTTACTCTTCGAAGAGTGCCTACAGTGATCACTCCATTGGAGTGTCAAAAGAGTGAATATATAAGGAGTGAATTTCATTCATTTAGAGTGAACTTCACCCTCATTGAGAGTGAACAATAATGGAACATTTTAATTACTTAATCACATTCACATGAATAACTTGCAATTCAATAGAAAATTTGAATAACAAACAAAGAGTCATTATCCAAACTATACTTACCTTTTCTCGACCAAACAACTGCTGTCGTTTGCCTATACTACATTATCACTTCCTTTCGATAGTAAAACGATATCATATATCAACATGATATTTTATCTATGTAAAGTATCTATATAAATCTACTTTCTATGGTATTTTCTATCGATGATGTTTTGGGTTTTTTTATCTTTTATTTGTATCACTATCATAATTTTCACATTTCACATAGTTTCATCATGTTTACATTACATTATCGATACATGTTTAGCACATTTTCATATACTTTTAAGCATTTTTACATTTTCATATGCTTTTCGGCATGTTTACATTCATGTTCACATAACTTTCACATTTCATGTTTACATTTGTAACACATCCACATATGTTTTTTCATCGTGTTTTCATTGCATATCATTACATAACACATTTTCATATGCTTTTCAGCATGTTTACACATTTTCATATCAATTACACGTATAACACATTTTTATGTGCTTTCATGTTTACATTGCATATCATTACATTACACATTTAATATGCTTTTCAGTATGTTTACATTGCATATGTATAGCACATTTTCATATGCTTTTCAGCATGTGTACATATTTTCATATGCTTTTCGGCATGTTTACACATTTTCATATGTTTTTCGGCAAGTTTACATGTTTACATTTCATATCAATTACATGTATAACACATTTTCAATTACATGTATAACACATTTTCATATGCTTTTCATGTGTACGTTGCATATCATTACATAACATATTTGTATACGCTTTTCAGCATCTTTACATTGCATATCATATATATAGCACCTTTTCATATGCTTCAGCATGTTTTTTTACACATTTTCATAGTTTCATTATTTCATATCAATAGCATGTATAACACATTTTCATATGCTTTTCATCGTGTTTGCATTGCATAACACATTTGTATATGCTTTTCATTCACATTTTCATATGCTTTTCAGCATGTGTACACATTTTCATCTGCTTTTCAGCATGTTTACACTTTTTCATGTTTTCGGCATGTTTACATTTCATATCAATAACATGTATAACACATTTTCATATGCTTTTCAGCATGTTTATTTCAACATTACACGGTATATCATTGATTACAAGTCATGTTTACATTTGATAATCTGATAATTTGATAATCATAATACAGAGCATCATGTTTAGATTGTTGTATATATAGGCCCTATATATTTTTTTCTTCAAAAATTATTTTCTATCATTCACACCTTTTGCATAGCATGATCACGCTACAATACATATATTCATAAATACCGATATTAATCCATGTTTGCTATAACAAATATATATTTTTAAAGATTAATAAATTCAAAACATATATAAATTTAATAATCTCTTATTTTGTAAAACATAACTGAATTATTAATATTATTATTATTATTATTATTTTTATATTTATTTATTTTATTTTATTTTTTCCTCAAAATAGCCATATCATTCAGAATTTTACTTTTCTATATAAATAATCCTCCCAAAATACTGATATTTCAATCTTGTCCAAAAATAAAATAAAATTATGAGTATACCAACAACAGAAAAAGAAGTCATATAACTGTTTTGGTGTTATTGGGTTTTTTCTGGGGTGTTTTTTTCCTTCTTCTATTTTCAAATAAATAAAACAACGCTTAAGATTTACTTACTTAAATTTCAAATATAAGTAATTAAATCATCCGAGCGCATATAAGTTTTGCGTTTAAGACTAAGTTTGAGTAAACAAACAATCAAATTAAACAGTCACATTCGGGTTTACATATAGTTTGTGTCTTCATAATGATAGTGCACGTTTACATTTAACATGGAAACATATCAAAACAACAAAAACAAACATATCTAACATAATTCTTTATAACATATCATGTTATGGCATATTACGTGTACTAAATTTGCTTCAAAATTGTCAAAAATCACTTTAAACATTTCTACATTTCATAGTCTAAACTATTCAACACACAATATTGCAAGCCTTTATAACTTTAACCATTTTCTTATATTCAATTCTTTTTCAAATAAAAATATCAAATTTGGGTGTTTCCAATATTTGTATTTACTTATGCAAAGCTTTGCAATTACAATTAGTCTATTTATATACTTGTTTTCTTTATCGTTTCCTTTAAAAAACCCAAACATGGCATCGATGATGTTTTTACGAGTTTCATTAATGTAATTTATATTTAATCATTATAAAATTATTGCAGAAACAATTAACATTGATCTTATCATTAATTATCACTTCAATAATGTTTAAATTTAATAAAATAAAGAATATTTTGAGTTTTTGAATATTTTTCTATTTGATTGTGTTCCGGCTCTCAAATTATTTAAATCTGGTATAACTGATCAACCGCACAGAGTGAAAAGTCACTCGACACAGAGTGAAAATCACTCTTTTCGAGTGACAATAATTTCACTCTGAACTCATCAACCGCACAGAGTGAAAAGTCACTCGACACCGAGTGAAAAATCACTCTTTACGAGTGACAATGACTTCACTCTGAACAACGAGTAACATTTTCACTCTTTTACATTAAGAGAGTAGAGGCCAAATTTCGATCCTTGCGGAACACCACAAAGAATATCTTTTCCTCAGATTCAATTGAGATATATGAAACATATTGTTTTCTATTACTAAGATAGTTTTGTAAACCATACCAATACAATTCCACGAAATCCATAATGCTCCAATTTGTATAAAAGTATATTAATGGTATCAAATGCTTTTGATAAGTCTAGAAGGATTCCAATTGTGGTTTCGTTTCTCTCAACAGCATTGTTAATGTTATCAACTAGTTGCAAAATAGCCATATAGGTTGAATGATTTGGTCTTAATCCAAATTGTTTGTCATTTAGGATTTCATGGCCATCAACATAATCAACACATCCATTGAATACAAGTCTTTCTAGAATTTTGGAAAAACACGGCAAAAGTGACACTGGCCGCTAATTAGAAAATTTGTCGGCGACATTCTTTTTGTAGATTGGTATTGCTTTTGCTAGTTTTAATTTTTCGGGAACAATACCAGTTGAAAAAGATAGATTGAATATTATCGTGAGGGGTTCAACAATTTCATCTACAACTCGTTTTATAATGAAGTTGCCTATGTCGTCATTACCGGCACCTTTGTTTGGATTAAATTTGTCAATTATATTTATAACATCTCTTTCAACAATAGGTTTAAAAAACATATTACTAATTTCCATATCACCAAGATAATCGTAGTAGTTTTTACCTGTACTATGGATATCTGATGCATGCTTACAAAAAAATCATTTAATCCATTTGAGATATCTTCAGAGTTTGTAATGAAATGACCACACTCATCTCTAAATTTACTTTGTGATGATTGTTTTTGGCCTCTGCCTAGAACATTATTAATTGTTTTCCAAGTTTCTTCGCCGAAGGCGTTCTATAATGGAATTGCCTCCCAATATTAGCGCCTACTTGCCAGTAGTGTCGTGTTAATGCCGTATACTTCTTTCAATGTAACGAGTACACTATGGGCCCAATTGTGCGCTATATTTACACATGCACAATTAGGCTCCGCCCCTTGCTGTTGATTTTTCATTGTCTACTAACCTCATACATTTATTCATTAGGAGACTCTTCCATTAGCTACATGGGAACCAGGTTACTTAGATATGTTGGGCTTGTAGTATGTTTGGTATATGAATAATGTTAGATATGTAGATTTACAGTTATAGTGGTGGCCGAGTGGTAGTCACTTGGTCTGTTGAATTTTTTTTTTATAAATTACGTTAAACAGTAATATAATGGAGGGTAAATTTATGAATAAAAGTGTACACATATTTTTTGGTCAACAAATTGTTTTGGGCCATAATAAAAAGAAATCTTGTATCTCGTAAAATATTTGTTAATTGTTTCAATTTTTGGGGGGCCATAATAAAAATAAAATCTCGTTTCTCGGACGATATTTGTTTTGGTTTTTTTCAAATTTTTAAACTTTCGTACTATTACTAATAGTATTAAGGGACCGTTCATTATTTATAGTGGAGGGGGGTTGGGTAAACTATAGGGGGGTCATGTAACTTTCATATGTTGAAATAGGGGGGGGTTATGTAACTTTTTATTCTTGAACAGGGGGGGTTGTGTAAATTTGTTTAAACTATAAAGATGGTGGTGATTGGAGTGATTTTAGAGGCTATTTTGGAGTGTAAATGCCATTTTTTTCTGCGCTTCGCGCATATTTTCTTAAAACCTATCGACTTAAAAAACGTTTACTATGAGACAACATATAAACATCTATATAATCATCAACGGTCGAGACATTAGAGCCACAGGGTGTATAATGTTACAAAATCCAATATCATGATTTAAAAATGTGATTTATTGCATGCCTTTCACGGTTTCACCTCATCTCTGCTTTGCACCAATGCTCACAAAAGTAGAACGTGTCACTGGAGTATACATTTCTGCTCAGAATGTTCTAACTTGTTCGGGTTATAAAGACTCACAAAACCACCCAAAATGTATAAATATGAAAAAAATTCCAACTCACTACGCTCGCCATTACTAATTTCACAAGATAAAAAGAAGGGGCATCATAAAATTATTGGCCGTTCAGATAGGGCACAAACAAAATTTGCCAACGTATCCATGAACAAAATTCCAAAGGTAAAGACAGCCCCTTAAGTATATGACAAGTTGATTCTTTTCGGGAAGGGGGGGGGGGGGGGGGTGTGTAAAAAGCTACTGGTTAACAGGGGGGTCATGTAATTTTCAGTTTCAGCCATAGGGGGGTTATGTAATTTTAACATACGAGTCTCGAATTTGTCCCAACCCCCCTCCACCATAAATAATGAACGGTCCCTAAGCATCAGTGATTCTCTACTCAACCAGAAAAACAAATCTTGTTTCTCGGAAAATATGTGTACTAGAAATACAAATCTTGTTTCTCGGATTTATTTTTTTGGAGGGGGGGGAGGGGGCATAATCAAAAAAAATCTCGTTTCTCGGACGATATTTGTTTGTTTTTTTCTCCATTTTTGAAACTTTCGTACTATTACTTATAAGCATCAGTTGACATTTCTTGTTTCATGTCATTTTTTGCATGTTCAAATTGTGAGTAGAAGTATGGCCGTTTTGATTTGCGTATAAGCATATTTAGTTTGTTTTTATAGGTTTTAAATTTCTGCAGTCGTTCTTTACTAGGGGAGTTCAGATAATGTTTGTAAAAAAAAAATTCTTGTTTATACTCTTCAGAAGACCTTTTGTAATCCATTGAAATATTGGTTCGTTTTTCTGTTACCATTACATTTTTTCAGTGGGACACATTCGTTGTATAATTTGTCAAAAGTTACAATAAATTTATCATAATCACCATCTGCATTGTTGTTCTCTAAAATGTCGTGCCAATTGACCTCTAAAAATGTCTTCTTAAAATGGGTGATATTATCATTAGTATGATTTCGCTTGAACATGACTTTTTTGGCTTATAGGAAGCTTTAGTATACTCTAAGGACATTCATAAATACCATCATTATTATGTAAAACATATAACTATAATTATTTTCTGTATTATTAGAATCAACCCGTAAAGGATTAAATATCATGTCGTCATACTTTTTAAAGTCCACTTCGGTGATTTTAAACTGTGGAGATTCGTTTAGTTCATGAATATCATCAATGCTGTTGGTGTTATCATTGTCAATTGTGGAACAGTTTGAGCAGGTCCATTCATTATGATTTAAATTCCTAAGTTGGTGTTGTTTCAGATTAGTGCACTTTTTGTGCACATAGCCGTTGCATACTTTACATGATATATCTTTGTGACAATCATTTACAGTTTTTGAACATAAAACACATTTATTATTGATAGACGATACATTATGATCATGTTTCGCGTTAGTATTAACATTGTGGGAAATGTATACATTTGATGAAATAAAGGACAGATTTGTTCATCCAGCAAATGCTTGTATACAATACATAGCTGTAAAACAAGCAATACCTTCTTTGTGGAAGAATAAAAGAACAGGTACTAGATCGGATGGTATAACGTTCAAGTATAATAATGGTAACACTTCATTAGAACTTTGTACAACAAAAATATATCGAAATGCAATGATAGATAAAATAAATACAAAACCAATTTGCGAATTGTTTTGGGAAACAAATTCGAGTATAACAATTTTGAGTGGAGCAAAATTTGGGGCAAACATATTAAGCAAATTAAGGAACCACGACTCATGACATTAAACTGGAAAATAATTAGTAACATTTACCCGACGAAGATATTTCTCCACAAAATAGGTAAAGAGCATGATACTATAATATGTGACGTGTGTAATGAAATAGATTATATTGAACATTTCTTTTATTATTGTAAGAAAATAAAAGGTGTATGGACTGAGGTCAACAATATTTTATCGCAACAACACAATAGTTTAATTAAAGTATCAGTTACAGATGTATTATTTGGCTATAATAAAGAAGATGAAGACACAAACAATTCTATAAATAAAATAATAAGTGTTGGTAAATTAGTTATCAGCAAGTTCCGTTACGGGAACCACCCACATTTAATCAGCTTATTATTGTTTGAGCTGCAAATCAGAGATTTATAAAACGTAGATGTTAAAAATGTAATTGTTTATTGTTTGTTTGTCTATGTATACCGGCATACCAAAGATATTTGTATGAATGGGGTTCAAATTAAATATTATAAACATGATTTGATGTAAAACTTATAATAAAATTAAATATGAGTTTATATACAAATAACTGGATACATGATGTATATGATGTAATGTTGAAAATTATATAAACATGCCGAAAAGCATATAAAAATGTGTTACGTAATGATATCCAATGTAAACACGAAAAGCACATGAAAATGTGTTATTGAAATGTGAACATGAATGTAAACATGCCGAAAAGCATATGAAAATGTGTAAACGTGCTGAAAAGCATGAAAATGTGTAAACATGCTGAAAAGCATATGAAAATGTGTTAAACATGATATGCAATGTAAACATGCTGAAAAGCATATACAAATGTGTTAACATGCCGAAAAGCATATAAAAATATAAAAATGCTGAAAAGAAAATGAAAAGCATATAAAATGTGTTATGTAATGATATTCAATGTAAACATGAAAAGCACATGAAAATGTGTTATGTGTTATATGTAATTGAAATGTGTAAACATGCTGAAAAGCATATGAAAATGTACTAGTATATGAAAATGTGCTATACGTGATATGAAATGTAAACATGCTGAAAAGCATATGAAAATGTGCTATACATGATATGAAATGTAAACATGCTGAAAAGCATATGAAAATGTACTAGTATATGAAAATGTGCTATACATAAAATGTGAAAATTATGAATGTAAACATGCCGAAAAGCATATAAAAATATAAAAATGCTGTAAAGTACATGAAATGTGCTAAACATGTATCGATAATGCAATGTAAACATGATGAAACTATGTGAAATGTGAAAATTATGATAGAAATAAACAATAACAGATAAAATTTAAAAAAAAGTATTAACATTGTTTCTTTCATGACAAAGTGGGCAGGTCTAATCTCTGGAGTTCATACAATTCAATTATTTTGATTTTAATTTACTGCATTTTTTATGAACATAACCATTACAAGAATTACATGATATATTTGTATGACAATTCCGTACAATTTGTGAGCACACTAAGCGAGAATCACGGGATTGAGCAGACGTTAAACACACACATATATATATAAACACAATATGCTATACAATAAAATAATATATAAAATCAAACTAAATATCAGCACTGGCAGATTATTATTTTACAACATGTCCGAGAACAATGGGACAACATCAGACACACTATAAACAATGTGACTTGACTCTATAATGAAGTAAACAAGCTCTACCGATCCAAGACCTGTCCAAGGCATTCGACTCAATATACCATAATATTCTCCTTGCCAAACTGCACCATAATGGTATTAGGGCATCGCCCTGGAATGGTGTGAAAAATCTCACCCACCGCACTCAATATGTACATGCACTCAATCATCAATCAACCACACGGAAGTCACTGTTGGAGTTCTGCAGGGATCCATCTTAGGACCCCTCCTTTTTCATTAATAACATGAACGACATACGGTAACTAACACAACTAATATGCTGAAACTGATCCTCTATGCAGACGACACAAACATCTGTCTTTCTCACTCAAACCTTGATTCACTTAACCATAAACATGAACACTGAACTAACCCACATCACTGACTGATTCAGGGCAAACTTTTAAATGTCTCTAAAACTAATTATATGCTATTCTCATCTAAAACTTCTCCCTGCTCTCACAAAATCACTATTGACAGTCATGACATCTCACAGGTTCACACCACGAAATTCATTGGCATCACCATTGAGTATAAACTCACTTGGAACCACCACATTAATACTATAACCACGAATGCATTTCATGCCATCTGTACCATTTACAGAGTTAGGGATAATCTTCCTCGTCACATTCTGAAATCACTTTATAAAGGCCCTGTCACACCATAGCGTATGGCCTGAACGTGGCCTGAACGTATGCCGACGTATTAAAAAAATAGCTCGAAAATTGTCAGAGTCCGAGAACGTCCAAGAACGTCCAACTTCCCAACGAATTGCGTCAACATCGGTGATGCAATGGATACATAGCGTATGACTAACGTATTGATAGCGTATCACTAACTTATAACAAACTTATGACAGCGTATCACAGCGTATGCGATCGGCGAGCGTATGACCAACGTATTCGTAGCGTATGTCTGCCGTGCTCGACGTATCCTCAGCGTATCCTCGGCGTACAACGAACACGTGACTTATGCGTTGCAGAAATTGAGTTTCGTACACGGCGGGACAAGTGTTGCCAGTTCAAGTAAACGCAGCCTAGATGATAACTATTAAAATATCTAGAAGGGTAAATATATATATCCAACCTATAACTTAAGACGAATAACGTACCTCTAACGTATGTCAGCGTATGTCTAACGTATGTCAGCGTTTGTAAACGTATGTCTAACGTACCACGAACCTATCGGGAACTTATGCAGAACGTAAGTTAAGCACACGTTGAGTACGTCGAGAAATTTTGAACATGCTCAATAATTTTTCGCGGGCTCGACGTGTTCCAAATTTTCACAACGTATCACAGCGTGCTCTTAACGTATACGACGTATCCCAAACTTACCCCTAACTTGTATCAGCGTACACCAACGTACGCCAACGTACGCCAACTTATTTTTCGATATTTCGCATACGTTGTTATACGTTCAGGCGATACGCCATGGTGTGACAGGGCTACCGTACAGCTAGCGCGCATTCGGCGTTTTGGGAACTTATGGAGGGTTTGAGTATATAAATGGGTCCCTTGAGTATCTCATCCTCACTTCTTCATGGTCTGTCGTGCTGAACACATCAACCCATCATCATACGCTACGAATATGCTACGCTACGGTAGGTATACGTTAAGCATACGTTAGTCGTACGCTCGCATACGCTCGCATACGATGTGATACGCTGTCATAAGTATGTTATAAGTTAGTGATACGCTATCAATACGTTATTTATACGCTATGTATACGTTCAATACGCTATGGATACGCTATGGATACGTGACAGGGCCTTACACGATCGCCCGGCATAAGGTGAATACGTGAGAATACGTCGAAACTCGTTGGAAATACGTCAGGCATACGTTAGACATATGGCACATACACGTTATCAACTCGTTATAACTACGTTGGCTGTACGTTTCCCCGTCAGCCTACGTTCATCAACGTATACCAACTTACGAGTAACGTACGAGTAACGTACCACTAACGTATGTCAGCGTATGTCAACGTATATTTAACGTACCACAAACTTACCGGGAACTTATGCAGAACGTATTAAGCACACGTTGAGTACGTCGAGAATTTTGAGCATGCTCATTATTTGTTCGTGGTCCAAATTGTCACAGCGTATCACAGCGTGCTCTTAACGTAAACCACGTATCCCCAACGTACCCCTAACTTATATCAGCGTACACCAACGTACACCAACGTATTTTTCGATATTTCGCATACGTTGGCATACGTTGAGGCGATACGTTATGGTGTGACAGGGCCTTTAGCTACTACAACATCATATGGGTTTCGAATTACCAATCTAGACTCGCCAGCTTAAACATCACTCAACAATGAACAATGGGTAATTCGAGCAATAACCAATTTACGACGCATGACACACACTTTACCTCTCTTTCACCAACTATTTCACCACAAACCGTCAGATACACGCACACCACACAAGGCAAGCACACACATTTCATCTTCCTCTTCCAACGACCACGGCTGAACAAAACATCCTCTACTACGGTGCTAAGCTTCGAAACGCTCTCCCCAACACACTCACTAATCTTCGTCTTTTTGTTCTCTTCAACATATCTTTGTTTCATATGCGATCGACAGTCCCAGTTTGTTAATAATTATGATTTCGCAAAGCACTCACCTTTATAGTGCGTAAACAATGGAAACATCAGCTTTTTGGGCCGCTTCACACGTGCGATCAATACTTTGCCCCAGAATTAGTCGTGACTTTTTATATTTCAAAGAATAGGCCTATGTGCTATATCCAGGCCTCAGATTATATGCCGAGAACCTATTTTGTTATTGTAGAACCACGATATTTGGAGTTGGGATTACCTTAGAATTAATCTCAAATGAATTTAGGTTGACAAAAATTATGATGGTTTCCGAGGATTGTGTTTATCTAATATTGGTTTGCCTCCCTGCCACCCTGCTATATTTTGTTTTCGTTTTTGTTTAGTGCTTGCTGTTGATCTATTTGATCATAATCTCAATCACTAGGCTTGTTGGTTGTGGAATATTTGTTCTCTTTGATTACCATCGTGTAGGTGCGGATATATCCCTGTGGATATATAGACCTTGTTCATTATGATGCAAAAAATACCATCCCCATAGGATGAAATTTCGGCAAAACCTCATTTTTTTCAAGCTTAGTCCTCCGGAACTATTACAGGAGTACACACATTGCGCATTTATTTGGTGTACGGGTACTCACGGGGGGGGGGGGGGGGGGGGGGGGGGGGGGGCACTCAACTTTTTTTTTGGTAAGGGTTTGCCGCACAGGGTCTCAAAAAGGGGGGGGGGGCTTTT
>CM069442.1:26343141-26404597 GCA_035610835.1 Ophiura sarsii
TCGATCGTATGAAAAACAGATGTATTGAAAGGATCAACACGAGGTGTATTCTACAAAACTAATGAAAATCCAGCCTTAAAAAGGGGAGCCAGGGGAAGCGATTTGGAGACCCGATGTACACCCCGACGTACATATGTATTCCTACCTAATTAGGAAAAAGGTCAAAGGTCACCACATATAGATCTTTATCTTCATTCGTAGGCATCACATTAGGTCAGTTTGCTGTTATGTTCCCTCTATAGCATTGTAGTAGTTATGGTAGTGGTATTGCCAAATAGACAAAGGTCAATAAGGTCCATCCAAATGAGATCATAAATAAATGCACAGACCAGGTACAATCATCCTGATAATGAAACCAAATAAGAATGATTGAAATCATTTTCATCAAAATCGAAGCATTATTTCACATTTGACCGTAGCCAGTGGGGGGGGGGGGGGGGGGGGGGGGGGGGGGGGGGGGGGGGAAGACTGCCCCCCCCCCCCCCGGACACCTAAAATGGGGACGGCGAAGCGGGAAAATGGGGACGAGAAGAAGGGAAGAAAAGAGAGAAAGAAGGGGGAAGGAGAGGGAGAAAGAGAAGAGAAAGGGGGAGGAGAGGGAGAAAGAGAAGGGAAAGGGGAAGGAGAGGGAGAAAGAGAAGGGAAAGGGGAAGGAGAGGGGAAAGAGAAGAGAAATGGGGACGAGAAATTGTTCATGTAGTACATTTACTGTGCGATTTTTTTGACTGCGATTTTTTTTGGACTGTGCGAAATTTTTTGACCTCACACCTCACACACAACAAATTAAGATTAGTCATTTTAATTTGTCATTCACATTAAATGACGAATTATTGAGTAAAATTATTCTTTTAATATGTCATTTAATTTGTCATTCATCCATTTGTCATTGAAAGTCAAATATTTATGAGTCGTGTAAATATTTGCTATGTTAAAAATACTACTAATTGGTAATATATCATTAAAATATAATTGTTTTGCGTTACAAACTATTTTTTAACTGACATGGCATATGTTTAATTTGTCAAATAAGACCCACAGCTTGAGTAGCCAGGTTTCTAGAGTTCAGAAGCCTACAGGACGCCTCATATTATTTGCATGGGGCTTTTCCCGACACCTTGATTTGTGACAGATCCTGATTTGTCGACATGCCCATGCTGTCGAACTTCCCACGAGAATCCTCCACCAGCCGTGTATGGGACATAATATAAGTGGGAATAACATTATCAAGCATTCCTGGGTTACCATTACTATTTGTTGGGCTCGAATTATACAAAACGATTATTAGCCTTTACATAAGCAGTCCATTGTTGAAATCTTCATGGCTATTATTTGTCAATTTGGGAAACAAGTTTGTCTTTCCCAATTTATTTGAGCTTGGTATGTGAAAGTTCTCATAAGTAGGGGAGATGCGGGAGAGTTGAGCCAATTTTTATATTTTGTGTCACCATATGCGGAAGAAAAGTACAAACCTGTAAACAATTAGTGTAAGTAAAACTTTAGAGTGTTGTTTTCGTTGTGAAACAATAACAGTTGGGATAGCAGTTAAGGCTTATTTATATAAAAGGTTTGACAAAAATTGGTAAAGTGGCTCAACTCTCCCTATAGTATGGGAGAGATGAGCCACCATTTCAGGAGAGTTGAGCCAGCGTGATAAGTCAATGGCTGGTGAAAAAAACAAAATCATATTTTTTCAACTTTTGATTTATTAATCCTTAAAGTAAATAAATGGTGCTCAATTGTTATTATCATGGCACAAAATAACATTTTCTCTAATTTATTATACATTTTTCACCTTTAGTCCAAAAATCAAAATGTTACTACATGTTTTCCCTATGCTCAACTCTCCCCATGACCAATGGCTCAACTCTCCTCATGGTGACCATTTTGTAAATAACCCAATCCTGTCCGGTGTAGAACTTTTGATAGTTTACAATAGTTCTCTAAAATAATGGTCATATATAATCTAAGTCTTGCTATGGGAAAAAAGACAAAACATTTATTTGTCTATTTTTCACTCAAAAGTGAAAAAAAGAGATTTTATTTTAGGTATCTTTGGTACTGAGCACACATGACAGTAGAGTTTAACACTGAGAATGTCTTATTGATGCTATATATCAATATATGCCAATATAAATTTTAGTAAGTTACTACTTTTCGAGTTATAGTGGGTGGCTCAACTCTCCTGCATCTCCCCTACAATCCACTCCGTAATCAAATATGTCAATGATTGTCAACTGTTTCTCACAATGACTTTTTATGAAAATATAGTTGTTCATACTTGTAAGATGAATGTAGCGGAATGGACATTTCACCAGACATGCCAGAGACAATTGTACCACTAAATGATATGAAACCAATATTGGTAACATCCATTTCGTCTTGTTGGTGAACAAAAGCAAATTATTGTTGGTGCAAATATTTGTGTTTGTTATAATTTCATTTGTATTTCACCGAACTCTCTCTTTTATTTTCCATTATATTACTTTTTTTGTTGATTTATTTTTCATACACTACCAATTTGGTTATATGCAGTAATGGGCTAAATACAATGCAAACAAAGTTTAGAATTCGTCCACAAGAGCACGTGCCAAATTATCCTGAAATAGAGATAACCATTGGATTGAAGAGCAGAATCTTAAACAAAACGTGAAAACATCGATGACGATAAATACTTTATTCGCTTATCAAACTAGGCAAAACCATAACTGCGTCGAAAATCACGAAATTGGTATTTCGTGTTGCATTTTAAATATGATCGCTCTGTATAACACTATAACCTCACCCTTATCTACAATCTTTTTGATTTAATTTAATTTAATTCAGCCTGCGTGTCTTCAGCCTGTCCCGAGCAATTTGCTTGAGTCAGATCCCATAAGATCCCACGTGTCTCCATACAGATCGACCATGTAAACAAACAAACAAACAAACAAACACACCAACAACCAACAAACAAACATTTGTAATCAAAATTATCAGACAATTCACAGCTATTAAATGAAAATATCAAACATCACCAAATTCTTAAAAAAGATAAGGTACCATGTAATACCAAATGCGAAGCAGTACTGGGAAGGCAAGGCTCAATTTGATATTGATTTGTCACAGCCAAGGAAGTGTACTCATTAGCTTTTAAATGCTGTATGGACTCATATACAAGATATTTCCAGTTTAGTTATATTCATAATATTCTACCAACAAACTATTTTTTGTTTAGAATTGGTTTAATAGATACTGATATATGTAGTTTCTGCAAAGTGAATAGAGAAACAGTAAAACATCTCATGTGGGAGTGTAATGTAACAAAAGATTTTTGGAGCAATCTTAGTGCATGGATGAATACTGGGCTAAATATCTTTTTCAATGTGAATTATCAGAATATATCTCTTGGCTTATTTAATGAAGATTTCGACTTTTTCAAAAATATAATTATTCTTTTGGCAAAACGTTATATTTATAGATGCAGAGTTGAAGAAACGAAACTTAGTATTTATGTCTTTAAAGCATTGGTGAAAATGACTGAAAAATCAGAGAAAGTTATTGCAGAAAGGAATAATAGAATGGCATCCCATAACAAAAGATGGGGGATATTGTTTTCATAATATTGTTTTCATAATGTTTTCTTTATAAAAAAGAATAGCATTAGGCCCTATGTGCCTATATAATAGTAAAACTTTGTCTGGCATTTGTGGCGTCTGAATGTTGATGCCTTGTCAATATTTGATGTATTTTGTGTAGTGTTATTTTTGTATTTTGTTAATCTATTGTTGTATGTCATAAAATTTAAAAAAAGTCCCTATAAACGGGCTGGAAAGAGAAAAAAATGCTTAAAAAAGGAATGTCCTATTGGTATCATAATTATGTCATACGTTTTTTTTGGGAGGATTAGTATCATAGAACAATATACTATAATGTGTCTTTCATTTATAATACAACGGAGGTTTTCATTTTTAATGTCAAAACATTGTTGTCTCAGCTGATAAAACGCTTCAGATGTCATTCTCATTTTTGTCTGAATCCAATTTCCAACTGGTGCTTTGGATATTCGCCTTGCAACCGCGAAACCCGTGAACCGTACAAATAATTTAGATACAAAATGATGATTCCACGCCCGGTATTTCAACGAAGCTGAAACAGATAATAATGTTGATACAAGAGTATGACCGTACATGTACACGGAAAATAAGAATATCGATTCAAGGACCATTGACTTGTTCATAATGGCACAATTGGCCTTGGGGTGTACAGCTTATTGTGGTCTCAATAATTCAATTTACGCAACGCTGAACAAGTAAAAGTAGTAGGCCTACATTCAAATTAAAAGCTCATTGAATTTGTCAGATAATCATTCCAAATAAAATGAAAAGTTTCGTGTGGATCAACAAAGATTATGGGGGAACGATTAAAACAAAACCAACATTGCTAAATGTAATATGATACTAACGAAAAAAATAGGTTCCCGGTGGGATTCGAACCACAGGCCTTTCGATCACAAGTCGGATGCGCTACTGATTGAGCCAATGGCGCACTGTATAACAATATGACAACAGAAATACATTGTAATATCCTTTGTGAACATTATTCTACGAAGCTTTATTGGTATCATTTCGTGTCGCGTATTTCGTGTCGCGACCCGAAATCTCGTGTCGCGTATTTCGTCTCGCGCCCCGAAATTTCGTATCGCGACCCGAAATCTCGTATCGCGACCCCGAAATCTCGCCCCGAAATTTCGTGTTTCGCCCCGAAATCTCGAGTTTTTGTATCACGAAATTTCGCATTTTGAATAGCGAAATCTCGTCCTCAGAAAATCGTTATACCGTGATCGCTCATCACTACTAGTATGCTAGGGATACAGGCTTTCCGTATTCGTTACGTCGGTGTTTTGGTAATTTAAAACTCAAATTATTGCAGTCAAGTGAGTCAACGATATCTTTTAGGGAATAATCTAGTCAGGGAATGGTATAATCTTTAGCTCAAGTCAATGCCATGGTATAATAACATCTGGAAATTGAGTAACTCACTGCTTCAGAGTAAGACATCGATGTACATGTATGTACCCGGGCTGGGATGAAAGTAAGTAAGCTTATTATCATGCCTAATTATATTACTTTTTTTAGACAGTAGAACTAGTAGGTTTATAGATAGTGGTAAAAAAGACAACACATTTGGTCCTCTCATACCCATGGGGTTAAACATGTAGGATGACCCAACTGGTATTGGTTGGGGCGGACCTACGTCACGCCGGTGAAAACAAATCAAACGCCGGTGAAAACAAAAACAAAAACAACTTGCGCAGATCAATCAATTAATTAAGGCAACCGCACAGTACACAGTAACGCTCAGCGTTGAGTGCGTGCATGGAATGTTTTGTTAATGAAACACTGGTTGCCAAGCAAATTTGCTAAAAATAACTCAAAGTTCCCGTAGGCCTATGTCTGCACCTTCCTTACGGGAGCACCACACCAAATATCTCTCTCATTGAAATACGTGTAAAAGTGCCATATTTCAAGACACCTTTTCTACCCTCCGGTTACATTTATGGCATACTTGTCACCTATGACCATTTTCAGTAACATCTCAACTTTAATTTAAGCCTTGTTTCATGAGGGGTTATTAAGCTAAATTTTCCGCTACGGACCTGCACATAGCGCCCTCACTTTTTCACGTTTTCTGGCATGCCTGTTCACCATTTAGGCAGGTGCTTACGCCCTGGGCACTATTTAGGTTGATAAATTAAAAATATCGTATTTTATCATTGTAGGTGCAACGGGTAGGTCCCATTCGTTCATTTAAATACAAACATACCATCCCCGGAGAAACAAATTGCCCGAAAACCTCACATTTACAAGCCTTGTCTTCGTGCTTTTCCGGAACTATTATAGGATTACACGAATTGCGCATTGATTTGGTACAGTGCTCCCTTACATGACAATAGGTATTATAATTATACTTCATGTATAGCCCTCTACAAGATTAAAGGGGCATTGAGAGATGTATCGATATACTAAATGAGCAAATAAGGTAAAGATAATCATCAACATAGCCCAAATCCAAAATATCATATAATTCCGACATCCGCTTCATGCCAAACTAAGCAAATAACGGCACTTCCGGGTTGAGATTTGCCGCGAAAGTATGTGTGTAAAACTTAGCATAATATTGTTTGCCCTACACCCCCACTCAAATTTCTGACTCGGCAGCACATTTCCCAGATTGTTTTAGGAAAAACAAACGCCCGACCGACCCACCGGAGAGGTTCGTTTGAACAGGGTTTTTTTCTTCACCTTATATAATTAATCATTAATTTGGTACAGATAATAACAACAATTAAATTTGCTGGGATAAAAAGTAATAATTTCGATTTAGACATGACTAATAATAAGATCTAATCTAATGTTGTTTTTCTTCCTCTTGCTCTGTTTTTCAGGTAACTCAAACATGGTGCATGGTCTGATTGAGGTCTAAGTCTAGCCAAGCCAAGGTGTCATCTGATGTGTCGCAAACATAGCTTCTGCTTCAGTCTGGACCGATGCAGTTCTTGCTCTACATCAATGACCTTCTAATTAATTTAAAGTCACAATCAACAAGTTCTTTATAAAAGTGTGTCATTTTATTTTTACCTGTCACATCATAAGAAGAACATCAGATTGATCATCACACAAGGATATTTTACTGACTGAATCAATGAAAGTAATTCATTTCAGGGACAATCCATTTCCTTTTTCAGGGGGTACATGTATATGTGTAAGGCTGCAGGCACTCAACATTACCTCCTTACCTTCCACTGCTATAATAATTCTAATAGTTAACTCTTTACAACATACTTCAGAATTGAATATTTGATGCATCAAATCAATTCTGATTGAATTATAAGAAAAGGCTTGTCGACACAGTTCCAAAATAAAGTTGACAACAAATGGATGATATAGTGATGATGACAACTCATAAATTGAGAAAGGTGACAGCAAATGAGACAGATAATAACACAGTTGCTTTAATACTTAACCAAACATTTAAAGGAAGTAACATTTATTAGGGGGGGGGGGGGTAATGATATAGCATCATAATTTATTTTTATTTCCTCACAACTCGCCGCACCAGTGTCAAGTTCTTTTTACAATCAGCATGCCAAGCAAGTGCCACTGGAAGCATAAGGATACATGATCCTGTGGGTTAAGACTTCACTCATTGTTGTTGGGCATCATGATGTACTCAGATATTTAAAAATTGTTAAGAACAGGTGAACTGCCACATGGATTTACCATAATATATGATGCAATTTCATCAAGAAACTTCAGACTGAATAAATCAAAGATTTTGAAAACTATATTAATTAAAATTATACAATCCAGTTGAAAAAGAAAGAATTGGATTTGAGTCATGTATCATTTTAAATTAAAAGTAGTGTGATTAAAAGAGGTGACAAATGTTGTGCTTTATTATGTTTTACAGTTGGTTATATTGTTTGTAACTTGAAAACTAGAATTCAAATGTTTGAGTTTATTAGACCAAAATGTAGCATTTACACCATGCTTTTAAATAATGCATTAATCCTCAAGGGGGAGGTGGTACTTAAATGTGCTGCGGGAGGTTTGGGGGTGAGGTCAAAAAATTCGCACGGTCAAAAAAATCGCACAGTACATGTACTATATGTACAATTTTGCCTTATATTTGACTATTTGGGCTGAATATGCCCACACATAACCAGTACCTCGCACGCAATCGCGGTCTTTTATCATTTTTTTCCATATTTTCTTTTTTTCCCTTATTATTTTTTTTAGAGGGAGTGGGGGGGGGGGGGGGGGGGGGGGGGGCGGGGGCACAAATGGGTTTTGGGGGCGGGGCACAAATGGGTTTTTCCCGTCAGATATGGCTATCTACTGATGATATAATTGTCACAATGCAGTGACATTTTACTATCTGCAGTAGACAGTAACATGTCACTACATTGGATATTGTTATCTTCAGTAGATATTAACATGTCACTTTATTGGTATATGGCTATCTACTGAAGATATAAATGTCACAATGCAGTGACATGTTACTATCTTCAGTAGACAGTAACATGTCACTGCATTCGGATATTGGTATTTTCAGTAGATGGCCATACCAATGCAATGACATCTTACTGAAGATATAAATGTCACAATGCAGTGACATGTTACAATCATCAGTAGACAGTAGCATGTCACTGCATTGGGATATTGTTATCTTCAATAGATAGCCATATACCAATGCAGTGACATGATCTACTGAGGATATAAATGTCACAATGCAGTGACATGTTACTATCTTCAGTAGACAGTAGTCACTGCATTTGGGCTTTCGGTATCTTCAGTAGATAGTTACATGTCACTTGTGACTGCAGTGGGATATTAATATATTTAGTAGATAGTAACATGTCACTGCATTGGGACATTGAAATCTTCAGAAGATAGTAACATGTCACTGCATTGGGATATTGTTATCTTCAGTAGATAGTAACATGTCATTGCATTGGTATATGGCTATCTACTGATGATATAATTGTCACAATGCAGTGACATTTTACTATCTTCAGTAGACAGTAACATGTCACTACATTGGATATTGTTATCTTCAGTAAATATTAATATGTCACTTTATTGGTATATGGCTATCTACTGAAGATATAAATGTCACAATGCAGTGACATGTTACTATCTTCAGTAGACAGTAACATGTCACTGCATTCGGATATTGGTATTTTCAGTAGATGGCCATATCAATGCAATGACAAATGCAATGACATCTTACTGAAGATATAAATGTCACAATGCAGTGACATGTTACAATCATCAGTAGACAGTAGCATGTCACTGCATTGGGATATTGTTATCTTCAATAGATAGCCATATACCAATGCAGTGACATGATCTACTGAGGATATAAATGTCACAATGCAGTGACATGTTACTATCTTCAGTAGACAGTAGTCACTGCATTGGGCTTTCGGTATCTTCAGTAGATAGTTACATGTCACTTGTGACTGCAGTGGGATATTAATATATTCAGTAGATAGTAATATGTCACTGCATTGGGACATTGATATCTTCAGAAGATAGTAACATGTCACTGCATTGGGATATTGTTATCTTCAGTAGATAGTAACATGTCATTGCATTGGTATATGGCTATCTACTGATGATATAATTGTCACAATGCAGTGACATTTTACTATCTTCAGTAGACAGTAACATGTCACTACATTGGATATTGTTATCTTCAGTAAATATTAATATGTCACTTTATTGGTATATGGCTATCTACTGAAGATATAAATGTCACAATGCAGTGACATGTTACTATCTTCAGTAGACAGTAACATGTCACTGCATTCGGATATTGGTATCTTCAGTAGATGGCCATACCAAAGTAATGACATCTTACTATCTACTGAAGATATAAATGTCACAATGCAGTGACATGTTACAATCATCAGTAGACCGTAGCATGTCACTGCATTGGGATATTGTTATCTTCAATAGATAGCCATATACCAATGCAGTGTGACATGTTACTACTGAGGATATAAATGTTACAATGCAGTGGACATTTTTACTATAATCAGTAGAAAGTAATATGTCACTGCATTGGGATATTGTTATCTTCAATAGATAGCCATATACCAATGCAGTGACATGTTACTATCTACTGAGGATATAAATGTCACAATGCAGTGACATGTTACTATCTTCAGTAGACAGTAACATGTCACTGCATTGGGATATTGGTATCTTCAGTAACAAAGATAACAATATCCCAATGCAGTGACATGTTACTATCTACTGAAGATATCAATATCCAACTGCAGTAACATGTTACTATCTTCAGTAGACAGTGTGCGTGTGTGTTGTATAATTTAACTCAATGACAAAGAATGAATATTGACTGGTCCTTAAATAGGGGGATGAACGGAGATTATTGTTCCCTCGTTAATCTAGCATACATGGGCTACCACCACCCTGAGGCAGAGCCAGGGGTGAGAGTACTAGGCCGGCTGGTCAGGTATGCTAGGGCAACTTGGGAGCGATAATCTCCGCCCTTACTCTCATCACCAGTGAATATGTATGGCAATCAATTGTGATATCAAAATAAGGCCAACAACCAAACAACAAATACTTGCAGTTATTTTAAGGTTATTTTATTCATCCATTTCATGTTTGAATCATACAATTTTAATATGAATGTTATTGAAATACATGATAATAAGGTACATCCAAATATTTGGCAAAACCAGATTTTTTAAATATACACACATTTTACCCTGAATGAATAAAAATCAGGTCTGCATTGTACCTGTGCATGTTTCAAAATCAAATGGTGCATCCCTTATGTGTAGACAGAAATCACTACGAGAATCAACTTGGATTCTCGGAACTTAACCAGCGGGAATTTTCACTCGGCATATATTTGGTCGGGGTCGGTCAGGTTTTTTATTGAATTTTCAATTGTCAAAAATAAATTGTCAAATGTTTCAAAATTAAAAAAAAAATCAAAAGTGGTTTATTTTTAATCCAACATTTTCAAAATTGATCTAAAAATAAATAGAAACCAGGTCCTGAGTATGGTGGCCTTGCACCCATAGAGTTTGGTGGCCTTGCACCCATAGAGTTTGGTGGCCTTGCACCCATAGAGTTTGGTGGCCTTGCACCCATAGTGTTTGGTGGCCTTGCACCCATAGTGTTTGGTGGCCTTGCACCCATAGAGTTTGGTGGCCCAGTCATTGAGTATGATGGCCCGGCCATGGGAAAATTTGTCAGGCCCGTACAACAGGGTGTGTTTTTTGCATCGCCTGACAAGGAAAATGTGCTATAGTATTAGTCGAGGATAAAACACCCTGTTTTACGGGATCGACACACCCACTTTTTGTGTTTTTCACGATATTCTGGGGTTTTTTTAGAATTGTTTTCACAAATTATGTAAAATCAACCGTTTTGGGCCAAAATGGGTGTTTTCACAAATTTGTACAAACATTTCCGATTTATGCAGATTTTGGTGACATTTGAGGTAACCCCCCCCCCCCCCCCCCCCCCTCCAAAAAAACCCCACCTGACTGACCGACTCTACATGACAGGTAAAACAGGTGTGGTTTTTTTCTTAATAGGCCTACTAAATGATTGTAATAGTTAGTCTGAGGCTCTGCGGTGCCACTCAAAATATATAGAATATCAATATCATGTAACTAATAAAACATCGGTCCTGTTCCAGAGTTCAACTCATTCCTTTTCTTATTTAGATCACACTTGAAATGCATTGTCTTTTTCCTTATAATTTGCTTGACATGTAACAGTGATGTACAGTGTAACAGTATTGTTTATGAGTTACTATTTAAGAAGCTTTTTAGGATGTGTTTAGTCCTATCAGATGCCCTAATCATGGTATCACAAATTCCCTGTTGTAGCTAGCGACAAGTGTGCGGTGCGCCATAAAGATGTAGATCTCGTAAACCATAATTCCCTGTATATATAAAGACAAAAACAAAAATAGTGAAGTGAATTAATTTTCTTTCTATAATTTGATCAGCTCCAAATTGGCGAAGCCTCCTTACAGCAGCACAAAAATAACATTGGCGGGCCGTAGGTTGCCCACCCCTGGTGCAGAGTTTTGTGATCATTAGAGGGGCCTAGTTCTCAAAATAAAAATAAATAAAAAGGGCCTGCCCTCCTCTAAGTTTTAGCAGACACCATTTTGTATGCCAAATATGGGATAAAAACGCTGTTAAATAGGGGAATTAAAAAATTAAAAAGCCCCTCCTATTTTTCCACAACTCGGATGCGAGTGAAACCTTTTTAAAATTTAACTTGGCGTTAGGATTAGGCCCTTCACAATTAATTTTGAGTTTCTTGTTGCCGCCCATGTCGAAATTGAGATAACAAAATATGTTATTATTTTATTTTTATTTAGGATTTTCACAGGCTTTAAAATGACTTTCAATAAACTTCATTTGATACTTTCTGACTTTAATACTATCAGAGATGGTACAAACATAATTATATAGAACATGATTGCATTACAATACTAAATAGGTATCAATTAAATTAATACTTGGAAAATAATTAAATGTAAAGTCCTCGATATTAGGGGTTGAAAATTCATCGTTCGGGAGTTTTCTATCAATCGTGGGTTCGAGTCGCCTTGAAACCAGGATTCTTTGTTCACCCCAAAAAGTTCCTATCTAGGTCGGAAATTCTACAATCAAATTTTAATTCAGTGAGGGTTAGTTATCGGAGTCTCTTTCCATGGTTTAAGCTGATAATCAAATTTAATTGTAGAATTTCTCCTCTACCCCATTCACTGTGTAGGCCTACAACGTGCAGGTCTATACAGTGAGTGTCAGTTCGCCATGATTCGGAGAGTTACGTTAAGCCGTCCGTTGGTCCCGTGTATTCAGACAATTCACCCTGAATACGTTAAATAGTTACAAGCCTCATCGTAAAGAGTACAATGTAGGGGATCATCCTGGGTCTGTTACCTGTACACAAGTATTCCTAGGTTTCAGGAAATACGCAGTGCGACAATATTGGCAATATCCTCAAATAGGTCTTACCAGGGCTGTCAACTCTCCCGCATTAGGCGGGAGTCTCCCGCATAGACACTCTTTCTCCCGCACTCCCGCATAGCATATAAAATCTCCCGCATCAACAAAATTACCTCAATTAAAGTGTGTATCAACACCTTTATACTAGCTTCCGTCGGTACATTTGCGATTTTGGGTACATTTGCGATTTTGACCATGCAATTTTCGTGCGGATTTGAGGAACACATCATCCCTACCCCCCCCCCCCCCCCCCCCCCCCCACCCCCCCACTTATCAGAATTTCAGCTGCTGACGGGGAAAAAATTGTGCATGTTTTACGATTATTTTTTTGAGTATGTATCTCTCCCTCCCAGCAAATCCCAAAAGTTGACAGCCCTGGTCTTACACACGGAATAAAACACAAGGCAGCAATTGTTTTGCACTTGCAGTTGTTTTACATTGTAAAACTGATAAGGCAGCAATTGTTTTGCACTTGCAGTTGTTTTATATACATTGTAAAACTGATAGCTGCCTTGTTCTTTATTCCGTGTGTAAGACCTATTTGAGGATATTGCCACAATATTCATACATAAATGAATTCTGCACTATATCGAATAGATAGATAGATATATAGATAGTCCTAGAAGGTGGACAAATTTGCCAGCCTGGCAAATTTGCCAGTGCACTGGCAAATATTTCCCAGTATTTAAATAATGAATTTATTACGCAATTTGTTTTGGTTTGCAAATTTTGCCCCCAAATAGGTGGCCAAATTTGTCCACCTTCTCTAGGACTGTGAATGTGTGACCATCTATCTATCACTATCACATTCATGACCATCATCATGCGTGGCATGAATTTTAAAATAAATAAATATAATGTTCGTTCAAGTTATACTTATTAGACATACCATTATCATTGGATTGGTCTTTGTGTCCATGTTGTCCCTGATACTCCATCCATTTGTGCTGTCTAATATGATATATCAGGCTTTTTATCAGCTCGAACAAGTTTATTCCAGTTGTGCTGTCTAAATTTGTGATCAGCTCGAGTTTATGGTATTGACAGCCGGTATCCCGTTTAGACATGGGCGATCTTAAGAAAGTGGTCGAAATTTCGTGTTCGTATTGCGACCCGAAATTTCGCGTAAAAGATTTATACCACGAAATCTCGGGCCGCGACACGAACACGCGACGCGAGATTTCGGGCCGCGATACGCGGAAAATCTCTTACGCGAGATTTCGGGCCGCAATGCGAAATCTCGTATCGCGGCCCGAAATCTCGTCTCGCGTGTTCGTATCGCGACCCGAGATTTCGTGGTATAAATCTTTTACGCGAAATTTCGGGGTCGCGATACGAAACACGCGATACGAGATTTCGGGCCGCGATACGCGAGACGAAGGCGCGACACGAAATGATACCAATAAAGCTTCGTATTATTCCATAAATCGGAAGTTAAAATGCTTTATATTTATAGTTTTTGTATGTTTTTAAGATGGGGTTCTCGCCCAAAAATTGATTCGAAGCTGCTTTATATTGTAACCCTGGTTTCATTGACATGAATAGACTCACTTTTCGAAACATTTCTAGACATGGATTTCGTTCATATTTGCTGTTTGTAGCCGGTCGGTCTCACTTCGGTATTATATTGCATCATGGGTTTATATTATGTGTACGCGGAGTTTCGGGTATGTAGCGAGTCATGTGACTTTTGCCCAGGGCAAACACTTGAGATCCGGAAAGGCCTTTATTAGGGTAGACCATAAACGGGCCTCATTGGCTTTCCAGTCTACTCCTCCATATTGTGTTTTTTTATATATGTGATTGTGATTTGATGTATTTTTTATATGGAAATAAAGATTGATTGATTGATTGATTAGGAACCGTATTGCTCTGTAACTTGGAATGTATGTATGATTTATGATCAGAAATGTAAATCTGCAAGAAAATCTACTTTAAAAAAAAAAATCATGAATAGAGGGAGCTCCCTAGAAAAGATCATATAATATGCCTTTAATATAGGTTTTCCCGGCGAATTTCGCACTTTGTTAAGTTCAATTTGTATATGGGTATTCAATTTCGCGGGAAATCTTAGCATCTTGCTATCGACGTGTATTGGGGTATCTTTTTCGCAAAACAAGCAGTCAATTTCATTTAAAAGAATTCAAATTGATACATGCAAAATCAATTAAATTTATTGAGATTCAAATCTGTTTAGGGCCTATACGCTGCCATGTTAACGAATGCGCGGCCGATTTGGTAAAAGCATCTATCTATTTGGAAGTATAGTGGACTTGATATTGTGATTCGAGCTAAATCAAATTGTCCTTTACACCAATTGGCATTTAAATTCGCAAAATCAGCATTCAATTGGAATAAAGCATGTTACACGTTTGATTGTTTTACAATATAATTGCCATGAATTCAATGGTTAGATAATTTTGAACCGTTTTATGTTTTACAAGACTTCTTCAATTCAAGGCACAGGGCCCGATATCATTGGGAGTAGTTTCACAGATCACTTGTGTATGATAAATTCCCTACCTTCGATCCTAGATTTTGTTCCGATTTCCACTGAAGGTCAGAATATATTTTTCTATTCAGTCAAAAGGATTTTTTTTGGATGATTCCTCTCATAAAAACATATTATCGACCTGATTACAAAGAAAAACATATAAGTAGGATCAGGACTACACAAAGAAAACATATTTGCGCAATTATAGTGTGTAACGAACATTTAATACCCTTTTAATTGATTTAAAATAAAGAATCATAACTATTTTTGAAGGTAACCAACGATAGAATAACAGACGAGAAATAACGTTGTTTATTTCAAATAATCTGAACACTTTCCACGTGGAAGTCGTCTGCAGACGACAGTTCTTAAACTTCACAAAATGTTTAAAAAATGTCAAGATTATTTAATGCCGTCACCATATTTGGAATCATTATGAGAAGTGCATTCAAAATACGTACACACTTGCCTAGTATTGGTTCAGTAATTCTTAAGATCAACTTTAAAAGTTGGGAAAGGTTTCTCAAAAATCTGTTTAGTGTATAATATGGTAAAACTAATTGCCGCGTGGTAAGCAGGTAAGTGTTATTTAAACACCTTTTTTTTGCACTTCGCTGAGTGAAATCCCCATCCCGTACGCGATCACATCGGGCCGTGTATCTTCAGTAGTTGATAGTCCGATCCATGATAGTATAAATAGGCGTTAATCATCATATGCTCATGATTGAAAATATAATGAAGGTTTGGCATCGATGGCCTTTTTTTTTTTACGTAGTTAAACACGGTTTGAAGCTAAACACCTGTCTAACTTGGACATAGTGTTTACCTAAACGCAATTGCTTTTGGTAAAATGTATGATTCACAATGTTTGATTTTTTTTTTAAATCTTATATTTATTTGAGATCCATGTAATTCTTATACCTACCCATGACATAATGTTCTTTGCATTTTTGAATTCCTCATGAAATTACTAACAAGCACCTCTAGGATTGCCATGGGATATTGGTTAAATAACATACAGGCTAATGAAAGTGCCCCCAACAAGTTTAAATATTTTTTTAGAGTTTACGTTATATTTTGTTCACTATGCCCCCTACACTGATTTAAACTGCATTTTTGAATTGCCAATGTTGAGAGCTTTCCAAAAATGTATAGACCCTACTTTTGCTATCAAAGGTTAAAAACAAATTCCGTTAGAGTAATTTATATAAATTGGGGTTAATATTTGCGTTTACTGTGTAGCGAATAGGGGAAAAGCCGATCTTGCGACTTATCCATAATGAATAGTTGTTACATAAGGTTGACAAGTCTGTTAAAAAAAGACATAAAGACTATTAAATAACTTAAGAAGAGACCAAAATCATGTTTGTAGCTCATACAGAGGTTGATTCAAGGAAAGGCACCGCTTGGCACACACTTTTCCCCCATAGAGTTTATGTGCACCTCCCCCCCCCCCCCCCCCCCCCCCCCCCCCCCCCCCCCTCCGCCACTTCCCAACTCAATCAACCACATCTCCCCCATTTAAGAAGTTATATGCGTCATATTTACAGGCTATGTAATGCAATTATTTAGCTTTCAAATGAGACCAAAACCATGACAATATCCTTTTGCGTTAGTTATCGTGATTTGAGCAGAACACGATTCAGAAAAGCGCAACGACGCCACTTTTTTTTTTGGGTGGCGAGTTCAAAACGCGTGGACCTACATAAATTGATACAACAAGTCCAGGCATCCGCCCGGCCCTGCGGGGATACATTTTGAGTCAAATCCCCAACAAACATGATGACAAAGTCCCGGCCATCCCTGAGTACCCAGGGGCCGTGGTTGCAATTGATAATTGCATAACTTGAAGAGCACGAAGCCTTTGTAAACACATTTTTCTTCATGGTTCTGGGGGATTGGTTACTACCGTAGTAATACAAACTCTGCTTTAAAATGTTCATTGGATTAAAGTAAACCTATTAGGGACCGTTCATAAATCCTTTGGTGGGGGGTGGGGGCGTGGATAATTTCATTTTTGGTATATCAACACTTTTTTGACCCCCCCCTCTCGCCATGCCACACACTTTTTTGACCCCCCCCCCCCCCCCCCCCTCCCATGTATTACAGCCTGCACCTGAAACTTTCTTGTCCCCGTTCATTGTTATCAAGTTCAGAGAACATAGGTATCATAGTTTTATGGGATTTTTTTGACCATGTATCATATTCTATTTTTGATGGACGTGTCACATCTAGGAGGGCAGGTTGTAGAATCTAGAGTGAATCAGAACTCCCACTTCAATTGCAGGTATCTTTGGTTTAGTACCATGGTCTCTAGTCCCCTGAATAACTTCACATATTTATGCACGGATCTCTGTTTTTGAAACCAATTAGGATGCTCCCTCCAATTATATATCATGGCTTTATCTTTGGCTTTATCTTTGCTTTGCTTTATCCTGGCTTTAAATATGTTTTTGCTATTGACATGAATTTGCCTTTCATTCTTTTTTAGCTGGGCTAGTACATGAACATAGGACCGTAGACATCTGCGCGCGTTAGCGCGCCAAAACATAGATATTTTTACGTTGATTTATGAACGTTCCAGAGTATTTCGAATTAGAAACCACATGTGCATATTGGTAAAGCAGGGGTCTGGGGGCGAAGCCCCCAGAAGATTTTGGAAACTAATAAGTGTTTTAAACTTTTTTGACCCTCCTCTGTTGGGGTTTTCAAAAACTTTTTTGACCCCCCTTTGCAGAGTATCAACACTCCCCCCCCCCCCCCCCGCCCCCACCAAAGTATTTATGAACGCTCCCTTACCAAGATGTCAGCCTTTTAAATATTTTAACAAAAAAGTTATGGCAACAATTAAGGGAAAAAAAGAAAATTAGAAGTCCTGAAAATGGTGCCCGAGGGGACCATTAAAACTGCTTTATTTACTTACTTGGACTTAATGATATTTGGATCATTCCACGTTTATTTAACTATGTCATAAACAACCTTGGGAGAAGTTGTCTTCATTTCAATAATTTAGATCTACCTTTCATTTCAACACAATCAAAATATAAAGTTATTCCAAATTCATAATAAAACATCGGTGACAGTGAGCACTGTAATCTCAAAATGGGGATCAATTTGGCTTGATAGTGTCCTAATTATCCAGGAATCAATGCACTATTAAATCAAAAGGTTAAATCAAACTTGAATACAAATACAGAAAAGAATCTGCCAACAACTTGCAATTCCATGTCTTATCTCTAACACCAAAACTCAAACATAGTTCACTATAATAATCAATAGCAGGTTCATTGACCTATACACATACCTAGGTGGTCAAATCCACCATATGGGATTCAACAATGGATTGTCAAGCAATCTCAAGTGGCCAATTTGCACCCCATTATTTCAGGTTTCGTCATGTCACAAGCATGATGAACTTAACGCAAACACACGCTGTATCGGGCCTAATACCTAACTAACTAATCTTCGGTGTAAGAGACTAAGAGCTTTGCAGCGGACCACACCATGTACACAGTGGGCAGCGCGGACTGTTGCACTATTTCCAATTTACCAACCGGACCAGCCCAATACGCCATTTTATTCACAAAACATGCTAACAATTCACAATTAGAGTCCATTGAACCATCGATTATAGTACTTTCCTGAATGATTTAAATTTCGTCCAAATAACGGGACACTTATATAATCCTATTTAACCTATCTATGGCATTTTCCATTCTAACTAGCACTTAAAACTCCATATTTTGGGCCACGCAGACGGTGGTGTGTTCAGAAATAGAAACAAAATGGTTCGTCACGCAGTTTCTCCTCAAAAACATGCTACAAATTCACAATTGAACCATCGATTACAACACTTTCATGGACGAATTGAATCTCGACCAAATCACCGCCACTTTAGAAAACTCTATTCTATCTAAATATGTCATTTTCTATTCTAACAAGCACTGCTAATTCCATATTTTGCGCCATGCTGAGACGTCGGGGTCGGGGTGGGTTGTCTTTGGAAATAGAAACAAAATGGCTCGTCGCGCAATTTCTCCTAAAAAACATCGTATATTTTGATGATTTGAATTTCGTCCAAATTTCGGGACACTTATTAGATAACAATATCCTACTCATTTATGGTATTATTTATTCTAACAAGCAATGCTAACTCCATATTTTGGGCCACGCATACGTTGGGGTGATTTTGGAAACCGATTACAGAGCTCTACTACCGTACAACTTCTATGTAAATTTAGCGTTGTCTGCATTGCGCGTCATTGGGCTACCAAATTGGCTCGAGCAACTACTCTTAAAATGACAAAACAAAACTATATAGTCAGCCTTCAGCGACTCAATGACCATTTAGCAAAACCAATTTTACTGTGTGTAAATCCCTTAGCAATGGCGAAAAACGCGGTCAGTTTACAAAACTTGCCACAGTTTGCGTATTCTTAAGTCGATTACTTTCATTTTTTGGAGGGTAAACTAGATTAACACCGCTTTACAGTACTGACAAAAAAAACCAACTCATGGTTCAATGCACGCATCAAGGTCAAATGGCCGTTTCAAATCGTGCACAATGTTTTTTGACTCACCCTGTATATATTCGTGTCATCAGTTTAAAATGATTTGCTTCATTTGAGGTTATCTGTATACGTAAACACAATAGGCCTTAATGTCGATTATAAGGCTGTCTTGACCTTCATCTAGCGTAAATAGGATTGTCATAGGGACCATGCAACAGACGTAAACACAAGGAGAGTGCGAGTGCCTCTTATTATGAGATCACACATATCGTACGACGAAGTATTGTTGATTTGGAACTTTGTTCAATGTAACGCTTAGATTATCTAGGGCATTGTTGTTGTTATATCTTTATCTGCATCTTCATCTTTATAGTATTATCGAAGATGTCTTTGCTCAGTTTGCAAATAATGATTTCCAGTATCCTATTAAATGACATGGTCATAGAGTACTAAAACGGGAAAACTGTACGTTAGGTCCCAGATACTGGTATAATACCAGTATCGTTCAATACTTGAACATAAAAGTTGCCAGTATCGCTCGATGCCGGAACGAATTTACTGTTCCAGTATTGGTCGATGTTGGAACACCGAATTGTGTTCCAGTATCGATCGATACAGGAATGGTTTTTTTTATTGTTTATGTTCCAGTATCGGGCGATACTGGTAGGCCTACACATGCTATCAATAGTAATGTATCCCAGTATTGACCGATATCTGTACATAATTGTGTTCCAGTACATTCTAGAATCTGTGACCTAAAGTACACTTTTCCCCTAAAAAGTATTTAGGTATTCTCGTTTAAATACAGTCTTTGGAAATAAGTGATACAGTTCAAAGGACATACCTGGAAATTCAAGATACAGTAGAAAAGAGAAAAGGAAATATTTGTATTGGTCTCAGTTCAATTGTTAAGGTTGATTGGATGAATGATGATGACAAATATTACTCTGGCGACTCGAATATTAAAGTAAGACGCTAAAGTAGTTTATAGGTATTATAGCCATGCGTATTTGTTGTGCAGTACGGCCTGAAACACGTATATTCAAAAACAGGATGATTAGGCGCAAATGTAGGAAATATCGTATTTTAGGTCCCAGATCTGGACTCTACTGGTATTGTCCGATACTAGAACACCCAGTATCGTTCGATACTAGTCCAACAAAGTTGGTGTATGATAAGAGGGTAAGCCCCTTGTTTTGTTCCATTGTATCGTTTAATTCAAATAGGCAAAACATCCAGGGTTAATCTAAGGCTAACTAAGCTAAATTGTTAAATGCCTCGTGCTCTTGACAATAAAATGGGGGCTTGTCCGGGAGATTAAATCTATTCAATATTACCATATTGTGCAGCGTGCAAGTGAATGTCACCCAAATTTTTAGTACCGTAGTATTATTGTGTAAATTGAAATTTTCAGGTTGTACTCTATAGTACATGTACTCAAGCTTTGAACCTATATTTTATCCACCACAGATCGACATCGTGGTTGCAGCTAACAGTGGTCGTGATTCCGAGCCGAGTCTGAAACAACTGCACTCCGAAATAATCAGAGGTGGGCACTTCCCTACCATGTTTGTGTCCGGTAAGTTAACTTTCCACAAGTACAGTCTTGCCAAATTGTTTTTGTGCTTGTTGATCTTATTCTCCAGAAATGGTGGGGTCCATAATTTTTGAAAGGTTTTACTTTTTTAGAAATTAAGGTGTGTTTCTCATAGACGCTATCTAGTTTTGTTTATATATCTCTCATCATGGCTTCCCAAATAGAGTTAGAAAAACTAATTGCTATGGGAAAAGAATTATATTTAAAAGGTGTAGACCTTAAAGAATCTATAGATGATGAAAGTGAAAAACTGAAACATGAACGGGATCTAGAAAGGGAGCAAAGAATGAAAACAGAGGACCATTGACGCACAAATGAAGGAGGACGAACAGACTAGGCAATTTGAGATAAAAGGAAAACAGGTGGAATTATACTTAGAGTCTCAAAAGGAGAGATACCAGACCGACACAAGGAGAGACAGGAACAAGGTTTGTAACTAGGTTGACTAACTTTTTACACAGGTGGTTAGAGCTAGAGGAGGTAGACAATTTTGAACATGTTATAGATATAATGCTTAGAGAACAGTTTGTAAATTGTTGTACAAAATACCATGCTACCTTTTTGAAAGAAAGGACGCCTACTAACATTGAGGAAATGCCCAAGTTCGCTGATCAATTTGTAGACGCACGAGGAGGTTGGTATCCAGGTCAAAGTAAGCAGGGAAAAGGTAAGACTAGCCATAAACATCCTGGTGGTAAATCGAACCACCAGAACCAGTTTAAAAATCAGACCACATCAAAACATTAGTCCAACAACCAAAGTCACCGACATGGTCAATCAGGTCAGTCAAGTCAGAGTTCACAGTATAAGCCACGCTCATTCTATATATGCGGTAAGGTAGGCCATTTTGCTAATCAGTGTAGACAAAGACAGGCACTTGATTTTATGTCAGAAGTAGTCGATGAAATGGTTATAAAACGTAAAGAGAAATCTTCACCCTTGCACACTACTCCAGAGTCGCACACGCACCCACATCCTCAAAACAATCAGAAAATTGTGACTGTAATAAAAAGAAAGACATTGGAGGGCTTTTGATGGTGGAACCAGATTCACATTTGAACCAGACAAGTCTTAGCGGTTTCATTACTTTGAAGTGTGGTCATCAGATAACTGTTCTATCATCAGCAGCATGTAAAGATAAACATGATCACGGAATGCCAGTCAAAGAAGGTAAAGTAGGTAGCCATGAAGTACAAGTCCTACGCGATAGCGGCTGTAGTGGTGTAGTAGTTTCCAGTTGCTAACATCAAAGTTGACACTCCATACTTTGTAGGCGCACTCACGGCTTTATGGATGGATGATCCGGTGTACGACTTAATAATAGGAAACATTATGGGAGTCAGAGAACCAACTGATCCAGATGTTAATTGGGGTAAGAATTGGTTTAAGTCGATTGATAGGCCTAATGACAAAGAGAACAGCAAGCCTAATGAAGTAGTGATAAATAGGCCTATAGAAGTAGTGATAGATAGGCCTAACAAAACTGTAGAAATTGTGCCTCACGATAACAGTAGACATGTTGAATGTGATACAATAGTAGATAAATATATACATGCAGTACAGTCATCTTAAGATGCTAAGTGCATATTGCATTTGATGGGGGGTATATCGTAGTGTGCTCAGGGACTTAAACCATAGGTTGTGGTTGTAACGACCGTAACATGGCGCATGTTGCTAATGTGGGACATTGGTGGTTTGGATTTGCGATCAAAATTATCATTTAAAGAATGCTTCAACTTAACTCATTGTCACGGGTATTCATTTGGTAGAGTTATTAGCTTATGAATTTGCAAATAACAAAGTATACCATTTCTTATTTTATCTAAAGACATATCATATTCATCAAATGATTTAAGGCTACCAGATGGACACCAATAACTACCAATTGGTCAGAAGAAATTAGCAAGATGGCTACCAATATGGTCAAAAATAGCTGATTGAACCTTCGAGTACATTTTCGCTAAATACCAGTATAAGCAGATAAGTTAATGATTTCATGGAGATAGTTACGGTGATAATTATGGGCTTCAAAACCCTACCTTATATTGAAATCTCCAAAAGGATCATCAAGCAGTCTCATTCGACACCAAGTATGCATAGGTAGTTGTATGAATTCATCAATGACCTTATTAATCAGATATCCTTTATATGACTTACTTAATTGATTGGGGTCATTACGGTATCAATCGCGGTCTGTAGATGATCACCTGGGGTAATTAAATGATCACTCGGGGTCATTAAACGATCCGTTTGGATCATTAAATGGTCATTTTGGGTCATAGAATGATCACCTGGGGTAAGAAAGCGACCGTCCGGGTCATGATATGATTGATTGGGGTCATTACGCTATCACCTAGAGTTTTGAAATTATCAAATGGTGTAATGAAATGATCATTCAGGATCGCATTGGGTCATTAAACAATCACTTTGTGTCAATGGTCACCACGGGTTATCACATAATCTCTTGGATCGAGTCAATAAATGATCACTTGGGGTCATTAAATCATCTCCTGCTGTTATAAGATGACAGTTTGGGCGGCTTGAGTAATCAAATGATAGATTGGGGCCATTTAAATATCACTTGAGGTCATTAATGATCACTCAAGAGTCATTACACGATCCATTTGATTCATTACATGGTCAGTAAATTGTGGTCATTGAATGATCTCCTGGGGTTTAGCTACCATCCGGGTCATTCAATTATTGCTTGGTGTCATTAACCTATCGCCTAGGGTCATTAAATGATCTCCCGGGGTAATGAAATGATCACTCAGGATCGCATTGGGTCATTAAACAGTCACTTTGTGTCAACGGTCACCAAGGGTTATAAATTATCACTTGGATCGAGTCAATAAATAATCACTTGGAGTCATTAAATCATCCCCTGCGGTTATTAGATGACAGTTTGGGCGGCTTGAGTAATCAAATGATGGATTGGGGCCATTACAATATTACTTGGTGTCATTAATGATCACTTTGTGTCATTAATGATCACTCAAGAGTCATTACACGATCCATTTTATAAATGACACGATCCATTTGAGTCATTACATGGTCAATTGGGGTCATTGAACCTTGGGTTATCAAGCGACCATCCGGGTCATTAAATGATTGCTTGGTGTCATTAACCTATCCATAGGGTCATTCATTGATCACCCGGGGTAATCACTCAGGATCACTTGGAGTCATTAAACAATTCCTTTGTGTCAATGGTCACTTAGGTTTACTACAATATCACTTGGATCGAGTCAATAAATGGTCATAGGTATGTGTTAGCTGACGGCTCGGGTCATTAAATGGTGAGTTTGGGTCATTAGATGACCACCCAGGGTTATTCAATTATTAACTTTTTCGTCGACCATCTTGGCCATTTTAAAATATTAAAAATATACATTTTATCATAGAAATATAATGAATGCTGTTTCAATAGTTTTTGCGGTATAGGTATTACATACTATTTTCATAATGCAAAACACCTGTTTTAGATCATTTAACATCAGTTCTAACCATCTGGCGGCCATTGTAGAATGCGATAAATATTCAAAACTTTCACAGAGGTGAGTCGTTTATCTAAAAGCATTAGTTTAGCAGTTTAGAATATGGTATATATGACGCAATATACGCTATTATAAGCTATTTTTACAATTAGGGCGGCCATTTTGGCGGCCATCTTGATTTAATATATGTTAACAAAGCAAAAAGTACTGGATATGAGTTACTAGTGATCTAATACATGCATACCATTGTTAAAAATTATACTTTTATCACACATTTTGTTTGATATTATGTCCTTTATGAAAATGACCCGTTTGGCGGCCTTTTTGGACGCCATTTTGAATGACCCTAATAGCATATCAAAAATAGTTTTTGCATCACCCTGAATGGGCTTTAGAACCATTAAAAGGAAGTTCAAAATGTTGGTTTGGGGAGTCTTGGGAGTGCACGGAAGACCCCAAGTAGATACTACGCCTCTAATTCACTATATGATTATATAAATATATCGTCAGCCTGCTTCGATAATTGCCTAACTCACTTTTCAGCAAAATTGAGTTTTTTGCATAAATCATGACTTCATTACATTATGAAAATGCTGTTATAATACCTAAGTCATTGACCAATCAAAAGTGTTGATAAATGAAGAGTTTTGTTGCAAAAGGGCCACCAGACCACTCCAACATGTTACTCATTTTGCATTATTGAATTTGCATTGACAAATCCATGGAATTAATCAAATTATTGTATGGCTGTGTTCATCTGTTTCTATGACTTGGATTAGTGCATCCATGCACGCCAATTGAGGCATCAACAATACAATCAACATTCCACATAATGAATAGCCACCCATTCAATAATGCAAAATGAGTAACAGGTACACAGGTAGCAGGTTTCATACTTTTGTTGTTTTCTAAGAACTAGAAAAAATGAGTTAGGCAATTATCGAAGCAGGCTGACGATATATACCATTGTCAAATAACCCTTGAATGCCACTTTAATGTTAAATTTCACCCGATTTGTCATCATAAAACTATCTATAAAGGTCATAGACCAAACCAAACTAGTTTGCTGATTTATTCAAGCATCGTGTGACAGATTAAGCAACTAGCGAATATAAGTAGCAAATCAAACGACAAAACTTAGAAAAGGGCCCTTTTGTTCTCCCTTATGCCTTTATTTTCTTTATATTTTAGCAGCTTTAAATATGTATCATTCCTTAAAAAACAATGAATCAGGTCAAATTAATTACTGGTGGATAGTACATTGTTCAAAGATATGAATTACACCAAAAAACACAAAAATTAGATGCTGAAAATGGCCTAAAAATCGATTTCTATTTTTGACACCCCCCTTCATTGGAAACCTTACTATTTAAGCACTTAATTTAGCCTAGATGTAGAGCTGTAACAAAAAATGCCGTGATGCATTTTTGTAAAGCACATTTATTGCCTTTGGATGGTCTACTGATAGCAAATTGCGTTAATTTTACAGAGGGGAAAAATCTATTGACGATACAAAAGGGGGATTATGTATCTACGCCGAACAACGCATAGATTTAATACACCATAATATCTGTGTCTTAAATCTACGGCCCAAAGGCTTTTTCAGTGATACAATTAACATTACGCCCCCCGTTTGTGATAATAATTTTTCAAGATGTATGCATTTTTGCAAGTTATATTTTATAGTACAACCTTAGATTGATAAAGGAACAATCGAGCTTTTTCTCTTTGTATAACAAATTCCCTTGCGAAATTTTCATTCATGAAAGTATTTTAAACCGTCATTTCCAACTATAGAATTATTGTCAGGGTATAATCGATCACCCGATCAATTCAGCATGTTCAGCACGGAGTGATATCATTTTAAACAGTTGGCTATATAGCAAAATGAACCAATATAATGTAATGTCATAATGTAATGCATTTTAAGCTATTGAAAGTTGCATTTTTCTACGGATATATAGATGTTGTCACATGAAAATGATTTGATGTGTCATGTTTATCTTTACAAATTTAAAAACATTTCCACCGCCTAAACCCTTCTTGTATACCCCATGCACTGCAGATTATATCATTACAAATTCAGCAATATGAATGATAAAGAATAATGACGTAAACGTATTTTCTTGAAAAGTCGTTATGAAACTTCAAACAGATTTGGTATTACAATCAGGTAGATTATGAAGTTCGATTAAAACAGCACAATAATATGTGTATGTATCAGACAAAACGATCCAAACAAATTAATAAACAGTCATGTTAACGCTCGGCCGATATACCTGTATCAATCCTCCACATCTTCAGTTATGAGCGTGCGATGCTACGTTCATTTATTATCTGCGTGCAGTTTGATGTAGAATGTTTCTCAGTTTGCATTCAATTTATCTTTACCCTCGCAGACTATTGTTATGAAGCGCAGGCATGAGTTAAACCTAACTTATAACGTCAATGCTCTAGTTTTATGGAGTGCCGCCGGTTGTTAAACATAATAACACAGACGACGAAAAGAGTCTCGCTGCGTCAGTCCCGGGGGGGGGGGGGGGGGGGGAGGTAGTCAGGTACAAAGTTGTAATTCTCCGCGTGAACGAAAACGTTGAAAAGGGTGGTTTTCAACATCGCCAATCTCAGAGAATAAGGGTGTATTTTGTCAACCTGAACCCGCCCCAAGGGTAGCAAGCGCCGGTAGCCAGGTGTCGTCCTTGAAAAAGTAGCTCAAAAAGGCTATATTATTTGCTAAGAGTATGATCACTTTTTCGAGTGCATTCCCAAGGATGATGCAACTTTTATACATAATAGTGCCCCCAACCCTCAAAATTCTATTTTATACCTCGTAATATAGCCGGATATATTTTCCCTTTCTAATTCTGTTTCGAACCAATCAATTTCGAGAATAGGGTTGCCAGACAAGGAATGTGGTCTTTCCAACAATGGAATTTCCCGTGTGTCCCATATTTGACGTATGGATTAATGCGTTGAAACGTTCGATATGAGGGCTCACTTGCCTTTCCATAATCGGTCATACGATAGCGACCTCGGGATTTCAATCTGGAAAGGAAATAAATAAATAACTTTTTAAAGTGATTTATTTATTTCCTTTACTAAACTTAAATATTTTAATGTATGACTTAATAAAACATGTTTTTGTGACATAAAATAAAGGGAGAAAGAACTTGTGATTGTTAGGTCGTAAAACTAACCACTACTAACCAAAAGTTTCTTAATATAGAAGTGACGAAAATTTCTAAAACTACCTTTATTAAGTGGTCTCAAGGGTGTCATTTCCCTCATAATCATCCAACTATATCAAATGTCAGAATATCAATATATAGATATTAGCCTATATACACATTGGCTATCACCATCTCTTATCTACCACTTCCCCTCATAATCAAAATATGTCATTTCAAGCCGCATGCGTGACTTATATTTGAAATGAGCGGTTTCGGTAATGAAAAATAATTGAATAGGGAAAACTATCAAGAAAAGTTATTTACTGCACTTGAGGTAATTATCCAACTCCATCGGCTTTGGGATTACTTAATTTAGTTTTTTACCTATGAATGTGATATTTAGAATTGTTCAAAATGGTATCAGCGAGTTGGGAAAGTCGTGGCCACGCCGTCTGTGATCGGTTGGTGACCGCAAACCGTCTTTGTCGTCTGCGTTCCTTAACCATAACCCCAGATGCACATTTTCCAACAACAAAAAAAAATCGTGGCCAAAAGCGAGGAGAAAAAGGGCCCGCACCCCGGATCTCTAACGACTTACCACTGGGCCACGGGGGTCAACCATACTTCATCGAAAAACTGTCGCGCCGGGTTGAACCAGGACACCGCCATCGTAGTAATTTGGAGTACTCAAGAGTGGGCGAGTTAGGGTTAAAGGAAATCCTTGCCATGGAACTTTAGCGCTCAGATATGTAGCATTATCATTATGCAGAACACATCCGTAGGTTAAAGTTTTTAAATTCGTGTTATTGAATATATTATAGATCTGTGTTCAATTAGACTGTTGAATATACATTTAGATAATTAATTTCCTACCTTATAATGCTTGGTTTCATGAATAGCTGTTCTCCTAAGTTCCTCTTACAAATATAAGTTGCCAACGGTTTCTGCACATACACAAATAGAGGTTATCCATGTTGCCACGCTCAATGGACTACAGAGGGGAATCGTACCCGGTCTATTTTACCTTCAATTGAATCGGTGCATAAAGTCCAATACAGTTCCTTTGCCTGTATATTTCTAGCCTACTTTGACCACGGAAACTGCCTGGAATCCGTGGTTATATATCTTGACTTTCTTTTGGCCGATTTATTTGATCAAGCACTGATCACGGCACTGCCGCGCCAGGGGTGGTATCCTGGTTTGGCCTATGGTAAGAAGAACTTGGTACTAGCATGGTACTAGTGGGGACTTTAGAAACGTAATTTTTACAGTTTTTGTTGATTTTCGTGTGTTAATGTTCATAAATGAATAATGTTCATTTTGTTCTCTGGTTAAACGAGTGAAATCCATTGGATATTAACGAAATTAGCTAAAAGTATTCTGACAAACAATGTTAAAGGTATACCCATACACGGCTTTATTTAGATTTAATTATATTGGATGCTTTTGGGGTGGAACTAGAAGCCCAAAGTCTTTTGAAAGTTGTTGTGTTGAGAAATTCACACTTAAACTTCAATTTGTCATAAAAATTAGTACTATTTCAGATTTGGTAAAATCAAAAGTTCAAAATTCGAAGAAAAAAACGTCACGATATATTATCTCTGGATCGGAATTTAGTTTTTAAACTAGCCCAATGTGGCTGAAAGTCTCCGCGTGTGTCAAGTCATGTGTCTAGATTGTGGCTAGATTGTAGATAGACTGCCTCAATGTCTCCCCAGCATGCGGTCAATGCGTTGGATTGAACAATTCTTGCGTGGAACTTAGAGCCCAACACGCGAATATTCAAAGTCTTAAGAAATTAAATGTTTGAACTTCAATTTATTTTAAAAATTGGGCGATTTCAGATTTTGTCAAATGTAAAGTTCAAATTTCAAAAGAAGTTACGATATATAGCAGATTTTAGCTTGAAATGTAGCCCAACGGGGCTAATACACCTATCAGTTGTAAGACGCACTATACGACCCCGGGAGTGGTGCGTCACTTTACCGAGGTGCGTCAACTTCTCATGTACCATGACGAACCCTGTGCCAAAAAAAACGACGGACCATTGCCATCCAATTACGCACCCTCAGTCAATTTTTGGACGCACCATTGGTGGATTCTGACGGAGCATGACGACGCACCCCGTCGTCAGATATCGTTGACTAAACTGGATAAAACACGATGACTACTGAAAATAAAACTACCTTTGATTCACGGGGGATCTGCCTTTATTCGATGTTGTCAACTCTGGCCCTCGAATAATTATGTAGACCCCGGACCGGGACCAGGATGGACGGAACCAAGAGGAGAACTTTTATATGCACAATAATGTCTGACTGGTCTAAAATTCATAAACTATTTAAAGGTAGATGACCCGATCACATTTTCATAACACAGATTTTTCTAAAACATATGGAGATTTTCATATCATATGAAAGATCATATTTTTCTGATTAACATACTGAAATTTGACGGTCCAAATCAGTATGATTACGTAGAAATCGGTGAAATAACATCGAATTACCGCGAAAGGTTGTTAACCACCAATATAGTTTGGGTACAACTCAATGGGGCATTTCACATTTCACGGCATCTTGTGCGTCTAAAATAAGAACCATTAGAGTTTGGAATACAACTCTTTTAAGGATGACCTTTCATGTAGAATAGAAAACTTCAAGTAGAAAATAGGAACATCTACCTTTAACTGATTATAATAAACGTCAGGATGAGGATGAAACAATTTCGAGAACATTTCCCATTCTGCTTCGACCCGTTCAGTGGCGTAACCAGAAGGTGGGATGGGGGTGGGGGTGGGAAAATGATATCCCCCTTAATGAGATTGCTTTCATCAATAACAACTTTGTTCTATCGCGTCGTTTCGCAGCGATACATTGCATACTTACTGTAGCCGGTGGTCATAGTTGTGTCGCTGTAGGAAACTAATTTGTTACTCTTGTTTAGATATCAGTGAAATGAATAAATAATATATAGGCTGGCGTGAATTAAATTAACAAGAGCATATAAAATACACTGTCTCAAACCCGATCCCTATCGTTTCGCGGCTTGAGTTTCGCTTGTCATATATTCGGCTAGAATCATGCTTTGTATACAGGGTGTCTCAACAAAACCCGTGCACGTGTTTACCCAACTTATTGACCATGCACTTCTAGAATTTTGTGTAACAATTGTATACATATTGATAGACCAAACGCTTAGCTTTCATATGCCGTTTATTTCATCTCATTTGGTTTTGTCAATCCTGAGATATGATCAATTAACAAAAGCAACCTAAAATCGACGTTGTATACACAGCATAATAAACGGCATAATAAAGCTAAGCGTTTAATATAAATCAATATGTATATAATTGCTACACCAAATTTAGAAGTTCATGGTCAATAAGTTGGGTAAACACGTGCACGGGTTTTATAAGACACCTTGTACATGTGTTCGTTCATTTGGTGCCCACGTAAACACAATCCTCTGTGGTCTAGACTCTACATGAAGTATTGCCGCGAATACGAGAGGAACCGGGTATTGTTAGGTCTTTGCTAATCTAATTCAGTGTAATATATATTTATGACGTAGACGAATTATTCAGCTTGACTGGCCATACTAGTCTTATTATGGTGGTGTGATATGGATTATTTCGAAATGAGCTGATATTACAACCAAACCTAGTCATCATGACATACTATTTTGACAAGCGTCTAGCCAGAGCCAATGGAATGTCCTATGCAGGGGTTGGTCTTGGCATATTCATAATTATCTCCATTGTGTCAAGCGTGCTGTGATGAATATGGATGGCAGGGGGCGCTCTTGATAGTTGTCAGCATGATGGGCAATATTGTAGCATGTGCTGTCCTCTACCGGCCAACCCTCTTGAAATACAAACAGAATAAACAGTCAGACAACAACGACACATATAGAATTAAGATGACATTAAACATTGCAGTACACCATGGTAGCAAATAAATGTTACTCAGTTAGTTCTTTTTAAACTATTTCAAAGTCCTTTCTTTAAAAACTACTGAGAAATGTTCCCTTTTATCTGCTGATCATCGCAGAATTTCTTTATGGTTCAGGCAACTCCATATTTGTAGTGTACTTACCTTTGAGAGCAGTGTATGCCGGGATAGCACATAACAGCACCGTGCGGCATTTGTAGTGCCTATACTTCATGTACTTGGCATAATGTTTTTAATTTCAAGACTCACGCATGGACTATCATCTGATGACCCATCTGATGTTAACCGGAATTTCCATATTTGTAATGGTGTATGTAGTGCTGTTGAAGAGGCATGAAGAGATATTTTGGAGGATGCGCCCTCAAAAATGATAACAACTGGGATTTGTATATTTTTATAATTGTATTACATGTAGGAACTAACACCTGTAAGGATTAAACAGAATCAGCCCTCTTTGTACAGCATAACGTAGATTCCAAAATACTGATCGAGCCGCGATCAGTATTTTACCGTAGACAGTGTCCCCCTGCTGTATGCGTGATAAATAACGCGAACCATATTTACATAGAGGGCGTTTAAAAAAAGTTTAATAAATAGCGATAGTATTGTTGTAATCAAGTTTTGCTAATGGTTATTTTTAATGTTCATCTTGAATTCTGAGATAAATTATTTAATCAGTAGTTCTTCAACACTACTTTGTGTCCCTTTAACCCTATAACAGATGCTTTTGTAGGGTTTATGACACTATCGTGATAATCGGACTGTCGAGCGGAATATTTAACTCTACACCGCCTCTGCTGGCTATAGAGTATGTTGGAATTGATAAGTATCTGGCGAAATGTAGGCTTGCTCAACCTAGCAGTAGGCATTGGTGTCACTCTATGATCCTATCTTGCAGGTATGGTAACTACCATACATACAGATAGAATGTTATTGTTTCGTACACAAATATAATTAATCATAGTTGTAATGATAAACATTTGATTTTATTGATAAAAGTCACCATGTTAAACTGGTATTATATACATTCATTAAGCTTAACTCCAAATACCTATATGGTTTTCTTCATTTGTAGATGTTATACTGGTTGGTGTACGACGCAACTTTTATTTGTCCGGAGAAAGCTTCTTCGTATGTTCACTACTAACATTTCTTATCCAATGTGAAAATGTCTCCCAAAAAAATGGCGGCCATGACATCGTGAGTGCTGACAATGAGACAAATCACAAGGTCAGAATAACATTGCAATCGAAATAGATTCAAACATTTAAAGGGGTACCCTATTGCCTTGTCAGTCATGAGTTTTATTGTAAATTCATGATATAGCTGTCAAATCACCCAATTCACTCAGCAGTAACCAGTACTAGTACAGACTGAAGGGCGGTAACCAGTAATTCGAAGGGCGGTAACCAGTTATAACTGTCTCAGTTTATATCAGTATATATACTGTGTAACAGATTAGCTTTATTCCGTCTAGCGCCCTCAACGGAATCAAGCGCAATAACACTGACAAAATAGTTTAAGAATAGATTAACAATCTACTGATTACCGATAAATCATCTAGAACGACCGCTAGTTTTAAACAACGGGTTGCGATAATTCCACAACAAATGTTGAGAAAGGAAACCGGGTTGTTTCCGAAACGTCACTACACGTTGTTTTTCCTTGGAGGAGATTAGAATAAACTATTAGTGCATTATATAGTGTTCTCTATTCATTGTTGCCATTAATATAACTGTTATGTTCCTGGGTAAATTCGGATTTGTATATGGGCAGTTCCGTAATTAGGTAACTCAAATTAAAAAATTGTAAAAATTGAAAATCGTCGAAATAACCCAATTTATGTATCATATCAAAGGTTATAGGTTGTATATATGTACATGTAGTTACATGATCTAATTTGGAAATTAACCTAACATTCTCGGTTTGGCTGATTTTGAAGGTACAGGGTATTTTTTTAGTAAAAAACACACCATGGAAGTGCAATTAATTCCATGAATGATCTAATGCAAGCATTACAAATTTATACAATTAACACAACAATGAACATGCGTTGGGTATCATATAAAATAGTTTACTTAAAATGACCAAAAAATATTAAGAATTATACTTTTGGATTAAATTTGGCACCTTTTGTTGCGGACGTACACTTCCCAAAAGCTGCTACTTTTAACCACTCCATGAAATGCCTTGGCAATGTTCGAAACCAATGAAGTAGGTATTTTTCTAAAGCCAATGATTTATACTTAATGTTTAAAACTTATTTTGTTCTGTATCTGTTTACACTTTTAATACATGATCTCTTAAAGTGTTGCGGACGTAAATCCGTGAATTATTTCTCAGATGTACGTCCGCAACATAAATGTGTACGTCCACAACGATAAATATTGGTCAATTTTAACTTAAAGATAAAGGTTCTGATCGTTTTCTCTCTTGTTTTCTTTAGCAGTCCAGGCAAATGACCATATCTGGAAATCGGGTTATATTTCCAAATCTGAAAATGCAGTGATAATTTAATTTTGCAGGTAGTTATTTTTGTGAATTGCCAAAGTGCTTTACTTTTGTGGACACTTAATTTTTGCGATTCGAAACAATACAAACATATCATTATAAATATACTGCCATTTTTTAGGTAATTATTTTCCCGAATTTAAGCACAAGCAATTTTTGCGAAATTGAATAGTTCACGAATTTAGCAGTTTTCTGCCCAGGGACTGGTTATAATAAAAAAGGACAAAATGGTAAATCATGTTTAAAATGTAATTCACTAAATAATAACCGTGGCGTTTAATTATTGATCGTGCCGTTTTAAAAATAAAGGAATTAATTGATTAATTAATTAATTCAATTAAGCATTAATTAGTGGATAGATTGTCGTTGGGTTATTATTTTTGCTATTTTATTAATTTGTAGCTATGTATAATTCATTTTTAAACTAAAAAAGTACACATTATTGCTGAAGTCTATGTAATAATCAAGTTTGTAGTTTTTGCATCAGACCATCATATGAAGAGCTTTGTTGCAAAAGGGCCACCAGACCACCCCCACATGTTATTCATTTTGCATTAGTGAATTTGCATTGACAAGTCCATGGAATTGATCAAATTATTGCATGGCTGTGTTCATTAAACTGTTTCTATATGACTATGATTAGTGCATCCATGCACGCCAATTGAGGCATCAACAATACAATCCACATTCCACGTAATGAATAGCAATCCATTCAATAATGCAAAATTAGTAACAGGTAGAACGGTGGCGTTGTGTACAATCTCTATGGGGAATAGAGAAAATGTTCCCAATTCTACGTTCAAATTACAATAACTCTTCAACTCTGTATGGTACAAACATGATTTTGCTCTCATTTTATAGATTGTTTTATATTCTATAAGTTTCTGTTTCAACAAACGTGTCAACTATTACGTACAATTGTAATCAAGAATCGATTGCATTGTTCTTGGCTTTTTCCTTATTCACTACACAGTGAACTTGCCCCAATTCATCGGTTTACATACATGACTATAACAACAGAATTATTCAACCGCTGATAGCAAAATTATACATTTTTAGAAAGCTCTCAAATAGGGGAATTCAAAAATCCCGCTTAAATCCGGATAGGGTGAATAGCCAACCAAATATGAATGAAAATTCTAATAAATATGAAATGTAAACGTTTGCGCTCATTAACTTCCCGATATAGTATATTTCAACAAGTTACCCTTGATAACCATTATGTTCTGATGGGTAAATTGCATGAGGAACTAATATGCACAGTAAAATGATAATTGGGATAGGAATAAATAAAATATTGAGCTTTAATCAAAATATGAAGGGAAACAAAATCGATATTCTTTTAACATTCTTAATCACAAGATGTTACCATTAAGTCCTATGCAAATTCCAATCGCATATTTGGATTCCTTGTGAGATTACCGTTCAGAAAAGGTATACTTTTTATGGGGTAGAACAAGTAGTTATTGCGATATGCTAATTCGAATCTTAGATAGTATATAACATGTAAAGATCTGGAGATGCAACGGGAAGGGTTGCGAGTTCAAAACACATGGCAACACAGCTCTTCATATCATTGATTTCCAGATCAGGCAATCGATTTCCAGATAAAGCACATGTCCAGATTTGGTCATTAGCCTGGACTGTTTAGGTTGGTCCCTCTTACAACAAAACAATATCAGTTTTCATTACAGACCTTTTAAGGTTAAAACACTTCAGAGAATTTTAGGAATACAGGTATACTGAAAAAATCACTTTCTCTGAATACGTTCACACCATATCTCATTAACCGTAAATGGTACAGGAAAATAATTTTCAGGTTTTATACTTGAAAGCCAGATGTTAAAAATCAAGCAACTGGTATAGTTTAGATTTTGCAAGCCTTCAAAGTGTCTGAAATGTACGTCCGCAACTACGAAACTGCCTATATACAAAATTAAGAAAATGTACAGTTACGTTGCAATATCCTTCTGTAGCCTATAATAAACGACAATTTAATAACAATTAATCTTGAAATACATTTTAGGAATTAAGGATTAAAATCCTTTAACCCTAAACTTCACCATTAGTGGACGTTCATTCAAGATTGTTTTAACATTGTTTCACACTACAGTAGTAGCATAGCCTTAGTAAATCAAACCATAATTGTTCATATATGTTGATATAAAGGTTTTTACGTTATAGTATTTACAGGATTGATTCGATTGACATTGACCAATAACTATCGGTACACAAAATCTGAGTAACATAAACAAACTAAACAACATAATTATAAGGGTTATTACCGTGTTATATATCGTCGCTGTTCTGACATACCGGCAAATGTGCCATTTTGGGTAAAATGAGTTAAGTTGCATTTTATGATCTAAAAAGGAAACTCTTTATTCTCCAAAAAAATTGAGACAAAAAGGTAATTAATTAATGAGATACCGCTCTAATTAGTATGATATGCCAGGGTTTTAACATAATACCGGCATGAAAACCTCATTTTGTATTCTGACATACCGGCACATCACAATATTCTGCCATAGACCATCGTGTAACTGCAGTTCTGACATACCGGCATATCACTGGCATATCACTGTAGGACGAATATGAAGTTTTTTTCTTTCTTTCTGACATACCGGCACATGACTTTATGACGTAATTACTCCTAATTAATAATTGAAATTTGTTGTTGTAACATGCTCATAACAAACATATATCTATTAGTGTTCTTTGACAATGATAGTGACATTTGATGTAAATGCTCTCTAACAAGTCTTTAAAAATTGGAAAATGTTCAAACACGATTTTCTCAAAACGCTGTTTTTCGTGATGTGTCGGTATGCAGGTATGTCTAAACTGCGACGAAATGGTAAAATGATTAATACAAAATAAGTGCAAGTATACAAGTAATACCAAATTGTTAATATTTGTACCAGTCAAAATAAGCCTTTGGAAGTTACATATGGGTTTACATTTTAAAAGATCATTAAATGCAATTCTATTCCTATTTTCACTACATAATACGTCTGAGTAATTGAAATAATTCCGATACCGAAAGTAATACAAAATAGGTTAAATACGGTGTTATATTGATCATATTCATTAAGTAGTCAGATTGGGACGGTTTCGTTAACCCAGTCAGATGACCTCTTATTTACATGTTTAAGTTCAAATTCAAAGGTCAACACATCATGTCATCTGACGATCTTCAGAAACTGGTTACAATGTACGCTCATTTGATCCTTTATTTGGCCATAAACACTTTTAAATGTTTTCAGTCACGTGTACACCCAACAATGAATAAGGGGGGGGGGGGGGGGGGGGGGGGTGTAGGGAATCAAATGGACCCCATTAAGAACACTCCTTTTCCAGTACGAATTTGCTGATCGAATTTACAACACATTTGAAAGGGTCAATTGGAGCACGCGAAAAAGAAGAAACAAATCTTGGGTCCATAATGTATAGGAACCCTCATACACCGACGTGTTTAATAAGTTGTGTTACAGTGCAGTTAGACGCAAGACCGGCTCGGTATGAACAGAAGATAACGTACACTTTTTATGTTTCTCATTATTATCTAAACCACTATGATTTGTGTCACGTCAATTCACCGAAGAAACAACAAAGTGTCTCGCCAAATTATCACTATCCCATATCCTTATGGAGTAAAGTTGGCGTATGTTTCTAATGACTGCAGGGGGGGGGGGGGGGGGGGGGGGGAGGGGGGGGGGCGTGGTAGGTACTCAATGGACCCCATTAAGAACACTCCTTTTCCAGTACGAATTTTGCTGATCGAATTTACCACACATTTGAAATGGTCAATTGGAGCACGCGAAAAGAAAAAAAATCAATCGTGGGTCGATATAGGGACCCCTCAACCGACGTGTTTAATAAGTGTGTTACAGTACAGTTAGACGCAAGACCGGATCGGTATGAACAGAAGATAACGTCATTTTTTGTTTCTCATTATTATCTAAACCACTATGATTCTTGTCATGTCAATTCACCGAAGAAACAACAAAGAGTCTCGCCAAATTATCACTATCCCATATCCTTATGGAGTAAAGTTGGCGTATGCTTCAAATGACTGCAGGTAAGCACGTGCTGTCTCATAGCAAAATCTATATTGATCCTGTAGACAAAAACGAATAACACATATTGTACAATTAATTTGATATTGTGGAATAGATCATTGGACGGCACACGGCTATGTTTTGTAGCGACTATCTTATAGAATCCCAACTGTTTCTTATTATGTTTCTTTCTTGACATGACATTCCATACATGTATATGGTCATGTGTTTTAAGGGGGATGTGCACCTTCGCATAGCCTCCGTAAAACTGCCGTAACTTCTTCATTATTCATTTAATCTTAATAACAGTATACATTTTTTTGCAGGAAAGGGTTCAATGAATCCAACTATGATCATGAAATTGACCATTTTGGAGAAAATTATAAAAAACATGTTTTTTGACCCATTTTAGGTTCTGCAAAGATAACTCAAAATATATTTTGCCAAATTGTGTCATACTAGTTTTATTATATTCCTCATGCAATTGCCTAGGAATCTTTTTTTTTTTTAATTTTTACTTTATTATTTTTTGAATTATGGACCAAAAAGTGCTAAAGAACATGATTTTTAACCTCCAAAATCGTGAAAATCACGTTTTTTGGTAAAAAATCATATTTTTTGGCACTTTTTGGTCGATAATTCAAAAAATAATAAAGTAAATTAAAAAAAAAAAAACCGATTCCTAGGGAATTGCATGAGGAATATAATAAAACTAGTTAGATAAAATTTAACAAAATATATTTTGAGTTATCTTTGCAGAACCTAAAATGGGTCAAAAAACGTGTTTTTTATCATTTTCTCCCAAAATGGTCAATTTCATGATCATGTTTGGATTCATTGAACCCTTTTCTGCAAAAAAATGTATACTTTTATATAGATTTAATAAATAATAAAGAAGTTACGGCAGTTTTAGGGAGGCTGTACCTGAAGGTGCACAGCCCCCTTAAGCTCGCCTCCTTTCGCGTTACATACGGATTTTGGCTTTCGCGCCATGATTTTAACTTTACACATTTATATTTGTTTGTATACCCCCTGAGGTAGTAAAAGTATACATTTTCTGAAGGGAAATCGCATGAGGAGAAACCAAATATGCCATTAAAATTATAGTACGACCAAGAACTAAAATGGTATGATCGGAAATGTTCGGACAATATCAGAGTTTTTAATTTTTAATTCGAGATCCATATATTTTTTATACCTACCCCTATCATTATTTTTTTTACATATTTGAATTCCTCATGAAATTACCCATTAGATGATATATAATTGTCAAAGTTACTACGTCGGTATGGTAATTATACCGGCTAGTGAATATCTCCAATTTTTATTTTATATATTTTTAGAATTTTCAGAAATATTTGTTTAAGGATGAACACTTCCCTGATATAAACTGCATTTCTGAATTCCTCTAGTTACAAGCTTTCCAAAAAATGTATACTTTTGCTATCATAGGTTGACAACTTTTTCTGTCATAGTCATTTTTATAAATCCGGTAAATTGAGGCTGATTATTCATGTTGACTGTGTAGCGAATAGGAAGAAATCTGATGATCATGGTCTTATCCATAATTAATAAGTTGTTACAAATAGTTTACAAGTCTGTTGAACCACATACTTAAAGACTACTAAATATCCTTTCAAATGGGACCAGAATGGTGTTTGTAACATTAGGAGATAGTTGTTGTAAAAAGAACAACGATTATCGCCATTTTTGGATTATCCCCATTGAGTTTGTACAGGCGGCACCCCTTGAAGCATGTCAAGCGGCAGTGCGGCACCCCTTCCAGCACCACCCCTGGTCTCCAAACATCATTGTTGAGATAGCTTTTGTGGTTTTGAAAATATCTGAGGAAAATGACAGGATAAAACTAAAACATGTAACGGCACCACCCTATTGGGAGGCGAGTTCATAACGCGTGACCATATACGAGGGGTATCAAAAAGTTTTAGAAATCACCCATAAGTGAAGGAGCCAGAACAGGAGTCGTAATGTACATGTACTCACCAAGGAGGAAACCATATCATTGCGTGACACGCGCAGTCGTTTTACAGCCTGGAACACATCGACCTCTTGTTTCTCCTTGATTTTGTCGATAATGGACACGGCAGCACAGAGCACCCCACATCTGCCAACACCATCCCTAAAAAGCGTGAATGGTATTGTAAGAAAACGATCTTCGAAGAGACCCTACACTGCTAAAATGTTGAGTAAAACGTTTATTCAACGTTGAGTAACTATGCAACAGTTCAACAGTTGAGTAAACAATACTCAATATCTTCAACAGTTGAGTAAAATACCCAATATGTTCAATAGTTTAGTAGAAATGCCCAACGATACTGATACACAGTTAGTGTTCCAGTTTAGGCTGAAACTGGCACATATAAAATGTTCCAGTATCGCCCGATACATGTTCCAGTATCGCCCGATACTGGAACATATGCTCCAGTATCGCTCGATACCGGAACAGTGAAATCGTACCATTATCGAGCGATACTGGAAACGTTGATGTTCTAGTATGTTCTTATATACATGGGACCTAAAGTAGTCTACACTTTTTTGTAAAACGCACTTCGAAAATCAATCGTGATAGTTTTCAGAAAATGAAGTGCTCTCAAAAGCAGATTTAACACCAAATAACAATATTTGTATTAGTAATTTACTCACATGCACACAACAGCCATACGTTTATCGCCACAATCACGGCGATTTCTCTCGACACTGTCTAGAAGCTGCAAAAATGAATCCGATGATTTTGGGAGATCACTCCCAGATGGCCAGTCGGTGTATTGTATGTGATTCACTATGTAGTTCTCACTCTGACAATAAGAATCAATTTAGAAAAGAAAGTTTATAAGAACAAATATATTATTTACACCGTTTGTACACTAGTGGTGGTGGTGGTGGTGGTGATTGGGGGGGGGGGGGGGGGGGGGGGGGGGATTCATCTTGTAACATATTGTCTACCATGCACTGCGTATACATACTATATCACGCAAGCCGATAATACAATATTTGTTTAGACAATTGTGAAATGTTATTGTATCCATTCCAAAGCCTGTTATAAACTATAACATGTGATACAAGTGAAATGTTTGAAACATTAATTATTTCGTCTTTTAGTGTTCGTAAAAAGGGCTACAATGTTTAGTAATTATTATTTTGGTTGTTCTGATTTATTATTCCGGCTTAGGGCATACTTGTTGTACGAAAGCGCACTCATTTGAAAAGTGTTTTATATAAATATAATTTCCAAACCGCCGAATGTTCTTTTTCAAAATATTTACCTTTTATGTGTATACTTACCTCATTGTTAGTTTTGTAGTACCGCAACTTTCTTTCAATGACATAGTCGTTGGTCGTCACACGTTTCAACTCAACAGTAAATGAGCCACACGTAATCGTACCTTCATCGGGCCAATACACACCGCATGTCTATGAAACACAAGTATTGTATCAGTATATCAATCTATCATTTGCCTTCCTCCGTGCATTTCAATGTATGGAGGCACGAAGCTTATACAGACCATTTTGCACACACGGGACAATAATTCCGTTGCGTCATTAACCAGTTAGTAAGATCGAATAAAAAAATACGAATTTTTAAATTCGTGCGGCGGGTTCATGGAGGCCGCCATTTTTAAAATTACGTCATTAAAGTTGCTGCTAATAATGGCTTTTCTTGAATGGAGTGCCCAGTGTATCATTAAATAAACTAAATTTGACTTAAACTCGATTCCAGATGATATTTTGTGCGTTCAATTGACCCCGAAAAACAAATGACGTCATTTTTAATGACAAACCCACCTCTTACACGAACGAATTTGTGCCATTTTTTGGGTTTAAAATCACTTTTTACTCCTTTTCCCGTCTATAGATTTTCCTTGTCGTCGGTGAAAAGTTAGTAAATACATTTAACTATCGGATTCACAAGTTTAAACCTACCCCCGAATTTATAAAATTACCCCGCAATCAAAAAACTGTAATTGCTATATTCTTAACTGTGTACATCCGGGACACTAATATACTTTTAGAACAAAATGGCGGCCCCCATAGTCGGACACGAATTTAAAAATTCGCATATTTTAATTCGATCTTACTGACTGTTAACTGATCGACTTACTATACCCGTATACAAATTGCTGACGCAAACAAGGAGATACCGCAGGTACGCGCCTTTCGTTACAATATGACTCAATCTCCAGCGTTTCGAGGACAAACTACAGATTTATCAACTCCCTTCGACAAATCTTATTATTTCGCTGCTCTGAAAAAGCACACAACTAAAGTCCTTGCCTTTTTGTATGTAACAAACACATGCACATTAGTAACAGAATTGTCATATCATAGAGTGTCCTTAATAAAGGAATAACAGAAACATATTGAGATATTTTCCATAGTCTGGTTCTTGTTTCGAGATACAATTGAAACACATAAGTGATAGTACCTCATCGGATTTCATCGGATCGTTGAGTGCAACGATTGTCAGGCATTGGTAGTCGTATATCATGCACGAGAAGTCGCTAACCGTCACAGGTAGGGGTACTTGTGTGGTCAGATACATGTTATTCCGTCCGTATCCCTAGGAAAACATAAATGTGTGGTTTATTTTAAACAGCAGTCTGTTGTCACAAAAAATTCTACTTCATCGTGAGTTCAATTTGTACAGTTTTCAAGGAGGAGTCTCTTGCCGCATTAAACATTATGATTGATGTTTTGATTTTCAAATCAGCATTATCTGATTATCTCTGTAGTCTTACGCAACGGACTATGAATGGGAGTCGCACGAGATAAGAGTAATGTAATTAATCTTTATGGCGTTTGACTCTACAAAAAGGAGCTGGTCAATATAATTATGTTTACTTATGTTGTACTTAATGTTATGACTAAACTTACGCTACAAAATGCAGCATTGATGTAGTTGTTGCCACCGTGTCCATTTGCTGACATCAGATATGGTCTAACAGAATCAGCTAAATAAAATCATAAGTGAAATCGTATTAAGTACAATCATGTAGTGATACTGTTTTAATGATGTCTTAAATAATTAAACTCATTATCAACCCCCTGATCATCATATATACAATGAAGTGTTTACATTCATTTCAGATCACGCAAGTTTGTAAGTTTAAACTCTTGTTGGATATTGGATTTTTGGAAAAGGAATGATTTGATCAGATAGGATTGATCGCGCATAACATTGCGTTTTTACATATTTTGGCATGAATGTTATATATCAGTGTTAAAATAAAACTCTGAACATAGCCATACCCTCTTAAAATTGTACTAGATAGTTACTAATTTTATTTGTAAAATGTTAGTTTGTATCAAAAAGATACCCTCTCGCTTAGTTTCCTTCGGATGTAAATCATCAGATGTTAGGCGGAAGAAGAGGTTACGTGGACGTTCGGGAAGAGTTACCAACTACGATATTGCAACGTACGTCGATCTGGAAGTAATCCTAGTGTGATATTGGTGATCGCACCTTTTGTTAGCTTTTGATTAGACAACGCCGACAACTGGGTTTATCCTTGGTGGTGTAAGACGGCACGGAATTAACCTAGCACAACGTCATACACCAAGGATATCGTTACCTGATTGAATTATATATAATTTAACTCACGTGGAATTGTCTTAGGATATCGGTTCTTGGACACATTGTCAGGATGATTTCCACCGTTGCATCTGTCCTCCGAGATTTTGGGAAACATAGCGTCTAGAGCCTTTTTTAAAAATAAACGGTTAAATTCAAATTTGAAATTTGGTATTAAATCATATACACTGCAAAAAGGTTGCTTAAATATTTACTCAACATTTTACACAACGTTGTTGAAGTATGCAACCGCTTAACAGTTGCGTAAAATTTACCCAACACCAGCTGATTGACGATTCGAGGAAGCATTTCGAGAGGATGAAGCTCCCCTTGGAAGCCCCAGTGCAATACATGACACTTGATTCAACTACTAGGTATTCACTAAAGGCAAAAGTCATTCGTTAGAAGGCGTGGAGATCACAACGATTTTCGTTTGAGATACATATCATCGGTAGATTTCCAAGCCACTCAATTTTTCAAAAAGAGAAAATGATCATGCATACGTAACGTAAAATTGACTTTACCAATCAGCTCATCCTACTGATATCCATAAAAGCTCTTTTCAGAGCCACAACAACTTCAAGAGAAAGATATTGAACGACCCCATTTATTGTGTAGTACTCCAACATAAACAATGTTGTTCCCAAACCATAATGAATGAGATGGTTTCCCTCGCAATATTTTAAAACACTACGACATTTTTTTCTTCAAACAAATAATAGAAAAAAATCCCGCAATTCAACAACTGAACACGTATTTGAAAAAGGAAAAAAATAAGTATAATGCACTCAAAGCTGACGTCGTAAAAATGTCACTATTTTTAAAGCTGAAATAGTCGTCCACTTTTCACAAATATGACAATACATGAGTTCTGGAACACTTAAATCGTTCCAGTATCGCTCGATACTGGAACATGTAAATCGTTCTAGTATCGAGCGATACTGGAACGATTTACATGTTCCAGTATCGAGCGATACTGGAACGATTTAAGTGTTCCAGTATCGAGCGATACTGGAACAAAATGTCCCAGTATTGGGCGATACTGGAACATTTAATTTGTTCCAGTATCGATCGATACTGGAATGAAACCGTTCCAGTATCGGGCGATACTGGAACACATGAAGTGTTCCAGTATTGGTCGATACTGGAACACGATTTGATGTTCCAGTATCGACCGATACTGGAACATGTAAATTGTTCCAGTATCGAGCGATACTGGCAAAATTCATGTACCAGTATCGACCGATACTGGTATACCAGTATCTGGGACCCAAAGTACACTTTTTCCCTTTTTTCAATACAGATCATTTAAAAATATTTTTTTGGATAAAATGGTTTTAATTTTCGATTTAGCAGTAGGCCTACATAACTATTGAGTGGATAAATTGTTTGCGTTGCATACGTTGCTTTCACTTTTCAGACAACTTGTTGGTACTTTTTGATGTTCCATTATATTAATTAATTACAATATCATTAGTTTGTTTATTAACGAGACTCTTTTTGGGGGTACGAGTGAGCACTTTATTTAATCACATTTTTCTTTTTTTGATTCGGCTGTTGTGTTGTGTTGTGTTGTGAATGTGATGTTCGTGATTTATTTTTACATAACGATTGACTATTTATAGTATTAATAATAATTATCCTGGCGCCCCGGGAAAACCAAGTTATTTTGTTGCACTTTTGAATTTGTCATAAATTACGTTTTTCTCGTAATTAATAAACATTGGAATTTAAATTAAATTTTAAATTATGATATTTTTCTTCTTCTTTTTTTCCCCATAGTAAACTTTACCACATATCGCTCACATAACGTCTCGGTGATTTTCTTCCAGAAACAACACACTAGTGATCCTCTTGCCGACTTCCACAAAAGTCAACAAAACCAATATCAAGTCTTCTCATTCTTTTGATACTTGTCCACTTTAGAAGACCTTGTTACATTACTCACCGGCGTGAAGATTCTCATCATTCCACTATCATGACATCATGTTTTATGTTTCTATTCATAGGTTTAGTAAGAGTCAATACAAGATAGACAGAGATAATGTTATGCTAATAGAGACCTTTTATTTAGTAATGTCTACTCATGTACGACGCCATGTTGTCGTCCCAGCATGCACTGCGGGATCAACCCAGGAGGGGCGGTTAACATACACCTACATGTACATCATCAACATAGAGAAGGTACATTATTTTCCGAACCAACTCTTATGAAAGGAATGTTGACTTTTGCCTTTTGGTATAATTAGAAGCAATGATAATAAATTCAGTAAATACGTGTACTATGTTTTATGTGCAATATTTGGGGGAGAGGGGGTGGGGGTAGTGTGTATGTGGAGGGGTGTGTGGGGGTGTGTAGGGGGAGGGAATTGTGGTCTTCAGGGTGGAATGTGTGTTGTATGCAGGGGGTGGGTGTTTGGTTTTATGATATTATTGCATATCAAAATAGTATTTATAGCTTGTCCATTAGCTTGTTTATGATGTAAATACGATTTGGAGGTATAAAAAGTGGTATTTTTGTACAAAAACCCATTTTTGCAACTAATAATTTTTTATTCTAAAACACTAATATTTGTAATCAGCACAAAATTCTTAAAAAAGGAAGAGCATTTTATATTTTTGATCCATTGGAGGTCAAAAGGTCAAATGTTGATCTATTGTAATAAAAAAAACTCCACTAATTACAATAATTATGAAAAATGATGCGAAATCAAGTTGTTTAAATTCTTTTCAACAACCAATTTAGTTGTTTTAATCGGGGTTTTTTGGTAGACCATTAGGTAACTTTTAATTGGGTATCAAAATAGTGTTTATAGCTTGTTCATTAGCATATTTATGATGAAAATACGATGTTAGGGTATTTCTGGTAAAAAGCATGATTTTTCACTGCTGAGACCGCGATTGTAAGGTGTTGATATTCGGATCCAGCGCAAAATGTCAGACAAGACTGACCGTTAGATGCTTGACCTTTCTCGGTCCATTAAAAGTCCCGTAGCTGACAGACTATAATTAAATGTTTCTAATTGACTTAGGTTACAAAAACGACCCGCACTTCAATAACATTCTCAACCGCATGAGTATGAATTTCTTTCAATCATTCGTGCTCAAATAGCTCATGAGACTATGTTTAATGTATAGCCTATAAATGAGGTGACCGTTGTTTACATTTAGGACGCCCTCTGTTGATTTGAGACAAAACACACCGGGCAAGAGTTCCTATAGTTTACATAGGCCAGATCAGGTTTTCTAACTAGATTATGGTGTCACAGCAAATTGTTATCAAAACTGTCTTTAAACTTGCTTAGGAATGCTATAAGCTATCGCAAAATTTTTTTAAAAATAAATGAGTTTTACAATTCATTAGCTTTACTGTATATTCTGCCTGGAGGGAATCAACAGAGGGTGTCCCATTTGTAAATACATGACGTCACCGGTCACACCATCTATACGTTCAAGGTTTAATCATTTAATACAGTAATATACATTCTATACATAACTGCTTATACCACTTTAATATATCAATATGTATTTCAACATGTTCAAATTTCTGTTTGACCTACGTGTCAAATATTGTCACTACATAACAATTATACCAAATCAACAAACATATAAACGTATAGATGAGGTGACCTATGATGTCATGTATTTACAAATGGGAAACCCTCTGTTGTTTCCCTCCAAGCAGAATAAAGTTAATGAAGACAACATGAAATTTCTTTCTAATGAATTGTAAAACTCATTTAGTTTTAGTTTTTTTTGTGAAATGCGATAGCTTATAGCATTCCTAAGCAAGTTTTCAGACAGTTTGGATAACAATTTGCTGTAACACCACAATCTAGTTAGAAAACCTGATCTGGCCTATGTAAGCTATAGGAACTCTTGCCCGGTGTGTTTTGTCTCAAACCAACAGAGGGCTTCCTAAATGTCAACAAATGTCACCTCATCTATAGATGGTGTGACCGGTGACGTAGTGCCCGGCGGTTTGCGTGCGCACCTACAGGGAACATTACTTACCATGCTTACGGTGTAATAGTGCAGCAGTCATGGTATGCATCCCTAAGCACAATGAGACGACCAGGTACTAAATATGGTTGCCCGGCGGTTTGCGTGCGCACCATAAGGGCATGTGCTTTTAAAATTGGCGCTCAGTGATGTGTGTTTTGCTTTCATATAGTATGATGTATGCAGTAGTCATGGACTAGTACCCCTAGCATGTCTTTAGATCAGGCGCTAATCAATATGTAAACACTACTGATGTAAACAACGGTCACCTCATCTATACATACACACATAATTTCTGACCGGGTGCTTTTATTCTAAGTACGGTACTTCAAATATTCGAGAAGATGTCTTCTCCGTAATTTTATACCTCATCATAAACACTTTAGTAGAAAAAGTTGCATCAAAAGTTGCATCAATTTCCTTTTTCTTTGTGTTATGGAAAGCATTGAGGCATGTATTGATGCATTGGATTTCACACACACCCCGCCACTGCGTGGCACACACAAATCAATGATAGCCATAGGAAACCCAGTTTCCTAACATAAACGCACCCCGTCAGTTTGTGTTTGGTACACATCAGGGATTATATAATTATGGGATAGGTACCTCCACAGACAACATTTCGCCTACTAAAACCAAAATCAAGGGTGGAGGTTTTGTAGGGGCGCTTTATCATGGTCGTGGCAAAGCAGACGACATGAGACGTGGAGGTTTTTATCGGCTCAAAACATGATTTGTGGCACAGAAATAGTACATCAATGGTAAAAAGAAGCTGATTGTGATTTAGAGTAGAACTGATTTACTTTGATGATGGCAGAATTTAGTTCTTATATGACACGAAACATTCAGAATTGGTTACTAGTATTTGAAATTAATTAACGTAGAACAAAATACGAACTTTAAATTGTGGCAGTGACAGAGGGGCGTGGCGTTATTTGCATTTGTTTTAATATTGTAATCAGATCAGTTGGGAAGGACGTCGGATCGCGACGATCACATCGTGTGAGGTCATGAATAGTCACGGCTGAATATTCATTCACAACGAATGATTGACAGTTTACGCTAAACTTCCGGGTGAAGAACTGATAGAGTGCGCTATACTGCCTGTGAACCAAATCTCAACAATGGGCAGATATGAGAGTCATCCCCCTGTACACATATCAGTTTTCGGGCGGAACGGATTGGGCCGATCAAAAATCACACTCTTTTTTCACTTTGCTTATCTCTCATTGAAAATCGGCCACAAGGAAGTTCTCAAAGTTAATCAAACACTGAAATTAAAAAAATCTTGTCCATAATATCGTAATAGCGCATCCAAAATGTGGGTTGTACATGTATGTTAACATTATATTATGTCATCGTTTAAACCATTTTCATAGCGCAGCGGCCGCCGACATTAAACACACAGTGTGTATTGTACGATAACCCCAACTGATTTTCGATCGCTTGATTACTCTAAAAGTCCATATCATAGCGCGTTGTACATAAGGGGTATCAATATTGAGCAATTCGCCAAGGGCCTGAATTAGTAATAGATTGTGGAATTCCCCAATTTTCCTCTTTTTAACTTTTCACCGTACCATTGGTCTGCAAATTTGGCACATAATTTTCTTTTGAGTTGATTGCAGTACGAAAGCTCTGATTTTGGAATGCATTTCAAAGCATTATGTTAAGAATAAATGCGATTTCCGGGAACCTGTGTAAAATGTTGACGTTAACTAATTGAATGTCTATCAAATTCCCGGATCAAATTGTCGCTAATGTGGCAGAAATGGGCTCTCCCTCGGATGCTTGATCTTCCCTTTGTGGGAGCGAGTGTGAAGGCAACTGCAACTGGTAATGGCGATTGGCGCGAGGGGTTATTCCTCCCAATAAAAGTATTGCTGAGACAAATAATTCACAATCCGGAGTCATCGTAGATTACGCGTAATGCTTTAATTGGGTTAGGGCAAGCCTTCTCAATTAGATTTTGTGAAGCACCACTTTTGAGATGTTAGTGATCTAGAAGCGCCAATATCCCTGCGAGTTGAGCGAAAAACGGGTGGGTTCCTATGGCCCGCGGGACCCTGTTGGGGGTCTAGGGGCGAAACCCCAGGAAGCTCATGGATTTCCCCCCCCCCCCCTTTTAAGAGGCTAAGGAGATCTATATTTGCATGCATTATGGTACAAGATATAAAGAGATGTTGATGGTAAAATGTACAAAAATGGTAGCAAATGTAGTGATAATCAAAAGACATAATACTAATAATCATGACTATACCCCACTGCAGTTAGTGACTGAAGTGGCTCTTCATGCTTCTTGCGATCTGAATGAAGTTAGGGATATATTTCTTCTTCTTTTTTAATTTTTTTTCTTTTTCTTCTTCTAATTTTTTTCCATGCGTCCTTCCGCGGGCCACTCGGACTGATGTAATGCGCCACAAGTGGCGCGCGCGCCACCATTTGAGAAGGCCTGGGTTAGGGGATGATCTGGAAAACAACGTGTTAGAGAGCGGATGTAGGATTGCTTTTCAATGAGAGACAGAGAGGTGGCGTCGGCGGCTTTTATAGCACGGCATCACGTGACATACATAACAGACGCGAGCCCTCTAATTCCTTTCCGCAAGCTAACAAATAGAAGGGAGCCCTCTATCTGAATTCCGCCATAATACCATTGATTCACACTCCTGATCACTGATAAAAATACAGGCAATTGTTTAATGTTTACGCTTCACTACGTGCGTTGTTGTTGGATATTGTTTCGTACTCTTGCTCATCAGCAGTTATGTTTTCGGTTGTATTTATATAAACCCCTTTACTCATATTTCTATCTGTTGGTTTGGCCAATTCTTGATAGGAAGAACTATTAGAATCTTTCGGGGCAATGTAATCAGCGTAACCTTCCGTAGATAGCGTGACTGCCGACGTGGTGTCATTCCGCGCTCTAGCCATGGTAGCATGATGTGTTGATTGGTCTGGTTGATCCATTTGGGGCGAGTTAGTAGAATTGCCTCTGATACACGAAAAATCATAACAAATAAGAATTATGAAGTTTGTTTATTACTATTTCCTAATCATATATTTCGATCCAATGTTACACTCAAGCCGATGCTATTCCACACTATTAGTCATACAATTGCGTAATGATGTATATAGGCAAGTAGGGGTGTATGTATCCTGAATAGGCTTTCTTATTTTGCATCTAAAAGCTGTGAACGTTGCTCTGATAATAGATAATGACTTGAGACGGGTTATAAGCCATAAATGGCTGAAAACCGTTCAGAACTGACCAAGATATGAGGAAACACAGGCCAAGTCCGGGGCTTTTTCAGACTACAGGGTGACCCAGAAAATGCAAAAACCTCCCATGACAACATCTACTTTTTGTGAAGTCGACTTGACGATAAAGTCTATAATATTGCCATGACGACATTCACTTTTTATGAAGTCAACTTGGCAAGATAATCTATCTCACCATGACAACATCTACTTTTCGTGAAGTCGAAAAGTAAGCATTTTAGCTTGATAAAACATGAGCGCTTTCAGTAAAACAGGCATAACTTCTCTTAGGAATACTAGTAATCAATTTGATTTATTGATATTCTCTAATAAGCAGCAGAGTATGTTTGGTAAATAAATGCTTTACTGAACTTTTAAGTGTCATTTATTTGTTTTGAAAAACATCACCAATCTCGGTCAATAGGGAAGTACGCAGCTAAAATGCATACTTTACATTTGTTTGGTCAAGTATTCCGTGGACAGCTTGCAAAATGAGTACCTTTATTAAAATAGACATAATTTCTCTTAGCAATGCTCAATTTGTGTCATTCCTTTTTCCTAATAAGCAGGAGAGAATGCTTGTTAAATATATGCTTTACTGAACTCTCGAGTGTCATTTGTTTGTTTTTTAAAACATCACCAATCCGGGTAAACTTCTTTTTGACTCACCCTGTACAACTCCAAGTAAGTTAAGCTTACCTTCTGATGAACAACAACGCCAGGCCCATTACAGCTATCCCTAGAAGTCCGACAGTGACACTTAAACTGATAGTAATGATGTTTGCTGTAGAACAATGACAAACATGAACAGTACCAGTCGAGATTGATAAACCTCCCGATAGACCTATGCAGACATGAAGGAATTGCTCAAAATGAAGCACAGGGAGAGAACATTGCCACTGATATACTAAACATCATTATAATATTCCTCCAGATATATTTGTAATTTGTCCCCCCTCCCCTGCAGCAGTATTGGGTAAATAAGTATCAACAGCTAGATCCTTTAACTTGATGTGGTGAGCTGTCGCTTTACGCTTTGCTTCTTAGGGTGATACATGAGTGGAACATCGGTACAGCAGCCAAGATAATATTCTCGTATCGCAAAACCTTGCGCAAAACATTTTGGACTATCACCATTCCTAAAAATTGAACCACTGTACAACTTACGCGCTAAATTCTCACAATCCATGCGCACATAATTTTGGAGTGATTAGTGATAGAACAGTACCATAGACGGTAAATGATTGTAGGCCTACCAACAATTACAGAATAAAGAATAATTCCCGTTGTTAACACGCTAGTCGCTCCATTATTGTAAGTTTGAAAACAAATATGGGGATCAGACTCAGACTCAGACTCAGACTCAGACTCTTAATCAATTCAAATCATCTCTGAAAACATATCTCTTTGAAATGGCATTTTGTAACATTTAATTTTATTTTTGTATCTTTAGTTTCCTGGTATATTGTGTCTTTCATATGTTTTGCTCTGTTTTTTGTTGTTTTCTTTTGTTTTGTAAGCGCTATGGGACTTCGGTGTAAAGCGCTATACAAGAGTCGTTGTATTATTATTATTATTATTATTATCAACAACGCGCAATAAACGTGATGCTTGTAACACTTTATACTTAATACATCTTTGACCGACGACCTTGGTAGAACAGTTAATCCAGGGTATCGTAATAACTGTCGCCACACTCTAGCCCATCATAGTAAGCCGAAATTATAATATAATACCTACCAGATAAAAGCGGACGTATTTGTGTAAATATATACAATATGTTTCATAGTATAGGCCAGGTCCAACCAACACCTTTGCGCGTACCCAACACTAATGTTAGTTCCGAAGTTTTTGTAAAGTAATACACTCGTCCAAAGAAGTTCCTTGCCACTTAGTAAAGTCCAAATATTTCAAATTAATATTTAATAGAATATATATAATGGCAAGGTCTGTGGAAGAAGATTGCCAACAATTTGGATAATCCCTCCATTCAAATGTTAATGTGAATGATTGAACACAATATGAACCTTACCATTGCTTAATGAATGTGCTCAGCCAGGCATGAATGCGTACATCTTAATTTCATACAGACATGATAGAGAATTATTGTCTGCTTATTTTGACTTGCAATTGTTTAATTTATATTAAATATTTATGTGAAATATTCGAACTTCAATATTTGAACTTCAATGAGTGGCAAGGAACTTCTTTGGACGAGTGTAGGTACATCCGTCATATTGGTAAAATTAATGAGGGTGACGTTGCATTGCGTACGGCAATCTTCTAAGAATAGTTGGTGTGTCGTATAAAAACCTAAACAACACTATATAATGGAAACTTTACACAATCCTAAATTATTTTTTCTTTCAGTCTACTACCTCCAGAAACTGTCTGCACGGTTTGTTTTGCACTGTAAGGTCCGCTTCCAACTGTTGTCAATGCTCGCACCCGAAACTCATAAAACGTTTCGTGTTTCACTCCCTTAAATATCACGGTCGATACCTGGATGGGTATTGCATCGTGTATTGCGTAAGCTTCTCCGAATTCGTACTCGTACATGATGATTTCTCCATTCCTATTTTCAACCGGTGGTGGATTCCATGTAAACATAATCTGTCCTGTGTGTGAATTATCGTGTTCAATGTTGGTCGGAGCTGCATTAGGTTCTTAAGTGAACGGGAAGGAGAAACTATTAGTTAACGCACAATTACAGAAACTTCATCATTTCAGCCAGAAACGAAAACGAGAATTAAAATCTAAAATTAAGAATGAAGGTTTTGCATTTTTGATCACTCTTGTGTATCCGTAGTATATTTCAATATATACTTGTTCAACGATGTGCCAAATCTGAATGTAATACAATTCCTACTTTATTTGTTTTATCGGTGAGTGCCCCTATAAATATATTGAGTTTTTCAGTGGCGTATCCAGGGGGGCCCAGCAGGCCATGCCCCCCCCCCCCCCCCCCCCCATTGAAAAAAAGTTTTAAAAAAAGGAGGATGAGGAGAAGGAGGAAGAGGATAAGAAGGAGGAAGAGGGTAAGATGGAGAAAGAGAAGGAGGTAGGGGAGGAGGAAGGATAGGGACATATGCGGCGCAAATGGGGGGGGGGGGGGGGGGGGTTACGAGGTCACGTCCCCGTAATTTTAACATGAGGGACGTTAAAAACGTTAAAGGCCTATTATACTAGAGCTTTTTAGTGTTAAAAATGCCAATTTTTACGAGCCTTGCACGTATTAGTTTCAATGTTTCATTATTCAAGCTTAACACGAGGGCTTCAGGAACGGTTTTTTCTGGACCATTTTAGTTAAAAAACTGGTGTGTTTTTTGCTCGATTCGCGCTCGCTTTTTCAACAGGTTTCAATATTATAACGGGTCTCAAAACACACCAAATATTCTAAATATTATGTGTGGACGTTAAACGTCATACTGTTATAAATGTCAATATAAATGTTTGCGTACATCGCGCGCATTAGTTTGAATGTTTCATTATTCAAGCTTAACAAGATGGCATCCGCGAAAGCAGGTTTTAACCTTATTATGGCCCTCAACAAATATTTTAAATATTATGTTGGGGACGTTAAAACGTTATTCTGGACCAATTTAAGTGTTAGAAATGTCAATGTGTGCGTACTTCGCGCATTAGTTTCAATGTTTCATTATTAAAGCTTGAATAATATTTTCTGCAGGAGTTAACATTATATTGGCCCTCAGACCCACCAAAAACATCACCCTGGACCAAAGTTTTAATGCAAAAACCGCACCAAATATTCTAAATATTATGTGTGGGGGACGTTATTATTATTATCAATTATCATACTTGAACATTAGTGTTAAAAATGCATTATTAATTTTTAATATTTCATTATTTAAGCTGAACAAGGTTGCTTCAGGACAGTTTTCCATGGCCATTTTAGTTAAAACTCAACAATTTTGCGCGCTCCGCGCACATATTTTCAACAGGTTTTAACATTATAATGGCCCTCAAACTATACCAAATATTCTAAATATTATGTGGGGGAGGTTAAAAGCATCATACTGAACCATTTAAGTGTTATAAATTTAATGCCAATTTGTGCGCGCTTCGCGCATATTAATTTCAATATTTCATTATTTAAGCTTAACAACGTGGCTGCAGGACAGTTTTCCATGACTAATTACAGGTTTTGACATTATAATTACCCTCAAGCCACACCAAAAATTATAAATATTATGTGGGGGACGTTATTATCATACTGAACCATTGGTGTTAGAAATGCAATTTTTTGCGACCTTCGCGCGCGTATTATTTTCAATATTTCATTATTGAAGCATAACAAGATGGCTTCAGGACAGTTTTTCATGACCATTTTAGTTCAAAAAATAGAAATTTTGCACGATCCGCGCGCATGTTTTCTGTACCTCATACTGTACCTTCTTAGTGTTAAAATCACAATTTTTGGTTCAACGTTTCAATATTTAAGATCAACAAGATGGCTTTTTTGCCAGCCCCCCCCCCCCCCCCCCCAGCCCCCCCCCCCCCCCCACCCCCACCCCCCATCAAAACAGTCCTGGATACGCCATTGGAGTTTCTTTGGATTGAGCGGAGTAGTTTGTATCATATAATATACCAGGGACCCGTTTCATAAAGCTTTCTCTTAAGATTAATCTTAAATCTGATATTAAGATTGATTGTGATAAGATCAATCTTATATAAAGATTGATCTTAAAATGGCTTTCATAAAATCAATCTTAGGATAAGATTGATTACTGTAAAATCAATCTTAAATAATTATGAAATTTTAAAGTTAATATTCATGAACAAGGCTGAGTGAGTGATTATGTGACCTTTGACCTTGTTGCTCTTTTTCTTTGCTCAAGAAGTCACTTTTTGAATTTTGTGAATGCTGTAATTATTAAACTATTAATCGAATGCATGTAAAAGTATACATTTTTGGAAGGGATTTGGGTCAGAGAATCTATTTTTGGCATCAATTTTGACAAAAAGCGTTGATTTTTTGAGAAAATCACAAAAAATCACTTTTTTGACCAAATTTATTTGGGACAAGCTAACAAAATTATTTTTGAGTAAAAAATGCCCAAAATTGCTTGATTATACTATTAAGACACTAATCTAGTGCCAATTTTCTCATTTTTTCTTCTAAAGCTGTATTTTTGAAATTTTGACCAAAAATGGCCAAAAAAGTGACAAAAATCACATATTTGGCAATTTTGGTCAAAATTTCAAAAAATACAGCATTAAAAGAAAAAATGAGAAAATCGGCACTAGATTAGTGTCTTAACCCTAACCCCGGTTTATGATTTTTGACCGGGATCACAATTTTCGAGGAAAAAACACCAACTAAATCTCCGGAACCTGCCGGGATTCGATCCGGAGACCCTCCGTTCTCAAGCCCCACCTTCCCACCACTAAGCCACGGCCCTCAGCTACACATTCGTGCAGTATACTGCACTCATTATATAGGCTCGGTTGACTACGTCATCGAAAACCGACGGCGCATGCGTTTGGAGAGGGACTTTGGATTAGCATTTTTTAGCACTCAGGGGGGTTAGGGTTAATAGTATAATCAAGCAATTTTCGTTTTATTAAAAATTAATATGACAGATTCTTCGAAAAGAAATTGGTCAAAAAAGTGATTTTGTTGTTGTGATTTTCTCAAAACAACAATATTTTTGGTTAAAATTTACATAGCGTTTTGGGTATACACTGTTTAGGGTGTATTAGGCAGTGGCGGATAAGGGGGGGGGGGGCGTCGTCCCCAAGGGTGGTCACCTTGGTATTTCGATTTCAACCATGCGATTTTTATTTGTGGTCGGTTTCGACCATGCGATTTGCAATTTGGACCATGCAATTTTTTTGGCCGGTTAAGTTGACCGGTTTAGTTGTAGTTGACAACCACATCGCTACCCCCCCCCCCCCCCCCCCCCCCATCCCCACTTATCAGGATTTCACAAGCTGGCGGTCAAACATGTGGGGTGGGGCTCCTTTTACAATTTTTTTACCTTTCCTGGAGAAAAAAACAGGGCTTGGTCAGCCCCCGTAAATTTTAATCCTGGAACCAGTGGCGGCACCAACCTCATAATTTTTATTTTGGGGGGAGAGGGGCAAAAACGAGAGCAAGAATTATTTTTAGAGGGGCATGAAGAAGAAAAAAAATTACGCGTAAATTGTCAAATTTCGTCTTATAGTAACTAATTTGGTATGAAAATGCGCACTTGAGCGGATAATTAGCTGTTTTATGATAAAACATTTGGTCTAATTAAAGCTAATTTAGTGAGAAAATGTGCGCACAGCGCGGAAAACAAAATCTTTTTATGCTAAAATTTTCTATTTTTTTCTAATTTTAACTCTCTTTTTTTTTGGGGGGGGGGGGGCAAAGTGGGGATGCCCCCCTTGCCCCCCTGTAGTGCTGCCACTGCCCGGGACCACCACTGTTAGGTATACACTCCACACCCGAACAGGGTGGTATACTCGCCCACAACAAGCAACCTCGTAAAATGCAAAACAAGGTGTATACCCAATTTTGTGAATATGAGAATAGAATAGAATTTTACTTATGATATAATTATCGCGCCAAAATCAAAAAACTTTACTTTGAAGCTATTTGAGATGGCGGTTTTGTATTGTTGAGAGATCGTGGATGTATATTATTGAACGCAGGCTATAGCCTTGTACACAACTAAATTCAAATAGTAGTTTTTACTGATTTTTAAGGTGCAACGATGAAATTCAAAGCTCGGTGCAATACCTTACCCCTCATGGCCATGCTCATTCATGGACAACTGATGTAAATATTTACTGCCTATTACGTGATAAAGATTTTACATTTTTTGGGGAAGGGTGTGCCGCCCAGGGTCTCAAAAAGGGAGGCTTCAGAACTGAACTGAGAGAATTTTATGACGAATAAGAACTGATTTTCTCAAAAAAACTGGTTTATTTTCAATTTGATTAGTAAGAATGCACATTTTTGGGGGTATTAGAAAGCAAATTTTAAAACCAATTGGGGCTTTGGTACGAAATGTTGTCACAATTTTGGAATTTTCATTAAAATGGGGGGGGGGGGGAGGGATCTTAAGAACTGATGCAGGCTCAACATGCTCAAAGGGGGTTGGGGCCCGGGGGGGGGGGGGGGCACGGACATTGGAAAAGGGTATAAGTATGTGCCGCGCTGAAGACCCCCCCTTTTTCACCCTCTGCTGCTAGCTCTTATGACCCCCTTTTGAGCCTGCATCAGTTCTTAAGACCCCAATTAATGAAAATTCAATAATCTCGAAATTTTGCGTTCCAAAGCCCCAATTCTTCGAAAATGTTGCGTTCTAAAACAAAAAAACCAACAAAAAAAACATTGAAAATTTGCGTTCTTGCTAATCAAAATTGAACTATAGGCCAGTTCTCAAAACCTACTTTTTTCAATTCCTAAGACCCCCATTTTTCGTCATAAAATCCACTCAGTTCAGTTCTCGAGACCCCCCTTTTTGAGACCCTGGGCGGCAACACCCTACCAAAAAAAGTTGAGTGGGGTCGTAAGGGCTAGCAGAAGAGGGTGAAAAAGGGGATCTTCAGGATGGCATATCCTATACCCCTTTCCAATGTCAGTACTCCCCCCCCCCCCCCCCCCCTGGAATTTTCTTATATATTCGACAGATGTTGCTCAAATTTCTGTGAAAAACGGCAAAATAAGGATTTTAGACCCATAAATTTACCAAAAATGGCTTTGGAAAAGGGGATTCATTTTACCAGAGAATGGGCCCTATTTGGCGCCACTGCCACGTAACCTGATATCCACTAAAGTACCCCCCGGCACTATAATCGGCCTCTTAGGCCTCTTATGTTGAACTTCAATGGCATATAAATAAGTCAAAGTTCTTAAAATTGAACTGAAATGTCTGATCAGAACAAATTAAATTAATGTCAGGCAATGTTGACATAAAAGCCACAATGTTGTCCCCTCACCAAATTCACTCTGAAGCCCCATCTTTGATACACACCCTGTACAAATAAGTTGAGTGCTCCCCTCCCCCGTTACACAACCCCTTCAAATTTTATTTTTAGAACTGATGGCACTTAGTGGCATTGCTTAGGGTGGGGGGGGGGGGGGGGGGGGGGGAGCAAATCAACAAGACTTTGTCAAGTTGCCGCCCATGGGGCACTAAAGTTAATTTTGCAGGTTGTTTATCATCAAGGGTCTCAAAAATTCGGTCTTCGGAGTGGTTTTTTCACGAAAAATAGGGTCTTAGGAACTTAACGATATTCTCCAAAAAGTATGGTTTTAAGAACCGACACCCCCCCCCTAAATGTCTTTAGTAAGAAGGGCAATTTTTTCAAAATTGTGATTTAACGTTGAATATTTTTCAAACAATTGGGACTTTCGAAACTTTCAATAAAATGGGGACGGGGTCTTAAGATCTGATGCAGGTTCAGAATGGGGGAGGGGGGGGGGGTAAGAGAAGAGCAGAAGCCCCCCGCCCCCACATGTCCCCTAAATTGAATGAATGCTGTCTGTGGCGCCGTAACCAGAGGGGGGGGGGGGGGACCAAGTCCACAACCACACACCCTTTAACCCCCTCCCCCTCCATCCATTATGGAAAACCTAGCTACGCCACTGAATTTAAAATACTGAGTCTTAAAATATATATTTCAGGGGTCAAGTTTTGCACTATCACCATGTAAGCACAAGAAAGACCTAAGTCATTCACCAATTATCACACAATTTTGTAAGATATCGTTATTAGGCCAAACAAAGAAGAAGGTTTGTCTCAGAAGCCCGCCCGCATTGGTATGTGAAATGAGCTACGGCGCGTACATGGTCTATGGGCTACGGCCTAAAAAAGGTTCTCTGTAAGCTTGGATTAGCAAATTAAAAAATGATTATAGCATACCTCATAGCCTATTTTCTAAAAATCGCACAGCACTTACAAGTAGCTTATTTGCAAAATGTTTCTGGGACAAACCTCTCATCTTTGTTTGGCCTTATTACAACATCCTTACGTGTCAATAAACAATATGTTGCTAAAATCATTAAGATCATTGTTAAATGGCATTATAATTGATTTGAAAATAATCTCAGCCAACTATCCATTTCTCATGTTTATAGAAATCCTGTATAAAACATATGACTCCAAACTGAACTGAAAAAATCACTAAAAAAAGTACTAGGCTTGTTAGGGTTAATGAGCAATTTTTTGAAATTTTTTTTTCTTCAAAATTTTTCTAAGTTTCGTTAATATAACCCTAACACTACCATATACCCCAAAATACCACGACTGGGCACGTTGGTACCACCCGGCGTGGAAGTTTTTTGATGAAAAAATGGACCCAATACATACAGTCTGGGCTATACACTGCCCAGAACTGTGTGCCAGAGCCGTGGTGAAGTGTGGAATGCCTCGCTTGTGGTGCGAGAGGTCCCTGGATCAAATCCCGGGGGATCGGGGGGATATTTTGGTCGATTTTCCGCGTTGAAAGAAAAAAATTCTGGAAAAAAGTGGGGGGGGGGGCTTGTTAGGGTAAGAATAAGAAAATGTCCGCAAGCGCAGAAAAATGGCATTTACCATGTTTACACTCCAAAATAGCCTCTAAAATCACCCAATCACCACCATCTTTATAGTTTAAAAAAGGTTACACCCCCTGTTTAAGAATACAATGTTAAATAGCCGGGGGGGGTGGGGGGGGGGAGGGGTGGCATGCTTTATTTTCACCAAACTTGCAACTAAATTGACAGTGTTTTAGTTTTACTTTCACCAAGTTACAATCATGTTTATAAATGATTCGGGAAGCCTTAAAATATCTCAAAATTTGAGTGAATAAATAATCAACAATGTTTAGGTACCGTTCATTATTTATGCTGGAGGGTGGCTGGGTAAACGTAGCTTTCATGTTGAAATAGTGGGGGGGGGGGGGGGGGGGGCAATTACAATGGTATGACGTCCATATGTTCTGTGTAAAAAACTATCACCAACAATTGATGATTTTATGAGATTTAAAAGAGATTATTTGGAATCTACCATTTTTACAAAAGATTCCATAATGCTCCATAAATCCTGTCAGAAATGTTCGATTTTTGAATTTCAAAACTTCTAAAAAAACTCAAAATATAGATGTAGATCTTAGAATCATAAGCACTTTGACCAATTACAATGGTCTTCAAAGTTAAATACATGCACCTTTCTTGGTATTAATCATTCTGGGACATATAATATGTAAACATTTATAGTTTTTGCTAAAGGACAATTCCAAATGTGGCGTACGGTCCCCGGGGG
>CM069442.1:26404697-26760982 GCA_035610835.1 Ophiura sarsii
GTTTCAAAAGTGATACTCATCCCTATTGAAAAACACGAATCTGATCATTCTAAACAGTAATGCAAACTTCTTTCTATAGGATGATTGTCACTTTTGAAACTGGACCCACGACCATTGAAATGACAATAACTTCGCATCATATCGGACTGGCCTTTACAATAAAGAATTACGGTCCAATATCTAGAATTTGAGTAAAATCACTTTTTCATAATCAATATTTATGTGTGATTTATGACCAGATTTATGCCTCAAAATCATTTTATTTTCAAAATCAAGATTGATTTTCATGGGAATAAGACTTTCCTCAACCAATATTTTCCATTTTTGAAAAGATTGTACAAATATTAATCACACAATCGTAATTTTAAAACCAGTAGTTTTGCCTATCGCAAAACGTCACTTGATTTTTTTCGGTTTCTGTGGACGAGAAAATAAAGCGCTTTTGAGTGACCGGACAACTGACTGGTATGACATACTTACCAACTTCCCGTTGGGCCTGCTTGTTGCTCTTTCCGTAGTCAATGTGGAATACGAAATATCACAGTATTTTGTTTAATTTTGTGGGTTCATGCTTGCAGAAATTGAATTTGCTCCATGCGAAATTGTATACGACGGGTGTAGCAAGACATCGCTGACAATCGATAAAAACGTCTTATTCGATTTCAGTGCAAAGAAAGGGTTGTATTATTAGTGAACAACTCCTTCACGAATCACATCATGCAAATATTCCAACAATATTTGACATCAATCATATTTTCAGTTGTAATTAGAACATTAAACACAACACATTACCTGTGCATGCAATGTCGATAGAAATGGTCAATGATTTTAAAGATGCTTAAAAAAAGACTATTGCGTTCAAAACTTGAAATCTATTAAGTTTTCGAAATGGCATGTAATTTCCGGGTACAAATTATCATCCAGGACATCCTGGATACTAGCATGACTAGTAACTATGTATAATTTCTATAGCCATGATAGCAGTGTATTAATTTGGTAGCACCTTACAAACCTTGGCATTGTGGTCCAGAATAGCCACCTGTGCATGTGCTCGTGCAGCCTCTTGCAGGATCACAATCACCGCTAGAACAATGGCAGATGTGCTGGCAATCATTGCCATAATAACCGCTAGGGCAATCTGGGAATTTGATGACATACGGTACAAAACGAATTCAGTTTACACATTATTAGATGAAGGCGCTGAAGTTCTCGAGGTAGAAGTGAATGTTAGTGCGTCCATGTTACCTTTAATATAAATTTAATAAGTGTTACCCTGTTATGGAAATAGTGGGCATACAAATCATAGTCCTATATAACACTGTAGATGTATTCTTAAAATGAATCAATGCCAGTTGTCCTCATCAGATTAATTGGTATAGCCCTAAAAAGTAAACCGAGTTTTAATACTGTGAACTGAAATAAAGGCAATGTGCAAATTACAAAAAATTTACATTGATCGTTACCTTGGTCGCAGGTGTCACCAGTAAACCCCGCAATACATGAGCAGCCTACGGGATCAGGAACGCAGAAATGCTTGTTCTTGCAATTGCCACCATAGCTGCATATTATTGTGCAATCAGCTCCCCAATGATTGTTACCACAGTCTGTCATAACGAGATAACGACATCGCCATTATTACTCAGTTTGATTATAGGCTGGTATTGACTGCGTATCATCATGTATTTTGCTACTATGGCCATATTATAATATGGTCGTGTAATAAAGGACTGCTTTCTGACAATCACATACACAACATAATATTCATTCTATTTTACAAGCCAGCATTATATGTCCGAATGTAATACATCCGAATGTAAGACTATATTCACAATGAATTTAAACACGAGCTATACTGGTGAACGGATCATATTCAATGGGTATTTGATCCATTTGACTAAATACTACTGTTAAAATAGTAATATTTAGTGAAATGGATATATGCAACAATATGCTATGGTTTCACAAATGCATTCGTCGGCGATTTGTTAACACAGGAGCTTGTATGATGGTGATTGGGCGATGGTGTTTTTTCAGTTCCGGTTTTCTGTAATTGTAGTTTAACCTCATTCTTTTCCCTCAATCTTTATTCAGCAGTTTTAGGCATATTATGCGATATTTTCCATAGGACGCACTCTATCCTTGATTTTATTGGTGAAAGCAGACTTTCATATTCTGAGTAACAGAGCGATACGATTCCTAACTACTAAAAAATCATGGTTTTAAAGAGTGAAATAAACTATCAGGCTGCTTGATTTCACGACTCCCACATTTTCCATGTAAATAAAACATAACCACCCCAGAATATTGCAGACCCCCACCCCCTAACGAAGAAAACAGCCCCCCCCCCCCCCCACCCAAAAAAATAAAATAAATAAAAATTAAAAATTAAAAAAAAAATTCACGCCAATTTGGAACTGATTATGAAATCGAAAAAGTGACGCTTTCTGATACCGCCCATGCTTATCGCGAAATGAACCGCGGGCCCGTTTGACGTTACAGGTTTGCCGCCGGATTTGTATACGTTTTTGCGTCAATGTATGACCGCCTACCAGAAAAGTACGTTTGGATTGGACTCATTCCGTATGATTTCTATTATATTTCGATCCATTTCGACTGATTTCGATCCATTTCGACACATTTCTAATCACTTCGATGTGTTACAGAGTACCTATTAATTGGACACACCCATCTATTGGAAAGCATTTACTCGTACATGCTCAATAGGATCTAGGCGCGAGCATATGTCACCAATGATGGTTTAATTCTCGACACGAAATATTAATAATTATGATATAATCGTTTTCGAAATATAAATTAAAATAAATTTACTACCTGTTTGACACTTGGCACCCATAAATCCAGGTGGACAGACACACTTTCCTGTCTCTTCATGACAAACACCTCCATTGTAACACGTCACGCAATCAAGCTCACAAGATGGTCCGTATTTACTTGATGGGCATACTGAGACGGGAAAACAATGATATGTATTATATTACTGTATTGATGTGTCTTTCTTTTTGAACCTAGGATAAAAATGAGGGTACACATATTATCTCAAACTCACGTTACGACTGTTATTCGGTTTAACTGCAAAAATTAAAAATACAGATACGGAATCATGCTATACGTATTCGAAATAAGCCTTTTAAGACTTACGTCGTCATTCAGAAATCCATTTCGAACATTACTAACGTTACCTCTCACAATGAGAATTATAATCGCATGCAAACCATCTTCACGATGTCCATCCTCATAACACTCGTATATGCCTTCATCCGCCTTTCTCACATTTACCAGATGTATCTCTGTTTTATCATCCCAGTCATCGACAGCCTCACTTCCGTTGTGTCGCCATATTAAGTTGGAAGTTGGAACAGTAGTAGTAACCGCTAATGTTATCACATCACCAATACTTGCTGATTGTGTGTAACGCACAGGTATAACATTTGCTGTAAAATGAAAGGTAATGGGTTATTCAATTATTGTCCACCTTGATCCTCATATTCTTTATTGTAAAGGCCAGTCCGACATGATACGCTCACATTTTGTTGCCGAAATATTTGTAGTTAAGGATTTGTAAAAAGTGATCTTTAGGTCCCATAATATACCTGCAGATATTGGAACGTTAAAGTTGCCAGTGTCGGTCGATACTGGGACGATTTTACAGTTCCAGTAACGGTCGATACTTGATACCAGTGATACTAACTTGGCCAATTATTAAACGATACTGGTACATAATTATTTTCCACTATCTCCCGATACTGGCACATTTTATATTAGCCATTAGCACCCGATACTGGAACACTGACTTTGTCGACAGATGGGAGTTCCAGTATCGGACGATACTAGTACAGTCCAGAATCTGGTATCTATATTCCCTTTTGCCAAGGTTTATTATTCTAATTCAGCATATTATAGTACAATGGAAATAGGAAAAATCGGTTATTGGTTTTACCATATACAAAACAGAATTTTTTAGAAACCTTTCACAACTTTCAAGTTCTATTTCAATGATAACTGAACCAATACTAGACATGTTTGTACTTATTATGATTTCGCATGGCGATTCCAAATATGGTAATGAAATTTAGTCAATTTGATATGTTTGAAACATTTTGTGAAATGTTGGAATGTCGTCTGCAGACGCCTGCCGCGTGGAAAGCGTTAATTTGGCACGATTCATATACAATTCAATCGATATGACAAAATGAGTTTTCTTACCGTTTGTAGCCGTTTTTATTGTCGTTATTTGCAATGTTACTCCATCGTACACTGCTTTGATGTAAAAGACGCCGACACTTTCTTTCTTTTCGTTCACACCTTTAGGTACAACCTGCATTCGCCTGTACGTATCGTGATTACCATAACCCGCATATGTTCCAAGTGGGAAACCAGAAGTTAATGGAAACACCTCACCGCCCGTTGGATCAACCACTTCCTCCCCTACATCGCCAGTCCCTGTGTCACTGGTCCTTCCAACATTAAATGTCGCGGATTTGTAATCTACTGACACATATCCGAAGAATGTTTCATCATTACTATTGCCCAAATCAACAAACCGTGATGATTGGAATACCGTTAAGTCAATTTTGTGTACTGTAATAAAGATGGAATTTCATCAGATTGTATTATTTCAACTTAATAGTAACCATGGGTGCATATGCACGTGCATTATATTTAACGTTTATGAATAGTTTCAGTTTTAAGTTACTTATTAGAAAGTTACATTATCAATGGTGTTGTTTAAAATTGTTTTTGCTGTGTAAATTGGGCATCGGTAACAAATCAAAAGACGTGATCATTTATGAACCAAGGACCATTTTCCCAAGATAATAGATATACCATTTTTGTAACAGAGATAATTTAAACAGTAGTTTTTAAATGTAAACAACTGTTTCAAAATACCCGGCTAAAAACAGGATATTTGACGAACGCCATTTGTTAAGCAGGGTAGGCCTACTTGAGGAAAGGAATGAACTAGAACAAAAAACAAACAAAAAAACAACTATCTAAGAGATGCCGTTTAACCATGTATCTTATTTACAGTTACACATGTTATGATACAATAGAAGGAAGAAATGGAATGATTGAAAATAAAGTCAAATATTGTCAATACTGTTACATTGGTCAATACAAAAAGCTGTGAGGTAATCGAACATGTTATAGTACAGACCTTCTGACTTTGATCTGGTGTGATACGATGCCAAACAGACGAGAACGTGCAAACACGTTTGGAGATTCATCGTTCATCAGTTTAAAATATTATATCGCACCATACCATACTGAGATCCAGAGCTAGATGTTAGATATGTTTTAAATCGTGTGCACTTTGTAATATAACAACAAATACACGCTATTTCGATACAGATCATACAAAGTATATTGACATTGATAAGAATGGCTTATTATTATGATTAGTATTACATTGTTAACGAGTCAGGGGACTACCCCGTCAGTTCACCTGTAATGGTATCACCTGTACCTTGAACTTGAAATCAGTATCCGTACACCTAATGGATATTCATCAATGAAAAATCATGTCCTTGCATGCTATGTCTGATTGTGCTGTGACGTTAATTATATTATTAATTTCATAGCAGTTCTTAATATTTATGCTCAATGTAAATACGCATTTTAAAAATGTAAATTTACGTTCCAACGCACATAGATCACGAGGTGAGGATGCAATATCTATCTCTACGTAGTTCGGTTTCTATTCTTTACTGTAAGTCGGATTATCCACATTCTCTTCACAAAGTCCCTCATGATTTGCTTAGCTTTTAGAGTTATATCGCTTTAATCATGACAACAAATAGTCTTGAGCCAAATCAATACGAATAAGGGCTTCAGTCTTTAATCTAGACTTTTCTATGGCGCCAGAGTACTATTTAATTATTGTTTACCCCAAGAACCCAAGGAGCCTGTCCCAATTAAATTATGGTGCCTGGATTTACAACCCTGATAGCACACTGAAGTCGGCCCGACGTCGCGATATAGTCGGCAGTTGAAGTCGGCCGGACGTTGGCTCTACAGTCGGCTGCTCACGCGGCCTACGTCGGGCCGACGACGTCCAATGGAGGTTGTGCCGACCTCGGGCCGACTTCCAGCTGACGCTGACCTGCCGACTGCAATGCACCGTCGGCCCGACCATATATAAGCAACGTCAGGCCGCGGTCCGTTGGACGTACCTCCGACTAATTGCCGATTTCGGGCCGACTATTTTCCTACGGTTTTAAGCTACGCTAGCGCTAAGCCGCGGTCCGTTGGACGTACTTCCGACTTATTGCCGACTTCGGGCCGACTTGTTTCCTACAGTTATTTTGACATAAAAGAAAATGTACACCTATAAATCGACACTACAAATATACTAAAAAAAAATCATATTTTCCCATTTTGTTATTTGGAACAAATCTGGAAAAACGACATACTGTCGTCTGCAGTCGTCTTCCGCGTGGAAAGTATGAACAACTATCACAAAACTATCACAATATGAGTAACGTAAAATCTCGTTTTTGAACAAACTACCTTGACTCTTTCCACGCAAATTAATGATGGATATTTTTGAAAAATTGGCCCGACCATATTCCGACTATCGGCCGACTTAAGCTATGGTCAGTTGAACCATTCTCCGACTAATTGCCGACCGTTCTGCCGACTTTAGCTATAGTTATTTTTAATGAAAAAGAAAACGTACCATACCGTAACAAATCTCATCTCTTTTAATTATTCCCAGCTATTCAGAATCTATTTTGATGCAAAACGTACCGAAACAAATCTCATCTCCTTGGATAATTCTCAGCTATTCCTCACGATTCATTATCTGATGACTTGCAATTCAATTCCAATAACATCTGTGACCATGCAGTGTCGGCGTATGCTGAAAAATCACGATGTACAAGACATATCCGCGATTTCTGATAGAATATAACACGACACCGGAAATCGCGGGTATCCCATGCAACATCGGAAAATGCACTTCATGTGTTGAATATATTGCGATGCTGCATTATTTCCCCATCAAAATCTACCATCAAATACCATCATCTTCGCTGAATTGACATATAATTCCTTCAATTCATTTCGGAGAACAACACGAAGTATCGCTAACGTGTGCTACAAAATGGCGACCAACTGCACGTGGTAAAGTGAGTGTATGATTTGATACGCGTAATTCGTTAATTTTAATATTTATTCAATCATCAATTTGAACTTAAAATTGTTGCAGATGAAAACATCTATATCTAAATCATCAGTAATTTATTTATTACAATTATATCTTTCTCAATTATGTAGGTGACAACATTATTACAATTTTGAATTATTGAATATTTGTCTGTATACAAAAAATACGTATAGCAAGTTAACCTATCGTTGGACGTAGTTCCGACGTCGGCAAAACGTCAGTACCCCGACGAGACTTTCAGTGTATTTTTGCAACGTGGCGACCAACTGCACGTGGTAAAGTGAGTGTATGATTTGATACGCGTAATTCGTTAATTTTAATATTTATTCAATCATCAAATTGATCTTAAAATTGTTGCAGATGAAAACAATGATTATCTAAATCATCAGTAATTTATTTATTACAATTATATCTTTCTCAGTTATGTAGGCGACAAAATTATTACAATTTTGAATAATTGAATATATGTCTTTATAAAAAATAATACGTATAGCAAGTTAACCTATCGCTGGAGGTAGTTCCGACGTCGGCAAAACGTCAGTACCCCGACGAGACTTTCAGTGTATTTTTGCAACGTCGGCTCAACGTCCATATGACGTCTTAATGTGGACGTCCTTTTCAAACAGTCCACCCGACGTCCAGCCGACTTCAACATAAGGACGCCGACCTTTCCCCGACGTCGACTACCATTCCCCGACGTCGGGCCGACTTCAGTGTGCTATCAGGGAATGCACCGATGTGGTATCAAAATATCTAGTGACTGAAAATGTAATATCCAGTACGGCGATATGATCAAGCGTGCTAGTGGCCGATTGTTTATGCTCACTACTATTAGCGTTTCGGGCTGTCCACCAAATATCTTATCACATCTACATTGGTTATGTGCACCCTTCCTCGAATATGCTGTGCCGGCTTGGCATCCTGGTCTCACTGAGCGGCAGCATTTAATGATGTTGGTGTGTAGGGAATTACAGAATTATGCCCATAAAAAAGCATGTAAAATTAGTGTAGGCTATACATATGATTCGTACCAAAATGCTCTTTTAACATGTAATCAGGGTTGCACAAAGTTGTTTCTTCCCCAGGAGCAAGGTTTTGAGCTTAACATTTCCCCACCTAGGGCCTATACTTACAGGTTCGATAACAATCAGATTACAATATTGGATTAGAATTTTTGTTAGGGGAGCATGAAAAAAAAAGACTTGCGTGAAGCGCACACATCTTTTGATGCATTTTACGCTAAAACCAAAGAGGTGCAAAGCACCGCCCTCCGCGGTAACGCGGAAAGGGGGGATTCTGAGGGGGGATGTGCCCCTCTCATAATTTGAAGAAAAAACAATCAATTCTCGAACCCATTTGGTGCGATTTGGTATGTACTGTTGACCGATTTGTTTTTGTTGAAAAGCCATCACTTCATTTCTAATCAATATTGGCTTTTTATCAAAGTTAGACAGCTATTTCGTTTTATGCGAGAAAAAATGTGCATAGGCCTATATACTGATGATCTTTTTTTGATTTAAGTATAGATCAGTGGTTCCTAACCTTTTTGGCCCCACGACCCCATCAGACATTGCTGGTCACTGAGTACTGTGACCCCCAAAAGATTGCGAACAAATCAGCCCGATTGATTAAAACTGAAACTGTTTAGTGATATGATGCGAGCGTAGCGATCAGAAATGGTTGCATATTTGAACGTTTCTTTTGGCTTTTTCTAAGCCTTTTTAGAACGAAATACTAAAATTGTTCCTCAAAAAGCTATATTTATGACCCTTCGTGATCCCCTGGAAACCCCCAAACGACCCCAGGTTCCCCAGGTTACGAACCGCTGATACTATAGGTGGTTAATGGAATAGATAGAAGCTTTTTTTTAAAATAAATTATTATCACGTATAGTAAAATGAAGCTATTTCATGCAGCATTTTTACTCTTTAGGTTCGTTATATATTTATTTTTCCGACCCTGATTGTTCATACTATTTTTAGACGAATTAGGTTTAAATTCCCTCGATTGGCGCGTTGAAATTAGAAAGAATAATAATCCGCACCCCACCCGAATGAATTTAGTTCTGGGTTACCTGTTTCCTAAAAATATGAGCGCGTAGCGCGCGATTTTCTTTCTATATACTCAGTTCTGGCAATTTGAAATTGGCTTTTAGAATGATATTTTTCTGGACATATGCGCGCGTAGCACACGAAAATAAATTCTCATACTTTCATATTCATTCATACTATTTGTAACAACAATTGGATTCGATCCCCTCGACTGAAGCCTTGAAATTTGATAGAATAAAATATATAAAACCCTTTAATTCCCCGAATGATAATCAAGGGGGATGGGTGCATGGTCCCTTCTACACTGCAAAAAGGTTGCTTAAAATACGTTGCTAAAGTACTTTTATCATCCGTTGGTTGACGTGTTGATTAAAATTCATTCAATATATGTAGAAAGTTAGGCGTTGTATAAAAGTAAAAAATCCCCAGCGTTGAGCAATTCGTCGAAAACAATGTCCTTAAAATGTTGGTGGAAACTGTTTCGTAAAAACTGTTTCGTAAATGTTGCGTAAAATATTCTACTTTGGCAACTGTTGCATGAGCATTGAGGACAATCACGCAACAGTTGATGCAAGTTACGCACATGTGAATTTTAGGCAACTGTTGTCCAAAAAAGCCAATTTCGTGAGCTGTTGCATACTTGAACAACTGTTGAGTGAATATAATTGCCTAACTTTTGAGTAACTAGAATTGTTTAACTGTTGGTGAAAACATGTTATCTAACGGTGTTGGGCAAATTTTACTTAACAGTTGAGCGGTTGCATACTTGAACAACGTTGTGTAAAATGTTGAGTAAATATTTAAGCAACCTTTTTGCAGCGCAGGACCACAATAAGATTTATTCTGTCTTGGCATTCGAAACGGAATAAATCGCTAACACTGACAAAATATTTTAAAATTGCCATCCTTGTTTGACATATATTTGTTTATGAATATCATTTCAGAGGTGTTATTGCGACGTCGCTAGCGATGAATATTGAATAGTCGATTTTTATAGCCAAAAAATACACGACATGGACATATACTGAATAGTTCATGTCATGTGATCTATTTTCTACCAAAAGAATCACATAAATATGTTTATGTATTATATAATATGGACTATTCATACCTTCATACCCAGATAGCAAGAATACGTTTGGCAAACGTTTACAGTAAATAACACCTTTGATAAGAGATGTCAGATATCATATGTATAGGCCTTGTTAAGTAACATGTTAAAATAAATTACAAATTCACTACCGAAAGGGAATAGTGCATGTAGCTCTGCTGCATCGCCTAGAATTCCCATTACAAGTTACCGGTTCACTACCGGGAGGAAGTGATGTATGTAGCTCTGCTGCATCGCCCAGAATTCACATTATTTGCCTATACAAAAATGCTCAATATATAATAAAAACTTGTCACAAATAAAATACCCAACATATGGCTACATTTGATAAATTAAGCAACAGTTGCAATACAAAAATGCTCAATATATAATGAAAACAATTCACAAATTAAGCAACAGTCACAAAATGCCCAACAAATGGTTAATTAATAATACCCGACTGTTGTGTAATTAAAATTGTGCAACTGCTGAGTAACTGGAATTGTTCAACTGTTGGTGAAAACATGTTATACAAAGCGTTGGGTAAATTTTACGCAACTGTTGAGCGGTTGCATACTTCAACAACGTTGTGTAAAATGTTGAGTAAATATTTAAGCAACCTTTTTGCAATGTATGGACACGTCACTGCTAATGCCATGTCCTATCTGTCAATTTCTAGGTTAAGGGGTGCCCCCTCCAAGCTGGATTAGATCAGCCAGTCGTCGCCCCCCCCCCCCCCCCCCCCCCCCCCCCCCCACCCCCACCCCCATTTGGACACGCCACTGATATCACAAGCGGGTGTCAATATACCAATTGACCTCTGTTTTCCTTTCCTTTCCTCTTTTCTTTATCTTTCTTTCCCTTCGTTTCTCCCCTTCTTTCTTTTCTTTTTCCCATCCTTCTTTGGGGGGGGGGGGGGGGTCAAAAGCCCCCCCCCCCCCCCTCCCATGTGGCGCCGCCCCTGTCTTAGGATTCCCTAAAGTAAGTACCAAAAGACATGCAAACAGTCCAGTCCCATATCTTGTGAAGTTGTGGAATAATAACTTGACCAATGCCCACTAATAATAATTAATAAGGTTAATAAATCTTGGTGTTTTAAGCGTAATATTATTATCATCTTGTTTTGTAAACTTTGGAGTAGGTTTTTCCCATGTGTGCTTTCTGGTATGTAGGTTGTCAGTCATCTGGTCATAATAATAATAATAAAAATAATATGGAAACTTATAAAAAAGCGCCGGTATCCGCTATTAATGGCGCTCATGGACATATGCATTTACAAACAAGTTATACAGTCAATAGAGCACAAACCATGTCAGATGACCACAAAAATATAATTTAGTAAAAGTCACTTTGAATAAGTGGGGTTTTAAGTCCTTTTTGAAACTGTTTATATTGCTGTTTAATCGGATGATAGTGGGTAAATTGTTCCATATTCTTGCCGCTGCAATCCCAAAGGCTCTATTGCCACATTGCGTTTTTGTACGATTTAATTTTAAGAGACCTTGCTCTGTCGAACGAAGAGCACGCCGAGGAGGGCAAGATATACGGGGGATTTACCAAGTTGTATTTTGTAGATGAGTAGAGAGTATTTGAAGACAATGTACATCAGCTAAGACAGGGGAGATGTGGCAAGATTTCTGAGTAAAGTGCGATTAGTTTAGCTGCCATATTCTGTAACCGTTGAAGTCGAGACAATAAGAAATCAGAAATTATACCAAATAAGAGAGAGTTGCAAGTGTCAATCCTAGAAATTCCGAAGGCATTTACAATGGTTTTCGCGGCATCACAGGTAAGATGTTTACGAAACCGTCCAATGTTCCTTATTTGCGCACAATGCACATACACCCTTTGATACAGTAGACACTTGCTTCTCCATTGTTAACCGCTGCCAAACATCACTCCAAGGTTGCGGACATCTAGAGAAGGTGCATTATTTCCGACCCAACTATTATGGAAGGAATGTTGACTTTTGCCTTTTGCCTTTTGATAATGCACTTATCAATTGCAAGCCCGGCCCCGGTGACCCGGGGAATGGCGGGAACCATGCGGGGACTTTACACGAGTGTACAAAAATGATGCCCGGCTATGCGGGGGGGGGGGGGGAGATGGTGGTGTACGCGGACGTGCAAACTGTGCCCCCGCTAGCCGGGGCGTGTAGCGGAGACTAACGCTAAGGTACACAAATGTACACCCGGGCGCTTGCTATAAATAAGCTTGACGAAATAAGCCTAATAACATAGGGAACACATAGAAATGCATTCCGTTATGGTTGCAGAAAAAAATAAGCGACCTTAGGACTGTAGCCGAAAGAAATAAGCGACCTCGGGACTGTCGCCGGGTGAATACTTTGTCCTGGGAAATGGGTGGCCGGGACTGTACACTTTGTGCCGGGAAGGGGGGGGGGGGGGCTGTAGCGGGGACGTTAAAAAAAATGGTGCCCGGCCCGCGATCTTTATTACCGTAAACAACATTTGATACCTGACGGAGTAAAGTGCATAGGACATGTACATTGTACAGCAATATATTTATACAGTGAGTGAGTACGGTTAATAAATTCGCGCCCGGCCCACACGATTGTACCCGGGACGTCACATGGGCAATTTGTACGTCCCGGCCCTAATCTCCGCTGTCCCCCGGGGCCGGAGATGCAATTGATAAGTGCATAATTAGAAGCAATGATAATACATTCAGTAAATATGTGTACTATGTTTCATGTGCAATATTTGGGGGAGAGGGGTGGGGGTAGTGTGTACGGGGAGGGGTGTGTGGGGTGTGTGTAGGGGGAGGGAATTGTGGTCTTCAGGGTGGAATGTGTGTTGTATGCATGGGGGTGGGAGTTTGGTTTTATGATATTGTTGTATATATATCAAAATAGTGTTTATAGCTTGTACATTAGCTTGTTTATGATGCAAATACGATTTGGAGGTATACAAAGTGGTATTTTTTTGTACAAAAACCCATGTTTGAAACTAATAATCTAATTTTTGATTCTAAAACATTAATATTTGTAATCAGCACAAAATTCCAAAAAAAAGTAAGAGATTTTAACTTTTTGACACATTTGAGGTCAAAAGGTCAAACGATGATCTATTGTAACAAAAAACCAATAATTACAATAATTATGAAAACAAGCGTGACCACCGAAAAACAGGGTGTCACAAAAGCTAAATTTTGCATTCGTCAGACAACCTGTCAAATGAATACATACGTCGTGTATTATAATTGCCCAAAATGATCTTGGCCAAAATGATCCTCAGCACTTGGAATCTTTATAGGGAGATGTTTTGCTGGCCAAAATGATCTTCAGCATTTGGAATCTTTTATAGGGAGATGTTTTGCTGTTTTTCGTCCGTTTTCGTGACACTAAAATGGGCAATACCAGCATTCAGACCTATTTACTATGAATTTGTAGCTGAGATTCAAAGCAACGGTCGTGGACATTTTTATTAGGCTAGCTTATAGCAAGGTTACGATATAGGAGGTAGAACTTATTGAATGACCCTCGTATTTACATATTACTATCCTGAAAACCGCGGGACTACACGTCCACCGAGAAGATTTTGGTTCATGGATTCCGAATATATCTTTAATGCCACCACAAACGAAAAAGCCTTACTTTGGATGTTTGAAAGCGCTGATTTACATGAAAAGGTATGTGATACATGCATAAATATGCCCGGCGTGTGATACAGCCGTTTTATAACAGTTTTAATGCGAATGCCTTGGAATTAGGATTTAGAATCAACATTATAGCGGCTTTGATGATAAGTAAATGTATCTCTGGTCGTGTGTATCTCTGTTCAAAGTCTAGATCAAGAAACGGTGGCCATGTTTGGAATATATCATTCTTTTTGTTAATGACGTAGCCAGTCAGGAGCATTGTTATCCCCTCTCCTGGTACATATTTTCTTCAATAAAATCGTTTTGAAAAGGTTTTAATACGAATGCCTTTGAATTAAGTTTAGAATTCAAATGATAGTCGTTTTGACTAAAAGACAGTGATCAATTTAGTTTTTGTAATTCCAAATCGGAAACTATTTTCCACTTACTATACCAATGCGATATTGTTTTATCTTTTCTTTCCAACTATATTAAATGGAAACTAGCCCCACCCCTAAGAAATATTGATATAACGCCTCTAATGGTTATCTTAGGCACAAAGAATGAAGATGCTCTTGATCTGGTATTATTGTTATATAGGGCGAGAATACAAAATGCAAAACCAGATGTAGTGGCTTTTTAATATGAACTAATTGTTCATCTGCAGCTGCGCAATAAACAATAATACACTAACACAATATAGTAGTATAACAAATGGGCTAACTGGAATCGTCTGTTCGGTTGACATAATCGAAACATATTATATTGTATATATTTGGAGTCGACCGTTTCAAGTTCAATTGCATTTGTAACAATGAACATCTGCAATAATTATGTTTATTTAATCATGTATAATATGCAAAATGTATGTTAGAGTTGTATCCTGTAACTAATATGGATATAATAATAGACCTTTTCCTGACTACCCAAACCAAATGTTCAACGTGACACGCATCTTTGAGGGATCAGCATGTTTTTGCTGGGTCAACATCTCTCTCAAGAATACAGAAAGAAATGTTATAGCATGACCATGTAATTGTTTTTTTCTTAGGTTGGTCAGGTAGGGTAACTATTATATTTTATAATATTACATACAAATGTAACAACTGTGTAACATATGTATACAATTGTGTGAATGTACATGATGCTGTAACGAGAAGTGAGGATTGTTAATAAAACTATTACATTAAGCCTGGCAGTATATCATGTTTATTTTCCACTTACTCCACTTACTCCACTTAGGTAATCTAAGACCATACTCGGTAAAATCGGAGCAATTTGAGAATCTGACCCCTGTAAAAAGAATTTTAGGAATATGTTGACCTTTGACATATTATGCCCTATACCTCGAAAACTAAAAATCGGGTGGAAATACAACAATTTTCTTTTTTTGCTCCGTATGATTTCAGGAACAGTTTAGTGTGTATTACTCCATAATCTGTGCATTTTTGCAATTTGACCCCTGTAGTATTTTCAGGGGTCTAGGGGTTTAGACGTGGGTGGTCATTCTGACAACAAACGAATGATATCTTAGATGACTTAAGTAACCTTAGGGGGTCAAACCTCCTGTACTTTATTGGTTGAAATCATATGTGACAGGCTCCTAGACTACTCTGTTAAAACACTGTTTAAAATGTTAAACAACCACAAGTTAACCAGTGAATCGCTCAACGTTGTTTAACATTCTAAATAATATTGCTCAAAATTTTTAAAAGTTGATTACATGTTGAGCAACATTGTAAACAACGTTGAGCGATTCACTGGTTAACTTGTGGTTGTTTAAAATTTGAAACAAAGCTTTTAACAGTGTATGAGTGATTTCAAATGAAGACAAATCGATTAACTAATAATTTAATTCATTCATTCTTTGACCAATAACATTCGGTGGGCTTTCATATCTAAATAAATAAAATGAATATAGGCCTCGGTATAATGTTGAATGAGTTCATAAACATGATAAATGTAGACAACAAATGCAGATAGATCAAACATCTAATTCAATATTTGGATTACCTAGTATTTCAATTAAACTATCTGATTGAATAAATATGAATTGAAAGGTCAAATATATTTCGGTGTATATTTAATCACAAACACGCGTATCATTTTACACCTTACACAACAAGTTCCAAAGCAGTTGCATTAACATGTTTAATGTTAGCTGATCTTAAATCAGTAACCAGAATCAAAGAACTGCAATATACATTAAACTGACACATTCCCTCTCCAACAGTATGACACCTCATTTCATAAAATTTGAGTGGATACTCTATACTCAGTTATGATGCTTATATTGATAGCACTTAACGGGTAAAAGTTGTTTATGTAAGGGATGTAATTGATTTGTATTAATACGGGATATACCTAAACTGACTGTTTGTACCCAAAAATGTTAAACATTATATTGTGCAGAACACTATTAGGAAGCTGCCCGTCTAAGAAATACTAAGCATAGCCCATCGCACTACTACATATGTCTACTCCTACCCAACCGATTATACTGTAAGCCACACAAAACACGAATTATTCTTCAACATTTAACATATGTATATATTTGTGTTTATCGTCGTTTTTCATCATTCGCCATATTCGCTGAGACCATATGATCTCAGATACGATATAATAATAATAATAATAATAATAATAATAATAATAATACTAATAATAATAAAGCGCTGGTATCCGCCGCAAGCGACGCTCATGGCGCTTCTCTGCAAAACCAAATCAAACAACATGAACACGCATCAGAACAAAGATGAGGAGAGTCACATCAAGCAAATGCTTCAGAGTACAAATATGTTTTCATGCTGCATGACAAATTATTTAGTTGGAAAGAAAAATATTTAATTCGTCAGACAGTCTGCATGACAAATTTGTTTTTGTCAAATGACTAAGTAATGTTTTCAGTGTATTCTACCTCTCTCTCAATGCTTTTAAAAATCCACACATGTTCTTGTTCTCCAAAATGTCAACACATATTTTTGTACTTATTTGTTTCTCGACATTCACCATATGTAATCCCGTAGATACCTACAATCAAGCACCTTTTTATCTCTGATATACAGGGCGCCATCTCGCGATCAAAACGGCTTTTAAAAAAAGCTTTTAAAAAAGTTATTCTTATTAAAAGCAATTCCGAATCTCAAATATTTGCCCCAGGCAAAAGTCACACGACTCGCTACATACCCGAGTTCCGCGCACACGTATCATGAACCCCATGATGCAATACCGAAGGGTGGCTACAAACATCAAATGTGAACGAAATCCGTGTCTAGAAATATTTCTAACAGTCATTCTATGTATGTCAATGAAACCAGAGTTACAATCTGAAGCAGCATCGAATCAATTTTTAATCGAGAACCCTATGTTAAAAACATACAAAACTATAAATGAAAGCATTATTAACTTCCATTTTATGGGATAGTAATAGTGTTCACAAACGATATTTGAATCTATTTATGTTGTAACAACAGTAAAGTGCGCCGTTGGCTCAATCGGTAGAGCATTGGGTTAATGATCGAAAGGCCGGTGGTTCGAATACCACCCAGAATGCTTTTTTGTCTTCGTTAGTATCATATTAAATTTAGTAATTATATGTTTGGCTTGTTTATCGTTCCCCATAATATTTGTGAATCCAGGGACAAGATACTTTTAATTTGATTTGCAATGATTGTCTAAATTCAATAATTTGAATGCAGTTCTACTTTTACTTGTTCACGGTCAGCGTTGCGTAAATTGAATTATTGAGACCCTAGCCCCATTGTTACACAAATAATCTGGGAAAGGCCAATTGTGCCATTATGAAAAGAGTCAATCGTTTCATCATTGAATCGATATTCTGATTTCCCATGTTTAGGCCTACATGATTGTACGGTCATGTGCATGTACAACATATTAACTGTTTGTAGCTTCGTTGAAGGTCGGGCGTGGAATCAACATTAATTTCCGTGTTTTTAGAAGGTCGTATAAATCCAAAATGTACCTCAATAATGGCTGGCAAAATTAGTGTAAACTATGAATTTTTGCGCGTTTCGCACACATTTTTAAGACTGCATCAGTCAACATTATGATTTCTTGCCAGCCCCATACGAAAACCATATGAAAACAAAACCCTGCCCTGACATTTTAAAGGGGGTGGCCCAGTATCCCCCCCCCCCCCCCCCCCCCCCCCTCATTGACAAAAGAGTAAAAATAAAAATAAAAGGAGGAAGAAGGGAAGAAGGAGGAGGAGGAGGAGAAGGAAGGGTAAGGAACATATGCGGTGCATATGGGAGGGGTTACATCCCCTATAATGTTTATGTAGGCGACGACACCCCCCTAAAATAATTCTAGTATGGCGATAAAAATGTCATACTGGTCCGTCCTTAAGTATTAAAAATGCCAATGTGTGCACGCTTCGCGAGGATTAGTTTTAATATTGCAATTTTCAAGCTTAACAAGATGGCTTCACGAACGTTTTTCTGGACCATTTTAGTAAGAAAAAAATAAAATAATTGCGCGCTTCACTCGCATGATCAAAGATAATAATTGTGTCTCGACCTATCCATATACTATTCCATAGTAAGGAATACAGAGAAAAGAAGACAATGACAAAAAATAATGTTTGAAGTAAAATGATTTGGATTTGAGCATACAACCATGTTCTTGTTTTGGATGAGAGGTTCTGTATATTCAAAGTGTTTTAGGCTTTTGTATCAAACAACTTTCTCTACAATATGATAAAAATAAAGAAAAGTGTACGAGAAGAAAATGTGTGACTTTAAACAACAACAAAAATATTCCCCATGAGAGCCCCCCAGAGCCTTGGAAACGCCAGAAAACCGATAGCTCCTAGAGGCACCCCCGGGGCTCCTAAGCGGGCCTTGGACCCCACACCGATGTCACCCCCACCCCACATTTCAAAAGGGAATTGACGCCCCTGTATACAGGGTGTCCCAGAGTGATCTATACGAGGTAGTACGATTTTTCAACATTCATCATATGTAATACGTGCGTGCAGCCTATTTAGATATATTCTATCTATTAATGTTTGTAAAAATCCACACATTGTTTTGTACTTGAACATTTTCCTCCAAAATTTCAACACATATTTTTGGAAATTTTTCATCAAAATGTCAACACATATTTGTGTACTTAGTCGTTCTTCAACATTCACTTTATGCATTACGTCCCTATGTTTAGTGATGTCTACCTCTCTCTCAATGTTTTTAAAAATCCACACATGTTCTTGTACTTGGAAATTTTTCATCAACATGTCAACACATATTTTTGTACGTTTTTCAACATTCACCATATGCATTAGGTTCGTGTGTGTAGTGTATGTCTACCTCTCTCGCAATGTTGTTAAAATCCACACTAGTTCGACCCGGTGGCGTCGCTAAGTTTTTCAACTTTTAGATTTGCCGTCGAGTAAGAAAATGACAAGCGGAGGGAGAGTAAATGACCCAACTGCCATTCCAACTGTTCACCAGTCACCAAAATTTGGATATGTTTTCTAATATTTTGTATATATTAACATATCTGAACCTCGAAATCGCGTCAAGAATTGTTGACATTAGCCGACACAATGGGACCGTAGTGATTTCGCGGTTTATTATTCGGCTACGTTCTCATCCGCGCATGCACCGTGTGTTTAAATCAGCCGGTGAAATAATATTTCAGCTCAAATTGATATATTTTCTTTCTTAATCATTTTAAAGAAAAGAAATAAGAGAATCCGTAAAACACCAATCTGGTATTAAAACATTAGAAATGATGCCAATTTCGCCCATTCATTCCGTCAAATGGGAACTATTATTGCACTACATTTTCGCGGAAGTGCCGCACACGACAAAATTACCTTTGAACCAGTAAACGTGAGTTACTATAGTACATTCGTTCACTACGTCAATGCTATGAATACACGTACAATTGATGCATTAGAAGTACTATAACTTGATGTCATTGTCATTGTTTGAGCAATTTTATATAGTATTTCTCATGTGATTCTTTTTTGAAAGAATGTGTTTTAATAACGATGTTTTATTATGAGATGACTACAAGTCTCGAATACTGTGTTTGGTAGCATGATTCTGATCATCTCCATTTGTAGCCATTTTTTAGGGGGTTTTGTCCGTATGTGTTGTGTTATCACGGACCAGTTACTGCCTTTTATCGTGGCTTTTTATCGTATTTTTTGTGGCACAAGAATCTTGAAAAGTAAGGACGTTGGTTGAAGGACATTTTGATAAGTTGTGTATTATATTGATACCTACTGCATGAGCATATTTTTGAGGTCCAGAATTAGGCGTTACTAAGATGTTTTTGGGCCGTAACCAAGGCACGTTCACTGTTTCACATTTAGGTATATGTGTTAGGATGTACAGTGATGCGCCCCTACGATAGTTTCTACGCATAAAGAAGTAGACCCCGAATTACATGGAATTAAAATGTGGTTTGTGTTTGTATTTATTGTATTTCATCAATCATTTTCCTCTCATTCTTCTCACTGGCATAATATGTTGATGTTTGTTGTCATTTATACGCTATTTATAAGGTTATTTGCCTACGTTAATGAATGCGGATAGTTATAGTCAATTATAATTCAAGCAAATCGGCTGGCGTGAGTTCATTGATACCATGAGCTCACGTAGTCCTTTTCAGTACTTCTTCAGGCAAATGAATAAGCGGGAACCATACCAAAAGACAAGGCTATCATGTGACTAATTTTAACATAATAATTAATGTCTAAATTCGGTTTTTCACGGACATATCGGACAGGTTTAACTTAAAAAATGAGTGCTCACCTGTTTCTTGACCCATATGCATCTATTATTCGGATGAAATTCAATCCGGTAGCCTTACATGCTTACACAGAAAAACAAAATTACCAATGTGATTATTGTTTTTTAAGATGGCCGACGAAGATTTTGTCTGAGACTAGTACGTATATACCACTCTCAGGATTTTGTATTAATACCACAGTTGTTTACTTGCTAGTCATAAATAAAAAGATCCAATGCGACTTTTCTGAACCACTTTTGCTAGCTCTTAGTTTCATAGCAATGTCATGAATTCCAAAGAGAACATAAAAGGACAAGTTTGAGTCTCCAAAAATGTGAGTGAGTCCATGGACGGTGGGACCAAGTGGGCCATAAAAATGATTCCCTTCCAACATTGTACTTTTACCCGATACCCAAATTATAGATTTGGTACCAATCTATCGAAACTAGAGCTTACATCAGTTACGAAAATGAAAATACCCGGCGAAGAATCACATTTTAGCGAAAGAGTAAAAATAATGCACAGATTAAATACAAAATAAATCAATTTCAAATGAATCTCCACATTAAATGTGCATTAAATAATCGTGATTTAGCCGACAATTTTTTTTTAAATAAGCTTATTATTATTTTTTATTATTTTTATTTTGATGAATGAAATGATGGATAATTCCAGAATCAAATGTTTAGAGACATTTTGGGAATCTCGGGTCCCAAAATGGGCCCCGGGATATCGACTTAGTCTAAAAAATGATGGATACCATGATAAAATGTGTCCCGATGTGATTTTTTGGATGATTTCACATTTTGAGCTACTTATAAAGTCTGTGTACTGTATTCCCTTTACGAAAATGAAATCACCAAAATGTGATTGCAGCAAGGTGGTACAAGGTTGCACAAGGTTGTCGCACGGTTGCGTAAGGTTGCACAAGTTTGTCACAGGTTGTCGAACGGTTGCGTAAGGTTGCACAAGTTTGTCGCAAGGTTGCACAAAGGTTGTGGATGATTGCTTCAAGGTTACGCAACCTTCTCAGAACAACCAAACTGGTTGCGCAAGGTTGTATTTTTCCAAATTTAACCTTGCGCAAGGTTGCAGAATTGATTGCGATTTTCATAAGGGACGGGTCAAACTGCAACACATTTGACGCAGAAAAAAAATGTCCAGCAATTTAGCCTAAAGAAATGAATGGACACCATAAAATGTGTACCGATTTGAATTTTTGGGATTTTTTTCACATTTTGAGCTACGTATGAAGTCTGTGTAGCTAACCGGTCAAACCGCAACATATTTGACGGAGAAGAAAAAAATCTGACAATTTAGCCTAAAAAATGACAGACACCATAAAATGTGTCCTGATTTGATTTTTTGGATATGATTTCACATTTTGAGCTATGTATAAAGTCTGTGTAGCTAGCCGGTCATACTGCAACACATTTGACGGAGAAAAAAAAATCATACAATTTAGCCTAAAAAATGACAGATGGTGTCTGTCATTTTTTAGGCTAAATTGTATGATTTTTTTTTGTATCCTGATTTGATTTTTTGGACTTGATTTCACATTTTGAGCTGCGTATCAAGTCTGTGTAGCTAACGGGTCAAACCGCAACACATTTGACGGAGAAAAAAACATTCCGGCAATTTAGCCTAAAAAATGGCGGACACCATGAAATGTGTCCCGATTTGATTTTTTGGATATGATTTCACATTTTGAGTTACGTATAAAGTCTGTGTAGCTAGCCGGTCATACTGCAACACATTTGACGGAGAAAAAAAAATCAGACAATTTAGCCTAAAAAATGACAGACACCATAAAATGTGTCCTGATTTGATTTTTTGGACATGATTTCACATTTTGAGCTGCGTATAAAGTCTGTGTAGCTAACGGGTCAAACCGCAACACATTTGACGGAGAAAAAAACATTCCGGCAATTTAGCCTAAAAAATGGCGGACACCTTGAAATGTGTCCCAATTTGATTTTTTGGATATGATTTCACATTTTGAGCTACGTATGAAGTCTGTGTAGCTAGCCGGTCATACTGCAACACATTTGACGGAGAGAAAAAAAATCCGACAATTTAGCCTAAAAAATGACAAACACCATAAAATGTGTCCTGATTTGATTTTTTGGACATGATTTCACATTTTGAGCTGCGTATCAAGTCTGTGTAGCTAACGGGTCAAACCGCAACACATTTGACGGAGAAAAAAACATTCCGGCAATTTAGCCTAAAAAATGGCGGACACCATGAAATGTGTCCCGATTTGATTTTTTGGATATGATTTCACATTTTGAGCTACGTATAAAGTCTGTGTAGCTAGCCGGTCATACTGCAACACATTTGACGGAGAAAAAAAAATCTGGCAATTTAGCCTAAAAAATGACGGACACCATAAAAAGTGTCCCGATTTGAATTTTTGGATATGATTTCACTTTTTGAGCTACATATAAAGTCTGTGTAGCTAACGGGTCAAACCGCAACACATTTGACTGGGAGAAAAAGAAATCTGGCAATTTAGCCTAAAAAATGACGGACACCATAATAATGTGTCCCGATTTGATTTTTTTGGATTTGATTTCACATTTTGAGTTACGTATAAAGTCTGTGTAGCTAACGGGTCAAACTGCAACACATTTGACGGAGAAAAAATAATTCCGGCAATTTAGCCTAAAAAATGACAGACCCCATAAAATGTGTCCCGATTTGATTGTTTGGATATGATTTCATTTTTTGAGCTGCGTATGTAGCTAACGGGTCAAACCGCAACACATTTGACGGAGAAAAAACATTCCGGCAATTTAGCCTAAAAAATGGTGGACACCATGAAATGTGTCCCGATTTCATATTTTGGATATGATTTCACATTTTGAGCTACATATAAAGTCTGTGTAGCTAGCCGGTCATACTGCAACACATTTGACGGAGAAAACAAATCCGACAATTTAGCCTAAAAAATGACAGACACCATAAAATGTGTCCTGATTTGACTTTTTGGACATGATTTCACATTTTGAGCTACGTATAAAGTCTGTGTAGCTAACCGGTCAAACCGCAACATATTTGACGGAGAAAACAAATCCGGCAATTTAGCCTAAAAAATGAGTGACACCATAAAATGTCTCCCGATTTGATTTTTTAGATATGATTTCACTTTATGAGCTACGTATAAAGTCTGTGTAGCTAACTGGTCAAACCGCAACAAATTTGATGGAGAAAAAAATTCCGGCAATTTAGCCTAAAAAATGACGGACACCATAAAATGTGTCCCGATTTGATTTTTTTGATATGATTTCACTTTTTGAGCTACGTGTAAAGTATGTGTATAATGAACTGATCAAACCGCAACACATTTGACGTATCAAATGATGTTCGCATTTCAAATTTTATCTCCAATATAAGTTTACATTAAATAATCGTGATTTAGCCGAAAAGGTGTTTTTAAGTAAGCTTATTTTTATTATTTTTGTTTATTATTTTGATGAATGAAATGATGGATAATTTTCAAATCAAATGTTTAGAGACATTTCGAGAATCAAACTATCCATTATAACAACACATCGCTAACAATGTGAGTGTGACAGTCATCGAATCTGGTTCCGCTGGGATCCTAAAGTACCAACCACATTAAACATGTCTACCGAAACCGCTCAACCAAAAACCATGCAACCCGATAACCGCAAAACCCGCGAACCGCGAAGCCCGAGAACCGCTCTAGTTGTATTTATTTTTTACACAGGTCCGTATGATGCATAGAGCAATATTACACCGATGCTTCTGTGCGCTTGTCGTTACGATTATGATAGTTATACCAGTGTTAATTATCAATTTGGACTCATTTCGAGTTATGCAGCAGCCGAAAATGAGAATACAGCCAACTTCCACCCAAACTGCCCTGCAATCACCTACAATTGTAAAACTCAAAATGTCAGCTCCTCAAAAACCTGTATATGACCCAACTGTCATCCCAACTGTTCACCAGTCACCGCTTATGGTAAAACCAAACATCTCAGTACCGAAGATTAAGAATCCTGCCAAAGTTAAACCACGACCTCAAAGATGTGCCAGTGATGAAATACCGTTAACGGTGAACATGCCATACTGGCAAAATATCCGACCCGATTGGCTCATAAAAGCTCGTACTATTGACCTTGAAGAGGGGAACCTGCCAAATACCACCGGTAACATCCCGCTTTATAATGATTCGTTCGCAGAGTCATCAACAACATGTCCGATGTACTTCAGAGCAAACATCAAAGATCCCAAACCTGTCTACCAGTTATGCGACACTATTGAATACCTTATTGAATCACGGGATTGCAATGACGAGGTACTAACTTCAGGAGGCGATTATATGTGGGCGTGGCTGAAGACTGACGCTCTCGATGCAAGCCAAACTACAGAAGGTAACATTAACGACCTCGGGAACGGTAGATATGTAGCGAAGTTTACGCTTAGATGGACGGGAGAGATCACACCGGTTATAGCGGTTGTCAGGACGAGAGAGGAAGTGCATTTCCTAAGAGAATGGCGAGAAAAGGTACCGGCAAGATTCTGTTACTATGGAACTTTTATCAATGGTAAAACAGAGGTTGTAACTCCTTGTCATTTTACACCATGGATGAACCTGACGTACACTAATGTCAACATAAACCGTACAAGACATTTGTGCAATTTTACCGATGCCACTACCGGAATACCTTGGTTCTGTATCAAACCAGACAACATGCGATGCAGTGCGTTGTCCTGGGTAAAAGGCGACGAGGTTCGAGAACGCTTATTTGATATTTCAAAGCAGTATATCAACAGCACAAACCAATTATATTTCATCGAAAACATCGTACCTCGTGTCGTAACCACCGTTCCCGGCGATATCAACAGCTCCTTCTCACGATGTAATGCCATTTCGCCAGATAAATCAACTGTACCCGAGTGTAAAGCAGGTTTAAAGAGGCGATGGAAACCGGCGACGGCAACAGGATTTTACTTCAAAGGCATGTGGGTATCTCTACAGTGTAAAAACAAGAATTTTGACGAAAAGGGAGTTATCACACGTTTAAAAAACAAAATCGTGTACTTTTTAGGTGATTCTACTTTACGTCAGTGGTTACTTTACCTGAGAGACAAACTAGGAGACAAAGCATGTATCACTCAACTTGAAATGGCGGAGTGGTTTGCGCGCGAAAATCGAAATAATATATCCTTCGTGTATGCCTTTCATGGGTTGCCCGTTCGAGGGAGGCATAACACGGCGGTAAAGCTTCACTATATAGCTAATCGGTTAGATGTCTTACCCGGTGGGCCCGATGTGATCATCTGTGTCACTATTTGGGCACATTTCACAGCAAACACCTTGGACTTTTACCTCCAGCGTCTACAGACCATCAAAGAAGCCCTTGAGAGATACATTGATAGATATCCAACCACTAAGATTTTCATCAAATCCGCGAACACAAGAGAAAAGGGCAATATAATATTTAGTAATTGGTACGCGTGGGAATGCGATCGACTGATGAGGCAGGTCCTGGGTGCGATTTCAGGGATAACTCTAATCGATGTGTGGGACATGACCATCGGACATAAAAGTGGCTATTGTGTACATCCTGAGGAGGGCATCGTCAGCAATGAGGTGGATATGATGCTGTCATTTCTGTGATGAGTTGAACAAGTGCGGAATAATAAAGCACTGATAATGTTAATGTGATACATTTCATCGGAGCGTCATGGAAAGTGGTAAAAGTGCAACAATAAGCTCTCCACAATCCACACCCATTCTCCGACAAGCTCATTGATATCAAGGATAATTGAGAAGATTTTGAGAAATGAAAAAGCGCTCATGCTAATTCATATTTGGTATAGGCTGTGTATTATTACTCCGTAACACTTTCTCTATTGGCGGTATTTTCCCACCGAGAAAAATTGGGCCAAAAACTTTCTCCAAAAGGTCACAACAAGTCGTGTTAGAAGGAAACTCGACTTCATTCATTTCCGTAACATCCAATGTGCCTCGGGGCACTGTGCTGGGTCCATTGTTCTTCATCTTATACCTAGACGCCCTCCCGGAAGGCGTGATATCTCAAGTAAGACTGCTAGCTGACGCATGTATTATATATCGTGAAGTCAATTCTCCGGAAGATCTTCAAAAATTACAAAATGATAATGATAACCTCTGCAATTGTGAATCTAGATGGCAGATGAAGTTTAATGTAGCCAAGTGTTATGCAATGCACATCAATCACAAAGAGAACCTTGTCAATAGACTTATACAATGAACGACAATCCTCTCCAGACGGTCAACAGCCACACCTACCTAGGAGTAGAAATAAATAACAAACTAAACTGGGGTGAAAATATCACAAGGTTTGTTGCCCCAAAATCAACATTAAAGACAAAAACTGAAAAATCCTCTTGTATCATGCTAAGCCACAATGTCTGAAGAAATCATTGAAAAATGACTCTCCTTTCACTCTATGTATAAGATCTTGAAGTTCAGCTCCAGTTCTCGTCAGGGTGGTATTGTCAGCATATCGGAGATTGGTTTATGCGACCTCCCACTGAAACCTGACCTTCCGATCCATCAAAAGCTTGCCTCATGATGTAAAAGTCATAAATGTTGATATGTAAGGTGACATGATACATCCTTGACGATTGTCTTGCCCTGTTCTTACTGTAGCCTCTTGTTCTTTGTAGAGGGATTTCTAATCAGGTCAGTAGAGAAACCCATTTTCTGTTGCATTACCGTTCATAGCTTCAAATTTGAACGCAGTCAAAAGCCTTATATAGAATCAATGAATCATAAAGTGCTCAACAAATGAAAGTCGTACACTTTGTTTAGGTCAATTAAATTAACTTTTTAATTGTTTGCTTACCAAACAGGCTGGATAGACTTTGCATGAATCTTTTAGGCACATTTTGATACCAAACATAACACCTAGCAACAAAGATAAACCATGATTAGCGCCATTTAAATAAGATTAGTCACTTTTCAAAAGTCACATTTTCAATTACTACACGGGAGGAAATTGGGTGTGTGCGAGGTTCACCCCGTACATGTATGTGACACTGTTATTAACCAGGATTGACCGGCGGCCAATCGATCACACTGTGCAGCCGTGTACACTAACCCTGCGCTGGGCGTACACTTAGTGAGCGGGATATTTGATTCCGAGCATAAAGGGCATTATGTGCTTGTTAACAGTGTTTTATTCCGCGTAGTGTATTGAAAATGTGACTTTTTAAAAGTGACTAATTTTCTATATTATGGTTTATCTTTGTTGTTAGGTGTTATGTTTGGTATCAAAATGTGCCTAAAAGATTAATCCAAATGTCTGTCTAGCCTGTTTGGTAAAAAAAGAATCGAAAGTTACTTTAAATGAATCAATGATTCCTATACCTAGTGCCACTTTTCGCGGTCATTGAAATCGACATAACTTTAAAAGTATCCATTCGATTTTGTTGAATGAGGTATCAAACTGCGGAGAAGAAATTTGCTCATTTAATGTATATCTCAGATTCTTGGTACCGATTATATATTTTGAATTAGTCAACCTCAAAGCACCTGAGCAGGGACTTTATGTGCTAGGTGTATATAAATATTTAGATTACAATGGATTACGTGTCCATGATAATTAAACACATTGAATGAAACGCACGAACCAGCACATCCTTTATCGGTTAACCCAGTTCTGTCAATTGAGTTTGCAGAATGAAAATTGAAGTAAACTGCATCCGTTTGTCTCGCGGGCTTTAAACTTTCGTTCTCCCAAAACCTCGTTCTCCGAAAATCTCGTTATTTAAACTCTCGTTCCCCGAAATCTTGTCGTCGCCCCCTTTTACGTCGTTTTGCCGTGTGTTACCATGCATACTGGCGAACTCTCTTAAAAGTAAAGGCTAGCTTGGCACGCTTTTATGTTATATTACGTTTGGTACGTTTTGTACGTGACTAAATTACACAATAGCAAATTGCGTTAATTTTACAGAGGCGAAAAATCTATTGACGATACAAAACGGGGATTATGTATCTACGCCGAATAACGCATAGATTTAATACACCATCTGCGTCTTAAATCTACTATAACAGCTCAAAGGCTTTTTCAGTGATACAATTAACATTACGCCCCCCATTTGTGATGATTTTTCAAGATGTTTGCATTTTTGCAAGTTATATTTCAAGTACAACCTTAGATTGATAAGGAACGATCGAGTTTTTTCTCTTTGTATAACAAAATCCCTTGCGAAATATTCATTCATGAAAGTATTTCAAACCGTCATTTCCATCTATAGAATTATTTTCAGGGTCTAATCGATCACCCGATCAATTCAGCATCAGTTGGCTATATAGCAAAATGATCCAATATAATGTAATGCCATAATGTAATGCATTTTAAGCTATTGAAAGTTGCATTTGTCTTCGGATATATAGATGTTGTCACATGAAAATGATTTGATGTGTCATGTTTATCTTTACAAATTTAAAAACATTTCCACCGCCTAATTTAAAGCCTTCTTGTATACCCCATGCACTGCAGATTATATCATTACAAATTCAGCAATATGAATGATAAAGAATAATGACGTAAACGTATTTTCTTGAAAAGTCGTTATGAAACTTCAAACAGATCTGGTATTACAATCAGGTAGATTATGAAGTTCGATTAAAACAGCACAATAATATGTGTATGTATCAGACAAAACGATCCAAACAAATTAATAAACAGTCATGTTAACGCTCGGCCGATATACCTGTATTAATCCTCCACATCTTCAGTTATGAGCGTGCGATTCTACGTTCTTTTATTATCTGCGCGCAGTTTGATGTAGAATGTTTCTCAGTTTGCATTCAATTTATCTTTACCCTCGCAGACTATTGTTATGAAGCGCAGGCAAGAGTTAAACCTAACTTATAACGTCAATGCTCTAGTTTTATGGAGTGCCGCCGGTTGTTAAACATAATAACACAGACGACGAGAAGAGTCTCGCTGCGTCAGTCCCGGGGGTGGGGGGGGGGGGGGGGGGCTGAGTGGTGTCAGGTACAATGTTGTAGTTCTCCGCGTATACGTTGAAAAGGGTGTTAAAAAAGGCCATATCATTTGCTAAGAGTATGATTACTTTTTCTTTCTTAGCAAAAACGGTATCAGCGATTTGGGCAAATCGTGGCCACGTCGTCTGTGATTGGTTGGTGACCGCAAACCGTCTCTGTCGTCTGCGTTCCTTAACCATAACCCCGATGCACATTTTCCAAAAACAATATTTTTTCGCGGCCAAAAGAGGGGCTCGAACCCCGGACCTCTGGGTTCAGATGCAAACGACTTACCACTGGGCCACGGGGGTCAACCATACTTGGCTCAGTAGTATATAGCCTGGGCCATTTCATCGGTTAAAGGAAATCCTAGCCATGGAATTTTAGCGCTCAGATATGTAGCATTATCATTCTACAGACCACAGCCGTAGTATTAAGTTTTTAAAAGTACCGAGTTAAGACAAAATTGGCTTAAGAAAGAAAACCAATCACCTGTATTATGGCGACGTCCATAATGGACGTCGCCATATTGATCGAAGCTATGACGAAACAGTTACGAGATTTCCACATCTCTGGCTATTCCATCAAAACTGTCGACACAGATAACCAGGCGCGAATTTCAAATCATCACGGGTCGGATATGTGCAGTTTACTAGCGCGGCTACTAGGATCGCTGGTCAAGCACTACTCACGGCCCTGCCGCGCCAGGGGTGGTATCCTGGTTTGGCCTATGGTAAGAAGAACTTGGTACTAGCATGATACTAGTGCGGACTTTAGAAACGTAATTATTACAGTTTTTGTTGATTTTCGTGTGTTAATGTTCATAAACGAATAATGTTCATGTTGTTCGCTGGTCGAACGAGTGAAATCCTTTGGATATTTACGAAATTAGCTAAAAGTATTCAGACAGAAAATGTTAAAGGTTTACTATGAGTATACGGCTTTAGTTAGATTCAATTAAATCGAATAATTTTTTGGGTGGAAGTCTTGCTTTTGAAAGTTGTTGTGTTGAGAAATTCACACTTAAACTTCAAAATTCGAAGAAGAAAAAAACCGTCTCAATATATTATCCCTGGATCAGATTTAGTTTTAAAACTAGCCAAATGTGGCTGAAAGTCACCCGTGTGTCAAGTCATGTGTCCAGATTGTGGCTAGATTGTAGATAGACTGCTTCAAGGTCTCCCCAGCATGCGGTCAATGCGTTGGATCGGACAATTCTTGGGTGGAATTTAGAGCCCAACACGCGAATTTTCAAAGTGTTAAGAAATAAAATGTTTGATGCGATTTCAGATTTTGTCAAATATAAAGTTCAAATTTTAAAAGAAGTTTGATAACAATAGCAGGTTTAAGTTTAAAATGTAGCCCAACGGAGCTTAAGATCGACACATTATGTCAATAAGGCACATCGCAGGAGGGTTGCAGCATGGTTACAGCGACTGCTTTTTTGGGTGGTCTAGATAGTTGGTTTAGGGTGATTCACGCCATTCACACCATGTTCACACGCACATTTTGTTTCTGAATGTGTTGTGTGGCTATTAAGTTAAGATATATTTCATTTTTCACAACATGAAGTAGATTATATATGCTTTATAAATGCAACTATAATTGCATGGTTCAATACTCACAAGGTTAGTTACAATACATCCACAATATTTTATTCACCCTGTATTGATGTGTAGATGTACTATTTTGTGATATCACTAGAATTTTCAGCAGTCAGCGGAACAGTTTCATCGTATGGATGATAAAACCCCAATGAAAAGAGATATCATCATATAAGTGTAGATGCGTGAGGAACTCCGCGCGCCAATGTTTCTAGTCGTCAGTTTTGGGTCTATCGATATGATAGGTTTGTCAATGATTGCGCCTCACAGAAGCGACTCGATCGTCATATTTAATGAGATTGCTTTCATCAAAAACAACTTTGTTCTATCGCGTCGTTTCGCAGCGATACATTGGATACTTACTGTAGCCGGTGGTCATGGTTGTGTCGCTGTAGGAAACTAATTTATTACTCTTGTGTAGATATCAGTGAAATGAATAAATAATATATAGACTGGCGTGAATTAAATTAACAAGAGCATATATAAAAATACACTGTCTCAAACCCGGTCCCTATCGTTTTCGCGGCTTGAATTTCGCTTGTCATATATTCGGCTAGAATCATGCTTTGTATACAGGGTGTCTCAACAAAACCCGTGCACGTGTTTACCCAACTTATTGACCATGCACTTCTAGAATTTGGTGTAACAATTGTATACATATTGATGGACCAAACGCTTACCTTTCATATGCCGTTTATTTCATCTATTTTGGTTTTGTCAATCCTGAGATATGATCAATTAACTAAAGCTACCTAAAATCGACGTTGTGCCACTTGTACAGAAAGAATGCTAAAGATAAGGGAGGGTGGACGCCGATTGCGCTACAACTCAAAGAACAGTGGCCTAGGGGTCCAGGTGATCGCTTTTACATAATCTGCGCTCATTTTGACGAAAACAAATTGAGGGTGCCACCTTACCCGGGGGTAGGGAAAGCCGTCAAAGTCCGATAGTAGGGCCACAGGGGATTGTGTTTACGTGGGCACCAGATGAACGAACACATGTACAAAGTGTCTTGAAAAAACCCTGCACGTGTTTACCCAACTTATTGACCATGAACTTCCAAATTTGGTGTAACAATTGTATACATATTGATTTATACTAAGCGCTTAGCTTTATTATGGCAATCCCCCTGTAGACTCTAGTATTGCCGCGAATGCGAAAGGAACCGGGTATTTTTAGGTCTTTGCTATCTAATTCAGTGTAATATATATTATGACGTAGATGAATTATTCAGCTTGACTGCCATACTACATGTAGTCTTATTATGGTGGTATGAGATGGATCATTTCGAAATGAGCTGATATTACAAACAAGTTTTCAGCAAGCCCACTTCAAGACACTTCTGAACAAAACGAGTAGAGGACCTGTCTACAGTGCATTCATACAGATATTTTAAAATAAAAACGCAATATCTTTCTGGTACAGCCTGTATTCAATTTTGTACTTTACTAGGACTTGGCTATGCAGTTACTTGGTGACATTGTACTCAACAACCAAACCTAGTCATCATGACATACTATTTTGACAAGCGTCTAGCCAGAGCCAATGGAATGTCCTATGTAGGAGTTGGTCTTGGCATATTCATAATTATCTCCATTGTGTCAAGCGTGGATTAATGAATATGGATGGCAGGGGGGCGCTCTTGATAGTTGTCAGTATGATGGGCAATATTGTAGCATGTGCTGTCCTCTATCGGCCAACCCTCTTGAAATACAAAACAGGATAAACAGTCAGACAACAACGACACATTTAGAATAAAGATGAAATTAAACATTGCTGTAAACCATGATAGCAAATAAATGTTACTCAGTTAGTTCCTTTTATCTGCTGATCATCGCAGAATTTCTTTATGGTTTAGGCAGCTCCATAGAGCAGTGCATTCCAGGGTAGCACATAACAACATCGTGCGGCATTTGTAGTACTTCATGTACTTGGAATAATGTATTGTATTTCAACACTTACGCATGGATAATAGACTATATATCATCTGATGACAGTCCCGCGGTGTTAACCGGAAATTCCATCTTTGTATATGGTGTATGTAGTGCTGTTGAAGGGGCATGAAGAGATATGTTGGAGGATGCGCCCTCAAATATGATATTTTTATAATTGTATTACATGTATGAACCTGTAAGGATTAAGAAAATCAGCCCTCTTTGTACAACAAAACGTCGATTCCAAAATGCTGATCGAGCCGCGATCAGCATTTTACCGTAGAAAGTGTCCCCCTGCAGTATGCGTGATGAATAACGCGAACAATGTTTTTACATAGAGCGTTTAAAGGTACATGTAGATGTTCCGATTGCTGAACCGATTTTCAACTTGATGTTTTCTATTTTACATGAAAGGTCATCCTTTAAATTGTTGCATTCCAAAGTTTGAGTTGCATAACTCCAATGGTTCTATTTTTAGAAGCGCAAGGTCAAAAGACATGTGCCCATTGAGTAGTACACAGACTGGTTGGTGGGTAACCACCTTTGGCAGTAATTCACCACATTTTAGCCTATAATTTCCAAATGAAACATTTCTGGTCCCTAAGATTTTACAGACATGATGAGAAAAATATGGGGATTCTTCTGATACCAAAATATCTTGATGTGAAAAAATAAATTATAGCCCCAAAAAAGGTTAAATACCTTTAGGAAAAGTTTTAATAAATAGCGATGGTATTGTTTTAATCAAGTTTTGCTTTTGCTCAAGTAAATTAATTTAAAAAAAAATCTTCAACACTACTTTGTGTCCTTTTAACCCTATAACAGATGATTATGTATGGTTTATGACACTATCGTGATAATCGGACTGTCGAGCGGGATATTTAACTCTACACCGCCTTTGCTGGCTAAAGAGTATGTTGGAATTGTGAGTGTATCTGGCGAAATGTAGGCTTGCTCAACCATTGTTTATGGCTCAACGTAGCAGCAGGCATTGGTGTCACTCTAGGATCCTATACTGCAGGTATGGCAATTGACATACATACAGATAGAATGTAATTGTTTTGTACACAAATATAATTAATCATAGTTGTAATAATAAGCATTTTATTTTATTGATAAAAGTTCACCATGTTAAACTGGTATTATATACACTCATTAAACTGTACTCCAAATATATATGACTGTCTTCATTTGTAGATGTTATACTGGTTGGTACGACGCAACCTTTATTTGTCCGGAGTAAGCTTCTTCGTATGTTCACTACTTACATTTATTATCCAATGTAAACATGTCTCAAAAGAAATTGGCGGCCATGACGTCGTGAGTGCTGACAATGAGACAAATCACAAGGTCAAGACAACATTGCAATCGAAATAGATTCGAACATTTAAAGGGGTAATTTATTGCCTTGTCAGTCATGAGTTTTATCGTAAATTTACGATATAGCTCTGTCAAATCACCCAATTCACGCAGCAGTAATAACCAGTACTAGTACAGACTGATAAATGTCGAAGGACGGTAACCAGTAATAACTGACTCGGTTTATATCAGTATATATATATATATATATACTGTGTAACAGATTAACTTTATTCCGTCTAGCGCCCTCAACGGAATCAAGCGCAATAACACTGACAAAATAGTTTAAGAATAATATTAACAATCTACTGATTACCGATAAATCATCTAGAACTACCGCTAGTTTTAAACAACGGGTTGCGATAATTCCACAACAAATGTTGAGAAAGGAAACCGAGTTGTTTCCGAAACGTCACTACACGTTGTTTTTCCTTGGAGGAGATTAGAATAAACTAGTAGTGCATTATATAGTGTTCTCTATTCATTGTTGCCATTAATATAACTGTTATGTTCCTGGGTAAATTCGGATTTGTATATGGGCAGTTCCGTAATTAGGTAACTCAAATTAAAGAATTGTAAAAATTGAAAATCGTCGAAATAACCCAATTTATGTATCATATCAAATGTTATAGGTTGTATATATGTACATGTAGTTACATGATCTAATTGGGAAATTATAACCTAACATTCTCGGTTTGGCTGATTTTGAAGGTACAGGGTATTTTTTTAGTAAAAAACACACCATGGAAGTGCAATTAATTCCATGAATGATCTAATGCAAGCATTACAAATTTATACAATTAACACAACAATGAACATGCGTTGGGTATCATATAAAATAGTTTACTTAAAATGACCAAAAAATATTAAGAATTATACTTTTGGATTAAATTTGGCACCTTTTGTTGCGGACGTACACTTCCCAAAAGCTGCTACTTTTAACCACTCCATGTAATGCCTTGGCAATGTTCGAAACCAATGAAGTAAGTATTTTTCTAAAGCCAATGATTTATACCTAATGTTTAAAACTTATTTTGTTCTGTATCTGTTTACACTTTTAATACATGATCTCTTAAAGTGTTGCGGACGTAAATCCGTGAATTATTTCTCAGATGTACGTCCGCAACATAAATGTGTACGTCCACAACGATAAACATTGGTCAATTTTAACTTAAAGATAAAGGTTCTGATCGTTTTCTCTCTTGTTTTCTTTAGCAGTCCAGGAAAATGACCATATCTGGAAATTGGGTTATATTTCCAAATCTGGAAATGCAGTGATAATTTAATTTTGCAGGTAGTTATTTTTGTGAATTGCCAAAGTGCTTCACTTTTGTGGACACTTAATTTTTGCGATTCGAAACAATACAAACATATCATTATAAATATACTGCCATTTTTTTAGGTAATTATTTCCCCGAATTTAAGCACTAGCAATTTTTTGCGAAATTGAATAGTTCACGAATTTAGCAGTTTTCTGCCCAGGGACTGGTTATAATAAAAAAAAAGGACAAACTCATTCTTGGTAAATCATGTTTAAAATGTAATTCACTAAATAATAACCGTGGCGTTTAATTATTGATCGTGCCGTTTTAAAAATAAAGGAATTAATTGATTAATTAATTAATTTAATTAAGCATTAATTAGTGGATAAATTGTCGTTGGGTAATTATTTTTGCTATTTTATTAATTTGTAGCTATGTATAATTCATTTTTAAACTAAAAAAGTACACATTATTGCTGAAATCTATGTAATAATCAAGTTTGTAGTTTTTGCATCAGACCATCATATGAAGAGCTTTGTTGCAAAAGGGCCACCAGACCACCCCACATGTTATTCATTTTGCATTAGTGAATTTGCATTGACAAGTCCATGGAATTGATCAAATTATTGCATGGCTGTGTTCATTAAACTGTTTCTATATGACTATGATTAGTGCATCCATGCACGCCAATTGAGGCATCAACAATACAATCCACATTCCACATAATGAATAGCCATCCATTCAATAATGCAAAATGAGTAACAGGTAGAAGTGGATGTAGGCCCTTTTGCAACACGGCCATGTGTTTTAAACTGACGGCGTTGCATTTTGGGGCGAATCATCCATCTCTCTCTATTAACTCAACAGCTAAATGTGGTAGAGCTATAATGGTTTAGGTGTCATTTGAAAGTTTATTTATCTAGCTACACTGTGTGAATAAATCAAGTATTTCTATAACTGTTTGGCTGAGATATGATTGATTATATTTCGAAAATCAGGGGTGGCGGCGGTGGCGGCGGTGGCGGTGGCGTTGTGTACAATCTCTATGGGGAATATAGAAAATGTTCCCAATTCTACGTTCAAATTACAATAACTCTTCACCTCTGTATGGTACAAACATGATTTTGCTCTCATTTTATAGATTGTTTTATATTCTATAAGTTTCTGTTTCAACAAACGTGTCAACTATTACGTACAGTTGTAATCAAGAATCGATTGTATTGTTCTTGGCTTTTTACTTATTCACTACACAGTGAACTTGCCCCAATTCATCGGTTTACATACATGACTATAACAACAGAATTATTCAACCGCTGATAGCAAAATTATACATTTTTAGAAAGCTCTCAAATAGGGGAATTCAAAAAATCCCGCTTAAATCCGGATAGGGTGAATAGCCAACAAAATATAAATGAAAATTCTAATAAATATGAAATGTAAACGTTTGCGCTCATTAACTTCCCGATATAGTATATTTCAACAAGTTACCCTTGATAACCATTATGTTCTGATGGGTAAATTGCATGAGGAACTAATATGCACAGTAAAATGATGATTGGGATAGGAATAAATAAAATATTGAGCTTTAATCAAAATATGAAGGGAAACAAAATCGATATTCTTTGAACATTCTTAATCACAAGATGTTACCATTAAGTCCTATGCAAATTCCAATCGCATATTTGGATTCCTTGTGAGATTACCGTTCAGAAAAGGTATACTTTTTATGGGGTAGAACAAGTAGTTATTGCGATATGCTAATTCGAATCTTAGATGGTATATAACATGTAAAGATCTGGAGATGCAACGGGAAGGGTTGCGAGTTCAAAACACATGGCAACACAGCTCTTCATATCATTGATTTCCAGATCAGGCAATCGATTTCCAGATAAAGCACATGTCCAGATTTGGTCATTAGCCTGGACAACAAAACAATATCAGTTTTCATTACAGACCTTAACACTTCAGAGAATTTTAGGAATACAGGTATACTGAAAAAATCACGTTCTCTGAATACGTTCACACCATATCTCATTAACCGTAAATGGTACAGGAAAAGAATTTTCAGGTTTTATACTTGAAAGCCAGATGTTAAAAATCAAGCAACTGGTATAGTTTAGATTTTGCAAGCCTTCAAAGTGTCTGAAATGTACGTCCGCAACTACGAAACTGCCTATATACAAAATTAAGAAAATGTACAGTTACGTTGCAATATCCTTCTTTAGCCTATAATAAACGACAATTTAATAAAAATTAATCTTGAAATACATTTTAGGAATTAATCCTTTAACCCTAAACTTCACCATTAGTGGACGTTCATTCAAGATTGTTTTAACATTGTTTCACACTACAGTAGTAGCATAGCCTTAGTAAATCAAACCATAATTGTTTATATATGTTGATATAAAGGTCATTACATGTTTACGTTATAGTATTTACAGGATTGATTCGATTGACATTGACCAATAACTATCGGTACACAAAATCTGAGTAACATAAACAAACTAAATAACATGATTATAAGGGTTATTACCGTGTTATATATCGTCGCTGTTCTGACATACCGGCAAATGTGCCATTTTGGGCAAAATGAGTTAAGTTGCATTTTATGATCTACAAATGAAACTCTTTATTCTCCAAAAAGATTGAGACAAAAAGGTAATTAATTAATGAGATACCGCTCTAATTAGTATGATATGCCAGGGTTTTAACATAATACCGGCATGAAAACCTCATTTTGTATTCTGACATACCGGCACATCACAATATTCTGCCATAGACCACCGTGTAACTGCAGTTCTGACATACCGGCATATCACTGGCATATCACTGTAGGACGAATATGAAGTTTTTTTCTTTCTTTCTGACATACCGGCACATGACTTTATGACGTAATTACTCCTAATTAATAATTGAAATTGTTGTTGTAACATGCTCATAACAAACATATATCTATTAGTGTTCTTTGACAATGATAGTGACATTTGATGTAAATGCTCTCTAACAAGTCTTTAAAAATTGGAAAATTTTCAAACACGATTTTCTCAAAACGCTGTTATTCGTGATGTGTCGGTATGCAGGTATGTCTAAACAGCGACGAAATGGTAAAATTATTAATACAAAATAAGCGCAAGTATACAAGTAATACCAAATTGTTAATATTTGTACCAGTCAAAATAAGCCTTTGGAAGTTACATATGGGTTTACATTTTAAAAGATCATTAAATGCAACTCTATTCCTATTTTCACTACATAATACGTCTGAGTAATTGAAATAATTCCGATACCGAAAGTAATACAAAATAGGTTAAATACGGTGTTATATTGATCATATTCATTAAGTAGTCAGATTGGGACGGTTTCGTTAACCCAGTCAGATGACCTCTTATTTACATGTTTAAGTTCAAATTCAAAGGTCACAAATCATGTCATCTGACGATCTTCAGAAACTGGTTACAATGTACGATCATTTGAGCCTTTATTTGGCCATAAACACTTTTAAATGCTTTCAGTCACGTGTACACCCAACAATGAATAAGGAGGGGGGGGGGGGGTGTAGGGAACCAAATGGACCCCATTAAGAACACTCCTTTTCCAGTACGAATTTGCTGATCGAATTTACCACACATTTGAAAGGGTCAATTGGAGCACGCGAAAAAGAAGAAAAACATCTTGGGTCCATAATGTATAGGAACCCTCATACACCGACGTGTTTAATAAGTTGTGTTACAGTGCAGTTAGACGCAAGACCAGCTCGGTATGAACAGAAGATAACGTACACTTTTTTTTGTTTCTCATTATTATCTAAACCACTATGATTTGTGTCACGTCAATTCACCGAAGAAACAACAAAGTGTCTCGCCAAATTATCACTATCCCATATCCTTATGGAGTAAAGTTGGCGTATGTTTCAAATGACTGCAGGGACGGGGAGGGGCGGGGTGTAGTGCGGTAGAGACCCAATGAACACTCCTTTTCCAATACGAATTTGCTGATCGAATTTACCACACATTTGAAAGGGTCATTGGAAAGGGTCAATTGGACCCCACATACACCGACGTGTTTAATAAGGTGTGTTACAGTGCAGTTAGACGCAAGACCGGCTCGGAATGAACAGAAGATAGCGTATTGGGGGGGGGGGGGTGGGGGGGGCGGGTGCGGTGCGGTGCGGTGCGGTGCGGTGCGGTGCGGTGCGGTGCGGTGCGGTGCGGTGCGGTGCGGTAGGGACCCAATGGACCCCATTAAGAACACTCCTTTTCCAGTACGAATTTTGCTGATCGAATTTACCACACATTTGAAAGGGTCAATTGGAGCACGCAAAAAATCAATCGTGGGTCGATATAGGGACCCCTCATACACTGACGTGTTTAATAAGTTGTGTTACAGTACAGTTAGACGCAAGACCAGATCGGTATGAACAGAAGATAACGTCATTTTTTATTTCTCATTATTATCTAAACCACTATGATTCTTGTCATGTCAATTCACCGAAGAAACAACAAAGAGTCTCGCCAAATTATCACTATCCCATATCCTTATGGAGTAAAGTTGGCGTATGCTTCAAATGACTGCAGGTAAGCACGTGCTGTCTCGTAGCAAAATCGATATTGATCCTGTAGACAAATACGAATAACACATATTGTACAATTAATTGGATATTGTGGAATAGATCATTAGACGGCACATGGCTATGTTTTGTAGCGACTATTTTATAGAATCCCAAATGTTCTTATTATGTTTCTTTCTAATGACATTCCATACATGTATATATATCATTACTAAACATCTAAACGGTAAAGTGTGTTTGTATGTTTCTACAGTCGGTCCGTATGGACACGTGCCTGGGTCCTGAAGGGCACACACTTAAACAAATGGTTGTGGAAGCATTAGGATTTCGAATAGCTCGACATCATAACATGTTTATGTACGAACAGCAATGTACTACCACTAACATTCATTAGAAGAAGACAATAATTTAAAGTCACCGGGAATATGAGACATTGTTTTTCAAAATCGGAGCAAGTTTAAATTTTGACCCTATATGTAAAGGTCAACGACCTTTTTACGTTTTACCCGATAACTAAAGCCATTTGAATTTTTGGGCCCCTGTATGGCGGCCATTTTGGAATTTGCGCTATAAAAGAACATTCCCGTCACTTTTGAGTAATGCATGGGAGCTCATTTTCTTTTAAAATGGTTCTAGTTTACAAATTCACTAAGAAACTAAGGTAGGAAGAAAATGGTCACGGAATCCAAGATAATGACTCTACTATTGGATTCCTGCGTGATAACGTGTAGCGACCTGATGGTGATGAGGCGGTTTTAGTAACGATGACGCATATTGGATATGGCTATCCCATCAGCGCTTTCGACACAGACAACCGGGCGCGAATTTCAAATAATCACAGGTTGGGGGTGTGCAGTTAAAATTCGTTTGATTGAATATCATAGTTCTGTGTTCAATTAAACTGTATGGTCAATATACATTAGATAATTATTTTCCTACCAAATAATCCTTAGTTTTATGATGAACAGTACTAATGTCTTATTTTTTCTAGTGGCCATTACGTCAATACATCCGTGCGGCATTTACGAACGCGTATGGATCTACTTATACCAATCATCATTTTATCATAATGTACATGTACTCACCAAGGAGGACACCATATCATTGCGTGATACGCGCAATCGTTTTACAGCCTGGAACACATCGACCTCTTGTTTCTCCTTTATTTTGTCGATAATGGACACGGCAGCACAGAGCACCCCACATCTGCCAACACCATCTCTGAAAAGCGTGAAAGATATTGTAACAAAACGATCTTCGAAGAGATACTAACAAATCGTTTCACGTATGTGCTAGTATCGTCCGATACTGGAACACCCAGTATCGTTCGATACTGGTACAAAGTCAGTGTTCCACATTGGCTGACACTGGCACATATAAAATGTTCCAGTATCGCTCGCTACCGGAATAGTGAAATCGTTCCAGTATCGAGCGAGCGATACTGGAAACGTTTATGTTCTAGTATTGAACGATAAAGTACACCTTTTTGTTGTAGTAAAACGCACTTCCAAAATCACTCGCGATTTAATACTGATAATATGGAAAGTTTTTAGTATTTGTATTAGTAGTTTACTCACAGGCACACAACAGCCATACGTTTATCGGCACAATCACGGCGATTTCTCTCGACACTGTCTAGGAGCTGCAGAAATGAATTCGGTGATTTTGGAAGATCACGCCCAGATGACCAGTCGGTATACTGTATGTGATTCACTATGTAGTTCTCACTCTGACAATAAGAATCAATTTAGAAAAAAAAGTTTATAAGAACAAATGGTGGTGGTGGTGGTGGTGGTGATGGTGATGGTGATGGTGGTGGTGGTGGTGGTGGTGGTGGTGATCAAGTAAAATATTGTCTACCATGCACTGCGCATACATACCTGTTCATGCAAGCCGATAATACAATATTTGTTTCGAAAATTGATAAATGTTATTGTATCCATTCCAAAGCCTGCTATAAACAATAACATGTGATACAAGTGAAATGTTTGATACATTAAGGGGGGGGGGGGGGGGGGGGGGGGGGTCTGGGGTCAAAAGCCCCTATATAGGATATCGATTTCAACAACTTTCCCAAAACTGGACCGATAAGTAAGTGTTATATACCATAATATAGCCCATATCGCAAACTTTCAAAATTGACCTAAAATTTTGCTCTGGTTGCCATGGTAACCACACAGGGGCTCTGATTGGCTAAACACCGTTCCAGATGTAACTCAACGACGCTAAATAGTAGTGTGCTGGTATTTAGGTTGAAGGTTAACAATAACATTCCGCACAAAATAATGAAGCCGGATTTTTGATACCGTTGCTATGGTAACCAGGGGCCGACCAATCAGGTAATTTTGCATGCTAATTCAAATTTGGAAAAGAATTTTAAAAATCTGGCTTCATTATTTTGTAGCCCTTTATGAGCTTAATATGTATACCAAATATTATACAAATCCGACATTTCGTTTTTGAGTTACATCTGGAACGGTTTCAAATTTTCCGCTTTTCGAGGTTTTGAGATATCGGGGTTTAAAAATCACATAACGTAGAGGGCGCTTTTCACTCGTAAACTAACCTTCACATCCATTTTTTTAACATTTATGTTTGCACAAATAATTATTGTAATTTATAATCAAAGTTTTGCTAAGATAAATGCAGCCAAATAATTGATTTAATATGTTTTATACTGTAACCATGGCAAATTGTTAAATATAGCAGGGTGAAAAAACAGTAAAATACATAAGGGGGCACAGCACTAAATAAACCGCCCATTGGATTACATGTAAATTAGGGCTAAAAGAGTCGCTATTTTGGGCCCTTAGTAACCATTTTTGGAATGTCTCGAATGCTCTATTATAATAAACAAACATTCAAATTTCCTAAAATCGTCAAGAAGTGTTACACCTTCCAATTAGATTTTACGATACGATCATTTAAACAGCGCCACCACTATTTTCAGCCCGGACGCTCGCCTTCTAACCGCCTCCAATTACGTGTGTTCATCCACGTGATAAATTTTCAATACAATCGAAAATCAATATTTTGCAATATCCTGATCAAAGTACAAGAGATTATCTTTCATTTTAATTATGAAATGCTACCCTCACGCCAAACTGATTCCCAAAGGACCCCATTAATCACAAATCGTTTTTTTGTTTTTGCCGGAAACTTACTACCATTACACAAAACGAGGAGTGATTTAGTGCTGTGCGCCCATAAGAAATACACAAAAATTACGAAATATGAATCAAATGTCATGGTAAATGTAAATTTAATATTTATAATACCATTTTTGAATATAAGATGTTTTACTAAACCTTTGATAAAAAAAATTTCAAAAAATTTCGTTAAATATCACTGCTTTAAAAATATTACATGTAAATCCAATAGGAAACCGCAATGTTGATAAAAATTCGCGTCACCGATATACTTTTGTTCAAACACAACATTAAAACGAAATGTCCGATTTCAGTCAAATAAAAAGCATTTTGAAGCTAACATTTTACTGCATATGATGTATGCGATATCTCATATTTCCCCTACCTAGCCAAAAACACATATTTCTCAACCCAGACCCCCCCCCCCCCCCCCACCCCCCCCCCCCCCCCCCCCCCCCCCCCCCCCCCCCCCCCCCCTTAATTCAGTTCGTCTTTTAGTGTTCGTAAAAAGGGCTACAATGTTTAGTGATAATTATTTTGGATGTTCTTATTTATTATGCCGGCTTAGGGCATACTTATTGTAGGGAAGCGCACTCATTTGAAAAGTGCTCTTTCCAAACTGCCGAATGTTCTTTTTCGAAATATTTGCCTTTTTGTGTATACTTACCTCATTGTTAGTTTTGTAGTACCGCAACTTTCTTTCAATGACGTAGTCGTTGGTCGTCACACGTTTCAACTCAACAGTAAAATGAGCCACACGTGATCGTACCTTCATCGGGCCAATACACACCGCATGTCTAACAGAATGAAACACAAGTATTGTATCAGTATATCGCTTTATCATTTGCCTTCCTCCGTGCATTTCAATGTATGGAGCGACGCTTATACAGACAATTTTACTAACACGGGGCAATAATTTCGTTGCGTCATTAACTGATCGACTTACAATACCCGTATACAAGTGCTGACGCAAACAATGAGATACCGTAGGCACGCGCCTTTCTTTACAATATGACTCAAGCTCCAGCGTTTCGAGGACAAACTACAGATTTCGGAAGACACTAAATTAAATTCCCCTCGATAAATCTTATTATTTCGCTGCTCTGAAAAAGCACAACTATTAAAGTCCTTGCCTTTTTGTAATGTAACAAACACATGCACATTAGTAACAGAATTGTCATTATCATAGAGTGTCCTTAATAAAGGTATAACAGAAACATATTGATATATTTTCCATAGTCTGGTTCAGGTTTCAAGATACAATTAAAACACATAAGTGATGGTACCTCATCGGATTTCATCGGATCGTTGAGTGCAACGATTGTCAGGCATTGGTAGTCGTATATCATGCACCAGAAGTCGCTAACCGTCTCAGGTAGGGGTACTTGTGTGGTCAGATACATGTTATTCCGTCCGTATCCCTAGGAAAACATAAATTTGTGGTTTATTTTAAACAGCAGTCTGTTGTCACAGAATTCTACTTCATCGTGATTTCAATTTGTACAGTTTCTCTTGCCGCATTAAACATAACGATTGATGTTTTGATTTTCAAATCAGCAATCGTTATCTCTGTAGTCATACGCAACGTACTATATATGAAGGGGAATCGCACGAGATAAACGTAATGTAATTAATCTTTATAGCGTTTGACTCTACAAAAAGGAGGTGGTCAATATAATTATGTTTACCTATGTTGCACACTGCAAAAAGGTTGCTTAAAATACGTTGCTCAAAGTACTTTTATCATCCGTTGGTTGACGTGTTGATTAAAATTCATTCAATATGTAGAAAGTTAGGTGTTGTATAAATCCCCAGCGTTGAGCAATTCGTCGAAAACAATGTCCTTAAAATGCTGGTGGAAACTGTTTCTGTTGCTAAAATATGTTGCGTAAAAATATTCCACTTTGGCAACTGTTGCATGAGCATTGAGGAAAATCACGCAACAGTTGATGCAAGTTACGCACATGTGAATTTTAGGCAACTGTTGTCAAAAAAAGCCAATTTCGTGATTGCGTCATTCAATCATTATGGCGTCTTGTGCACGAACAACTGTTTGAACGAGCTGAGATCTCTGAATCTGGATAAATTATAATCTGGTAAATAAAAGGTGAATCCGCATCAACATCAGAGTTTTTGACATCTGACAGGCGTTTTGTGAGTCCGGTTTTGAATGTTTGAAGCTTGGTCTGTCAAGAAGATGATGTGATAGATCGGTCTAAATCTCTGTGGTCGTCCATGTAATAAGCTTATTTCGTCATGTTCGTATAGGTTTAAAATACCCAACAAATCACTAAATAAAATTCCACAACCAATAAACAATAAAACACTCAACAAATGGTTAAAAAATGCTCAACAGTTGAGCTGTTGCATACTTGAACAACTGTTGAGTGAATATAATTGCCCAACTTTTGAGTAACTAGAATTGTTCAACTGTTGGTGAAAACATGTTATCCAGCGGGCAAATTTTACTCAACAGTTGAGCGGTTGCATACTTGAACAACGTTGTATAAAATGTTGAGTAAATATTTAAGCAATCTTTTTGCAGTGTACTTAATGTTATAACTAAACTTACGCTACAAAATGCAGCATTGATGTAGTTGTTGCCACCGTGTCCATTTGCTGACATCAGATATGGTCTAACAGAATCAGCTAAATAAAATTATATTAATCATATTAAGTACAATCATGTAGTGACACTGTTTTAATGATGCCTTAAATAATTAAACTCATTATCGACCCCCTGATCATCATATAAACAATAAAGTGTTTACATTAATTTCAGATCACGCAAGTTTGTAAGTTTAAACTCTTGTTGGATATTGAATTTTTGGAAAAAGAATGATTTGATCAGATAGGATTGATCGCGCATAACATTGCGTTTTTTACATATTTTGGAATGAGTATTATATACCGGGTATATTAGTGTTAAAATAAAACTCTGAACATAGCCATACCCTCTTAAAAAAATTGTACTAGATAGCTACTAATTATATTTGTAAAAACGTTAGTTTGTATCAAAAAAATTACCCTCTTGCTTAGTCTCCTTCGGATGTAAATCATCAGATGTTAGGCGGAAGAAGAGGTTACGTGACGTTCGGGAAGAGTTACCAAATACGATATTGCAACGTACGTCTGGAAGTAACCCTCGTGTGATCATGCTGATCGCACATTTTGTTAGCTTTTGATTAGACAACGCCGAAAACTGGGTTTATCCTTGGTGTAAGACGGCACGGAATTAACCAAGCACAACGTCCTCTATTGACGGATTAAAGGATTATACAGCTTTATTCCTTAATGGGGTCTTTACTCTAGTCTACACTGAAAAATAATTTGGTGTCACAGCGACACCTTCTTGGAGTCAACTGTAAATGACACTTACAAAGGTGTTATTTTGACTCCGAAATTGGTGTAATCGTCAATGATATGGGTTTGCACATTAATTTACGGTGACACCGTTAAGTGTCCGACGGACACCTTTCAGTGATCATTTAGTGATTTACACCAAAACTGGTGTCAGATTAATTGAAATAACTCCAAGGGCGTCAATAGTTGGCGGGGAAGCTCACGGTTTTTAGAGGTGTCGGAGCAGCATGACACCAATTGGTGTAATTCTGACACCAAATTGGGCGTCTATCGACATATCAACGCATGCGCCTTGGCACGCAAAAGTTTTCTCGTCGTCATTTCGTCCGCATGTTACGAGCCGGTAAGACTGGTAAGTACCGATCTGCTCCATTTCCAGACATTTTTCATAATAATTATGATACAATTAGCGTAATGTAAGCCTTGTTCATGTTGTTTAATATTGCGCCAACTAACTGATGAAATAAATTTTAATTTCATAGTCAGAGACTAGCATTTTCTTAGCCTGTTGTGTCAGGACTTATTTTGGACTGTGTCAGTGCATGGACCTAGTACTATGTGTGTGTTCGTCATGCATGCATACGATGATACGTGCAACATTACATATAACCCGATTCATCTGGCTCAGTGGTCGTCTTTATCATACGTACGTGTTACATTACGCTAATTGTATCATAATTATTATCAAAAATGTCTGGAAATGGAGCAGATCGGTACTTACCAGTCTTACCGGCTCGTAAACATGTGCTAGAGGTGACAAATACTCATTTTCCCATTTCAAAAAATTACACCCCAATTAGGATGACACTTAAGAGAGTCAATTTTACACCCCATTTGGGGTGTAATGACATTTTTCGAAAATGGGTCCTCAGGTAACTACCGTAGGTGTCAAAATGAATATGACACCCAAAGGTCATGACACCAAATAATTTTCAGTGTAAATTATAAATGTCATACACCAATGATATACCGATACCTGATTGAATTATAATTTAACTCACGTGGAATTGTCTTAGGATATCGATTCTTGGACACATTGTCAGGATGTTTTCCGCCGTTGCATCTGTCCTCCGAGATTTTGGGGAACATAGCGTCTAGGGCCTTTTTTAAATAAACGGTTAAATTTAAATTTGAAATTTGGCATTATAATCACATAGATACATGTTTAATTATTAACATGAAGATGTCATTATGTAACGATTCATCGACATTCCGTGATCAAAACATTGGTTTCATGGACCACCAAAAGATTATATCGAGGGTTTAATGCAACAAAGAGCTATCTGCATTTTTGGCCAAAATGAGATTTTGGTATCAAAGTGATCAGCACAAGATCAGGAACCTAATTATGAGAAAATTGTAAATTCACCTAATCAAAAAGGTTTGAATAGCATTTCTTTAAACATGTCAAAACCAATAGGTGTCAATGATGGGTACAAATCTTTAATTCACTTTTCTCAAAATGACCGAAATGCAGATGCCCTTTGTTGCACTAAACCTTCGATATACATGTACATACTACCAACGATAAGGCTCAATTAAATTCTATTATTTACGTTTTCTTTCTTCATCAATGTATATTTATTAAAGATAACTGTGTGGTAGAACAACTATCTTTCCTAATGTATGCGTGCTGTCGATATTCCTCGCGAAAATATAATGTAAATATTATTTCCCAGTGGCCAGTTCAATTGAATTACTCGTTGATTATCACGCATATTAATCATACAAGTTTTACAGCATTGTTATCACTTGAATTTGTTAACAAGTTGATTTTTCATGTCATATTTCTTACCCCATGTTGGCCATCAATAAACCTTCTGTTTCTGTCTGTTCTAGCCCAGGTGCTCTCCATTTCACCGGCTGGTATTGTAGTCTCACCACAGAACAGGGCTTCCAAAAGGGCGTCATGAATAAACTCGTACTGCACCTATAGTTTGTTAAAATTGTTGTATGTTTAAATTTAACACTCTGTAAAGCGGTTATTATTAACTACGCAGCAATCGATCAACAGTTTGTCAATGAGACTCGCACATAGTTGGGTCAATGTTACAATCAGTAGTTTACAACCTAGGTTTATTTGATCTTTGACATCTTTGCTTATGCTGCCCCTCCAAGGTAAAAGGGCCTAACTAACAATTTCAAGTTTTTGAGTTATGAAGCAAAACGTGTTTTTCTTTTAGCCTCCAAATATGTTTAGGAGATCAAATTTGGTGATAACATATTTCACTTTGTCATTCCTTTGTCTTATTTAATGAACCAATTTTTTGTGTGAAAAAGGTTCGATTTTCGTTCAAAATGTGAGTTAGGCCCTTTTGCCTAAGTTCTTTGGTAAATAAATGCAAAGTGAAACTGGCATGGAAGGTGCGTTGTACATATTATAAATTCATTAAGAGATTTTATTAGTAATATTTTAATGAGAAAAATAGAAACCAGTGTTTACAAAGTATTTAGGTTAAGTTGTAATACTATTGAAAATAAATTGTGGGCCACACTTAATTAAAATGGCTCAAAACATGTATTTTGGGAATTTGCATCAAATTTCAATTAAATCTGATTATTTTCTTATATTCAAATAACTTTTTGTGGCTTTCTTCTTGGTGTAGGCCTATATGCATTTAAGATAAGAATATGTAATAATTATAGATATGCTGAAACAAACAACTGCATTAAATACCATTGGGTTTTTTAGGGAAATATACTTTCTGACTCCACACTGCCCCCCCCCCTTATAAAAAAAATTCGAAAATCAAAAAGTAAAAGTAAAAATTATAAATAATAATATATTTTTAAATCAATTTTGAATATTATAATGTGCACCAGAATAATTAAAATGTGCATCTAGACCATTTTTGTTTTGTTTTAGTACTTTTTTAATGCATTGAACCCAAATCCCAATAATCACATTGCATTATAATAAAACAGCAAACTTAAATAACCCTAACTTCTGTAATTATTAAACTAAAAATTGATAACAATTTGATTTATATGAAACAATACCTTTAAAAATAAATTTGTGTTGCATACTGCAATAAGGCCCTTTTGCTGTGGTTATTGTAATACTTTTTAGAGCACAGTGTGCAGATCACTCATACAGAAACCTACCAGTTGATTGCCTACATCCTGTTCTTTCACTAATAATCCCTCTATTGAATCCAAGTGGTTGAATGTAATAAGGCCCTTTTACCGTGGTTGTTTAGTGAAATGCCTGATGTTAGGCCCTTTCGACATGTTAATATCTAGAAACTGGAACATATTTTGTTAATTTTTTTTGGTTTAATATATGTAGTTTGATGTATATAATCACATGCGAGCCATAACTCAATTTTGAAAATGATGTCAGTTAGGCCCTTTTACCTCGGAGGGGCAGTATGGGTCAAAGGGCCAATTTTGTTCTTCTTAAAAAACAACAGGCTAGTGACCATAAAAGGTATACCATATTGTTTGGATGGGTGATTAGTGTAAAGTTAATGTTAGTTGATCAACAGTTTTTGATGTACGAGGGTCATTTAATAAGTTCTACCTCCTACCTCATAACTTTGTTATTATATAAGCCAGCTTTATGAAATATTACACAATTGTAGCGTGGAATTCCAGCTACAAATTCATATTAAATTCATCTGAGTAATGTAGTTTTCTATAGATGCAGTGAAAACCAAACCTCCATTTAGTGTGACGGAAACGGATGAAAAACAGCAAACTATCGCCGAAGTGCTACTAATTTGGTCTATGTTAAGTGATCAAACGTAGCTATCGGTCAATTATAACCGTTCTAAATGTCAGATATCTCTTGAACAGTCTATACATAATAAAGGTGACTGATTTCTTAGAAAAAATATGCCCTTTGATTAACCAGAACCAGATTAGGACAACCATTTACTTTACCCCTCCCAGAGAACCCTGCAAAAGTCATATTTGATTTTCATAAGAACTAAGAGATCTTCAATATACAGAACTGAAGGAGGGATTACAAGTCCTCGAAGAGATCATTTTCTAGCATTTTCTACCTGATTGTCTATTCTGAAGGTTGTACATAAGGCCATGTGTTTTGAACTCACCACCCAAAAAGGGTGGTGGCGTTGCATTATTGGTGACGAATCATCCATCTCTCTCTATTAACTCAACAACTAAATGTGGTAGAGCTATGGTTGAGGTGTCATGTGAAAGCCTATTTATCTAGCTACATTGTGTGAATAAATCAGTTATTTCCATAACTGTTTGGCTGAGATATGGTTGATTATATTGTGAAAGTCAGGGGTGGTGGCGGTGGCGGTGGCGGCGATGGCGCTGTGTACAATCTCTATGGGGAATATAGAACATGTTACCAATTATTCGTTCAATTTACAATAACTCCTCATTCCTGTATGGCACGAACATGATTTTGCTCTCATTTTATAGATTATTTTATATTCTATAAGATTCTGTTTCAACAAACGTAACAACTATTATGTAACAATTGTAATCATGAATAGACTGCATTGTCCTTGGCTTTCCCCTATTCGCTACACATTGAGCTTGCCCTAATTCATCGGTTTACATACATGAGTATAACAAAAAAAAGTATTCGACCGATGATAGCAAAATTATACATTAATTTTTGGAAAGCTCTCTTTGAAATAGGGGAATTCAAAAATGGCGTTTAAATCAGGATAGGGTGCTTACCCCAAAAAATATACTTGTAAACTCTAATAGTTATGAAATTTAAACTTTTGTGCTTATTTACTTCTTGATATAGTATATTTCAACAAGTTACCATTGACAACCATTATGTCCTGATGGGTAATTGCATGAGGAACTAATATGCACAGTAAAACTATGATTGGGATAGGTATCAAAATATTATCGAGCTTAAATCAAAATATGAAAAATATGGATATTTTTTGAACATTCTTAATCACGGCATGTTACCATTAGATCCTATCTTAATTCCAATAGCATTGTTAGATTTCTTGTGAGATTACCGTTCAGAAAATATATTTTTTATGGGGTAGAACGAGTAGTTATTGCGATATGATAATTCGAAAACACATGGCCATAAGGAAAACTCAAAAGGTGACTATTATGTTAAATATTTCACATAACGAGGCATCACTGTGGCTTAACTTATAACAATGGAAATTCGACCGATACGCAGTATTCCAGTATGCCAAAGGCAACCATTCGAGTTGATATTACACTATTTAAGAAGCCCACAGGCGTTAATATTGCTTACAATCTCATGTAGCCTATACATGATAATACTGTAATATATTCAGAAACGTGTTATTGATTTCCATTTTAAATATTTAAATTATGCTTTTATATCTAGCCATACACTACGTAAACCCCCCCGAAAAACATGTATTTATTGTTAAGGTAATTTTCCGTTGTCCAAAGTCTCTCTCTGGCTTTGACAGCATCTGTCATGACACGAGGCTGACATTCATATTAGCGATGTTATGATTGAGGAGGTAGAACTTATTGAATGACCCTCGTATATGATCTTTTGAAAATGACAAGTCAGTAAAATAGGCCACATTAGATAGTCGATGCCCAGCGTAGTATTTTATAGCATTATGGCTGGTTAAGGTTAATTCAGATTTCAGAATATCCTATATATTCAGACAAAGATAAAAATATCTATGAATGGCTTTGCTAACTTTAAGATTTGCGTTATAAGGGTAAATATTATCAATGTCAAATTTTAGTTTAATTTTTTCCCTTCAGTATCAACAATTTACTGCTTTTGCGTGTGCTGTGGGGAACAATACAAATTATTTCAAATCAGAAGAACATGTGAGTATAATATGGTTATATTTTTGAACGTTGATTTAACCTCTGTCTGTATCATCTGCATACGTCTGGTTCTCATCTCGCTGACGAAATTAAAGATGTCAATCTTCCCCTCGGTCTTGGCCATTTTTAACATAGCATCGATGGCAATGAAGGTTCCGGTTCGACCGACACCCGCGCTGTTGAAGAAAAGACGATACGAAAGAATGTTTATGATTGCAAAATAAAACCATATTGCAAAATAAAACCATACCATATTGCAAAATAAAACCATACCACATCTGTACATAAGAAGCATTGCCAAAAGAGAACGCGGAATAATGATCCTGTGACCCTCCCATATATTTCAACCTAGCTTGATCAATTAGTTTCTAAAATATATAGAAAGAAAATCAGAATCGTCATTCAAAATTTGATTTAAATTAAGGTGCGGTGGTATGTATGTGAGTTGTGTTTAGTATTTCAATTTGTTGATACATTTCTGCAAACCAAAAATTGTAAATCCGATTCTGATAATATACTTTATTCCCGTGTGGTAAAATAAGGTCATTTGCGCATTTCATATACCTGCAATGGACAACAATGGGTCCTACGTCAGGTGCGTTAGTTTCATTCACGTGGTCCAGGAATTTCAGTACAGGTGCAGCGAATTCAGGCGCTTGCATGTCAGGCCAGCCGGTGAAATGGAACTGCTGCACGTTACGTTTGTCGCCATTTTGTTGACCCTACAGATAATTAATACAGCAACATACGGATTAAAATAAGATTAGCAGTATGACCAGAAATACATTACCATAAATACACCAGAACCATGAACATTATATTATAATCAACTTGTAACTTATCAAGTGAAGAGAACAGGATTTACGCGAAAATGTCAGAATACGTCATTGACAACGTGGATATTTACGTGAATTATAAACACGTGTGCATATAACCTAACCTAACCTAACGTGACCTAATCTAACCTAACCTAACCTAACCTAACCTAACCTAACCTAACCTAACCTAACCTAACCTAACCTAACCTAACCTAACTAACCTAACCTAACCTAACCTAACCTATCCTATCCTAACCTAACCTAACCTAACCTAACCTAACCTAACCTAACCTAACCTAACCTATAACCTTACCTAACCTAACCAAACCAAACCAAACCAAACCAAACCAAACTAACCTAACCTAACCTAACCTAACCTATCCTAACCTAACTTAACCTAACCTAACCAACTAACCTAACCTAACCTAACCAACTAACCTAACCTAACCTAACCAAACAAAACCAAACAAAACCAAAACAAACCAAACAAAAACAAACCATACCATACCTAACCTAACCTAATCTAACCTAACCTTACCTAATCTAACCTAACCTAATATAACCTAACCTAACCTAACCATCCTAACCTAATCTAACCCAACCTATCCTAACCTAATCTAACCTAACCTAACCTTGTATCGTTTTATACTCCCTGGTCATTGTTTTTTTTTCCGTACCTCAAGGTGGTATATTTTGCTTTTATTTTTGCAATCAAGATATTAAGGTTATTATGGAAAACAAAATGCAAAACGCACCTTTACAATAATGAATTTGCGAACCATGTAACTTTCGTATTCCTCTTCCTCTTCGTTGCTGACGGTTATATCACGGAAGGTCAATGGTTTACCTTTGTCCGGCCAATACTTCTCGCATTTTCTCTGCAATATGACACAAGAATTACAGCACATACAAAAACACAAATACACGAATAGTCAGGGAAGTAACATTGTGGAATTTACAATTATTATGTAATAACACGCATGTACCAACCAACTACAACTTGTACTGGACAATATTGCGCAATGGATATTTTAAATAACGCGCATATTTCAAGTATTAGTTAGTTTCGGAGTGAGATTGTATTAATAGCAGTCAAAACAATCATGAAACATCGCGGTCAGATCGTCAATGCGCACAATGGTACTTAAATTGCGCCTGTGGTGGTCAATTATAGAACATTGTTTGAAAATTGTCTGACCACAACTTATTCATGCCACGCAGTTCACTCACAATGCCCGCAATTATTGCAAGCATACATGCTCACAAAATCTGGAAAGGAGCAATCGAGCATGTTCCAATGACTACGGCCTACCAAGGCACACTATTGTGTTGGGTAATCAAAAACATAACTATCTAGAATTCTTCGCGAAAATAAAATTCCCCGTAAAATTCGCAGCGGCTATCAGAGCGCAATATCGCATCGTCAATGGAATTGGAGGATAATGAATAGCCACCGTATGTATTGCACACTGAGTAGTTCGGGTGTTGATTTGTATTTTAATGGTGTATCATACCTTTGGTCCTTCTACTAGCTTTGTAACCATGATTATGGTTTGCGTATTTTCCTGAAATATCATTCTCCACATATCAGGAATCGTAACTGCATTAGGCCCTTAAAACAGTAAAATGTATATGATATTATATGAGGAAATATATTCCAAAAGGAATGAACTCCACTTTTTATCGAAATTGAGTTACGTGCAGAACATGAAAGAGAGTTACGAAATACATCGTTACGAAATACATGTTCGGGTCAAAAGTTATGGCCCTCAGTAATTTCCGGAAATGTCCGGTAAATTCCGGAAGTTTCCGGAAATTTGAATATAATTCACAATTTTGTAAGCCAGAATGGTAGAAATATGGTTCTTTTATCATGGTAAAACATTGATAGGAATGTCCTTAATGAAATGCAATGAAGAAACCGTAAAATGTATGGGATAATTGTTTTTAAAATTGTACACAAACAGAAGTCTTGTTATTTCAAAAAATGTGCCAAATTATCCAAAGTTTTTTCAAGAAAAAACAAAATGTCATAATTTAAAAAGTTGAAGAGGTATTTGAATGCGGTTTTCTGTTTTCAATGTGATTTGATAATGTATTTCAGGTGTTATACCTTAATTGAAAATAATGATTGTTTAGTTAAGTGGTTTTTGAAAATTGGTCGAAACATTTATGTTCCAAAAGGGATCAACTCCACTAGTTTCCGAAAATAAAGAATGACATAGGAAATACAATGAAATTAAATAAATGAAATTAAACCTGTTTTTAAGCTTACACGTATAGTATCTTTCATATGGCAGAAAATTAGCATAATCAAAGAAGTGCAACATCCTTAAAAAACACGTTGCTTTTTACCTATTTCACTTATATGGAGTTGATTCCTTTTGGAACGTAGCTCTTCATATGATAATTATATTAAGAATTGTTCAAAAAGAGATGACCAACGATTGGACGTTCATTGCTCAAATTCAAAGTGCCGTTTAAGGGCATTGATAACATCTTATCCGATTGCCGTCTACATTGGTATAATATGGAAAGATGTCACATATCCTCCTCGTTGTAGTTAAACAACGCTGAAGCACTTATGATCAGCTCATCGCGTTATTGAAGACTTCAGTCTAGGAGGGGCGTGAGGTCCAGCTGGACTGAATCCTCCCGTCGTCATAATTTACATACGGAGTGCCCCTGCGAGGGTGCTCAGACGTAAAGATTTAACAAATACAGTGCCAAAAGTGTGCACTGATAAGTTTTGTATTAAACATTTGCTAATTCATACACCATAACGCCATAGTGCGTCGGTGGTGTCAAGTGGCGCTGACGTCCGTAATAGGGCGCGCGATTTACTTCAAATGGAACGGCGCGGCATGACGATCGTTCGGCGCATGCAATTCGAACTGTACTAAACAGGGTGTATCTGTTGTTGCTGGGCACAAATGCGCATGCTCAGTATTCGTGGAATTACAGTAGTCGCACCCTTTTTGCTATGTTTTTCCCAGTCCGTCAAGTTGTTCCGCCACTTGTTATAGAGTGACAAGGGTGAGGCCCAGTCTAAGGTCGAGCTTGCGTATGGCGCAGCAACGGATAAGCACAAGCGTTGAGGTCAACCTCATGTGATGTGCAATGACTGGAACGGACTGCCGACGTCAAACAGCACAGTACACCGTATTATTCAAAAGAACAATATGATCATTCGTTTTTGAAATGCCTACCTTGTGCAGCGATGTAAGCGTTCGGTTCTCTGTAACCCTGGACACAAAATATATAAATATCAACGGTAAGTATTAAGAAGCAGACATTCGTGTATATTATATTATTCTGAATTTTATTTTAAAAAAACCGACTGATCTTAGACGATAAATTTAACTTACGTCAATGAACGATGCATTTATGTAGTCTGAATGGGAGTTACCGTCGAGAGGCTCCAAATGTACGCGAGAATGATCATCTGTAAGCATCATTATATCAATAGAATGTTATTATTGTGGTATTAGAATGAAAGTTCATCTGTGTTGGTGATAAATAATATGAAGTTAAACTTTCGATCTCAACACAAGAAATATTTACTTGGGGGCAGGTACAAATTACCAAGAGTCTATGACCCGATGCTGACGTCACACCTCCAAAAGGTCAAGTCGAGTCATTAGTCTGCTGATGAAAGGTGTAGTAACACCTGAAAATTCCAGGTAAATATTTCTTGTGTTGAGATCGAAAGTTTAACTTCATATTATTATTGTGGTGTTAGCATTTTACTCATTTAAGATAATTGAAGAGCTCGTATGCAAAATGTTTATCAGATAATACCGTGAAAGGTGTTTTACTTTTAAACACTTTTGCTTTTTATTTTAAGTTCGTATCTCATTCCATTGCGGAGATATTACACATTTAAGTTTTTGTATATAGATGATGTGTCATGTGACGTAGTCTCACACCTTTTTAGAAAGTCCACAGTATTTTTCGAAGGGAATTTGCTTTTTAAATTAAGTTCACACTTAATTGATAATTACTTACGATGTAAAATAGTGAAGTAGTCATGGTTTGCACCCCTGGCACAAGTAACCAATCCAAAATATCCATATTAAAACATAGTGATTTTCTCCAAGTACACGTTTTTAAAACAAACTCGTCAATTCTCTTGATATCAATTAAATTGGTGTTGATTATCGATCGCCTTTTTTTGAGAATTCATCAGGGTATGGGGCAAGTTCACACACCGTTTGATAGTGATAAAACTTTGCTAATATCTCAATGATGTGTTTGAACAATTATTAATAGTGAATTATAGCTTTTAACGATTATACTTTTGTACGACTTACATGTGAGAATGTTGATGTAACGATTTTTCGTGACATTTTCATTCTTTTTAGCTACGCTATAGGAACTTTGCTTTTTGGAAGACAGGCTCTAGATTCATAAGAAATAAAGACATCGAATTATTATATTACCAAAACGTTGATATATGTTTCCTACATGTTAACAAATGATCGGCCGAGACCTGCCTTAAACTACAAACGTAGTGACAAATATTAAACTGGCACTACATATTAGCATATGTTAAACTAATAGATTCAGCTTTTAACAAAGTTATTGGAAATATTAATGCGTTTCATATTCACATTGTATAAAATACCTAACACGCCAGGAAACTTATCTATGATCGAGGCACTGGAAAACGCAATTAAAACGACGATGGATTAGTTACACCTAAACTGTTGTAAACTGTTTGAGTAATTGAGAAAGCGATCTGGCTTAGATGACTGGTTATATTTGTTCCGCTTAAGGTCAACAACGTAGTTGCGGTTGCCAAATTAGCTATTTTACGAAATATATGCATTAAATAGTTGTTATCTTGTATGTTTACCAACCTTGTAATCAAATAACAATTCGTGATCCGGCGCATCCAATTTCTTGGATTTAACATAAGCCAAAAAGTTCTCGACTTTGACTGGTTGTTTGTTATCATACGTAGTGATGGCAGTTGGTTTGATGACAGCACGGGGTTTAGATTTGCCTACGTCATCGTCTGCTGTTTCGCCAAATGCATCGGCGTCATCTAATTCAACCTCGGCACCTGTGCAATATTATTTCGGTACAATTTCCATTGTATGAAGCAGGACAAATATCGGAAAAAGTGTACTTTAGGTCCCAGATACTGGCATACCAGTATCGGTGTACATGAATTTTGCCAGTATCGCTCGATACTGGAACAATTTACATGTTCCAGTATCGGTCGATACTGGAACATCAAATTGTGTTCCAGTATCGCCCGATACTGGAGTATCGCCCAATACTGTAACGGTTTCATTCCAGTATCGATCGATACTGGAACAAATGAAATGTTCCAGTATCGCCCAATACTGGAACATTTTGTTCCAGTATCGCTCGATACTGGAACATGTAAATCGTTCCAGTATCGCTCGATACTGGAACACAATTTGATGTTCCAGTATCGCTCGATACTGGCACATGTAAATCGTTCCAGTATCGCTCGATACTGGAACACAATTTGATGTTCCAGTCTCGCTCGATACTGGAACATGTAAATCGTTCCCGTATCAACAGTAACTCTCGGCTATAAGGCTGCCCACACGCCGCGCGTTAACCAACAATAAACATGTACAATCCGAACCTTGTTGTGACTTTTAATTAATTATTTCATCATTTATTTTATTCAGAAAATTACAGTACTCTCAGAAAAAAAATCTTCGTCTTTTTTCTTCGTCTTTTCCTTCGTATTCATCCATTTAAAAAAAAAAATTATTATTCCATATGATATATTAAATAGTTTCTGAATCGATTTTATAGGCCGTCCTTGATATTGATTAAAATATTGTGATTTTTGCGTTGAAAACCCCATCTTTGCATTGAAAAACAAGCAAGTAGCTATGTCGTGACATTTCGATATGGAGTTGTTTGGAAAACATTTCAATGTTGGCCTACATGTATATTTCACTACACAAATATAAAACGGCATGTTGAGTCCATGTTTATAATTTCATTGTGACGTCAAGCGTAAGATGTTTGTACTTGTCACGAATAACCAAACGAATAATCATAATGAAGTGTCTCAGACAACAGCTTCGACGGGTCTATCTAAAAAGAACAACCAGCTGCAGTCATTAAGAAAAGGAAACACCGACACATATCAACACTTGACACTAGCCAACGTATAGAATAAACCGCACGAGAGAAGAGACGAACCTCCCAAAGATTCCCGTCGCTTGACACATCACAGGCAGTTTTGAATACCACAAAACGGCTCTTTTCAGAGCCACCCTATTTTCCAGAAAGAGAAAATAACCATACAAGCCAACTTCACCGATATTGTATTGGGTGATACTGGCACATTTTTCATGTTCCAGTATTGGGCGATACTGGCACATTTTATATGTTCTAGTATTGGGCGATACTGGTACATTTTTCATGTTCCAGTATTGGGCGATACTGATACATTTTTATGTTCCAGTATTGGGCGATACTGGAACATTTTTCATGTACCAGTATCGGGCGATACTGGTACACATTCTACCAGTATCGACCGATACTGGAACAAAATAATGTACCAGTATCGATCGATACTGCATGGTACATTATTTTGTTCCAGTATCGGGCAATACTGGAACATTTTAAACGTGCCAGTATCGAGCGATACTGGAACAAAATAATGTACCAGTATCGAACGATACTGGGTGTTCTAGTATTGGTCGATACTAGTACAGTCTAGTATCTGGGAGCTAAAGTACACTTTTTCCCAAATATCAAGTTAATCTGATAATATGATTTGTTTCGGTTTCTCGTGGGGAAATACTGAAACAAAACTTCCGAACTCGTAACAAAGGTCAGTGTAGTGTTTTGCTTATTATTATTGGTTACAATGCTTCGCCCTAATCGTTTGACACATGACGAAAAGACGGTTGCGAAAATTGCAGATTCAATATTATAGTATTTTGTATATATTTGCATGGTTTACCGATACGCCTGCTTCTGTTGTGTTTAATAATGATGGACGCCTATCGTTTCAAGTGTTGCTCGATCTATGTATTAATGTGGAGATCGTATGTCAACGAAAGTAACGAAAGTAATCATCACCAATTGTACATGCAGCCATAGTGATTGAAATCAACACGTTATGCCCAGATTAAAAACGTTAATGTAGAACTTTTACGATGGCGCTAGTGTAATATTCAGCATTAGAAAGCGTGCCGATACTCTTCAAAAATGGTTAGGGGCATCTGTACGGCTGCACACATGCTTTGGTATCCGTTTAGTTTGAGTAATTGTTTAATAAGTGTTGCACAAAGAAATCTTATTTCATCACAAAAGTATACCTTAGTACATAGCGTATTAATGTCGCAGTCTAGCCTTAGATACTCACATACTGGATTGGTGATACTTTCTAGTGACGTAGTATAATCATGCTCTGGCAAATTAACCGGCTCTACTTGCGAGGTTTCTTCCGATTTGTGAAAGGTTCGTCGTCTGTAAGATGAACATTATAACAGTGATATAGATACAATTACAAATATCAACCTTAGCCTCATACACTGCAAAAGGTTGCTTAAATATTTTCTCAACATTTTACACAACGTTGTTCAAGTATGCAACCGCTCAACTGTTGAGCAAAATTTGCCCAACACCGTTGGATAACATGTGTTCACCAACAGTTGAACAATTCTAGTTACTCAAAAGTTGGGCAATTATATTCACTCAACAGTTGTTCAAGTATGCAACAGCTCAATTGTTGAGCTTTTTTTAACCATTTGTTGAGTGTTTTATTGTTTATTGGTTTTGGGCTTTTATTTAGTGATTTGTTGGGTATTTTAAACCTATACGAACATGACGAAATAAGCTTATTACATGGACGACCACGGAGATTTAGACCGATCTATCACATCATCTTCTTGACAGACCAAGCTTCAAACATTCAAAACCGGACTCACAAAATGCCTGTCAGATGTCACAAACTCTGATGTTGATGCGGATTCACCGTTTTATTTACCAGAGTATAATGTATCCAGATCCTACAATTCACATGGGCGTAACTTGCATCAACTGTTGCGTGATTTTCCTCAATGCTCATGCAACAGTTGCCAAAGTGGAATATTTTACGCAACATATTTTAGCAACAGAAACAGTTTCCACCAACATTTTAAGAGTGCATGCCTGAGAGAACAGGATGATATGACAACATCTAGGAACATGAAGGTTGTCCAATATTGCTCATATATAGTTTGCTGGGTACAGTTGATGAAAGATTCAGGTTGACAAAGTTTGAAAATTCTGACCCCCCTGACTTGGATTTTCTGCCCCATGGCATTTTAGCCCCATTTTCAGCCATCAAATCATATAAAATCGTTTAAATTGTCTCTGTTTCTAAAGGCACAAAATGGGATTCTTTGCATCAACATTTTTGAATCCAGCCCATATATATTTGATATACAGCATTGGTATTGTGTAGATTCAACCAAAAATCACCCACCTCATTCTGTATTACGAGGGGGGTCACAGAAAAAAGTGCCCCTACGAGGCATTAATTTTTGTGACGAAAAAGGGGCAATCTTTAAATGTGAATAGGATTTTATCCCAGCAGTGAATTGAAACATTTCTTTCATAGCCGAATAGCTAAATCACTTGTCTCTTCAGAAAACGTTAATCTGTTCTGGGGAAATGGTTTCTAGATACACCCAATGCAGTGTTTCTTTTTAGACATTTTAAGCAACCTTTTTGCAGTACGGGGTCTGATTTCTATTTAAATTATGAAATGAAGCAATCGGGAAAGAGTTGGATACAGACACTCTCACTTAGCTGGGTTAAATGGGGCATTGAGAGATGTATCGATATACTGAATGAGCAAATAAAGATCGTAAAGATAATCATCAACATAGCCCAAATCCAAAATATCATACAATCCCGACATCGCCTTCATGCCAAACTAACCAAATAACGGCACTTCCGGTTTTAGATTTGCCGCGAAAGTCCGTGAGTAAAACTTAGAATAAATTCCGAATTCAGCACTTTAGTTTCGAGGATATGATCATATCGAAACTAAGAAAATCATGAAATTTTATATGATACACGGCGAATGTTGGTAAACTGTTTCAGATGGTAGTTAGTATATGCCTAAGTATTACTTTGATGCAAAAAAACTGATTTCCAGGATAATTGAGGGCGCACTCCCATACGTATCTCTCAATGCCCCTTTAAATGTGAACCCGGGATAGATACCACAGCTACAACACCGAAACTGCCTTCGCCATACCCTTCATTGATGACGCAATGAGTTTTAAGATTGGGGTTAAAGCCGTGGTATTTCGTTGTATTAAGGACTGAATGATATGGTGTTTTATTTAGAGCAGCTCTTCATATGATTTTAATGAAAGGTATGATAGTTTTGAAAACATGAGTAATAGTCATCGACATGTTTAATTTATTTTCTGAGTACTGAATGATACGGTTTTTCTCCTAAAAGACTAGTCCAAAATCATTTCACTCCTTTCATAAGAAAAAAACCCCAAAATCTAAATATAAGATTATCTATATGGAACGCTCTTCACTAGCTAATCACTGTGACATGCATGTGTTTAGTTTGCCCAACATGGCCACATTTTCAATCAGACTACTGAAAAATATCCTCACCAGCCGGACTGGAAAAGGTTTGGAGAGGAATCTATTTTATTCATTGGATGAATGAAAACACCCCTCCTTCGAAACAATACCTAATTCTAAAGTCCGACTCTATCATTGCATGAAATAGGCCAATATTTGTATACTAAAATTCCTGATTGTTCTGAATTGTGATTCTATAAAACGGACACACACTGTAATCTGTTTTCTAAAATAAATTAACATCAATCCTTGCGAATATACAAAGGCTGTGATTCAGGTTTGTGTTCTGCATAAGGAGTTTTTAAAAGTCACGCGCAAGTCATGACTTCTAGGACTAGGATCTCTAGTTGAATCTCAAAAAAATGTCCTGTAGTAGGTGTGTGGATGCACTGGAAGCTGCAGCACGTGACCTGCATACAGGCGGCTCAGGATATTTGTTCCTAAAGAATCCCTGCTGTAAGTGTGTATTTGTTTGAAGATGCGTCTGCGCATTATACGCAAGAAGTATACGTAGCGGTATGTGCGTAAATAAGCATGGCGCACACTCGTGTATACGCTTAGAAATGAGTGTCACATTTTTCTGGAAAAATATGTAGTTTTCACTCAACTACTTCGTTAGCTCAGTGAATACGGCGTCCGTCTTAGTATACAGAGTTTGTAGGTTCGAGCCCCGGTCCGGTCAAGTTAAGGTAAGTTCTTCTAAAAATCTATTGTGTACCCAAATGGCACAAGTGTTGGGTAAAACCTCCACACAACTCCGGTTGTGTAAAGTGTTACACATAATTGGGTCAAAACTAGGGAACATAGTCGTTTTGGGGTAAATTTTTACCCAACGATATTTTGTCCAAGTTTTAAACTTTGTTGGGAAAAAAATAGTTATTTAATGGGTAAAATGTTCACTTTGTGTTGTGTAAGACTCTACACAACCATTGTTGTGTACATTTTTAACAAACAACCATGTTCCCTTTTTACCATCGTGAAGTGTAGTATTTTACCCAACATTGCTTTATTTTTTTTAAGAGTGTGCACGCGCAAGTAAATACCTGTGGTTGAATACACTCATACTATTTGGAACTGATTAAACTAGCTTGAGAATCAAACAGACTGCATATTTGATGCGTATTGATATTTGATATTTGAAAACTTAGTACCTCTTGAGTATCACACCAGTTAGCAATACGACCACAACCAGAAGAATTATAACCACGACACTGACAACGGCTGCCATAGTATTAATAGCCGAAGACGCACCTGGAAATATAACCAAAAAGGGGAAAAGGAAGAACGAATTCATGAATAATTTTAAGAAATAGTAATAAAATGAGACCACGCACAATAACTAGTGGTAATACATTTATTAATCTAAATATATACATATTAATAAATGAAATTTTGGACCACATTGGGTGTGCTACAAGCCACAAGCCAAATAAATTCACAATAATTACAAATACTCGCTAATAAGCGTAAATCAATAAGCATTTGGCTTGCGTACTGTATTCACGAGAGACAGCGAGTCTAACAGTTACACAACAATCGTATACGAATAATGCTTGTTTCCTAAAAAAATATCTAAAATACTAGTTAGTGGAAAATTCATACACTCTTCACAAATCTTAAAATAATACTCTTAAAGGGGCATTGAGATATCCGAGAGATTAAACAAGCTCATGACCTTGTTTAGGTAGATGATATACTGTAGAAACCCTCTACCTAATGATTTACGTCGAAATGAATGAATCATGAAATGTTACACGATGGACAGATCAAGGTAAATGGTTTCAGCTGGTTTCAGGGTGTCCCAAAAGTCTATGCACGTTTTTGAAGAGTCATATCTCATAAAATATAAATCATATGGTATAAATTTAACCATATTTTGATAGACGAGATTTGGGAAATTAATTTGATACCAAACACAACCCTATTGGTGAACCCACAACATTATACAACTGGTTGAAAGTCATTGGCCGTGTGCCAGACCAACCCACACCAAGTATCACCCATTGTTGCTAAAGGTGCGCATAAATTAACGGTATGAAAGCAACGTTGCGCATTAGTCACAGTTCACAGCTTATCTTGCAACATTAATGTTATTTAATACCAAACTCGGTCACTCACAACGTAAATAAGCGTAGTAGACAACATTGCACAGCAAAAGTCTTCATTCAAGATGGTGTACAGCATAGATAAGCGAATACAAATTGTATGGTTCTACGCTGAAACACATTCAGTTCAACTTACTCAACAAAAGTTCAGAAAACATTTCAAAGTGAAACGCGCACCAGGAAGAATATCCATTCTGAAGTTGGTGGATACATTTTTGAACACAGGAACATATTCTAAATGGGTAAAACAACCTTCGATGAGGCATTCAAGCAGCATTAAAATAATCCGCTAAGTTTAAATTTTAACATATGTTTGACAGCTGTGTGATGTGTGTTCACTTTTCTGTTATGTTCTGTTTAGGTCTGTGTTTTTGCATTAGCACACGTCTCTGTATACATGGAAAACATTTAAATTAGATTTCACTATAGAAACGAAAATTATGTGTGATATAGTTTGTTATTATGATGATATCACTGTAATGTAAAATTTTAAATCTTACAATTGACGGATAACTTTCCGTGTAACCAACTCTACCCGTATTTTTGTTAATCTCAATAGGTATGGATTTATGAACTTTATTCCTCCGAAGTATAAAATTACATTTTTCCAGTAATACATATTTTACTTCTAGGGTGGCATTACAAACAGATGGTACTCCAATGCTTGGTATCAAAATTATTTCCCACATCTCCTCTTTCTAAATATGTATTCATATTTTCAATACGACTTATATTTTGTGAAATACAAAGCTTCAAAGTCGTGCATAGACTTTTGGGACACCCTGTAGTTTTATAGTATGTCGAAGTATTAATTACGTAGAGGGAAAGAATCGCGATTTTCAGGAAGAATGAGCGCGCAACGCCATACTTATCTTATAGTGCCTGTTTAAGCCTACCTCCAGAAATCGTCTTCACGCTTTGCTTCGCACTGTAAGGTCCGTGTCCAACCGATGTCAATGCTCGTACTCGAAACTCATAAAACGTTTCGTGTTTCAGACCATCGTATAACACGGATGGTTCCTGAATGGAAATTACATCGTGCGTTGCGTTGAGTTCTCCGAATTCGTACTCATAACAGATGATGTTCCCATTCCTAGTTTCAACCGGTGGTGGATTCCATGTAAACATTATCTGTCCGGAGTGTGAATTATTGTATTCAATGTTGATCGGAGCTGCATCAGGATCTAATTTAAAGTGAACGAGAAGGAGAAACTATTGCTCACTCACCATTATGGAAACTGTATCATTTCGTCTAAAAACAAAGACAGTAAATATAGAAGTGCGGCAATAATTTAAGGGATATATTAACCGAATAAAAAACCGTGTAATATCACGTGGGCGACGCTGAGTTGTCCAAAGCCAACCAGAGTGCCCTAGCACGAGTGATATGACAAAAGTGATACAATACAAGTTTACATACGTATGTTTAAAGCAATACATTTATATGATATATTATTATCATTCTTAATACACTTTATTCAAATAGGGTATGCGATGTAATTATTAAATAGAAGCCATTACAATCGATTCCTCGATTTAATGTAGTTTCTAGTTAAATAACTGCGTTCAATATTATTATCTACACACTTTCATCTCTTTGTTAAACTACCAAATCGGTCAAATGACGAATATTATTTAGCGCGCGTGATTGAAAAGTTGTCATTCATTGCTCGAGCGGCTATAAGTGAGTCAGACTGCATATTATGGTTAACTCTCATCTCATTACATTTTTGATGTCTTCGGTCCAATTCCATTTTATAAGATGATTTCCTTCTTGAAAAACTTCTTTTCTGGATATATCTCGATGTTTTCTACTTGGACATGATACTTTGCTATACTTCTGATCGTGTTTTCACTACAAATGTTGTGCTTATATACCCCCAAATTATCGAAATGTCCATGTCCGCGGCATAAAAGGAAATGTTGCCATTATTAATTACAATACAAAAAGTACAACATTTTCTATAAAACATGTCCTAATTTGTAGGGAACATATAGCGTGTTACATGGTTAGAAAAATCACATTTTACAATATTTACATGTTCAATGTCATATTATGTTGTCCGAGATGTTGATGTTTATTACGTTACCTACGATACGAATGTCTGACCTTGAGAAGAAATCAAAATGCTGCAAAGCACGCGACCTTGTTATGTGTATTACGTTGTTCAGATTTCTCTCGAACAATGAATTAACACACAGCTTTATGTTAAAAACCTATTTGATACATATACATAGATTCTGTGGTTACTTGGTGCACTCGCTCCCCCTTTCAGATCGTCTACATGGTACTTTGAGTACGAAAAACATTTACTACGTTATCATTTATTACGTTATCGAATAAATTGACGGAGAGACAGCCGTATTCTACGACTGTATTAAGCAAAGACACATGGCAGGCCCTTTTCGTAGAATACTCGTTAAAATCACAGTACAAAAAACCCCCGACGATACTGGAACACCAAAGTGTGTTCCAGTATCGAGCGAGACAGGAACGTTTGTATGTTCCAGAATCTGGGACCTAAAGTACACTTTTCCGTCTCCATGTATTACTCGCAAATACATTATATGAGTAACTTATGCAAAATCTGGGGGTGGGGGGGGGGGGGGGGGTTAAGCTGAGGGAGACACTATACTCTGGAATCCAGCGTACCAGAGTCAACTAGCATATTTCACGATGTACTTATTCCAGGATGTCCTAAACCCCAATGATTAACATTCATGAAATGTATCTGCCCTTTCCTTCTCATTTGTTCTTTCAGTAAGTGCCCCATTAGATGCATGATTGTTTAATTGGAGAGAATATTTTTGTATTATGGCTATTACCTTTTACAGATACAATCTGCGTTGATCTTTTTGTTTTAATGCTGTATTTTAATTCGCACTATTGTACACTATTGGCATTTTATACCATTACTTCCTTAATGTCTTTTAGGTTTTGAAGCGCCCGGAGCCTTTTTTACATTCGGCCCTATACAAATAATAATAAATAATATTACTTACTTGATTCAGCAGTAATGACGTGCATTATTTCCGTGAAGGGACCAGACCCTACAGATGTTTTTGCTTTCACTTGGAACTCATGCTTCGTGTAGTGCTTAAGACCATCGAAGCTGACACATGTTAAGTTCGTCGACATCTGCTCAAAGTCACCATTCCCTATATCTATTCCAAACTTGTAGTCAAAGCCTACGATACGTCCACGACGTTGACCACATTGGGGCTTATGCCAGTCAAATAAGAGTTGTTCTCTCACCGAGTTATTCGCGTTTAAATCGATCGGAACGCCTAATGGAGCTGAGTATTTATAAGTAAGAAAGATTATTAGATTATTATATCTCGTTGGCTAATGTTTTGTTGGTATCATTCAAGGTTTTCAACAATTATCTTACGATTTAATTTTAAAAAGATTGTATCTGAGCCCGATTTTTTAAATTAAAGTATTGATTATTTTTAGATTACTTCACGTAAGAGACCTTACCGTTTTCAGCAGTCACACTTGTAGTATTTGACGCTTGACCAATAACCGTTTCTGACTTCGCAAATACCAATATGTCATAAGTTGAGAAAGCGTCCAATTCTGAGAGGGATGCAGTGGTCATGTTGGTATTAAACGACGTGGATTGTCCATCTGTTACTTCACATCCATCAAAATATACAATTTTATATGACAGGGTATATCCAGATATTTCACATGGTGTCGTTATGTCAGCCTGTTGCCATGATACTTGCAAAATGGAGGGGGAATTTGACGTCGCTTTCAACGATGTTACCTTCCCTGGAACTAAAGAATTTAATATATTATCAAGCTAGTATGTATTGATCCCGTGATCACGTGAACACAGAAAAAGGGTCCTATATAAAGGGACAAACATCATAACAATTTAATTTAATTTATTTATAAAATTCACTGTTAGTCCTTTACACACTTCATCCCATTATATTTCACCCCTTAACTCCAGAGATATTGTCAATTCAGTAACACTAAAAGTCAGTATCTCACTTTGGCCACTTTTGAAAAGGAATTGGATATCAGTTACAAAAATCTGCTTTTGAAATTTCAACGATAATATATAGGAAACATTTAGTTTTTGTTTTATTGGTATACTGATTTGATTTGATTCTTCGTGGATTACCGTTTCCGTAGGTATCTTATTCATAGATTACGATTTAAAGTTTTATTTGAATTCATAACAATTTATAACAGAATAAAGTGTAATCCCCCTTTCGGCAACAAACACAGATAAATATGTCAGATAATTACAAAGGTAACATATGAAGAGCTTCTTTTTTTTTGCAATAGGGCTTACATCCCCCTCTACATGTTACTCATTTTGCATTATTGAATTTGCATTGCCAAATCCATGAAATTAATCAAATTTTCAAATAATTTTAATTTTAACACTTAGGAATACCTCAGAAATAAAAGTAATTTACAATAGGAAGAAATTGTTTGAAAAGTTGATTAATTCAATGGGCTTGCCAATGCACATTTAATAATGCAACATGAGTAACATGTAGAAGTAGATGTAAGCCCTTTTGCCAAAAAAACCCCTCTTCATATCACAACAGTACAATACTAACCAAAATAAACTAGCACTATCATATATATATGCGCTTGAGTAATGAGTTTTGTTGCATGCAGTTCTAATGCAGTTCCAAGCTTTTCAATGAGCTGATGTTAAACTTCTTAAACAGCCAACCTTTTGAATTGAGTACAGCTAATATCATTTTATGTTTATCCTTATTACACTTTAAAGTTGCAAAAAAATACTTTAAGGGGGGACTTAAGGAAGTTTTTGATATGATTTTTTGAATTTTGCGAGTGCTGTAATTATTGAACTATTAATCAAATGCATATAAAAGTATACATTTTTGGAAAGGAAATGGATCAGAGAATCCAAATTTGGCGTCAATTTTGACCAGAAAAGTAGATTTTTTGAGAAAATCACAAAATTCACTATTTTGAACCACATTTTTTTGAACAAAACTAACAATAATTTTGAGTAAAAAATGGCCAAATCACTTGATAATGATGTTAAGACACTAATGAAGGGACGATTTTTTTTTTAAAACCTAATTTAATATTTTTGAAAATGTTGACCAAAAAAACGTGAACAAAGTTGATTTTTGGGTTTTTTTACACGTTTTTGTCAAAATTTCAAAAAAATATTGGATTAGGTTCTAAAATAAAAAATTCGTCCCTTCATTAGTGTCTTTACATCATCATCAAGTGATTTGCCCTAATTTGCTTTTAGGAAACGATATCACATTTTGAGGTACGTATGATATCTATGTCACTGATCGGTCTATCCGCAACCAATTTGACGGACATAAATGGCGTTCGCATTTATATTTCCAACCAATTCCGGACAAAATAGACTAAATATTATATTCCGTAATGTGCCCTAATTTACTTTTATCACATTTTGAGGTACGTATGATATCTGTGTCACTGATCGGTCGAATCGCAAGCAATTTGACGACATAAATGACGTTCGCGTTGAAATCGCAAAGAAAAACACCTTTATTCCTATTATAATGTGCCCTGCTTTGCCTTTCAGATACAATATCACATTTTTAGCTACATCGGATATGTGTGTCACTTATTGGTCAATCCACGACCAATTTGACGACATAAATGACGTTTGAAATCGCAAGGTGAAAAACAGGGTTTTCTTTCTTAGCAATTGCGAACAAAATACGCAAAATATCATATTATGCGCCCTGATTTGCTTTTTAGGATAAGATATCACATTTTGAGCTACGTATGATATCGGTGTCACTGATCGGTCAATCCGCAACCAATTTGACGACAAATACCGTTCGCGTTGACATCGCAAGGAAAAACGCCTTTTTTCAACCAATTGGTTGTGATTGAAATCGCAAGGTGAAAAACAGGGTTTTCTTTCCTAACAATTGCGGACAAAATAGGCTAAATATCATATAATGTGCCCTGGTTTGCTTTTTAGAATAGGATATCACATTTTGAGGTACGTATGATATCTGTGCCAATCCGCAACCAATTTGACGACAAATGACATTCGCGTAGAAATCTCAAGGAAATTGTGTTTTTCCAACCAATTCCGGACAAAATGGGCAGCTATCATATAATATGCCCTTATTTGCTTTTTTTTATTAGGATACGATATCACATTTTGAGCTACGCGGATGAAATCTGTTAAAGATTTGTGATCAAAAGACATTTGGTGTCCTAAAATCAATGCCCTAGCGCCATATACATGATTTTGGGGGTTAAATCTCGGATAAAAATATCCGAGTTTTTAGCTTAAAATGGTAAGCTTACTACAAATTCATTCATTGGTTAATCTGGCCAAAAATCACTCAAAATAATAATACAGACACAAGTCAGGTGCAGACCTGTTCTTGAGTTAACCCCGGACAGGATATGAGCCCATAAGTTTGTGGTCCCGATTGATCAATTAGAAAACAATTTCTCAAAACATTACGTAATCAATTTCCAAAGACGAAAAAATCAACGTATTTTTCATATATGGCGGAAAGCATACACAATAAACCTTCACCCAAAAATTCACCGTATGAATTAAATTGATTCTAAAACTTGATCTAAGATTATGAGCTGTTATAAAAATGTAGTATACGGCCCTTAAATCCATAGTGCGAAGAAGACAACTGCCAACTATCACGCAAATCCACTTCAAAAGTTCACAAACATTATAATACGATGACACAGTTATTCAATAGCGATGATATCCAGGGGATGATATATAAATATTAGAGCTGTATCTCAACTAGTCGTACAAGAACCATGAACTTTCAAAATTCAAGCAAAAATATCAGATCTCTCAATATCACAGCCAGAGTTCAGATGAAGAATGAATGAATTATTAAAACCCAAGCGACAGCTCGCCCAGCCAGCACGGCTCTCGTCCAATCAAATACTCGACACGGAGGGACTCCACCTTGTAAACAAACACCTCACGTCCAATCAAATCATTATGGTCTTATTCGCACGGCCCGGGCGGTAAACAACTCAACACATCTCTTGTCCAATCAAAGCTATCGACACGATGGAGGCGCATATAATATTAATACCCCTGATGATACAAATACACAATGATTTCCAAGTGTCACTTATCGTCCAATCAATATGAACGTATGAAAGTATCGTTTGGCTTGACCCGTTTGAAAATTATACCAATTAAGTTTTCAGTGCCAAGTGACACTCGGAGCCATAAATAACGCGTACTCGTTCGATCGATTACCAGTTCCGAGTTTATACAGGGTGTCTCAAAAAAACACCGTGCACGTGTTTACCCAACTTATTGACCATGAACTTCTAGAATTTAGTGTAACAATTGTATACATATTGATAGACCAAACACTTAGCTTTCTTATGCCGTTTATCTCATCTAATTTGGTTTTGTCAATCCTGAGATATGATTAATTAACTAAAGCTACCTAAAATCGAAGTTGTGCCACTTTTACGGAAAGAATGCTTAAGATAATCATTAAAACCCTCGTCCTCTTAAGGGAGGGTGACCGCCGATTGCGCTAGAACGCAACAAACAGTGACCTAGGGCGTCTAGGTGATCGATTTTACATTCCCTGCGCTCATTTTGACGAAAACAAATTGAGGCTGCCACCTTACCCGGGGGTAGGGTAAGCCGTCAAAGTCCGATAGTTGGGGGTGGTTGCCACCTTACAATTTATTTATTTTTAATCGCCATTTTGAAAAATATTTTTATTATGTGTTCCTGAAATATTTTAGTATGGGCCTATGTTAGAAACACCATTTCCATCACTTATAAGCAAAGAACGGGTGAAATTCCGATATTTAGAACTTTTTTGGCGAAGATTTCTATGATATTTCACTGTCCAGCGAATACGGCGGGATTTTGAGGTCGGCCATGTTTGGTGACGTCATTGTGACGTCATGCGTGGAATGTTTGTACTTGTATTAGTATGTATGGATAGAGGGAACCTCTAGCTATAACATGGTACCAAAATAAGCATACTCTGCATTTCGGATTGGATTTTTTTTAGAGGGTGGTAACCCCGGTGGTAACAACCCCCTCTCCGGAGTAACCCTTTCTATTCATTGCAAACTGTAAAGTGGCACAACGTCGACTTTAGGTAGCTTTAGTTAATTGGTCATATCTCAAGATTGACAAAACCAAATCAGATGAAATAAACGGAATATGAAAGCTAACCGTTATGGCTATCCATATGTATACAATTGTTACACCAAATTCTATAAGTTCACGGTCAATAAGCTTGGTAAACACGTGCACGGGTTTTTTTGAGACACCCTGTAAGTACTAGCCCCGTTGGGCTAGCACACAAAAACAGGTCCGTTGCTCTCCTGGCCACTAGACCCTGATAAATGCATTAATATGTTAAATTAATTTGTTTCCACACAGTTGATTGTCGGACCTATAGTACTTCTAAATATATCCGCAACGTTAGAGTGCAACTCTTATAGGCCAATACTATCACTGTATCAGTTCGTTTGCATTTTCAGAATACGTAACATGCAGTTATGTTCTACATGTAAATTATTGGACATAGAAAACAAATAGAAGCCCTTTAGAAAGTGGTTACGGTATTTCTACTTTAACCTCTCATTACATCTTAAATCATGTATTTGTTATAGGAAAAAACTTAAACCATAGACAACACTTACTGGCACGATCCGTAGTTGCAGATAGGGGATCACTAGGTAGCCCGTATCCTACTTTATTTGAGGCATATATTTCAAACGTATAGTTCGTGCATGGTAGAAGACCGCTATAGAGATACGTTCTTAAATCGGCAGCGATTGCCACGTAGTCGTTATGAGGATCACTTGTGTATCCTATCGTAAAACCTGTAATCCCTGTGTGACATCCAAGCCATTCATCTCCGTGAGGAACCTACGAATAAAGTGCAATCGAGAGAAAAAAATAGGGAAGTATGTCGGTAAATACAATAATACCAAGACGTTTTAACATATCCACAACATGTTGCTAACATCATTTATATATGACCATTAACATTGAAAAACACCTCCATACTGTTCATTATTATATAGTGCTATATTTTATAATAACTAAATTATTAGTGACTGCGCATTGAGCAAATCATTTTTAACTGTAGAAACTAACAATGTTATACACTTTATAAGATGAGAACATCTGGCGTTTCATGATAATATAAGTGCAGCAATCTCAACAAATACCAACATTTTCTTTTTCTATTTGTGCTAAATGTAAATACCTCCCATGCAATCTCTATGCTATCAGCTCCCATAACAGTTGCATTCGTTATTGTCGGTGACTGGGTAGGCTCTGAAAAGTACAGAGAACATTTATGTTGACTTTCAACCTCATGAATATGCATGTCAGGTTTGTCCAAATCAAGTGTCACCATTTCGCAAATATACGTTAGGTTATTGAAAAAATGTATTATACTTTGGTCAGACCAAATATTCCAAAACCCGTCTGCCTCGCTCCTGATCATATGCACAATGCAAGGCCTTCGGTAGGCATGGCAGGGATTTAAAAAAAGTATGTATACATGCCGACATACAGGTAACGCTACACCGCTAACATACGTTGAAAACTCAATCTCAAGATTTTAGTTACTTAAAATAAAGTTTGGTACATAAACCACTGGTCATTTTCATGCGATATGTTGATCTAGAACAGATTACGTTGTTTTATAATTTACTATTTTGTATTGTATGAATGCTAATAGAAAGATGTTGCTACATTTTTACTAATTTCCCTTCTAATACATCGATTATCTGGGTTCATTTGCCTTACAAAAACACCACAGCAATAATATATTAATGTTTTTCATAATGCTCGCTTATAACAATGCTAGTAGTTCCCTGGAACATTGAAAATTGGCTCGTTCTTCACTGAAAATAAGACCATCCTGTTCTGCCTCCCGCGGGATAACAAATCTTCTTTTTGAGCATATTTTGTCAAATACCTCCATTTCCTTAGGGAGTGTTCATAAATACTTTGGTGGGGGGGGGGGGGGTTGGAAACAATTGAGCCATGGACATCTTTTTTTTTTTGACCCCCCCCAAATAGGGTGGGTTTTTTCTTGACCCCCCCTTTCAAGAACCTTTTTTTTTGTTGACCCCCCCCCCCCCCCCCCCCCCGTCGTTCAAAATGCTGCTTTGTCAAAAATACCAACCTTTTTTGTTTGGACCCCCCCCCTATACAAGCACTTTTTTCCCTGACCCCCCCTTTTAAGAACCTTTTTTTTGGTTGGCCCCCCCTCATATTTTCCAACCCCCCCCCCCACCAAAGTATTTATGAACACTCCCTTAGATCCGGAAATCCAAATGCGGCTTTGTCAATTTAAGCCCATTGTTTGGCAACGTTTTGAAGGAGAAGGGGTCGGACAGGTACCCACATATTGTAGTAGGGATGTACCTGTGACAGCACATGCGGGTTGCAATACTTTAAAAAATAACACAGAGATTATGTTTTTAAATGAGGATGATGACTTAAACCATTTTAATTATTCGAATTCTGTTAAATCTGTTTCAAATATTTACCCAATTCAATATATCCAAACAAAAAATGAAATAGACCAATTTGAATAAATTATGAAAACATGGTTTTGTACCCACTTTAGGTTTCGTCAAGATAACTTAAAATATATGTTGTCATCTTTTGTCGTTCTAGATTTATCATAATCTTAATATAATTTTCTAGGAGGTTTTTTGTTTTGTTTTGAATATCTAAATTATTTTTTGAACTATTTACCAAAAAATGCCAAAAATGTGATTTTTAGGATTTTGATAGCAACAACAAATCATAAAACGAATAGTTTGCTGTATCTCTAAGATCAGCATCTAGTAGTATCATTCAATAAATGGTCAGGAAGCTACGGCTTATTTACGGCTTATTGGAGCTGACCTTTGTCCCAATGAAATTAATTGATGCGTAACATTTTTAGCTATGTCAAACTATTCTTTTTATGGCTCGTTGTATATATCCAAACAATTTGAAACCATTCTCATTAAAATTTGATCATTTTGAGAATTTGACCCCTGTACAAAAAGATTGAGAAAAATGTTGACCTTTGACCTTTTTTGCCCAATATCTCGGAAACTAAACATCGGTGGATATGCAACTATTGATTTTTGTATTCCTCATAATCAGTTTGATATGCATTATAACATAATCTGAGCATTTATGCAATTTGACCGTATATGGCCTTTGACCTTCGATTGTGGCCAAACGGCTAATCGAAAAAATTGGAACAATGAAAACTGAATGCCTGAGGGTCAACACTACCTAGAAAAGAACTCTGAGATCTTCGCAATCTGAGGATCTCTACTCTGAGATCTTCGCAATCTGAGGATCTCTACAATGGCGGTCTGACAATCAATAAATAGTGGGAGAAATGTGTGACTTTGCACAGTGACTATGTTAAAAGTAGTCTTAAAGGATCAGAAAAAGAAGAAAACCAATTCTAACTCCTTCACTTCTGGGTGATTTCTAAAACTTGTTGGCACCCCTCGTATATCGTTTGAGAAAAGAAGCATTTTAGTAAAAATAAGTATTCTGACAGCTGGTGACCTCAAATCGTCTGGCGCATCTTAGGCGTATCTCTATGCTGTAACCTTGAGAAATTTGACTTATTCCTTGAGAAATTTGACTTATTCCTTGAGAAATTTGACTTATTCCTTGAGAAATTTGACTTATTCCTTGAGAAATTTGACTTATTCATTGAGAAATTTGACTTATTCATTGAGAAATTTGACTTATCAAATTATAATATCATGCACTAAAATCCTCTAAATTACAATCTTGAATGTAACCTAGTTTGTGAGAGATTAATTAAGCCAGAAATCATTGCTGTTTCACAAACAGACGTGGTGAATACGCCTAACCAGATACAACACAGATACGTCGGTAAGTGATTAGACGTAAACAACCAACGTTATAGATACGGTACGGTACTATGTGAAACACTAACAGTGCGAAGAGTATTGAAGTATTATATGGATCTCCGAACTTGACATGCTTGAGGTTCATATTCCCATAGATTTAAAAGGAGCTAGTTATTGCTTGGGTCATGATCAAATCGGTAAAAATAATTATCCATTATTTTTGAACTACATACAACTGGATATACGCTCGATGTTGCTAGAGATGTTTATTATGCTTTATATCAAGGTCAATTAAACACATGTATGCAAAGTTTTAGGTTGAAGGATACGGGGGCAATCACTTTGATCCCAAATGACGGTGCCCGTTGTTTGCCATTTTGATTAAATTTAGTTGAAAGATTGATGAATTAACGGTAATGAAAAACAAAAATCTAACTACCTGGATCATCCAATTTTGAAAATGGTTATAAGCCACTACTACCATTGACTTATATTACCAAATAGGTTCATAAGAATCGTTGATTAGAATCTGATATGGAATGTTCATTTTACTGATGTATGCAGTGTAAAGGTACTCACGTGTACGTTTCGGATGCGTCTGTATCCTTTGTCAACACTTTTGATTTTGATGATCTTAACGACTCACGACGATGTTTGCAGTCTTGTAAGTTGCCAGTTGATATATGATATGTCATCTGGGGATTTTTTACCAGATGATAAAATATCATCGAAAATGTGGGTGAGGTTGTATTTCCCCTCGTCGTGGTTCATTGTGGAGGTCCCACTCTTTATAATCTCGATAGCCTCTATGATCCATCATGTGTATACGTCTTGCTCCGTGCTATTGACCTTAGTTTCGTCCCATCCAATGATATGGTTAGAGTATATAAGTGATAAATTTATCACTTATTATGGTAGCCTATATCCTAGGTCGCATTACTTACCTATGCATGGCACTATTGCAGTGATGGTAGTTCCGATGTTGCCTTCTACTGGAACATTGTTAACAATTCTCAAGACGCTGATGGCAATCATGTAAGTGGGACCACGATTCAAATTCGGCAGTGTCGCTTGATTCTTTGTTGATGCTATGTAATCAGAAAACTGCTCCTTGCCGTAATGCACATTATAACTAGCTGCTGGTCCGTTACCGTAGTCAATATCCTGAGACCAGACGTCCCAATTTACGGTAATAGAAGCTGCTTGCTCATTGACCACCACCGACGGTTTACCGTGGAGTGCTGGCAATGCTGTGGAATTATGATAACGTTTTGTCCAATATGATAACGTTTTGTCCATAGCTACAGTCGAATTATTAATGCAGAATCAATTGATGTTAATTTGTGATGATCTTCCAACGGTGGTAAAATTCGAATAAAACTCAACATTATAGACCATACGAGCGGCATTCCAATGACGACGAAAACTGTAATACCATCCGACACTTTAGTTATTGATCTTATTATTATAGGCCTACACCAAATTAAAAATAATGTAAATTTTAAAATTCAATGTAACTAATCATCAGAAAAGGCAATATCAAATACTATACCTTGTTGACAATCATCACCAGCCCATCCGTCCTCACACGGAGCACCATTATCACACACACCTGATTCCTTATTACAGTTCCCGTTATTGGAGCAATGACACTTGTATTCACATATCTCACCGAAGAATGCAGATGGACTGCAAGTGGCAGGAACTGCAACATGAAAATGGGGAACCCTGGGTGAGTAAAAGCCTATGTGTAGAACTAAATTGGATCAATTATATTTAACGCGCTGGGGTTTAACCATTCTTGCTATAAATAAAATCAGAAAATACAGTCCCGTTGGGGCTGCTTGTTGCTCTTTCTGTAGTCAATGTGGAATACAAAACATGACAGACTTTATAGCCCAATAAAACGTATTTTAAAGATGTTAAAAATGACCATTTCGTTCAAAACGAAATGGCATGTACTTTCTGTCATGTCTGATTTTAAACATTCAAAATTACACCAAATTGAAAATATGTTTTTAATGAGAAAACTTGTAAAATCATTTCGGGGGTACCAAACATGCCCATGTTAGAATCCCCTCAATATAAATCACACGCTGAAATGTTTGGCTACATAACACACAATACCGTAACTTGTTTTATTTGCTGGATGCACTGTGAATAAGTCACTGTAATCCCATGCTATGTGTTCCTCACATTCCATTCATGTTGATTTTTGTTAAAAAGGTTTTCACTTATTAAATGCTGTGTACATCATTAATAATTATCACAATCTGAAATTGAAAATTATTGTTGCAGAGAATATATTTTTCCTCACCCGTACCTCTATTCCTTTTTTAATACGCTTGTATATTGTTCAGGAAACTTTCGTCTGTATTTTCGCAAACCAGATAGCTGTTATTATAAGTTAGGTACCAACAAAATTCTAGGGCATCCTGCATATTATATCTATTAGTAGGGTCATAATATTGGATTCCGTGACCATTCGCTCCGTACCTTTGTTTCTTGGTGAATTTGTCAACTAGAACCATTTCAAAAGAAGAAATGTCCTTCTCAAAAGTGACGGGAATTTTTTTATAGCGCAAATTCCAAAATGGCCGCCATACAGGGGCCCGAAAATTCAAATGGCTTCAATTAAGCTAAAAAGCATACCAAATCGTTCGGCTGAGCACAAGGATTCCAGAAAAGACCTCTGCATATGAATTCAAAATTTAAACTTAAACCGATTTTGAAAAAATATATCATATTGATCGTATGATCACAAGGATTCCAGAAATTGTATTTTTTTTAGGAACCAGGAATATTTTGCGTGGGTCAAAAAGTCAAGGTATACTGACCTATATAGAACCTGACCTTTTGACCCATTTATAAGGTACAGCAGACACTCTAGGTGGTACAAACTATCATTTCTGTAATCCTTGTGATCATACGAACAATATGAGATATTGTTTTTCAAAATCGGTGCAAGTTTAAATTTTGACCCAAACATCGGAAGTATAGCTTTTTAGTTTAATTGAAGGCATTTGAATTTTCGGGCCCTGTATGGCGGCCATTTTGGAATTTGCGATATAAAAAAGTTCCCGTCACTTTTAATATAGTTATATTTGACAAATTCACAAAGAAACTAAGGTACGAAGCAAATGGTCACGGAATACAAGATGACCCTACTACACTAGCAACCAAAAGTATTAGGACACTTGTTTATGGTGTCAAAATCATCCCATATATTCAATTTTAGGAATAGCACGATTTAGGGGAGTAAAATTTCGGAACCTTTTTTGAAGGTATCACGCTCATTCATCACATTCATCGTGACGACTGCCGAGTACTAGTATTCACATGAATAAAAACATCGTGCATACTACATCAGAAATATAACTTTTAAAAACAAGGACTTGAAACATCACCAAAATATACAAATCGAAACAAATTCAAAGTGTATGTTACAAAAAATCTCATCTAAAAACAATAACATACCTATTAAACATATGCAAACCAATTTTTGAAACATCCCTCAATTTCATAACAACATACAGACTGTAACAAAAAAAGTTATACAATCGCAATTTTATTTTTAACCCAATGTTGAAATCAGGCAATGTCAAAATCTGTTACACTCTGTGTTAAGTTCCGTTTTGGCTACCAGAATCATTTTATTTGGTCTTTTTAACTACTCGCGTTTAAAGTTATGACTAGTCTACTAAGTCGTCTAGAAATCGGGTTGGGCCACTTGCACAATATCATACAATCTTGCTTGTATAAATTAAATGGTTAGGGTATCATGCAAGGAACATTAAAGAGAACAATATAATTATTTTTCAAATAGTTTTATTTCATTTGAATAAATAAATTCATAAAATGAATATATTATATCTTGAATTTATTTGGAGTTCATAATTAAAATAGCTCATTATTCCTCCTGAGCAAAACGGTAAGCAAAAGTTCTGTTTACAACCATGAAAACTCGTTCTTCCAATGTGAATTGGGGCACTTGTTGAGCGGCAGCCTTGCTCTTTAGTAAGGGATGGTTTTAATTCTACCCCATATTACAGATATTTCCCATATTACAGATATTTGTAAAGACCTTAGGCTACCTTCTTTGTAATACTTTTAACCACTTGAAATGAACCCTTGTTGTCTAACAAGAGCGCTCTACTGCTATGTTCCTGGTTCGATTCCATTCATAATCATCCCAATAGTTTTACCATTGATTAAACCAAAGTGGCCAAGGTGATTTCATGACTACTTTAGACAATTGATCATATATCTGCTTACCGACCATCGATTGTCATGAATCAAAGCTTATTCGAAAGCTTAGAAAATTCCCCTTGCAAACAATTAAAACTCAAAACAGAAATTCTACGGGAGATATTTTTAATACTTTTTTCAAAACTTTTTTCATAACTTTTTTTTGTTACAGCCTGTAGTATAATACATAAAAAATAGAGAAAAGGTTGAAGTAGGTTTTTTTTGGAACATCACATCATTTCATCACAATATAATATTATACATCAGAAATAGAAATTTCGAAGTAAGATTTTGAAACATCACAAATTTTCATCACAAAAATATTAAAATACAAAAGAACTCAAAAAAAGTGAGGCGTTATTTTGAAACATCACAAATTTTCATCACAAAAATAATAAAATACAAAATAACTCAAAAAAAGTGAGGCGTTATTTTGAAACATCACAACATTTCATCACAATATAATATTATACATAAGAAATAGAAATTTCGTCGTGAGATTTGGAAACATCACAAATTTTCATCACAAAAATAATAAAATACAAAAGAACTCAAAAAAGTGAGGCGTTATTTTGAAACATCACAACATTTCATCACAATATAATATTATACATAAGAAATAAAAATGTCGAAGTGAGATTTTGAAACATCACACATTTTCATCACAAAAATAATAAAATACAAAAGAACTAAAAAAAAGTGAGGCGTTATTTTGAAACATCACAACATTTCATCACAATATAATATTATACATAAGAAATAAAAATTTCGATTTGAGATTTTGAAACATCACACATTTTCATCACAAAAATAATAAAATACAAAAGAACTCAAAAAGTGAGGCGTTATTTTGAAACATCACAATATAATATTATACATAAAAAATAGAAATTTCGAAATGAGATTTTGAAACATCACACATTTTCATCACAAAAATAATGAAATACAAAAGAACTCAAAAAAGTGATGCGTTATTTTGAAACATCACAACATTTCATCACAATATAATATTATACATAAGAAATAAAAATTTCGAAGTGAGATTTTGAAACATCACACATTTTCATCACAAAAATAATGAAATACAAAAGAACTGAAAAAAGTGAGGCGTTATTTTGAAACATCACAACATTTCATCACAATATAATATTATACATAAGAAATAGAAATTTCGAAGTGAGACTTTGAAACATCACAAATTTTCATCACAAAAATAATAAAATACAAAAGAACTCAAAAAAGTGAGGCGTTATTTTGAAACATCACAACATTTCATCACAATATAATATTATACATAAGAAATCGAAATTTCGAAGTGAGATTTTGAAACATCACACATTTTCATCACAAAAATAATGAAATACAAAAGAACTCAAAAAAGTGAGGCGTTATTTTGAAACATCACAACATTTCATCACAATATAATATTATACATAAGAAATAGAAATTTCGAAGTGAGATTTTGAAACATCACAAATTTTCATCACAAAAATAATAAAATACAGAAGAACTCAAAAAAGTGAGGCGTTATTTTGAAACATCACAACATTTCATCACAATATAATATTATACATAAGAAAAAGAAATTTCGAAGTGAGATTTTGAAACATCACACATTTTCATCACAAAAATAATAAAATACAAAAGAACTCAAAAAAAGTGAGGCGTTATTTTGAAACATCACAACATTTCATCACAATATAATATTATATATAAGAAATAGAAATTTCGAAGTGAGATTTTGAAACATCACACATTTTCATCACAAAAATAATGAAATACAAAAGAACTGAAAAAAGTGAGGCGTTATTTTGAAACATCACAACATTTCATCACAATATAATATTATACATAAGAAATAGAAATTTCGAAGTGAGATTTTGAAACATCACAAATTTTCATCACAAAAATAATGAACTACAAAAGATCTCAAAAAAGTGAGGCGTTATTTTGAAACATCACAACATTTCATCACAATATAATATTATACATAAGAAATAGAAATTTCGAAGTGAGATTTTGAAACATCACACATTTTGATCACAAAAATGATAAAATACAAAAGAACTTAAAAAAAGTGAGGCGTTATTTTGAAACGTCACAACATTTCATCACAATATAATATTATACATAAGCTGTACGTGTGATGCAGCGAAAGATAGTAAACAGATACGTGTCGTTTTGGGCAATGAGGGCGTTTTAGATTGTGATGAAAAATTGTGATGAATCAAAACCTCACATTTGTAATTCCCCTAAATCGTGCTACAGCTGTTCAATTTGGAGTGTAATATTTCATTACGAGTTGAACAAATGTGTTGTTGAATCTCTTCTCATTAATAAATTCATGTTTCCAACAACATCTGCAAATTCAATTCCATGCAATTGAAGAAAACATGAAATCCCCATACAAATGTCCCATTGGAGATAGCTCATGAATAATTCATCAACCTCATTATAGCCAATGTAATCCTATGGTGGGTAGTCTGACAATTTTGACTTCCTTTCAAAAAACCTTTCTGAATTGTTTGCCAATGGATTCACTCAAGTTAAACTAATCCCAATATTGTCACTAGTCTTTAATCTCTCACACATATTGACACCTGATCTCTTCATTCATCTTCATAATAAGATATTTGGGAGGGAAATTTAGTTTCATTTTGACACCTTTACTTTAATATTTTAAATGGAAACCAACCAAATTCTCTGTACTTTTTCATAGAACCCACATAACCTGGGCCCACTACACAGGGCTAGCATTTCATCACGACTTAAGAATTGTTGTCAAGCTATTTGACTCAAATTAACTAAATATACATGTACCAATGCAAAAAACCTTAATCACTGAAATATTGTTACAAATGTTTTCCTTTTAAATAATAATGTCTTAAGTAGGAATATCATCCCACATTTATTGTAACAAACTTTTAAGAACTTTCCATTAATTTTATAAACCTAGAATACTAAAACGCTAACACAGTAGTTCAATAGATTCCCAGTGTTTTCTCTCAATTTGCACCTTGCAAGGTGTCCTAATACTTTTGGTTGCTAGTGTATATGTCTAATTACTCTATCAGTGTTTTCAGGAGCACATTACAAACCTTGACACTGTGGTCCAGAATATCCACCTGTACATGAGCTCGTGCAGCCTCTTGCAGGATCACATCCAACTGAACAATTGCAACTGTGCTGGCAATCAGTGCCATAATAACCACTAGAGCAATCTGGGAATTCGATGACATACAGTACAAAACGAATTCAGTATACACATAATTAAAGGGCTAGTGAGGCCATATAACCTTCAATATAACTCTAATAATTGTTACTCCATTATGGACATAGTGGACATACAAATATTTAGTCTTATATACTGTAGAGTGCAGTCTTAAAACGATTCAATGCCAGTTGTCCTCAATAGCTAAATTGGTATAGCCCTTTAGAGTAAAGCGAGTTTTAACAATACTGTGGACTGCAATATAGATAATGTGCAAATTAACAAGACATGTTGATCGTTTACCTTGGTTGCAGGTGTCACCAGTAAACCCCGCCATACATGAGCAGCCTACGGGATCAGGAGCGCAGTAATGTTTGTTCTTGCAATTGCCATCTTTGCTGCATCGTATTGTGCAATCAGCTCCCCAGTGATTGTTACCACAATCTGTCATAACGATAAAATTAATATATTGTTAATAATTGATATTGTCACATTCACTGAGTGTCACTTTCTATAACGTTTTGGATAATGGTGTTACCTTCAATATAACTCTAATAATTGATACTCCATTATAAAATTCGATCACATTTGTTTGCATAACTCCACACACTCATGCTGAAAAATAGAAACGTTTATGAAAAGGAAAAACGCTTGGCTACCCATCCAAAGTTTTTCTTTTTCAATAGCGTGTTCACTTTTTTCCAAAACGTTCACATTTCCCCAAAAGGATATTTTCAGAAAAAGTGCCACTTTTCAAAATCTTATGCAAGAAAGTTACTAAAATGTCTTCAGTGCTGTATGAAATTAATTTCAATTTTCTTTATTTGAAATAAAAAGAAAGTGTTTTTTTCTTTCTTTAGCTGGTCCTTATTTGAAATCAAAAATAAAATGTTTTTATTTCATGCATGACTAGCCAATAGTGTCCACCATTCACGTCAATATTCCCTGTATCGATGAAAACTTTTCGGAAAACATCATTTTGTGGAAATGTGACTGTTTTGAGAAAAGTAAACATGGTATTTAAACGGAAAAACTTTTTGTGGGTAGCCAAGGGTTTCCCTTTTCGTAAATGTTTCAATATCTTATAACGCTTGATTGTGTGTGGATGTATGCACAAACTGGTATAGTATCCTGAAAAGTGCCAATTTAATTTAAAACAAAATTTACGGGAAATGTGACTATTTTGGGAAAAGGACTAATGCTATTGAAATGGAGAAACTTTCTATGGGTAGCCAAGTGTTTTTGCTTTTCATAATTGTTTCAATCTCTCAAAACGGTTAATTGTGTCTATGCAAACAAACGTTATCAAAGTTAGTGGGGGTGAAGTTGTCAGCATAACCGGCCGAAAAAATCGCATGGTCAAAATCGCAAATCTACCGACGGAGGGTCGTTTTTACCGACGGGGTTATCTCAGGGGAATCCCCCCTGGACCCCCCTGGGTACGCCACTGCTATTATATTCAAATTGTAGCTTCAAGTTCAGTCTTCAAGTAAATCGGAGCATTAATAAGACAACAAATATATTCATCGGAATCTATAGTGATTCGCTTTGTTTTAATAATTATTTTCTTCGTCCGGTAAACGCCGCTACGATCATTCAAGTCTTGTCCAGTCTTAGTCTTAGTTATCTTCAGTCAAAGAAGAAGAAGAAGAAGAAGAAGAAGAAGAAGAAGAAGAAGAAGAAGAAGAAGAAGAAGAAGAAGAAGAAGAAGAAGAAGAAGAAGAAGAAGAAGAAGAAGAAGAAGAAGAAGAAGAAGAAGAAGAAGAAGAAGAAGAAGAAGAAGAAGAAGAAGAAGAAGAAGAAGAAGAAGAAGAAGAAGAAGAAGAAGAAGAAGAAGAAGAAGAAGAAGAAGAAGAAGAAGAAGAAGAAGAAGAAGAAGAAGAAGAAGAAGAAGAAGAAGAAGAAGAAGAAGAAGAAGAAGAAGAAGAAGAAGAAGAAGAAGAAGAAGAAGAAGAAGAAGAAGAAGAAGAAGAAGAAGAAGAAGAAGAAGAAGAAGAAGAAGAAGAAGAAGAAGAAGAAGAAGAAGAAGAAGAAGAAGAAGAATAGCCTACAGATACCTTGAAGGTAAATAAATTGACTACCTGTTTCACACTTGACACCCATGAATCCAGGTGGACAGACACACTTTCCTGTCTCTTCGTACCTACAGATACCTTGAAGGTAAATAAATTGACTACCTGTTTCACACTTGACACCCATGAATCCAGGTGGACAGACACACTTTCCTGTCTCTTCATGACAAACACCTCCATTGTAACACGTCACACAATCAAGCTCGCAGGAAGAATTGTATTTACCTGCTGGGCATGCTGAGACAGGAAAACAATAATACCCAATGCATTATGTTACTGTATTGGGGTGATTTTCTTTTAGAACCGATGATACCTAATGAGGGTACGTATAATATCTCAAACTCACGTCACGATTGTTATTCGGTTTAACTCAAATATTAGTTAAATACGAATTCAAGCTATACTAATAAATACGAAATCAAGCTATACTAATACATTTGAAATAAGCCTTAAAGTTATTCAAAAGTCTATTTGGAACATTACTAACATTACCTCTCACAATCAGAATTATAATTCCATGCACACCATCTTCATGATGACCGTCCTCATAACACTCGTATATGCCTTCATCCGCCTTTCTCAAATTTTCAAGATGTATACTCGTTTTACCATCCCATTCATCGACAGCCGGACCGTTGTGTCGCCATCTTAAGCTGGAAGTTGAAACAGTAGTGGTAACCGCTAGTGTTATCACATCACCGATACTTGCTGACTGTGTGTAACGCACAGGTATAACATTTGCTGTGACATGAAAGGTAAGGGGGTTATTAAATATATATGAAGAGCTGATATGTAAAAGGGCTAACGTCCACTTTTTTAAAATCAAAAATGAGTTATAACAGGCAATATACAGTTTTGGTAGTAGTTTCTAGAAATGTGAGTAATTTGTTGAAACCCTCCGTTAAAACAATGCAACCCTCCGTAATTCAATGCACATGTCTGAGTTGTTCTGCATAAGGGCTTCCGTCCATGAAATATGTTTTGCAATCATACCGTCCTTTAATGTGTTATACGGCCCTCTATATTTCACTGAATGGTTGAACTCGTAAAGAAGGACACTGTTGTATGACTGCCCGCCCCAACCGCATCAACCCAGATTAGAAGTAGGCTTTTTGCATACTTAATACTGGTATCTTACACCTAAAGTACAGTATCAAGTCAATATTGGTAATTTTTGAAAATCTTTAATAATCTTTCTTTCTTTCTTTCTTTCTTTCTTTCGTTCTTTCTTTCTTTCTTTCTTTCTTTCTTTCTTTCTTTCTTTCTTTCTTTCTTTCTTTCTTTCTTTCTTTCTTTCTTTCTTTCTTTCTTTCTTTCTTTCTTTCTTTCATTCTTTCTTTATTTATTTTTTTCATTCTTTCTTTCTTTCTTTCATTGTTTCTTTCTTTCTTTTATTCTTTCTTCTTTCTTTCTTTCTTTCTTTCTTTCTTTCTTTCTTTCTTTCTTTCTTTCTTTCTTTCTTTCTTTCTTTCTTTCTTTCTTTCTTTCTTTCTTTCTTTCTTTCATAAAATTCAATTGATAACAGAAATGAGTTTCCTTACCGTTGGTTGCCATATTTACTGTCGTTATTTTCAAAGATTCTCCACTGTACACTGATTTGACGTAAAAAGCACCGACGCACCCCTTCTTGTCGTTCGTACCGTCACAAACAACTTCTATTCGCTTTGACGCACTCTGGGTTTTATATTTCGCCCTTGATCCAATTGGAAAACCAGAAGTTTGTGGGAAAACGACACCTTCATCTGGATTCACTACTTCCTCCCCTACATCACCTGTCCCGGTGTCACTGGTCCTTCCAACATTGAATGTCGCGGTTTTGTAATCTGCTGACACATATCCGAAGTATGTACTTTCATCATTACTATTGCTCAAATTAATGAACCTCGATGTTTGAAATATCGTTAAGTCAATTTTGTGACCTGGAATAAATATAGCATTTATCAGATTGTAATGTCAAGTCCATAATCAACTTAGGTGAATACCCTTGGTTAAATATCTTTCTGAGAGCGCAATGTATTTCGTGGGAACATTTTTTTAAATTTAGAGTAGATACCGTTTTGTGGTTTATTCATTCACCATTGCTTGAAAAACCATAAGTGTCCGTGGAGTAAATCAATTATTGTTCATGTTCCTAAAGACATTCATAGTCGTATGTCCATTCATTCATAGTCGTATGTCGATTTGGTTTCCCAAAAACATTTTTTTAACTTTGGTATTCTAGTTGTTGCGCGTTCGACTTGAGGGTGCGCTTATTAGTGACGCACTGCCGTCAATGTTTACACGGCGGCCGCATCGATTAACGGGAGTCAGTCTTCCGCTGGTTGACGGAATTAGTTCGATATTTCGATAGAGGGCGGGCTTAGGAACGGGGATTTGAATGGAGGATGGACGAGCTTGGGAACGGGAGTACGTTTTCACTACAATATATGATGGTATACAATGCATAGCGCGAGGGACATAAAACCTCCCTGCACTAAGCGGGAACTTCGAAATAGACATAAAGTGTCATTTGGTTAGTTAATCATTCATTTATTCAGCTTGAAATGTGCGCAAATAAGTACCATTTAAAAAAAATAGTAATTATATTCCACTAATGGCCCTGTCACACATACGGCGATCAGACCAGCGACTGAACTGCGCTCAAAAATATGTATAATACGCAGTGAGAGCGCGGAAAACTGTCCATTTTTAAGTCAAGGTCGCTAAAAAAAATAGTAATTATATTCCACTAATGGCCCTGTCACACATACGGCGATCAGACCAGCGACTGAACTGCGCTCAAAAATATGTATAATACGCAGTGAGAGCGCGGAAAATTGTCCATTTTTAAGTCAAGGTCGCTAAAACCCTTTCACATTCTGCTGCGATCAGGCCGGCGCTTAGATTACGCTTAAAAATTATAAAAACTCCAAGCTAAACGCATCAAGATCTCTACGAACCCCTTGGTGACGCAGTGGGAACGGGCTGGGACGTGAGAGGGTCGTGAGAGCGTCCCCATGGTCGCCCTTAAGCGCCAGTGTACTACGACTGTTTTGTGCATGCTCAAAACAAGCGTAGTACACTGGCGCTTTTAGAGCGCTGTCCTGTCCTGTCATCCTGTAGTTGTTCACTCGTCAAACTCCAGGCACATACTGAGGTTCCTTTAGACAAAGACATGCATGGATGGAGTCCATTCACTTGGATTATTAGTTTAACAGGTGTTTGGTATTGTACTTAGGGCAATGATTTGAATAATAATAACCTGTTTTGACAAATTGAATATAAAAACTTCATTAATAATACGAGGGTCATTCAATGAGTTATACCTCCTCATTCATAACATCGTTAATATGAATGGCAGCTGCTTCATGACTTTTGTCATGAGTATAATCATAGCTACACATTTATAGTAAATGATAATTGGTATCTCTCTCACTTTTATAATGATGCGATCAAAACCAGAGAGAGATTTTGGACAACAGACACGGAAAATTATCCTAAAGATAAATATGTGTTTTTTCTGAATGTAATATTGTATTATCATGTATAAATCAGATTGTAGGCAATATTAACCTTTGTAGGCTTGCAAATAGTATAATATCAACTCGAATGTATTGCTAAGCCTTTAGCAAACTGGAATACAGCTATTAAGTCAATTTTTCGTTGTTACAAGTCAAGCCAAGTCAGGCCATAGCAAATATTTTTGCAGCGGTTCTCTGTGGTAGGGTTAAAACTAATGGCTGTCCTGGTCTGGTGCTGCCTTATTAGAGGGCATTCCCCATACTATTATATATACATAGGGAACATCAATTAATTTTATTGTTTATAGTCTGTTCAAGAGGTAATTTAGAACGGTTATAATCTACCGATTAGAATTGGCCAAAAGTAGCTCTTATGAAACATTTGGCTGTTTTTTAATCATTTCCGTCGCACTACTTGGACCTTTGGTTTGTACTGCATCTCCAGAAAAGTACAACCAGTACTCAGACCAATCTACTATGAATTTGTAGCTGAGATTCAAAACTACAATTGTGGAATATTTTATACAACTGGCTTTACAATAGCAAAGTTATGAGGTATGGGGTATAACTTATTGAATGACCCTATCATTTTAATATATTCAGATTCAACAATGTTATTGATACACCTGTCCAAAATTCCCGCCAATTGACACTCTACTATTTCCATGGCTACAAAAGTGGCATTATCGCATTACGCTAAGCTAGGATAATACTCTCTAAATAGGATTTACATAACAAGCAATGTGATTAGAGCTTTAAACATGGGTCATTGTTATACCTTCTGTTAGAGCTACTACAAGGAGTATACAGTCCTCAAAATAAGGAACTGACCAGGTAATACATTAATATGCTCTCAACTTCAACAACACAATAATAGCTCCGACGTAAAAGTATTCAATTATAAAGTGGTATGGACATTTCTTTCCTTTAATTTGTGATATTACACGTGAAGATTGAATGAATATGTTAATATTCATGAAAATATTAATATTCATTCAATCTTCACGTTTTGTTATTTGCCTAAAGCCAAAACAAAGTTCGTTTTTCATTTTAACATTTTGTTCACCTACACGCAGCCTCAGACTACATGTAGCAACAGATGGATTGTTGATTAACTGGTAGCGACAACTCATGGGTCGATAGTAATAAGATGAGGGTTTGGGATGCTTCAATTGATCAATGCAGCCCATACACATACCTGTCACACTGTCCCGCGTGTTCAAATCCCAAGTGTGAAAATGTAAACTGCACTTTGTTCAATCCTTCACAATGTTGCGTTCTTAATTATTAATCGACAGTCGTGAACAAATTCTCTTGAATTAAAGAGAACTATTTTCTTTACTAGGCCTACTTCATATTTTAATATGTTTACGTAGGAGCTATAGTGTTGGAGTTAAGACTATATCTATAACATATAGGTAGTTACTTATTTTGAGGACTGTATAATTTCTACTATTTCAATGTTTGAATTTATACCCTTCGTGCACTCGCTCTGTACTCTCCGCGCTGACGCAGAGAACGTTATGAAAACGTGTTGAGAAGGTGTAGCAACGCAGACAGCGACTTATAAGCGCAATACAAGCGCTGGCTTGATCGCAGCAGAGCGTAAACAAGCGCGGCGCTTTGTATGGCGCTCATGGGCGATCATGGGAACCCTACACCGCTCTAGATGGTTCCCAATCGGTTCTCGGTGACCTTAATGCGTTTTGCATGGCGTTTTGATCCCTTTTTCAGCGCAACGAGAGCGCAAGGCCTGATCGCCGTATGTGTGACAGGGGTATAACCAGAATTGAAGGGGCGCAATGTATACGTTATTCAAAAACAAACAAGAAACAAATCTGAATGCCCAGGCAAATTTATTAAATCGCGTGTAAGATTTGGGTAAAAAACGCATATTTTTAATATTGTAAAACCTTCCTGTGTTGCCAGAGCCAAAAATAGGATACAAAATAAAGTTGACGAGCTGACATTACCTGTCAGTAAAGATGAATGATAATACCTTGCAACACTCAAGTCCTTTATTTGATCACATAGCGCAAAATACAAGTGGGTGTAGTCATGGCAACAAAGATGTTCTGAATGTTTGATATTTATTTCAATATGTTGACTTTCCACCATACCAAATATGAGGTTAAATCATATTTTAATCGTGCACATAACCTGGTGGTATTTAGGTGATATCTGTATTTAAAAATACTTGACGAACGCCATGTGTTAGAAAGTTTAAACAGCGATTTAACAGTATATTAACTACCAAAGAAATGGACTAGAAGTCAAAATAAAAAGCGGTCTAAGGTCGATATACAGCTAAAGCCATGTCTTTTTAATATACAGGTCCGTGAAATGATGAAATAGACGAACAATGGAGTAACTGAACATAATGTCAAACTCATTGTCAATAGTAAGAACTATTATACAGATAAGGCGAATATGTGATCATACATACTTTCCGACTTTGTAGTGGCATGGTACGATGCCAAATAGACGAGAACTTTCAAACAAGTTTGGAGAGTCATCATTCAGTTTAAAAGCAAGATGTCGTTATGTCGGTCAAAATGACGCCATTTCTACATCATACCATACTGAGATTCAGATATGTTAGATATGTTTTAAATCGTGTGAACTTTGTTACTTAACAACAAATACAGTCACACTATCTCGATTCATATCATACAATGTATATTTACATTGGTAAGAATGGCTTATTATTATGATTATTGTTACATTGTTATCGAGTCAGGGGACTACCCCATCATTTTACCTGTAATGTTATCACATGTACCTTGAACTCGAAATCAGTATCTACACACCTAATGAATAATCATCAATCAAAAAGATGTCCTTGTTTTGACGTTAATAATAGTATTCATTGCATTGCCATTCTTGATAAGTTATAAAGTAATATACGTATCCTTAATGAAAATCTAGGTTTTCACACAATTCATACACCGATCACGAGGTAAGGAATATTTCTACGTATTACTGTAACTCGGATTGTTCACATCGTCTTCACAAAGAATCACAATATTTGCTTAGTTTTTGTAATTATCTCTTTAACCATGACAACAAATAGCCTTTAGGCGGGGGCTGCGTCACCTTTACTCCGAGGCTTAATGTAATTTTTGATTTTCCAGTCCGGCTTATCATAGACAATAGATGACGATGAATATTACAGATTATTAGGGATGTTAATTCCTATGGTTATTTTATTTTTGATATTTTATATAGCTTGCTTAGCTCCACAATAATCTGAAATGTAAGCTTGATCGGAGGTATGGCCCAATATATATGATGATTTATTGGCAAAATTGAAGCGTTACTTTCTTTTGTCTCTTTTTTGACCGCCTAGTAAAATAAAAATAATCCATGCAAAAAGGGGGAAAAGTTTACTTTAGGTCTTAGATGCCAGATACTGGTATACCAGTATAGTATTGAACGATACTGGTACATATCGCCCGATACTGAAGAAAAAAACCACAAAGCTAACAAAAATAATTTTGAGTAAAAAATGGCCAAATCACTTGATAATGATGTTAAGACACTAATAAAGGGACGATTTTTTTTTAAAAACCTTATCTAATAATTTTTATTTTTGGAAATGTTGCCCAAAAAGTGCCAAAAAACGTGAAAAATATGGATTTTAATTTTGTTTAACACTTTTTGGTCAAAATTTCAAAAACTATAGGATTAGGTTAAAAAAATAGTCCCTTCATTAGTGTCTTTACATCGTCATCAAGTGATTTGGGCATTTTTAACTCAAAATTATGTTTGTTAGCTTTGTTCAAAAAAACTGGGTCAAAAAAGTGATTTTTTGTGATTTTCTCTAAAAAACAACATTTTTGGTCAACATTGATGCCAAATTTGGATTCTCTGATCCATTTCCTTTCCAAAAAGTATACTTTTATATACATTTGAGTCATGGTTCAATAATTACAGCACTAACAAAATGCAACCAAAAACTTCCTTAAGTCCCCCCCTTAATGAAGATTATTAAACAGTATCAGTGCACATTTTCTTCTTTGACCACTTTTGTGTGATTTTATAGTCATTTTAGAGACCTCAAATAATTGATTAGAATTGCTTATACCTAGGCTAGGCCTGGGCAGTCTACAAACATGCATATCTTCGACGGTGCATATCTCGAAAATTTTGCCTTGACCTTATATATATAATATATTGCAGGACAGCCAAGACCATGATCTTCACACAAAATGCCAAGTTGGAGCAACCAGTTGCCTTATAAGCGAGAAAATGGCGTATAATTATGGTCTATTTTACACAGTAAGCATAGTGGATTTTATTAGTGGTGTGAACCCGTAATTACATTTATGTTCAAATAGAATATTAATGGCATTAGATTTTACCAGACAATTGGTGTTTCTAGTCTCATAACAAAGTGTAATCAAAAGGAGAAGGTGGTGTACTAAAAAACAAAAACAAAACAAACACAATATTGTTGTGATATTGCCAGAAGGATTTAAAGTTTGTTAGTGTGTTACTAATTGTTAAGCAATATTTATAGAGGTTGAGGTGTAATTTCTAGTTTTGGGGTTTGTTTAATAGGTTTTCTAATTCTGATCTTGGCATGAATAAATGAAATATAGGGTGTGTGACGATGCCACACACAGGTATCACTTGCCTGAAGAGCCTACCATTGTGAATATTATCGGCCATGTTGCATGCCACAACACACCATCGGGTGGCGTGGGGTGGCATGTAGGGTTTTGCTACACACAAAATAATAAATAATGAAAGAAAGAAACAAATAAAACATTTAGGGGTAATGGTGTATAAACTGTTTTTTAATGTTGTGTCATTAATTATTTAGCACACATTGTTGGTTAGTTGTTTTGCTGTTTTGAGATGGGCCATAAGTTGGTTAATTGTCAACCAAAATAGTTAAAGCACATGTGACAACGAGGGTAGGGCACATTTAAATAATTCAGAACTTTTGTTTGGTGTTTTTTTGTGCATATGGTGTTGCAATGGTTTATTGATTGATTGATTAAATTGATTGATTAAATTGATTGATTGATTGATTGATTGATTGATTGATTGATTGATTGATTGATTGATTGATTGATTGATTGATTGATTGATTGATTGATTGATTGATTGATTGATTGATTGATTGATTGATTGATTGATTGATTGATTGATTGATTGATTGATTGATTGATTGATTGATTGATTGATTGATTGATTGATTGATTGATTGATTGATTGATTGATTGATTGATTGATTGATTGATAACCAATAACAGGTGCATCCAGAGATTAAATATTCCATGTGCTGGAACATGTGGTATGACTGTTGCAGCCATTCTGATGTTATCAGTCAATGCAGAAGGGAGTGTGGTAACACGGTCTGACCAACACCATCCATACTTGTGGGTGGGATGGTTTGGAAAACTAATCTTACCACACTTCCTTCTGTGTAAGGTTGAATAAATAACACGATAACAAGGCTATGAGCAATTAGGTCATTCACATTGATTTTTATTAACGCAGGTGGAGGTTTATTTGGTAAGGTGTATGTACTTGAAATGGATACTTTTTGTTTGGGCAATGGGCAAATATTGCTTTATGGTTGTTGAAATATAGTTTGGAGTCACAAACACTGCTCAGATGTATATAGATTAACAGCTTTTATTTACTGACCTCGAGATTCGTCGAGTATGTGCGCGGACATATTTGTAGTGCCGGGCGATCTATCTTTCTCCTGTGTGTGTCCTTAGTAGGGATGAACGTATCGATATTACATCCCTCCCTTCTTTTATTTTTAATTGGAAACTGTAATATATATATATTTTTTTAATAAAGCAAGATATGAAACGGAGCAAATGATTTGTTGATTTCATTTTGTGTGAAACTGTGGTTAAGTATCCGAGTAACCAAAAACTCGCTAAACTACGAAAACGTTAGCATGATCAACATGCGTTAACTTTAAACATTAAATTGCTTGATATAGCAGAATCTAGGCTAAAGTCCTGTTCAGGCAACACACTTGTAAAGTTTAGCATAACAAACGTTGCATGCAGGTGTTTTCTTTCAACAAGAAGTGTATGAGTTCTATTTTTTTAATGTCTGATAGCCATCAAGATATCTTGGTGGTCTTCTGTTGCGTTGTGGTCTTTGGTTCAAGTCATTGTTTTGTGCATGGGTAGGTATCATCTCATTTTCATCTGTATCTGCTTCATTGTCACTCATGTATGCGTTCTCATTGTTATTCATTTCGCTTTCATTTCTCATGTATGCGTCCTCATTGTTATTCATTTCGCTTTCATTTCTCCTGTATGCATTCTGATTGATTTGAATTTTCTTGAAATGAGATACACCTCTCGTGATTGTTCGTGTGTTGTTTTGAGCTGTTATTTGTGAGCCTTTTTTTTTTACTACCACTGAGGGTGAGGGGTCATAGAATGGGATTAACTTTCCCTGTTGCTTGTTTTTGACTAGTACGCTGTCTCCTATCACGATGTCAGATTCTTTGACATGTCTATGTTTGTCTGCATATGACTTCATCTCTGCTTTCTTTTGCTTGTCAGCCTGGTGTATCACCTCATCCATCTCTTCATGGTGCGCATATTTCATTTTGACTGAAATCTGTGGAAGACTAGTGGATGGCTCTTCCGTTTAACGCTGTTGCTGGAGCAATTCCTGTGGTGGAATGAGGAGTAGCGCGGTATTGTCTGAGAAATGTCCAGATGTTTCTTTGCCAAGGTTGACCTCCTATCTCAGAGGTTTTAGTTGCTTTATTGAGTGTGCGCATGAACCTTTCCGCTTCCCGTTGGCTTCTAGCCAAAGGGGGGTTATGCGGTGATGCTTGAAGTTAAACTGTGCAGCGAAGTTTCGGAATTCATCTGACTGAAAGGGTGGTCCGTTATCAGATTTTGAGACCTCCGGAATGCCTTGTTCAGCGAAGATCTTGTCGAGTTTCGGTATTGTCGCTTTAGCTGATGTAGATGTCAGAATCTCGATAGCTGGGTAAAGGTGATCTCCGGACTCTTGGTGTAGCTGCTTGACATGGAATGCATTCCTTGACTTTCTGTTCAACTTTTCCTGCCATGTCCGGGAACCAGTTTTTGGAACCAGTTTTTGGTGCGGAGAAGTGCTTTAGTCTTCATTATTCCTTGATGCCCCTGGTGTGCAAGCTCAATGACACGATCTGTTAGCGATTTGGGGATGATGATGTTGTCTTGTTTGAGGACGATTCCATCGTCTGTTACTGATATTTCGTCTCTTATGTTCCAGTATCATCTGTGTGTGACTTTGATAACGTACATTGTGTTGTTTTGATGTTGGTTGATGACTGTCTGAAGATCACCATCTTTCTGGGGAAGAATCTGGCGCTGAAAGTTGCCATGCCAAGTAAGCTACTGATTTCAGCTGCTGACTGTGGTGGCGGGGCATTCTTGAGTGATTCCACCTTCTTTGGATCTGGTGATACACCATGCTCTCCGAACATCAGACCAAAGAATTCAAGGTTATTCTTACTGAATACACATTTGTCGCCATTGAGTGTGAGTCCTGTTTCATTGAGCCTTTGCATGAGGTGTTTGAGTGTTTTGTCATGTTTTGCCTGTGTTGGTGCATGTAGCAATATATCGTCAGATATGTTTAACACCCCTGGTATGCCTTCTATACTCTGTCTGATGGCGTCATGAAATACCTCGCTGGCCGAAGATATGTCGTAGTTAAGGCGCCTGTATCGCTTCAAACCAATGTGAGTAGCAAAGGTTGTGATATATCTACTCTCAGGGCTTAATTCGAGTTGATGGTATCCTGATCTTAAGTCGAGTTTAAGTCGACCCATTCAATTCTGCAACGATTTTATCCATGGTTGGCGTATCGTGTCTCTCACGAATGATCGCTTTGTTGGTGGCCCTCATATCAACGCACAATCTGATTTCATCTATGGATTTTGGTTTTGGCACCGCTATCATTGGTGATACCCATGGCGTTGTGCCTGTTGCATCTTCAATTATGCCTTGATCTTGAAGGTTGTGTAGCTGTTCCTCGATCTTATCTCGGAGTTGAAACGGGATTTTCCGATGTGTTGGGCCACTGGTGCCACTTGTTCATCGATGGAAGGTTGACAGTAACATTCTTCAGCTTCCATATTCCTTGGACGACTTCAGGATATTGGTTGATGATGTCATCACTGATGCTATGAATGGTGTTAATGTGAAGATCTAAGGCTCTTGATGTGTATTGGCCAAGAAGGCCTGTAGCTTTACCTTTCACCACGTAAATATCAGTGCCGATTGCGTGTTTGTTGGCACAAATCGATGCCTGAAATACACCTATGATTGGAAGGGGGTCGGGACTCAGGTATGGTCTCAGCTTTATGTCTGTGTTACGAAGTTTGATATTTGGAGGACGGGTACCGGCATCCTAAGATTTTGAAATCAAAGTTTGTGTGTGAAATATCTCGAAAAATACAGCTTGAATGAGTAAGATTTTTGGATACGATATTGGTACAGTATTTACCTCGGCTGAGTTCGAGGGAAAGGTTATTTGGACAATCATGATGGAAAATGTTCCCACGATAGAGATATTTATTCCCAGTATCCGATATCGTCACATCATAGAAAATGGCGGTGATTCTAGTTCGTGTACCCCCGTATAACACCCGTAATTGTTTATATACTCCGTAACGCTCAGTCGCTGAGCGCAAGCGTTGATCACCGTATTTCAGATAGGGGCGTCAAAAAATGGGGGATGTAGTCTACGTCATTTTGTTGCGCCGTAGTTTACTACCCATGTGTGTGAGCGGAAAGAGTTGTGAGCGTTGTAGAGTATGGTATCTAAACTAACGAGCTCGTTTTGTAACGACCTCAACGTCTACGTAATTTCCCATTTGTTCACCGCTCTAGGCTAGGTACCACCCCTAGATATTGCCTCAGAAAAAAATTGTGTTTGCGATTTCGTCTTTATTAATCCATCAATGGATTCCAGATTTTGTGAGCATGTACAAATCGCAAATAACTTGGACGAGTTCAAAGTTGGGGTTAATCTGCCTCATAGGAGTAAAAATATTTGTTTGCCTTGAGAAGCATATTTTTCTTAGTAAAATACAACGATTCATGCTCGGGGGTGGTACTCACGTATGTAAGGCATACGGGGACGTGCCGCTCCAGTGGTCGTTTTTTCTTGAGACATCCTTAGCCATGGGTAGGCTTTTCAACTGAAAAATCCTTAGACATGGGTCTATCCAAAATCACCCTTAGAAATGGGTAGGGGCTTTGAATCTCCAGCGGCACCCCCCCCCCCCCCCCCCCCCCCCCGACCAAACCAAATCTGAGTACCCCCCTCCCGGGGATACATGAGCGTTGCTATTTTTGTTTGATGTTTACATAACAAACAGAGTCCCCGACTTGTCGCAGTTTTAGTTATACCATTGTAATACTTGCTACGTCACCATACTTGATGTATGAGGGCGAATCTTTGCTGTATAGATAATCAATTGTTTGATGTTTACGTAACAATTGGATGCCTTTTCACTGAATCACGCCTCGGCCCATTACATGGAAAGAGCGTGGACAGTTACATAACAATAGTGATCACGTATCATACATGACTTCGACATGAATGTGGCGATAGTGATGAGCTAATCGATGCGCGCGTGCATATTTTTGTTTTATGTTTACATTAACAAACAGAGTCGCGCGATCATGTTCATGAATGTCGAAAAAATGATGGTTCAACTGGTTCAACCATGTCTGCAGGCTGAATAATAAACAAGTTATAACCAAAAGTAGTTTGCCTCATATTGCTGAAAACTGGGCAAATCATGCACATTTTAAACCATTTTAGGTAAAAAAAGGTTTACTTTCATGATGTCTAGTTGCTTGTGCGGGGTTATATAGACATCAGGGCTATATCTTGCCTCACGTCCCGTACGGAATAAACCGTGATAGCTACAACGTATTTTAATTGATTTGAGCATGCGCACTTGAGTTACGGGACGTCTAGCAAGACATTGCCGACATCAGTGAATACATCCTAGCCACATCCTACTACATCGGTGTATTCATCTAGGTAAACATGGAGTTTTCTACATATTTTGGTCAACTAATTTTCAAAAAAATGTCGCCCTCTGTAGTCAATGATATGAACATCCCTACCCTAGCATAGGCTATACCTTTTAATTGAAAAAAATATCTATATTATTGACTCGCACATAGAAACGATTGGTTCTTTAAACAAAATGAATTGTTTATCCAAACATTAATAATGATATTTGCGTCCATTTTCCAAATTTTGACATTTGTCGGTCAGACTCAGGCCTACTTATTTTTTTTTTTAAATGCTCATGATTTCTATACGAAAGACATTTTTGTCATGAAATTGATTGCGACTTGACTTTTTTGTATCATCGATCTCATATGTACCCCCAAAAAATGAATTATTTAACCAAATAATGGTATTTGGGCTAATTTGTCAAATTTTGATATTTGTCGGTCAACCTAGAATTAAAAAAAAAATGTTATGATTTCTATGCGAATGACTTTTTTGTCGTCAAATTGATTGCGGCTTGACTTTTTTGTATCATTGATCTCATACGTACTAAAAAAAAATTGAATTATTTAACCAAATAATGGTATTTGGGCTAATTTTTCAATTTTGTTTTTGTCGGTCAAGCCTAGAATTTAACAAAATAATAATTATGATTTCTATGCGAATGACTTTTTTATTGCCGAATTGATTGCGGCTTGACTTTTTTGTATCATTGATCAAAAAAAAAATTGAATTATTTAACCAAATAATGGTATTTGGGCTATTTTTTCAAATTTTGATATTTGTCGGTCAAGCCTAGAATTAAAAAAAAAAATCATTAAGCCTATGATTTCTATGCAAACAACTTTTTTGTCGTCAAATTGATTGCGACTTGACTCTTTTGTATCATCGATCTCATATGTACCCAAACAAAATTGAATTATTTAACCAAATAATGGTATTTGGGCTAATTTTTCAAATTTTGATATTTGTCGGTCAAGCCTAGAATAAAAAAAAAATCTATGCGAATGACTTTTTTGTCGCCAAATTGATTGTGGCTTGAGTTTTTTGTATCATCGATCTCATATGTACCCCAAAAAATTGAATTACTTAACCAAATAATGGTATTTAGGCTAATTTTTCACATTTTGATATTTGTCGGTCAAGCCTAGGATTTAAAAAATAATAATTATGATTTCTATGCGAATGACTTTTTTGTTGCCGAATTGATTGCGGCTTGACTTTTTTGCATCATCGATCTCATATGTACCAAAAAAAAATTGAATTATTTAACCAAATAATGGTATTTGGGCTAATTTTTTTCAAATTTTGATATTTGTCGGTCAAGCCTAGAATTAAAAAAAAAATTGTTATGATTTCTATGCGAATTACTTTTTTGTGGTCAAATTGATTGCGGCTTGACTTTTTGTATCATCGATTTCATACGTACCCAAACAAAATTGAATTGAATTGCGGGATTGTAACTTTTTGGTATTATCCTTGAGAATATCTAATTAGCTAGGATATTACGCTATTAAGATATTTAGATATTTAGATAATATATTTAGATATTAAGCTATTAAGATATTTAGATATTAGGTTTAGATATTAAGCTATTTAGCTATTTAGATATTAACCTCAAGAATATCTGATTAGCTAGGATATTACGCTATTAAGATATTAAGATAGGCCTATTATGCTATTAAGATATTAAGATATTTAGATAAGATATTAGCGGCTAATTAGATATTATCTTAATAGCCAACATATCCGATATTGACGCAATTTAGATTTTTTTTAAATTTTTAAACTCGGAACTTTTTGTCTTTCAAACGGACGCTATTAAGATATTAGCGGCTAATTAGATATTATCTTAATAGCCAAAATATCCGATATTGACGCAATTTAGATATTTTCATTTTTTTTGAAACTCGGAACTTTTTGTCTTTCAAACGGACGCTATTAAGATATTAGCGGCTAATTAGATATTATCGTAATAGCCAAAATATCCGATATTGACGCAATTTAGATTTTGTTTTGTTTTTTGAAACTCGGAACTTTTTGTCTTTCAAACGGACGCTATTAAGATATTAGCGGCTAATTAGATATTTTCTTAATAGCCAAAATATCCGATATTGACGCAATTTAGATTTTGTTTTTTTAAAACTCGGAACTTTTTGTCTTTCAAACGGACGCTATTAAGAACAGGTTCTGAAATACTTTGGGATTATATTATTTGTCCCTTTTCGACTTTTGTCCATACATGTATTTCAAATTAGAAAATTACTCAAAAGTTGGTTAGACAATTTCGATTATTTTTATTTTCAGTCTTCACTATTAAATAGAGCTAGTTAATTATTAGGTAAAATCAGTAAATAATTTTTCTTTTAGAGAAATGACAAGCCAAAAGGTTTAATGTCATATGTGTTTTATTTTGGTTTGATTTTTTCCTGTCAGTATTATTAATAGATTTACTATCAAATTAAATTACATTTTGCAATGTCATAATATGATATCTGTCATTCAAAATAAAATTTAAATCTTTTCGCTGACATCTTAGTTGGGTTTTGCCGTGTGTAAAAATTACACATACAAAGTTTGCCTATTTGTTCCTAAGAATTGTTGCTCTTTAATGGGTCTGTGAGAGAAGAGAGATGCTTGGAACTGCTAATAGTGGCAGCCTCAAGTTATTCTCCTAATTGGTAGCTTTTGAGAATCAGTTAAAAGCTGCCAATTGGTAGCTTTTGAGAATCAGTTAAAAGCTGCCAATTGGTAGCTTTTGAGAATCAGTTAAAAGCTGCCAATTGGTAGCTTTCGAGAATCAGTTAAAAGCTGCCAATTGGCAGCTTTCGAGAATCAGTTAAAAGCTGCCAATTGGCAGCTTTCGAGAATCAGTTAAAAGCTGCCGATTGGTAGCTTTCGAGAATCAGTTAAAAGCTGCCAATTAGTAGCTTTAGAGAATCAGTTAAAAGCTGCCAATTGGTAGCTTTCCAGAATCAGTTAAAAGCTGCCAACTCGAGAATCAGTTAAAAGCTGCCAATTGGTAGCTTTCGAGAATCAGTTAAAAGCTGCCAATTGGTAGCTTTCGAGAATCAGTTAAAAGCTGCCAATTGGTAGCTTTCCAGAATCAGTTAAAAGCTGCCATTTCGAGAATCAGTTAAAAGCTGCCAATTGGTAGCTTTCGAGAATCAGTTAAAAGCTGCCAATTGGTAGCTTTCGAGAATCAGTTAAAAGCTGCCAATTGGCAGCTTTCGAGAATCAGTTAAAAGCTGCCAATTGGTAGCTTTCGAGAATCAGCTAAAAGCTGCCAATTGGTAGCTTTCCAGACACACTTATTTGTAGCGACGAGTTAAGTACCTAATAAAGTGAAACGAAAACAGTTTAAGGTAAATTTGAATATCATAAATTCAATAGAGCCATTTATTTAAATAATCAATATCAATACAATGATATATATTGGTGACATAGATGTACTCCTCTTCTTACAACATTTGCATTGAACATTGAAATAGGTCAATTAAATGAATCCAGATCTAATTTAAGATCAAAATCAAGTTTAATAATTTAAGAATTATTAATAATCCTTAAAATAAAATTACCTTAAGCAATATTAATACATGGTTTTTTTGTGGTAATACCCATATGAGTTTAAGCCAGTGCTAATTGCATAAAAGTTAACAATAATCTTAAAGGTAGTTGACCCAATCACATTTTCGTAACACAGAATTATTTCAAAGATACGGAGATTTTCATATCATATGAAAGCTCGTATTTTTCTCATCATCATACTGAAATTTGACGGCCTAAATCGGTATAATTACGGAGAAATCGATGAAATAACGTTGAATTACCGCGAATGGTGGTATACCACTGATCTAGTTTGTGTACTACTCAATGGGTACAGTTCACAGCATCTTGTGCGTCTAAAATAAGAACCATTTGAGCTATGCAACTCAAACTTTGGAACACAACAAAGGATGACCTTTCATGTAGAATAGAAAACTTCAAGTTGAAAATCGGAACATCTACCTTTAAGTGAAGTTTATAAGTTGAGTTTATAAATGAAGCCCAGACTCTGAATTTTGATCTATGATCTATATCATGAAGATAAACTTACAAATTCTTAACAAAATGTTCTACAGAACAGTTGAAAACCCTTCTTTAGATGAATCTTAAGTGTTATGCACCTGGTTAGAGAGCTATATATGTTTCTCTTTTCAGGATTATTCCCTTTCTATTCAATTTCCTTTAGTTTAGTTTTATTTTGCATATCAAGACACCGAGATACAATACATCAGATCTATATATATACAAATCTTAAAAATTACAACAATTTACACGATATATTAATAAAAGCAAACATATAATGCCAAGGATAGCCCAAGAAAGCTCTGAAAAGGGCTTATTTCCATTTGCGATGTTACATCCACATTTAGATTGTTTACTACCAACAAGAGTTTGATTAATGTTTACTCATTAAACATCATTATAAAGTTTAAAAGAAAATATATAAATTATGAGACATTCATTCTTTAAAATAAAACAAGCATGTATCATTGAAATAATACATATAGGGGGCTTTTTATCAAGGGGGTAAATAACAGTGGTCTTAAAGAAGATCAATTTTGTGAAGTCTGACTAATGTCCTATGCAATCAGAAATGCTTGCATGAATGGACATAATTATTCTGAATGGACAATAGTATACATAGCCCTTCTGCATCGAACAAATTGTTGAAATATATGCATAAGTCTACCCAAGGTCCTTCTACCAAGGCAGACAGGCAACCCCAGCTCAAAACTCACAAAATGGGTATATCCATTGTGGCATTATATTGTTTAAATCCTTTAATTAACAAGTGTAATGAAACATAGAGAAATGCACAAATGTAAAAAAGACTTACATAAAAAGGAATACATTTTCAAATGGTCAGGACACTATGGTAAGAAATAAACTCAGTTGTTATGAACTTACATACATGTATATAACATTATACAAATCTAGCATAACATTGGGAATAATTGAGCTACCACCCTTCAAACTTCAGGAAGTACATTATATGCGTTATGGGTCACCTGTTGATTGTCTTGAATATCTAGAAACTCACATTGATTGATCACAAATAACTATTAGACTTATGCATAATGATCTGGGTTGTTTAACTATCCACCATTTGATTACTATGGAAATACAATGATGTCATTCTTAATTCAAATTAAATTTAGTACAAATCTCAAATTAATCATAGGTGTAATAATACAATGTTTAGCAGATTATAATAGATATTAAACTATTCATTTCATTTTGATTTGATGAATATGTTTTGAGTACAGGTATCTGACTTATCATTGCTACACTCTGAACTTGATATATTTTAGTTGTTATCCGACCATATTGTCGGTTTATATTGTAATATCAGTGTTTGTCTGTTGAACAAGTTGAATGCGGTGCCCCAACCAAAGTGGTGTGTGACCAGTGCATTATTGGTGACATGCTCAATTGTTACTCTCCGGTCTCTACAAACCTCTCAATTATTTTACATAAATACACATACATGTTTGCATGCAGTAAAGGTTCTAAAAACAACTACATATATAGTTTACATACAGAGATTTTGCCTTTAATAAAGCAATTAATAAAAGTTATCTAACAGAATAGGATACATTATAGGCAAATTTCCCTCTTGAAAAAATCTAGTTCTAAACACTGCAATATGCAACATAATGTAGTTCAGATGATCACAGAATTGTTGGTTAAAATTGTAATGTTGTTTCAAGAGAAATTAATCTATGTAAGCTTGGTAAAATTAGAAATGTCAATGTCTGATTCACAGTAGAGTTTCATCCTTCACCCCTTAAAAATATAAAAGTATATTGAATTTATCATGTTAATAATATCCTGGTATTATTTTCATCTTCGTAACATAGGACTTATCAGAAAATACCTCACAAATAATGCTACTGAACAACTCGTCCATGCGTTTGTTACATCACGACTTGACATGGGAAATTCTCTGCTTTATGGACTCCTGAATCTCCAGATCAAGCGTCTCGGTCGCTAACAAAATATAGCTGCTAGAATTATCACACGCACCAAATCGAACTGAGCATATCCCACCAGTTCTAAAAGATCTACATTGGCTTCCAATAAAGGACAGAATTATCTTCAAAATACTTATTTATGTTTATAGATCAACTATTAATATGTCACCATTGTATATCTCAAATCTTCTAACTCCATACAAACAAGCAGCACAAAGTGCAGGAGCAGAGAGCACCGCTCTTGGGCAATACTGAGCAGAATTGGGGAAATAATGCCAGATCATCATCTATTAAAGGACAACCGTTATGTAGAGGTACACGCATGAATATCAGTGAATAAATATTTATCAAGTCCAGCCTTTCTATTCAATCAGCTGTATTACCTTGAATATGCGAACAAAATGAATTTTAAACATTTTCTCTCGCCCTGTATGTTTTAAAATTCTGCTGTCTGCCGCTATTGCCGATGGGATAGCATGGGAAAGATTATGACGTGGTTGTATAGGCCGTGGCTGAGGCGTTAGAACAGGGATTTAGGAGTTGTAATCAGGACACAATGACAGACGATTGTCGGCTTAGATGATAGCTTTAATAGAAGGCTTATGATCTAGTGCGCATGTGTGTCTATAACTATAACGGTACGTCAAGGGTGATCCAAATGTATATAAACCCATAACATCTCCCCTTTTATACAGATGAGTTTCATCAGTTATAAAACACGGTTCCATTTGCCAAAAACCCAAATAAAACCAATTCTGCATTTTGTTTTGTGTGTGTGGTAACCGTCATATTGCAAACTAGAACTTTCGCAACGTAATGCATTGTTGCTGATTGTTGTCAAGAATGTTCTTTGACAGTTGATAATGTTCTTTACACTTTCAAGAGTGTTCTTTGACAGTTCATAGTGTTCTTTACACTTTCAAGAGTGTTCTTTGACAGTTTATAGTGTTCTTTACACTTTCAAGAGTGTTCTTTCACAGTTTATAGTGTTCTTTACACTTTCAATAGTGTTCTTTCACAGTTTATAGTATCTGAAGCCATTTTATATTGAACAATTTTTTTTTTGTTGTTGTTGTTGTTGTTGTTGAACAATCAGCTTGGCACTCTGTGCGCAAGTAACTTTATAAAAGTTGATGATTATAGCGATATAAAGGAACATTTTGAGAGAGAAAAAATATAACAAAAAAACCACACAAAAACTGCTCCTTGTTTATGTCAGTCTTTCAATCTTGCTGGTTGCCATGCGTTAACAGGAGTCCATAAACTGTGCTAGTCTATGTGATATAGTCTCTGAATCTTGCTGGCGGTCTGATGGATCTGGTTCGGGTTTTCACTGGTTCACTTTCTGCTGCTTTCACTGGAACACTCGGTGTCGGCGGCGTCTTGGCAGGCGATGTTATCACTTTTGCTGTAGTGTTGCTCTTGCGCTTTGCCTGAGTAGTTGCAGTGGTGGCGTTCTTTCTGAAGCTGCTCTCTTCTGGTACTGGTGCAGTGATTATCTGTGGTTTCACTGATTGCGTTTCTTGCTCATTGGATGTGCGCAAGAATTTGCGGTTTCTCTTGAACTTTTGTCCCGATTCATTCTCTATCAGGTAGGATCTTGGACCGACTTTGCCGATGCATTGGCCCAAAGTCCACTCTCTATTGTATTGGTTTGGCTGAATTCTCACTTGTTGTCCAATTTGTAGTTCTGGTAGGGGCTGTGTTCCTTTATCGTAGTGAAGTTTAGCTTTTTGCTTTCTGATTTTGATCTGATCAGAAACTCCATCCACTACACTTGGTTTCAGCAACCCTTCTGGCGTTGGCAATAATGTATTGGTTCGTCTGGACATTATTCTTTGGACTGGACTGCTTCCGCTTTCACCTGGGGTGTTTCTCCAATCTAAGATAGCTAGATGAACATCTTTCTTCTCAGATTTGGTTTTCTTGATGATCTTCTTCGCTATCTTTACTGTGGCTTCAGCTTTTCCATTCGACTGGCTGTGGTACGGTGAAGATGTAATATGCTCAAATTCCCATTCTCGTGAGAATTGTTCGTAATGTTCAGCGATGAACTGGGGTCCGTTGTCCGTTACTACTTTATCAGGTATGCCATGTCTTGCGAAGTGGTTCTTAGTCTTGTCTACAATGACTTGAGCTGTAGTGTCTCCGGTTACATTATCGAGCTCCCAGAAGTCGCTGTAATGGTCGACTGTTATCAGATAGTCTTCTCCTCTGTATGCGAACAAGTCTTGTGATACTAGACTCCATGGTCGGGTTGGTATTTCATAAGACATCATCGGTTCTGCTCTCTGCTTATCTTGATAGATGTTACACGCACTGCAATTTGCGATCATATCCTTGATTTGGGCTGTCATTCCTGGCCAAAACAGGATATCTCTGGCTCTTCGTAGCGTAGCTTCCACACCTAAGTGGCTTGTGTGCAGCTTGTTCATCATGTTTGCTTGTAGGGCCTTAGGAACTATGACTTGCATCCCTCGGTAGAGAATTCCATTCTGTACTGTTATATCTTCCTTGCAGCTGAAGTATTCCCTGACATTTGTTGGCACTTCATTTCTGTCTTCAGGCCAACCTTGTAGAACAACGGTTTTCAACGTTTGCAGTGTTGTATCCGTCTGTGTTTCTTTTTGTAGTTGTATGCTAGTTGCATCGCTGATTCTCAGGTATTCTATCTGGTTTATGGATTGAATCTCTTCATACAGTTTCTGCTCCCGCTGTATCTTCAGGATCTGGTACTCCGGAATGTTATTCTGATGCGTTGTACTTGCTGGTAAGTATGCCCTGCTGAGGAAGTCTGCAATGTACATTTTTGTTCCAGGTAAATACTGTATGTCCAGTCGGTATCTCTGCAACCTGAGAAACATCCGTTGCAGTCTCTTAGGCATCTTGCAGATTGGTTTCTTCTGTATTGCTATAAGAGGTTTGTGATCGGTGTGAACTGTAACGTCTCTTGCATATATGTACTCATCAAATCGTTCACCTGCAAAGACAATTCCCAGTAGCTCCTTTTCAATTTGGGCAGGAACTTCGCGAGGTATGTTACACACCCAAGCAACCGTTGGACCGCTTTCTTGTTTTCAGGTCTTGGCATTTCTAGTATGGCTCTGATCTTGTCTGGGCTAGCTTGCAGTCCTCCTGCAGTGATAAGATGTCCCATATATGAAACTGATTTCATCTTGAGTTTCATTTTCTTCTGATTGATCTTCAAGTTGACTTTTCTTGCTGTATCCAGGAATTTGATAAGGTTTTTATCATGGTCTGCTGATGCTTCTTCGTCAGTGCTGCCACTCCCATAAATCAGATAGTCATCTGCAATGACCTCCACTCCAGGCAGATCCTCCACGATCTCGTGTTGTCTGCGCTGAAACTCTTCAGGCGCTGAACAAATACCAAACGGCATTCGAAGCCATCGATATCGCCCATATGGTGTTGAGAAAGTTGTCAGATGACTGCTGCCTTTGTCCAGCTTGATCTGCCAGAAACCGTCCTTGGCATCCAAGACTGAGAATATTCTTGCATTGGTCAGCTTTGGTAGAATATCTTCTATAGTTGGCATCATATAGTGTGCTCGTCTGATAGCTGTATTCAGCGGTTTAGGATCTAAGCATATCCTAAGCTTGTTAGGCTTCTTGACAAGGACCATACTACTTATCCATTCTGTTGGTTCTATTACTTTCTTGATGATCTGCTTGCTTTCAAGATCAGTCAGCTTAGCTCTGAGTTGTGGCTTAATCGCAACTGCAACCTTCCTTGGTGCATTCTTGACTGGTGTCACTGTTTCGTCAATGTTAATCGTGAACTCTCCTGGAAGGCAGCCTAAGCCCTCAAATACATCCTTGTATGTTTCTGTTATGCCCTCCATTGTGACGTTATCTGTGGCCTTTATGTTGTTAACATGGACTGTCAGCATTCCCAGTGCTGCGCAGGTGGCAGCTGAGAGGAGGGGCTGTTGTGTTGCTTCTACTATTTCGAAAGTTAACCTCATCTGTTGATCTTTGTAGACGCAGTTGAAACTGCGCTTTCCCTTGGGGAGCATTGTCGATCCGTCGTAGAACTTAAGTTTGGCCCTGGATTTCTGTAGCATTGGTTTATCAGCCTTCAGAATTTTGCAGCATGTACTGTGGCTCATTACGTTGCAATCGGACCCCGTGTCCATTCTGCATGTTGTGTCATGCCCATCCAGGTTGATTAGCGTCGAAAATTGCTTTCTGGTCGCTGATGTTAATGCTCCAACATGCTGTGTGATCATGAAACACTCTTCGTCTGACGAGTCGGACTCTGAAACACCAACATCTGAGCCAACTCCATCCAACAGGACATCATTGATCCTCTTGGCCTGCTGACAGACCTTGGAGAAGTGGTTAAACATTTTGCAAGTACTGCATTTTCGACCAAATGCTGGACAGTTGTGTCTCCCCTTCTCATGTTCTCCTCCGCAGTAGAAACAGACGCTATCTTTATCTGCTTTGTCGCCCTTTTTCTGCTTAGTGTCGGTGGTTGTCCTTTTTGGTGGTTTTGACTGCTTGTTGTATTTGCTTTTGGGTTTATTCTTTGCATAGTTTATTTGCCGTTCATCAGGCTCGCCGCCAAGCACTCTTAGTTGTTGTGTTGTCAGCTCACTGATCTGCAGAGATTCAATCGCTTTCTTGAGATTAATTTCAGCTTCCTGCATCCTGAACAACCTTGCTCTCGCCGCTTTGTCACGGCATCCCAACACTAGTTTGGTTAGAAGCAAATCATCATTCATGTTTCCCCACTTGCACGGTGTAGCCAATTGTCGGAGACGCAGAACAAACTGGTCTACTGTTTCATGTGGCTGCTGCGACGCTTCGAAAAATAAGTATCTTTCATACAACACATTTCTAGTCGGTGCGAAATGCTGTGACAATTTCTCTATGATCTTCTTAGGATCTTTCTTCTCCCCGTCTGTGAGTGTTAATCCTGCTAACCGTTTTTTACACTCACTCCCCATAGCTGTCCTGAGTGTTGCAACTATGATTTTGTCATCTTTTTCATCGAGCTCTGTTGCTATTAGATAGTCATCCCAATCTTCGCTGAAGACTTTCCAACTTTCCTCCAAGTTACCTTTGCACACCATTTGCTGTGGCAATGGAATCTGGTGAGCTGCCATATTTGCTTGTCAATGCTGTACTATTGTGTTAGATCGCGACTGGCTGCGAATGTCCACCAGTGTGATCAACAACAGGCTGAATAGCACACACAAATATTCTTGGCGTGTCCGTTGGCTTTTTTGTCACCCTGTAACTGTATTTCCGCTAGACGCAGCTCGTGATATGAACAGCGCCCTCTTTTCAAGACGATTGAGTCGGCAGTTGACCCGGATGTGAGCGAGGATTTTTCTTGCAATGACAGTCTAACTAGTAAGCTTAAAGTTACGCGACGTTTTTTCTTGCCTGTACATGTCCAAAAACGCTCCCGATTTTGTTTGTAGCTTGCTCTATAGTTACTCCGGAATATTCGGTTTAACATCTGACACCATATAGGCCGTGGCTGAGGCGTTAGAACAGGGATTTAGGAGTTGTAATCAGGACACAATGACAGACGATTGTCGGCTTAGATGATAGCTTTAATAGAAGGCTTATGATCTAGTGCGCATGTGTGTCTATAACTATAACGGTACGTCAAGGGTGATCCAAATGTATATAAACCCATAACAGGTTGTACCGCCTATACCGAGAATATGTCTATGCTTGCTAGCAAAGCAGCGTCCATATCGCACAATGAGAGACTTAAGATAAATGTAAGCAAGGGTATGGAATGGAGACGGTACCAGAAATTAAAGTGGATATTATCAATCGCTTCTTTTCAACCAACAAAGGCCACGCCATTTCACTTGCCTTTGTAAAGTGCGGTTGTTTGGCCGCATTGGCCTCGTTGTCCCCTATTGCGTCACAAGGTTGACAAGAACCTCCCGTGGACAAAAGGACCCATGAGCGCCTAAGACAGTCTGGACAGAGTTAGTTGAATGGGTTCGATGCTTGTGCCTCCTCCAGTTTTCTATAATACCTCCTTGATTAGACTACGCAAGCTCGGTAAAGCTATTTTGCGTTGGTGTATCGCGGTACAAATTCGTCACACAATATAGATATGTGGAGATGTCCATCGAGTAAAAAAATAACAGAAAAAACTTGATTTCTCCGTAATGGGACATTTTTAAAGAACTTTATTATTTAGTTTAGTTAGTATATTTGTATAGCGTTTGTATTAGGGTAGGTTTATGTACCGTACGGTTCTCCTTTAATGACTATTATCAATAGAACATTCACAGCTTCAAGGTGAAAATGAGGGAGCCTTTTAAGGATACATACACTATGATACAATACAAAATTATGCAAATATGTGCGATACAAAATACACGTATCTTCTGTTCACACTCCAAAATATAATATAATGATATGAAAACGGGAAGTCAAAAGGGAGTCCAAGTGTGCATGTGTATGGGACATGCACGAACCATTCACCGCTCACCTCTCTCTAATATAGCCCACTCAACACTATTTTCTCAATTCTTTTCAACCAGGCCGAATCACCATTCAAGAACTGAACAAACTTCTCAAATACGGTACGACCATTGGCACAGATGACATCAGTCCCGGTATTGCTAATAAATCATATGATCACATCATGTCACTCGTTTGCACATTTTCAACCAATCACTACACATAAACACAAATCTGCGAAAGTCATCCCTATCTTCAAAAGCAAGAACTTTATGTTTGGTTGAACGCATAACAGAGCAATGGGAACCACATCTAACAGAAGCGAACCAGGGCGTGATACTGTAAAATCCCATCAGACTGGAAACATGCTTTAATGAAGTTAAATGGACATTAAGTGGTGTTGAAAATATTAAATGTTTAAAAATTTACTTCAGAATTCAAGATGAACATTAAAAATTTCCGCATTAGTTTGGCAGTGAATGTGGTCTGCGTTGACAAATATTTTATGAGCATTTACGGAAAATAACATCATACATCTAAATGTGTCCCCATGATAGGAAACAAAATGGTGGTGGCGTGCGTACTGGTCGTAAGGGATGTGCCTATAATACATGTAAGCCTATGACTTTTCTCCTTTTTTAAATCCATGATTTTGATAAACATCAAATGTGTATTTCGTTTGATTTATCATCATTTGCAGGTGTCTTAATCCACACAAAGACTGAATGCGGAAAGAAACAGATAATATACACTGATACAAAACATGTGCCGCATGACAGCAACCTGACTGTCAATTTGATATTAGATTCACTGTTTAACAACAAGGATGCCATTGGGAAGAGATTGTTTCTACAGCTGGACAACTGTTATATGGAGAATAAGAATAAATACCTCCTAGCAATGTGTACGATATTGATTGACCTCAATATCTTTGAAGAGGTAGGACATAAATCAAAATATTAATATGAAATCTTCAATGATAATCTGTCATTGATCAGAAAATCATCCAAAATTGAGAATCTGCCAGAATTAGTGGCTTCACTTCCATTTATAGTTAGTGCCATTATGCTATTAACATAATTTCAACAGTGGGTGGGGGGTGTACATACATGCGTAAGTAAACAGTTACGTGCAAGCATGCATCTATACTAAGCTCCATGGAACAAACAAAAAGCAAACCATGTTAAAAAGCTTGAATTGCGTCCATAACATTATAAAGATAGGTGTTCCGATTGCTGGCATGATTTTTGACTTGATGTTTTCAATTCGAAGGGACATCCTTGAAATAGTTGTATTGCAAAGTTTGAGTAAATTGAGTTACATAACACAAATGGTTCTTATTTTAGAAAGAAGCACAGGGTGACATGAGTCTTTCCCATTGCCTATAGGTAAATTAATAATTGAACGAACATCACGAACGCAATACAAAGACAAACACGCCCGAAATTATCACGCGAATGGGTGTGCGTGCTTCACGCAATGTACGCGATACGCTGCTTAGTTGTGTTCGTTCAATTATTAATTTACATATAGTACTAGTATGTACACAAACCTTTGGCAGTATTTCATTGCATTTTGGCCTATAGCGTCTAAATAGAATATACCTTTTCCCAAACATTTTACAGATATATAATGAGAAAAATACCATTTGATGAAAATGCGATTTTGAAGGCCTTATGAGAGTTAACATTAAATTATGGGTTTAAAACAGTTGATAGTAATAATCTGAATCTCTTTGAAGGGTTCAAATTTTATGATATATATAGACAATTTAATTTATATGTCACAGGAAGTAACTGCGTACTTTGAAATTATTATCAGTTTAAAAAAGGATAATTACAATAGATTTGTACACAGAAATGTTTTGTAGATAAGTTTGGAGATGAGTTATCTCTTTATGGTTCTGAAAATCTAAGTTTTATGGATTTATTTTGGTACCAAAATCTCATTTTGCCCAAAAGTTGAGTTACGGCCTTCTGGCGCCCAACCCTCGATGTATTTAATTAATACATTTATTTATTTTGTTAAATTTCATAGGTTGTAGTTCACTTTCTTCCTGTTGGGCATACCCACATAGACGTGGACCAGTTATTTTCCAGGATTTCTGTGAAGATCATTAGTACTGGAGACATCTTCACTCTTGATGGTATGTTATTTTCTCATTTTCTCTTAAATTTGCTAATTTATCTGTATTTTTTTACCACTTGGTTTGTGTATTGTCAGCGCCTATTTTTCGGTCACTTTCGCCAAAATTGTGTAATTGCATCAGTCGTCATCATTTTAAAGCAATACCCGGCATCAACTATGCGGCGGTATTTTAGCCGTCAGTTTATAACGACGAGGTCATTTTCATTACACGATTTAGGCAAAGCGACCGAAAATAGGCGCTGACCGAAAACTGGCGCCTTTACCCTACACAAAATTCTGGATAACACAAAAGTAATTTCCATCACCAATCATTTATATTATATTGCTTTTATAACTGATAAAACAAAATACTTTTATCATGTGTGACATTGACAATATCGTTGCAAAGCCATAACACAACAGAAGGTCGCACACAAATGACAGGAACTTGATAACCCAAGGATAAACAAACCATGTGTAGTCTATGCCTCATGTATTCAATGTGTATAACATGAAGACAAAGAAAGCTAAATGCATCCTTGCACCACCACCCAGTCTGAGTATGAGTAAGTAATAATGGCGTGATGAATATTTTTTTGGTTGATGATTAGTAGCCTTGATTAGTGGTGTTTGTTATTTCTCTTCAAAGTCGTAACATGTGATAACGGAGCAACACTTGTAACAAAGCGATTCAGGATTTGTTTTTATAATGTTTAATTCATGCTTATTGGAGACTTGAAGCTGTATCGCTACTTCGCAGTGGTCTCTGATCATCTAAAAAGGGACCTCTATTAAAAAAGGGTAAAACCCAACACTGAATTTGGTAAAGGTTCTTCAAGACTTCCCACAGCACTGAAACAGCTCTCCTTAGGGTTAAAAATAATATCTTAAACGAGCTCAACGCAGGTAAAACTATCATTTTGGTCCTACTGGACCTTTTCTCTACGTTCGATACAATTGACCATCACATACTTGCTGAGCGTATGCAAAAGGAATTTGGTGTTATGAGTGGTTTACTAGTTACCTAAGTGATAGTACAAATAGAGTGTGTATTCTTGGCGACCATTCTCATTTAACCAAACTTTACATTACGGTGTGCCACATGGGTCAATTGCAGGTCCACCGATATTCACAGCATATATGCGCAACCGTTGCTGACATTATCAGACGTTTTAACATAGGCTATCACATTTTACGCTGATGATACGCAGTTGTATGAAACTTTTAATCCAAAGTCAGATGAAGATACAGCTACTGCTAAGTTTAACATGACCAATTGCATTGCTGAGATACGATCATGGATGCATGCAAACAAATTATAGCTAAATGATTCTAAAACAGCTGTTCGTGATTGTTTCACCTAGGCGTCTTGTTCACCATGTCGGCAGTCGAACTAGCGCGAAACCATTGCTCTGGGAATTGCATTGGTTGCCTATCCAGCAGAGAATTAAATTCAAGATATTGGTGCATTACAATTGTATGGATGGTTCGTCACCAATTTATTTACAGGCTTTACTTAACGTTTACAACTCATGTCATCTCAGGATCCTACACGTCTTGCCATTTCCAAAACTAAAAGATCCTTTGTGGATAAATCATTTTCAGTTTTAGGACCAAGAATGTGGAATATCCTACCCAGTTCTGTGCGTGCCGCCCCAAATGTGAAACATTTTAAAAAGCTTTTAAAAACTCATCTGTTCCCTGTGGAAAAATTCAGCCTTATTTTTTACACAATTATTGTATATTATTCATCTTTTAGTGGTTTACATTTTTTATCACTTTTAAATGCATATTTTTTATATAATGTCACATTGTGCAGCGCATTGGTCTTTTTATAAATGCGCTATATAAATCCTTATAATAATAATAATATTAAGAATGTCTGTAGAATTCTGTCTTGTGTTTTTAGACATCCAAATACCATACCTTTCATCATAGACTTGTTTGTTTGAAGAGAATTCAATAGTATCTCTTTCAAATTAAGCAATTATTTCTATTTTCCTTCTTTTTTTAAATCTATAGACATGCATAGAGTCCTCGCTGAATCATCAACTCCTGCAGTGAAGGTCATCCAACTGCCACCCATATTTGACTTTAAGGAGTGGATAACGCCACACTTTTATGGCAGATTTGGAAACCACAGCAAGCCGCATTGGTTTTTCTTTCAGAAAACAAACGGCCAAACACTGATGCAGTATAAGAAGTGGGTACAGGATGATTGGTTGCCTGAAGGAGGGCCTGAAGAAGGACTTCATTGTCTCAAAGTAAGCACAATATGCTTAATCTTTCTTAAAAACTAGTGAACTGTCTCAGCTTAGTATAGGTTCCTAACTATTGGCACTACATTTCAGTGTAACACCGCTCTTTCAGACAACTAAAAAAGCCCATCATTAGGCTCATAATGTAGGGTTTAATTATGTGGCAAAAGTGATTCCACATGCTTATGCTGGCAGGTTATGTGAGACCAATCTCTTTTTTCATGGCCTAATGCACATTTTTACACACTTGCTCGGTACGAGTATCTCAGTCATAGTTGCGCTATAGTAATGACGCAGTGACATTGTATGTGTGATGTTTGCGTATGCCAAAATCGCAATTCCTTTCGCATGCGGATTGATAAGAACCGAATTTGTCCCGCCAATTTGGAACTGAATAAACTATAGTAGAAACTTGTTTAGAAACTTGTTTGTCAAAGAACCCTGTAAAACAACAGCCAAACATTCAACAGAAATGATGGATATTTTTCTTTGGAGTCTTAGTTTTGGTATTACCTATGAGTTATCAGAATTTGAGAGAAATAACTGAAAGCAACAAAAACCTGACAATACTGGGATTCAAACCTAGGATTTAAGAGTTTTAAAGGGAATATCATAACCACTAGAAAATCTTGACTGTCAGTGCAAATGTAGTGATTTTAATACAAAAGAAGGTTAGCCATAGTCTACGTATTACAGGATAAACCTTTATAACTTAATACAAAAAAGTTTTTGCACTAATTTGTAACAAAATGAATTCAGTGCTTTAGTGATTAGTGTATATTACGTTCATATTAACTGTTTGAAATTTTGTTATTTTAGTCATTGCCAGATGTGAACAACATACCCAATTGGGTTTACCCTTGCATAGAAAGGATGGAACCAACGATGTTGAGAAATGATTTTGCAAGAGGATATGACCGAATGCCAGCTGATGCTAAATTATGGTGGAATCAGTACTTATCAAATATGGAGGAAATAGAAAAGGTAAATTAGCACTTTGAAAGTAAGTGTAAAAACCCTCCACAAGAAATAATCTTTTGCCACATAACTGATTGCGACTGTTATTTGAACAAAATCAATTGATTTTTATTGGTTTAAGCATTGTTAAAGATATTGGTAATTCTACCCAGGAGGTACCTGGATGGTCAGTGATTTTTTTCAAACGCTGTCATTTGTGGAGAAAACAAAATTAACTTGCATATGCAAGTGTTTTTACTTACTAACTTGATTTGCTTTTCTAATAGAGACCAATCATATAGTTTCCATTATCATATCATCATAAAAATAAATAAGTTAATGATCTTATTTTGATTACCAAACTCAAAGTATACTAAATTCTAGAAGTTGCACTGGCCACCAAATCAAAAATCTGATGGGATTTGTTATTGTGACTATTTGCACTAATTAATTTAAAAATGTATCACAAGCTCTATTGCATAAAACTGTGCCAAATATCCCCAGGTCACACGGTGACCTCAGTCAAAATCGGTTAGTGCTCATCACGTAACCATACTATTTCAATCAACTCTAGGTGTCAAGTTTCATGTAAGAATTGACACCCAACACCACGCTTACAACACCACACTTCAAATGCCAAATATGTATTATATTATAGCCCATGTTTTGGCTATTTAATTAAACAGCACATACAATCCGTTCAAACAACAACAACAAACGGGTATTTAGGCAGTATTTACATGTACCATGTAGCGTTTACAAGAAAAGAAAAATTAAAATAAATAAGTCTTAAGATTACTTTTAAAAGTCTCAGTTGACTGAGCAGTTCTGAGGTGTATTGGCAGGGAGTTCAATGCCTTTGCAGCAGTAACCTTAAAACTATGATCACCTATGGTAAGGTTCGATCGGGGAACAACCAGCCGGTTAGTGTCCATCGCAGATCGTAGGGAGCGAGCAGGGACATACACAGAGAACTGCTCAGCCAAATAGGGAGGAGCCAAGTTGTTTATAGCCTTAAATATGTACACAACTACTTTATACACAATCCTTTGTTGAACTGGCAACCAATGCAATGTCTGAATAAGGGATGTGGTGGCATCAACTCTTCTACCAACCGCGAACACAAGGCGAGCAGCGTTGTTTTGCAGTCAAAATATATAGTCTGTTAGTTCCCTTTACAAAATCAGAATTGTATAAAAATAGGAAGGCACTTCCACACACAAAAATGTGATACTATTGTTAAAATGTGAGTGTAGATTGTAGAAGGGAAAAATCTCCCCCAAACTGAAGGTCTTTTTGATGGTAGCTTAGTAATCTAATTACCCAAATCTTCCCCTCAAGCGGCTATAGGTAGCTTTTATCATTCCAGTTCTTTTGGTCATAAATACCCCTCTATTGGTGGACATCTTTGTACTTCCATTTGTGACTAATATCTTGCGCAGATCCAGTGAAGCAGCAACAAGCACCTTATTGCTTTACGCAGCATTATCACACACACACATGACTGACTGCGCAGATACTGCACAGTGCATACAGGGGTTTCTATTAAATTAATTAACTGATTTGGAAAATTAACATGACACTTACGTCTACACTAGAGTTTATATAATATGTTTCTACAGTAATAAATTTGGGGTGGAGTATTTGTTAATCTGAAGTATCCAAGATTCATAACAATTATTAAACATTGATAATTGGTTGTTAATATTAGTTGTTATATTGTCTAATGTAAAACACTGTAGGTTGGTAAACTGCATTATATGATATTATATATAATATAAAATAATATATAAATAAACATTGATACTTTTTTATAATTCAGAGATGAACAAACATTTTTATCCAACAAAAATGTATTGATAGGTTGAATATAAACCAATTTACCAACCCACAGTCAATACAATACAACCATGGGTTGGTTAACTGCTTTATATGATATATTGATATGTTTGTTAATCTCACTGATCCAATCAAAATATTTAATGGGACAAATGACTTGTTGATCAATTTACTGTACTTTTTTAAACAGTTTTTATGACTGCATTATGCATCAACATTCCACTATAATTATATTGGAAAAAAATGAATGAATGAATATCACTAGCATCATGTTCTTTATTCTAATTTATGTTCAGGTACCGGATACACCAGATTCATGGCTGCTTGCAGATCTGCAGAACAATTTGAGTAGGTTTCAATCTGAGGAGCAAGAGCTCCCTGAATTGGCTCAGAGAGTAGAGGATAAGCAGACAGCTCCCTGTCACCGGGTAGGTTGTTTAAGAGGACTCAGGATTATTTATATTGTGCAAGTCTGAAAGAATGTTCATTTATGGATCCCTGTTCTCAAATGATTTTTAATGTCCTATCTTTCATTGATTTTATTGATGGCCCAAAAGAGATCAGACATGTTCAGGTTTACCATGATTACATACAAGCGTATGCCCATGAGAAGTAAAACTAGTAGTGAGACTATTTTGTTTTAATCAACAATGGCGTCGACACCGGCAACTTCAAAATGTATAGAGCATAAGGTCAAAGTGAAGGTATTACCCCAAATCTCTGTGCATCTCACCGTTTTTTGTTGTTACTGAAACACCACAACATACAACTTTGAGAGGGGTTCAATCACTCACCATCATCCACACAGGCACTGCCAGGCAGACAGGTGAAATATGTTTGTTTTTCTCCCTACTTTCATGACTCGCTTATAGGAAATATTCTGACCGATCGTATATTTTAGGAATTGAAATGGTCTGTACAGTGGATTTTACATAGTCAATGGTTATAATGTAATAGGTCTTTCCACAGTAAACCAACACGTTAGGTATCTTGAAAATTCATGTTTGTTTTGTGGAAACTATTTGTATACTTGCTTGTACTTTTTAGATGTAGTAGATAATGACCCAATTACATAACTTCACATGTTTTAAGGAAAACCGTGAAGTTTGCATTTACCAAACATTCAGGAAAGTAGGGAGAATATACACTTTTGAAACAATACAAAAAAAAGGATTATTGAAGGATTATATTTTGTTGAGAATTAATAGCAAAATGTTGAGTTGCATTTTTCTGTGACACTCATACATGTGATACTGTTATAATGTATGGCTGTCATCATTTGGCTTGATGTCTCATTGAATGCAGTGTGTAAATGGGGAAAAGTTGAAGTTACTAATTACCAAGGATATACATGAGTTATCATAAGAATGTCCATCTTCTGCAGGTCATGTTGTCCGTTGAAACAGTAACTTATGTAAGCAAGTGTCTGTTTGACAGAATAATATGATTTCTTTGAGCCACCTCATTGTTATCATATAATTAAAGAATAAGACAGTGAAGCATTTAGCATTAGCTGAACTATACAAACAAAATCCAGCTAGAGAAATCAAAATGAAAACAGTTATAATTGTTTCATTTTTGTTAATAATTATTTCATATATTTCCTTCTTGTATTGTATAGGTTTTCATTGGGAATCAAGGAAGGGGACCACTCATAGAGGAAGTAGACAATGTGGCTTCGCATTTGACTGTCGGATGTTTGGTGGCCATCAATTTAGATGAAGAGAATGGGTCACCGCCATTCATTGGTAAGGTAACAACTGTGTCTTCACCACCAAATGACACCGTTGAAATCCAATGGATGAAAGGGGGATGGAAGTCTCCTTGGAAACTGATGACCATCGGAAGGAAGCCGTATTGTCAAGATATATCAATACAGTCAATCCTTTTATTTGATATCAAGCTCAATGCTATAAACTGTTTGACCTCAGATAGTGTAAAAAATTTGAAGGAAAAATATAGAGAGGTGAACCATTAAGGTAGAAGGACCCATATTGAAATCTAAATTTTGACGACATTGTTTTTTAAACTGAGTTTTAATATACAGTTGAAAAGAATGATTTTTGCTTTAACATTTTCACTACTCTGTTGGCTTAATATTTATGGTAATCAAATGATATACTGAATATCATGTGTAAGTTCTATAAAAACTATACTTACGTGAAAGGTCAAACTGATAAAAACAAATGTTTTTGGAAAAATTGATTAATAATGGTCCTTCTACCTTTTATTGGTACAGTCTTACGATTTGATTGAGGAATGGAACCTCATTAACATTATAATTTCTGTGATACCCATCATGTAGTAAGTAGCACGTGGTTGGTGTAGTTGTGTAAAAATAATATGAGTAAAATGTATAATATACAGGCATGCTTTTTAGCAGGCTCTTCATTGAGTATATAGCCAATGAAACTCAGCTGGCAGCCCTTTACATGGTGGATAAGAGGCTCTGTCTTGGTCATGTCATAAATTGTGGTGTTTGAAACAGGATCCATGCGTTAGATGTTTAGCATATCCTGTAGCAAGAGGCAGCGAAGGTATTTATTTTGCATTCCAAATCTTGAGATATTACACAGGATTCACATCCAAACAGTAAGATAGTAACACATGTGGTATTGAATAATTGCATCTTTGTTGTGATACCTATTAGAGGGCTTCTACAAAGGCATTCTAACAGTGGTTAATTTAAACACAGAAACCGACACTGAAAAAACCCCACCCAACCCACTGTCAGTCAGCCATGCAATCGGGCTGTGTTATCTCAAGTGAGGCAATGTCATCAAAAAAGAATAGGTCCTTGGCAGGATGACACCTTGGCAACATGGATGTTTCAGAACTCCTGTGGCCTTCTTCAATAGGTGGTCTACCAATATCTACAAATAGGAATGGAGCCTGAACATCACCCTGTAGCACTCCAGTGGAGACAACAAAAGGATCAGAGATACTGCCATCGACCATCACAGCACTTCTTCTCGATTGTTGTTCAATACACCTATAGTGTCAACTAAAGCTTTTGGGATTCCATAATGTTGCAGAATTGCAAACATAACTTTCATGTTTATAGAGTCGAAGGCTTGAAGTCTATGAATGTGACTGTGAGAGGTAGCTGATGGTCTTTAAACCCTTACATGATTCTCCATAAAGGCTGAGCAGACTCCACAATGCTCAAACTCTTGCACTCTCACACATGCGTAGTAGCTCCACCACAACACAATGACGCAACCTGATTGGTCAACGCTTGCACTCAGCGTTGTGGAGTCTGCTGAGCCCTTTAGAATGTGAATTTGCTGAGCACAGCTTCTCCAGGGCAAAAGCCTACTGGGTTATACCCAAGATGGGGTAGACATGATCTCTATTCTGTTGAGCATGATCTTGTTGTATTCTTTGGCTTCAATTGACAGAAGAGATATTCCCCTATATTTAATCATTTAAGAGAGATGTCCCCTTTCTTTGGTAGAGGAACAATAACACTGGTGGTCCACTGGTTGGGTGGTTTCAGGGTAGTGTAAACTACCATGCAGAACCCATGGACAACTTGTACCAATATGTCACTGCCATCTTGGAGTGCTTCTGATGTGATTGCACAGTCAAGACCTCCAGCCTTCTTGGGCTTCATTTGATGAATGGCTTTTGATGTTTTCTCAAGTGTGGGAGGATAAATTTGGATGTGCAGGTCCTAAGCAGCAGGTGATGGTAGTTCAGATGGGATTTGACCACTCATTGTTTAGCAGTGAGCTGAAATACTGGCTCCATTCTGCAAGCAGGTCCTTGTCATTCTTGATGGTTGTAATACTATTGCTTTTCTTGACCTTGTTGCTGGTCTTCCTTTCTTTCCCAGAGAGAGAATGGATGATTTTGCATGTGGTTGAAGACTCGAATTGCCATTCTGGTCAGCCTGATGAAGATCTTCCATCTCTTTGTTGAACATGGACGATTCATCTGCCTTGTAAGATTTATTCAAACGGGTGTTTAGCTTCTTCCATCTGTCTCTGGATTGCCATGACTTTGAGACAAGGTAACATCTTTTGGCCACATCCCTCTCAGACTTTAGGTAAATGGTCTTGTCGGTAACCCAGGTTGGCATCCCATGAGGTTTGTGTTTGCCAACAACTTTCTTGGCTGCTTCTGAAACTGCTTTTTCAAACTGTTCGCTCAGTTATTGGTGTGAATGTGTCGTTGCACTTGAAGATTTCGAGTCTGTTTGACACTGACAACTCAATCTGGAATAGCTCTTTTGTGGCAGCGTTCTACAGCTTTTCCCAGTCAAACCTCGGTCTTGTGCAGGGTATCTGAGTATAGTTCCACCGAGTTGTATGCTCTGCATGGAGTTTGACCACTTGCTGTTAATTAGGATGTGGTCAAGCTGATGTTTAGACCCTGCTGGGGGCATCCATGTCCAAAGACAGTGTCTTGGTTGAGGGAATCTTGACTGCGCTGGGTGGAGTTGATACTCACAAGCGCTCTCCATTGTTGTTTGTTATGTCATAGAAACAGTGACATCCAACAACATCAGGGTGTGATGAGTGGCTGTCTAATTCAACTCGGGCAATAAAGTCTCCCAAAATCAAGTGGATGTTGTGAGTTTTCACCTGCTCAAGATGGTTCTCCAAGTTGTTGTAGAACTCTTTTTTGTCATCCGGAGGAGAACTTTCAGTTGGAACATAAATCGAAGTACTGGTGAGATTGGGATTACCATGGAATGTGGCAGTGATAATTCAGTTGCTGAAGGAATTAACACTCTGTAGGCATCTGTGTCTATATTTTGACATGAAAAGCCAACACCACCATGACTCTGGTTTGCAGCCGAGCTATATATCAGGACCCATTCATTATCTGTCATCGGACCATAACTTATCAGTGTTGTTAGAAGCGATTTTCCTGTATGCCATTAATTATGTCTACCTGCATCTGCACAGCCTACAACTAATTGGTGAACCTTCCCTTGGTGGTATGTATGTGGATACAACAAGAGGTTTGAAAGTAGATAGAGGACACTTCTCAGGACCCAACAGTTTGTGATGTTGTGCCGATTTCCAGCTGACCCCTCATATAGTCATTTGTTTACAGCAGCCCAGCTACTGTCGAGTTTATAATACTTGGTTTTCTCAATGTGGTTTTCGTAATCTAATTGGTGCCATAATTATTTTGGCCAGGTCTGGCAAGCTATACGGGTGATTAGCCCTGATTAGCTTTGGTCCAGGGGCATTATTTAATCCATAGTAGGGAAACTATATAACCCATAGTTGGAAACTATTTAACTCATTGGGACTATTTACCATAGCTGGAAGTAAGACAATGATCAGTTGTACCCGGAGATAGCCCAAGGCCTAATGGCCAGATTGCCCCAGAGCTCAGTCTGTTAGCACTTGGCGCGATGGTTGCCTATCCATGTGGTATGGAACTGACATGCACTACATTTATAATGCATCGCAGTCTTCCAGGACATGGAGATGGGTAACTGCAGGGAAGCAAGACAAGGGGCTGATGAAATTCCTTTAGGATCTATGACCTTGATAATAGTAATAGCAAAGCATGAAGATGCATAGAAGCGTGTAGGTTAGAAAAAGGATAGGAATATAAGAGGGGATTATAAAATAGAAAGAAAGATTGCAGCCACGCTACTACAATTTACATCAAATTTATATATAATTTACTTCAAAATTCATGATGAACATTATATTAATAATGGTCATTTTTTGCTGACGGCTATCTTATAAAATCACGAGAATAGCCATAAGCCCAGTATGTTTTTATTATTGTGGCTGTTATGGTTTTGAAACACATGTGACATATCCTAAATCAAGGTCATGGTTAATTAACCACCCACATTGGCAAAACATTCGTGTATATAACTCTCTGTATCAGTTTAGACCAGGACTGGAAAACCCTATGCTGCCCGACTATAATCTGAAATACTTGTTTAAGCCATCAGGATATTTGAATCAACATTTTGTCATATATAATAATCAATGATACTCGACCTTAAATTTGAATGAATTACTTATGAATAATGATGATAATAATTACACTAGCAACTAAATATCGTAGGACACCTGGCACACTGCAAAATAGAGAATACACTGGGAACCCATTGAATTACTGTGTTCGATTTTCAGGAGTTATAGATTAACAAGTTTTTGTAAGTTTGTTTAAACAAATTTGAGATATTTTCTGGGACATAAGTAGTTTTTAGAAAAGTATTTATCACAATATTTGGTGATTGGATGGTTACAATTATCATATGAAAACTTATGGTGTTACAATTCCCTCCAATTATTCTATTTTTAAAGATGATTAAATAAATCTTCAATGGGAAATTTGTATGGGGATTCAACGAAGGCACACATTTTCTTCATTTTTATGAAATGGAATGAGCATATATTACAGTTAATAATAAAATTCAGCAACACATTTTTGTCCACTCATAGTGAAATATTACTGTCCAAATGTATTACATCTGGGATCATTTTCACAACATAACCAGTGTCCAAAGACTTTTGGTTGCTAGTGTACACTTGATACAGAATTAGGTATAATGTTATTATTCCTAAACCTAATTAAACCAATTAAAAGAAACACAGTTTTTCTTAAACAGGGCGAGTCAGAAATAACAGGCACTTTTTTCACAAAGGCATCACAACAAATGTATGCATTCAAATTAAAAACCAATGATAGCACTATAAAGACCTATAAATGTGGTTTACATTCAAAAGAAAAACAATTATATCGACAATTGCATTATTCGTCACTTTAAAACCCTTTAATCCAGGCGTTATTACTCATAATTCCACAGTTCTATTAATGTCTTGGCATTTAAAGATTTTGTATCCAACGTTCATGTGCCTTTTCATGTTTTTCCAACTCTCAGTGGTTGGCATCTCTGATCAGCCACCCAACAATAGTGCGTGTAATTGCCATTCCTTGGATTGGCTTAAAAATACCAGGTTATATTAAAAGTAATGTAAAATTATGGCGAAATTCAAGTCTTTTCTATGAATAAGAGCCAAATATTTAGTCTTTGTAGGGCTATCATTGGATTTAAATATGCATACCTGAAATTTCTGTGGCCCTTTCTCTAAAAAAAAAGGTGCCCATTCTTTCTGACTCTCCCTGTACAGGTGCCATTGAATGAAACAAACTTGTCTTATTATATTAATGAGTCAGTTGTAATTATCCACATTATCCAAATATTCAATTTTTGTAATTTTGTTGTTTTATTATGCTGTATCTTAGATTTAAAATATATTTTTTATTATGTAATGTTAGGTTTATAGTGGAACCTCGTTAGCACAAACTCTGTTAACACAAAATTCCGGTTAACACACAAAATGTTATTCAAGTCCCAAGCTTATATTATACCATATAATAGTACTGGATAACACAAATACTTCAGTTAACCAATAACTAAAATGTAAAGCCCAAGCAACTTTGTGTTAACAGGGTTCCACAGTACTATATAGCATGTTATGTTGTATTTACTTTATCACAGCAAAAAACAGCTATTTTGTGTTGACCCGTGTATCGTGAATAGAAGGTCTTAGGCAGGATTTAAAGGTGTGGGTGTGTAAATGTGTGCCAATTCCTATAAACTGAAGTGTATTCTAATGTTATTGAATTAATGACAAACAACATAGTGAATTCAATTCTACTGGATGCTTTCCCCTCCCATCTATATAATACTCCCTTTCGTAAATACTCAATGTATTGTGCTACGGCAAATAATGAACTTGACGTGTGACTGTGATAGACACAACATATGCTAAACATTAGGTTACCAATCAATGAGTTCTATGGGCAACCTCTTAAGGTTACATGTAGGTCAATTGTTCGGCCTTCTCCTTCTTTCTTTTCACTCAATTGCCATGCTACAACAAACATCTTAACGTCTCAACACTGATTATTGTGCATTGGAATTGAAAAATTGCAGCATTGGAAGGCTGATCAAAAATGGTCAGCTGCTTACAAGCATGTGTCACATTTTGCTTATTTTTTAGTTGATTACTGAATTTTTCAGAGGATATAAAGTAGATTAAATATGCTTTAATACAAACAACAATTTCATGCACACATTAAGTTTAAAGAGCGACTGCAATCAGAGCACAATCTGTTTTCACCCTGTATTATGTCAACATATTTTTTTTATATATTATGAAGACGAAGAAACTTGAGGTTTCGTTCTATAGTTCGACAATATATATATTAACGTTTCCCATCAATTTCAACAATATTTTTCACATTATGTCATTGGATGTATCTCCAAAGATCCGGTAGAAATATGACTGTTTCATCTCACCATTATTTTTATTATATTAAATGTGTACATATTTATATATAAGAACAAAAGAAACTTTACAGAAAAACTGTCAATTTGTAGTTGCTGATCGGCTGGGACAGTTCTTTGTGCTACGGATTTGATTAGCAGCTCGTTTAAAAAAGCTGCTAATTGGTAGCTCATGAAAAAGCTGTCCATTGGCAGATGTAGATTGACAGCTCGTAGATTGATTCTGCAGCTCTTGACAAATGCTACCTTTCTTGACAAAAGCTGCCAATCGGCAGCCCTTGCATTATACTTGACAATAGCTGCCTTGGCAACTCTTTCTTGACAAAAGCTGCCAATCTGCAAGTCTTTCTTGACAATATCAAAAGCTGCTAATCGCCAGCTCTTAATAAAAGGTGATAAGCTGCCAATTGGCAGCTCTTAATAAAAGCTACCAATTGGCAGCTTGAAAAAAGCTACCAATTGGCAGCTTGAAAAAAGCTACCAATTGGCAGCTCTTGAGAAAAGCTACCAATTGGCAGCTTTTTCTTGACAAAAAGTTGCCTATTGGCAGTTTTTTCTTGACAATGACAAAAGCTGCCAATCGGCAGCCTGGGCACCCGTCTTGACAAAAGCTGCCAATTGGCAGCTCTTTCTTGATTATGATAAAAGCTGCCAATTTGTATCTTTTCTCAAAAGCTGCAAGCTACCAAGAAAGAGCTGCCAATTGGCAGCTTTAGTGAAAAGCTACCAATTGGCAGCTCTTTCTTGACAAAAGCTGTTCAGCCGCCAATTGGCAGCTTTATAGTGAAAAGCTACCAATTGGCAGCTCTTTCTTGACAAAAGCTGTTCAGCCGCCAATTGGCAGCTTTATAGTGAAAAGCTACCAATTGGCAGCTCTTTCTTGACGAAAGCTGTTCAGCAACCAATCGGCAGCTCTTAAGAAAAGCTGCCAATTGGTAGCTCTTCCTTAACATTAACAAAAGCTGCCAATCTGCAGCTCTTTCTTAAGCTGCCAATCGGCAGCTCTGTCTTGTCAAATGGCAGCTCTTTCTTGACGAAAGCTGCCAATTGGCAGCTCTTGAGAAAAGCTGTGGAAAAGCTGCCAATCGGCAGCTCTTGAGAAAAGCTGTGGAAAAGCTGCCAATTGGCAGCTACTCTTGAGATCGAGAGCTGACAAATCGTGAGCTCGCTAAATGGTGCAAAAAGTTGATTTCATATGTATATAGTTGTGAATATTGTCTGTAGATTTGTTTAATAAATTGATTTCAAAGTAATTGCTTGGATAATTTTGTGTCATATTTTGTTGGTGTGTATGTGATTATTATTGGCAGAATTAAAATAGCTCCCAATTAATAAATTGAGGCAAGAAATAGTTTGTCCTGATCTTAATGTATATAAAGTTACGGCGTTTCAAGACTTCGTATCATTGTCCAGACAGCAAAAGTAATTTACCTTGCACATAGGTAGCGACATAATTTTGGCAGTGTTTCGCAACCATATGATGAATGATGAATAAACTGAAATTAATTTGACAGACAATTAATGTTCTCTTTTTACTCTATTTAACATGTGCGATTTATTTCTTATCATGGAGAAACTGTTTTAATGCCAATATATTATTTTTAAAAAAAATGTAACGCCAACAAATAACTATTAAACCTGATTTGCAGTCTTAAATGGGATAAAAATGATGAAAACCATTTGCTCAATAATTTAACTGGTAAAAAAGAGTAAAATTTACCATTTTTGGCATATTGTTAGGTAAAAACTGCATTTATGCTAAATAATATAATCCCAAAGTATTTCAGAACCTGTTTAAGATATTAGCGGCCAAAATATCCGATATTGACGCAATTTAGATATTTTCATTTTTTTTTAAACTCGGAACTTTTTGTCTTTCAAACGGACGCTATTAAGATATTAGCGGCTAATTAGATATTATCTTAATAGCCAAAATATCCGATATTGACGCAATTTAGATAGTTTCGTTTTTTTTGAAACTCGGAACTTTTTGTCTTTCAAACGGACGCTATTAAGATATTAGCGGCTAATTAGATATTATCTTAATAGCCAAAATATCCGATATTGACGCAATTTAGATTTTGTTTGTTTTTGAAACTCGGAACTTTTTGTCATTCAAACGGACGCTATTAAGATATTATCGGCTAATTAGATATTATCTTAATAGCCAAAATATCCGATATTGACGCAATTTAGATTTTTTTTTATTAAAACTTGGAACTTTTTGTCTTTCAAACGGACGTTATTAAGATTAGCGGCTAATTATATATTATCTTAATAGCCAAAATATCCGATATTGACGCAATTTAGATTTTTTAATTTTTTTTGAAACTCGGAACTGTTTGTCTTTCAAACGGACGCTATTAAGATATTAGCGGATAATTAGATATTATCTTAATAGCCAAAATATCCGATATTGACGCAATTTAGATTTTTTGTTTTGTTTTGAAACTCGGAACTTTTTGTCTTTCAAACGGACGCTATTAAGATATTAGCGGCTAATTAGATATTATCTTAACCCTAACCCTAGAACATGGCAGTGGGGATGGAACGAAGAACAGGGGGAGGGGGTTAAATAAAAAATGGAAAAAATTATGTCCGCCGGCGCCGGGAGTTGAACCCGGGTCGGCCGCGTGACAGGCGAGATATACTAACACTCAGCCACGGGGGGAGGGCTTCACAGGCTAAGAAATCGGAGACCATATATACCCCTAGTTTAGTGCTACAGGAGATAGAACTTGTGCGCGCGCAAGCCACGTGGTGCTGGCTGTGAGGTGACTGTGAGACGTAGTAGCGTTAGGGTTAATTTAATGCACTGTGTGGTGTCGTATTAACCCTAACCCTAGAACGTGGCAGTGGGGATGGAACGAAGAACAGGGGGAGGGGGTTAAATAAAAAATGGAAAAAATTATGTCCGCCGGCGCCGGGAGTTGAACCCGGGTCGGCCGCGTGACAGGCGAGATATACTAACACTCAGCCACGGGGGGAGGGCTTCACAGGCTAAGAAATCGGAGACCATATATACCCGTAGTTTAGTGCTACAGGAGATAGAACTTGTGCGCGCGCAAGCCACGTGGTGCTGGCTGTGAGGTGACTGTGAGACGTAGTAGCGTTAGGGTTAATAGCCAAAATATCCGATATTGACGCAATTTAGAATTTCATTTTTTTTTAAACTCGGAACTTTTTGTCTTTCAAACGGACGCTATTAAGACATTAGCGGCTAATTAGATATTATCTTAATAGCCAAAATATCCGATATTGACGCAATTTAGATATTTTTTTTTTTTTTGAAACTCGGAACTTTTTGTCATTCAAACGGACGCTATTAAGGTATTAGCGGCTAATTAGATATTATCTTAATAGCCAAAATATCCGATATTGACGATACTATGCTATTTAAAATAAATCTTTTAAAACTCAGAACTTTTTGTCTTTCAAACTGACAAGATATTTTCGCGCATTTTGATATCATAGACATTTTCTTAAGCAAAAATATCCGATATTGACGATATCATGCTATTTAAAATAAATCTTTTTGAAACTCAGAACTTTTTGTCTTTCAAACTGACGATTGGTAGCGGTAAAAGCCAATATTTTCGCGTGAAGATATTTTCGCGCATTTTGATATCCTAGACATTTCGCGAATTGCTTTTTTTTTCGCGGGCGACCTCTGGATGCAAGTACATGAATGTTGAAAACAATATTTTCGCAGAAAATTATTTTGCGCTTTTTGGCCACTGACTAAATAAATGACTTCCTTAATAAATGCCCGTCGCCAATTTCTTTTTTTTTTCTCGCGGGAATGGGAAAAATTGTTATTAGCCCCGTATACATTGATCTTAAAAATGCATTGTGGGACTGAATTTCTGTATCATGTGACAGGTTGGCCAAAATAGACTATGGGTCGTTCTTTAAATTAAGAGCCACACTCTATGCATTGTGCGACTAAATTTAGGTACAAATGAATTTTATGCATTGTGTGACGGGTCCTAGGTTGGCCAAGATAGGTTATATGCGGTGGCTGCCTCTTAATATTGCATTGTGGGACCGATAGCTAATATATATTATGCGTCGTTCTTTAGAATACCCAGCTAAATTTAACTGCCTCTTAATATTGCATTGTGGGACCGATAGCTAATATATATTATGCGTCGTTCTTTAGAATACCCAGCTAAATTTAAAAGCCCCCTCAAAAATGCTATAAGCCCCGTATGCGTCGTTCTTTAAGATACTACCACACTCAATGCATCGTGGGACTGAATTTGGGTACAAATGTCTTCCTTAAAAAAAATGATAAGCTCCGTCAAAATTGTTATAATCCCCGTATACATTGAACTGCGGTTGCCCCTTAAAAATGCATTGAGGGGGCGAATTTCTGTATCATGTGAGAGGTTGGCCAAAATAGACTGGGTTGTTCTTTAGATAAGAGCCACACTCTATGCATTGTGGGACTGAATTTAGGTACAAATGACTTTTCCTTAAATGCATTGTGTGAGGTGGCCAAAATATGTTATATGTGGTGGCTGCCTCTTTATATTGCATTGTGGGACCGATAGCTAATATATATTATGCGTCGTTCTTTAAAATACCAAGCTAAATTTAAAAGCCCAGTCAAAATTGTTATAAGCTCCGTACATTGTGGGACCGACAGCTAAAATACAATATGCGTCGTTCTTTAAATTATAACCACACTCAATGCATTGTGGGACTGAATTTAGGTACAAATGTCTTCCTTAGAAAAATGATAAGCCCCGTCAAAATTGTGATAAGCCCCGTATACATTGATCTGCGGTTGCCTCTTAAAAATGCATTGTGGGAGCGAATTTCTGTATCATGTGACAGGTTGGCCAAAATAGACTATGGGTCGTTCTTTAGATTAAGAGCCACACTCTATGCATTGTGGGACTGAATTTAGGTACAAATGACTTTTCCTTAAATGCATTATGTGAGGTGGCTGCCTCTTAATATTGCATTGTGGGACCGATAGCTAATATATATTATGCGTCGTTCTTTAGAATACCCAGCTAAATTTAAAAGCCCCCTCAAAAATGCTATAAGCCCCGTATGCGTCGTTCTTTAAGATACTACCACACTCAATGCATCGTGGGACTGAATTTGGGTACAAATGTCTTCCTTAAAAAAATGATAAGCTCCGTCAAAATTGTTATAATCCCCGTATACATTGAACTGCGGTTGCCCCTTAAAAATGCATTGAGGGGGCGAATTTCTGTATCATGTGAGAGGTTGGCCAAAATAGACTGGGTTGTTCTTTAGATAAGAGCCACACTCTATGCATTGTGGGACTGAATTTAGGTACAAATGACTTTTCCTTAAATGCATTGTGTGAGGTGACCAAAATATGTTATATGTGGTGGCTGCCTCTTAATATTGCATTGTGGGACCGATAGCTAATATATATTATGCGTCGTTCTTTAAAATACCCAGCTAAATTTAAAAGCCCAGTCAAAATTGTTATAAGCTCCGTACATTGTGGGCGACAGCTAAAATACAATATGCGTCGTTCTTTAAATTATAACCACACTCAATGCATTGTGGGACTGAATTTAGGTACAAATGTCTTCCTTAGAAAAATGATAAGCCCCGTCAAAATTGTGATAAGCCCCGTATACATTGATCTGCGGTTGCCTCTTAAAAATGCATTGTGGGAGCGAATTTCTGTATCATGTGACAGGTTGGCCAAAATAGACTATGGGTCGTTCTTTAGATTAAGAGCCACACTGTATGCATTGTGGGACTGAATTTAGGTACAAATGACTTTTCCTTAAATGCATTGTGTGAGGTGGCTGCCTCTTAATATTGCATTGTGGGACCGATAGCTAATATATATTATGCGTCGTTCTTTAAAATGCCCAGCTAAATTTAAGCCCCGTCGGACCAAATTACTGTGTCAGGTGTAGCCACGGGTCGTATGTTGCTCAAAATAGATTATATATGTGGCTGCCTCTTGATATTGCATTGTGGGACCGACAGCTAAAATAGATTATGCGTCGTTCTTTAAAAAACTACCACACTACTTAATGCATTTTGGGACTGGATTTAGGTACAATTGTCTAGCCCCGTCGGACCAAATTACTGTATCATGTGTCAGGTGTGGCCACGGGTCGTATGTTGCTCAAAATAGATTATATATGTGGCTGCCTCTTGATATTGCATTGTGGGACTGACAGCTAAAATAGATTATGCGTCGTTCTTTAAAAAACTACCACACTCAACAATGCATTTTGGGACTGGATTTAGGTACAAATGTCTTCCTTAAAAAATGAAAGGCCACGTCAAAATTGTTATAAGCCCCGTATACATTGATCTGCGGTTGCCTCTTAAAAATGCATTGTCGGACCAAATTCCTGTATCATGAGACAGTGGCCACGGGTCATATGTTGCTCAAAATAAATCTAGATTGTTTATGTGGCTGCCTCTTGATATTGCATTGTGGGACGACAGCTAAAATATATTATGCGTCCTTCTTTAAAATACTAAGCTAAATTTAAACGGCCCGTATAAATTGTTAAAGCCCCGTATTGTATTGTATTGGTATCTGCGGCTGCCTCTTAAAAATGCATTGTGGGACCGAATTTCTGTATCATGTGACAGGCTGGCCAAAATATACTGTGGGTCGTTCTTTAAATTAAGAGCCACACTCAATGCATTGTGGGACTGAATTTAGGTACAAATGTCTGCCTTAAAAAATGATAAATGATATTTGCATTGAGGGACCGATAAATGAAATATATTTTGGGTCTTTCTTTAAAGGCCCCCGCCTATAAATTTTAGAGCCACACTCAATGCATTGTGGGACCGAATTTCTGTATCATGTGACAGGCTGGCCAAAATATACTGTGGGTCGTTCTTTAAATTAAGAGCCACACTCAATGCATTGTGGGACTGAATTTAGGTACAAATGTTTGCCTTAAAAAATGATATAAATGATATTTGCATTGAGGGACCGATAAATTAAATATATATATTTTGGGTTTTTCTTTAAAAGCCCCGCCTATAAATTTAAAAGCTCCGTATTATGTGACAAGTTTCTCAAAGTAGAGTAATTTGTAACGTACATGTAGGATATGGGTCGTTCTTTACATACACTATGCCAAAGCCCTTGTTCATGCTTAATTGTTGACATTGTTTATAGCCGACAGCGAATTACATTCGTGCAATTATGAAGTGTAAGAAGTCGATGACTAAATATGACTTTATTAAATAATGACTAAGAAATGGAAGAGATATTGCTAAAATTAGTTGGTAAATGTTGATATTGGAATGAAAAAAGCATAAATATAATGAAAATAGTGAATTGTAATGTTTGTTACTCTACACGCGATAAACCCGGGGCGATAAAGAGCCTATAAACATATTGATTATCTTACTGTGAGATGGTCGGTGGCTCCACGGTGTGATCAAAACGGGTATACAAATAGCAATTGATTTTTATTAGCTTTAAACAGCATCAGTGACACCAACGTACATTTAAATGTTGATTAATTTACATACATGTATAACGGTTACTCTCGGTATCGGCGTTTAAATGAACAAACCAAAACAAACTAGAGCTAAATTGTGCTTCAAGAAGCACGGATATTGTCTTCCTTAATTGGACAATAGGTCAATTTTTTTGACTAATTGTGAATGTCATCAGTCAATTCCTCTGAGACAAGTAGCATTTTAAGTGAAATAGCTGAAAATTCTCATTTTGACGTCTAGTGACCCCATCAATAACCTATGACCTTGTTGTAATGATTGACTTATTTCCTCAGCTCATCAAACCAAACAAGATGAAACAAATCCAGTCCAAATCGGACCATGTCTTAACTTTTACCCCTGTATAGTCAATGACCCCTCGTGACCCCATATGACATGCCACTTTTAACCGTTGTTTACCCTATATATATGCACATGGGCCTAATAATTCTTTTGACCAATTGTGAATTCATCAGTTAATTCCTCTGATACAAGTAGCATTTTTAGTGAAATAACAGAAAATTCACATTTTGACCTAAAGTGGCCCCTTGATGACCTTTGACCTGAATGTAATGATTGTCTGAGTTGTTGGCTCATCAAATCTTTTGATTATTATTTTTGTTACCATGGCAACCAAAAACCTTTTTTTTTGGGTTATTTTTAATAGAAATTTAAGATTTTCAAATTTGGTCGTTTATTATATTTCTGATAGTTTTTTTTTCTTTTTCTTTTTTTCTCTTTCCAGCCCGTTTATAGGGACTTTTTTATTTTATGACATACAACAATAGATTAACAAAATACAAAAATAACACTACACAAAATACATCAAATACAGACAAGGCATCAACATTCAGACGCCACAAGTGCCAGACAAAGTTTTACTATTATATAGGCACTTAAGGGCCTAATGCTATATTTTTTTTTTTATAAAGAAAACATTATGAAAATAATATTATGAAAACAATATTATGAAATCCCCCATCTTTTGTTATGGGATGCCATTCTGTTATTCCTTTCTGCAATGACTTTCTCTGATTTTTCAGTCATATTCACCACTTCTTTAAAGACATAGATACTAAGTTTCTTTTCTTCAACTCTGCATCTATAAATATAACGTTTTGCCAAAAGAATAATTATATTTTTGAAAAAGTCGAAATCTTCATTAAATAAGCCAAGACATATATTCTGATAATTCACATTGAAAAAGATATTTAGCCCAGTATTCATCCATGCACTAAGATTGTTCCAAAAATCTTTTGTTACATTACACTCCCACATGAGATGTTTTACTGTCTCTCTATTCACTTTGCAGAAACTACATATATCAGTATCTATTAAACCAATTCTAAACAAAAAATAGTTTGTTGGTAGAATATTATGAATATACCGAAACTGGAAATATCTTGTATATGAGTCCATACAGCATTTAAAAGCTAAAGAGTACACTTCCTTCCAGTCAGTAATTGACTGTGACAAATCAATATCAAATTGAGCCTTGCCTTCCCAATACTGCTTCGCATTTGGTATTACATGGTACCTTATCTTTTCATAGGCAAATTTACAGACTCTTTTTGTTAATAAAATATCCGTTAGCAGCTGTTCATTCCTCTCATAATTACCAGTCAAAGTAAACAACTTAGAACATGACTCCTTTAAATTCTTTTTGATACTTTGAACAATTCCAAAATATTCAACAAAATTAGTTTTCACAGCATGATACTTCTTCTTGAATTCCATGAAACTCATCAAATGGTCGGATTCAATTAAATCTGATAAAAAATTAATATTACTGTTACTCCAACTTCTATAAAAGTTTTTTTTACCAATCTTAATTTTGGAATTATACCATATAATTTTATCAACAATCTCGTACTTTTTACGTAACTTCAACCATCCTTTCAAAATATCTTTCAAAAAGCTGTTGCTAATTTTTTTTACATTTATATCACACACGTTAGCTGGCTCACATTGCCAAATCCAATCACCACCAATTTTCTTAATTTCATTATCAAACAAAATCTTCCACTTGCCCTCATTATTAGGGTCAACAAACCTTTTAACCCATGATATTTTAATAGCATCTTTATAATCATAGATGTTAGTCATATTCAAACCACCTTCATCAACTTTATTGTACATGGTATCCCTGTTTATTTTGTCTTGTTTACCATTCCAAATAAATTTGAAAAACACCTTTTCATTTTTTTTCAAAAATGAATCAGGAGGATTTGGTAGAACAGATAATAAATATGTGAGCTGAGAAATAGCTAAAGATTTAATAACTAACACTCTTCCAATAGGGGTAAGACCCCTTTGTAACCAAATGTTTAAGATTTTGCTTAATTTCTGAAACTGGACCTCATAATTTAACTCAAAAACTCTAAAAGTGTTTGGTCTTTTATCTTTTAGTGTTACTAATCACCGAAAGCAAATGTTTTTTTGCTATAAAATACCCTTTTTTACCAAAATAGCCCTTTTCCCACGATTTTACACATTTTTAAACAAAAATGCCAATTTCCCAATTTTTCATCAAAAAAATATGAAATGCTCAATTTACTGTTGTTCATCTAGTAAACATCATATTACGCCAATCAAATCACAGGCAAAGAAAATATTACAGAAATTTGGTTTCAAATTTGTATGTCTTACCACAGGAATTTGGTTTTTAGTTTGTTCATATCTCATGATATAAGCTTTTCTACAGGGTAAGGCCAATGTGTAAAAATCTCGACCAAAAATCGTAATGGCTCATGTTCAAATTGCCTTAGAAGTACCTTACCATGGAAAAAACAGTGCAAATACCACATCAAATTAAAGCTACAACTGTCAAAAATCTTACTCTGGGCTATGCACAGGTCATATGTGGGGGCATGCCTCCGTTTTAGGGTCGTGTCCATGGTAACCTTAAACATTTAATAACAATGTTTGGGAAAATCAAGAACAAATTTCAAATCAATTTTAGTTACCATTTACTATTTCGGATCAAATTTTCCTCTACATATATTACTAATAGTTATTTAATTGTTCTTAAAATTGCAAGCATATGATCTTTAGTTATTTATTTTTGTTACCATGGCAACCAAAATTCCAATTTTAGTCAATACAACCGAATTGTTCTTATTTTATGATGATTTAATCATTTTACATAAATCAGAATAAAATATTTGGACTTTTATTATTATTAACTAAATAATTAAAATGGTTTTCATCTAGAATATTCAAATGTGACCAAAATGGGCACTTTTTTAATGATTTTACCCCAATTTTTTTCAAAAAGTGCCAATCTAAAAAAAAAATCAAAGAAAAATATGAAATGCTTATTTGTAGATGTGCTATCATATGAACTTAAAATTAGTCAATTTTATCAATACCAGACAAAATAATCATGGAATAAATGTATAAATTGCATAGCAGGCTATATAAAGTTGGTCATTATTTCATCGAAATCTTGAGAAATAAGCACTTATACACTATTTTGTCATTCTGGTGAACTGGGAGTATCAAATTATACTTGGGGTTATTCAAATCTCATTTTAGGTACCTTATCATGAAAAACAGCACAAATGACACATCATATGAAAGCTACATTATGTACACCTCTCGGGATTATTACCAAGGGGTGCACAGTTTACATATGGCATGAAGCTGGGGAGAATCTATGAGTATTTGACCAGTTTCCGTGGCAACGGCAAAACGAATGGAATTTTGCAGGGGTCCAGGTGATCAAGATCAACTTATCATAACCACAAGGGAGTGATTTATGGCCTTAAGACAAGTGATCATGCTACATTCAAGAATCCAGAGTTATCATTTTACAACAATGTATCATTAATAATAACCCAATCGATCATGTTATGATCCGAGTGATCATTTCATGACCCCAAGTGAACATTTTATGTCCCCAGTGATCAATCATGATCCTAAGTGATCATATCATGACCCCAAGTGATCATGTCATGACCCCCAAGTGATCATAATTATATTGACCCCCAGTGATCATTTATGACCCAAGTGATCATTTCATGTCCCTAGTAATCAATTTATGTCCCCCAAGTGACTCTTTTATGTCCCCAAGTATTCGTTTCATGACCCCAAGTGATCATTTTGAACTGATTGGTCATTTTATATCATTTAACAACACCAAATGATCAACTACTGCACGATTTAGGGAGTTTTTTTAATGTAAGGTTTTCAAACCTTACATATTTCCTAACATTTTACGCCCCCTATCGACAGAGCTAGGATTTCAAAAACCTAACATAAAAAATGTAAGTTGTAAGGATTTCAAAAACCTAACATAAAAAAAGGATTTCCAAATCAAAAACCTAACATCGAAAAAATGTTAAGTTGTAAGGATTTCAAAAACCTTACATAAAAAAAAAATGTAAGTTGTAACGATTTCAAAAACCTAACATCGAAAAAAATGTAAGTTGTAAGGATTTCAAAAAACCTAACATCGAAAAATAAAAGTTGTAAGGATTTCAAAAACCTTACATAAAAAAAAATGTAAGTTGTAAGGATTTCAAAAACCTAACATAAAAAAAAGGATTTCCAAATCGAAAAAAATGTCAGTTGTAAGGATTTCAAAAAACTTTAGGGAGTTTTTTAAGTGTAAGGTTTTCAAACCTTACATATTTCCTAACATTTTACGCCCCCTATCGACAGAGCTAGGATTTCAAAAACCTAACATAAAAAATGTAAGTTGTAAGGATTTCAAAAACCTAACATAAAAAAAGGATTTCCAAATCAAAAACCTAACATCGAAAAAATGTAAGTTGTAAGGATTTCAAAAACCTTACATCAAAAAAAAATGTAAGTTGTAACGATTTCAAAAACCTAACATCGAAAAAAATGTAAGTTGTAAGGATTTCAAAAACCTAACATCGAAAAAATGTAAGTTGTAAGGATTTCAAAAACCTTACATCAAAAAAAAATGTAAGTTGTAACGATTTCAAAAACCTAACATCGAAAAAAATGTAAGTTGTAAGGATTTCAAAAAACCTAACATCGAAAAATGTAAGTTGTAAGGATTTCAAAAACCTTACATAAAAAAGATGTAAGTTGTAAGGATTTCAAAAACCTAACATAAAAAAAAGGATTTCCAAATCGAAAAAAGTGTAAGTTGTAAGGATTTCAAAAAACCTAACATAAAAAAAATGTAAGTTGTAATGATTCCAAAAACCTTACATCCAAAAAAATGTAAGTTGTAAGGATTTCAAAAACCTAACATTGAAAAAAAGATGTAAGTTGTAAGGATTTCAAAAACCTAACATTGAAATAAGATGTAAGTTGTAAGGATTTCAAAAACCTAACATCAAAAAAATGTAAGTTGTAAGGATTTCAAAAAACCTAACATCGAAAAAATGTAAGTTGTTACGATTTCAAAAACCTAACATAAAAAAGGGTTTCCAAATCGAAAAAAATGTAAGTTGTAAACATTTCAAAAAACCTAACATCAAAAAAATGTAAGTTGTAATGATTCCAAAAACCTTACATCTAAAAAAATGTAAGTTGTAAGGATTTCAAAAACCTAACATTGAAAAAAAGATGTAAGTTGTAAGGATTTAAAAAACCTAACATTGAAATAAGATGTAAGTTGTAAGGATTTCAAAAAACCTAACATCAAAAAAATGTAAGTTGTAAGGATTTCAAAAACCTTACATAAAAAAAGGATTTCCAAATCAAAAACCTAACATCGAAAAAATGTAAGTTGTAAGGATTTCAAAAACCTAACATCAAAAAAATGTAAGTTGTAAGGATTTCAAAAAACCTAACATCGAAAAAATGTAAGTTGTTAGGATTTCAAAAACCTTACATCAAAAAAAAAGTGTAAGTTGTAAGGATTTCAAAAACCTAACATAAAAAATGTAAGTTGTAAGGATTTCAAAAACCTAACATAATAAAAGGATTTCCAAATCAAAAACCTAACATCAAAAAAATTAAGTTGTAAGGATTTCAAAAACCTCACATAAAAAAACAAATGTAATTTGTAACGATTTCAAAAACCTAACATCGAAAAAAATGTAAGTTGTAAGGATTTCAAAAAACCTGACATCGAAAAAATGTAAGTTGTAAGGATTTCAAAAACCTTACATCCAAAAAAATGTAAGTTGTAAGGATTTCAAAAAACCTGACATCGAAAAAATGTAAGTTGTAAGGATTTCAAAAAACCTGACATCCAAAAAAATGTAAGTTGTAAGGATTTCAAAAACCTTACATCCAAAAAAATGTAAGTTGTAAGGATTTCAAAAACGTTACATCCAAAAAAATGTAAGTTGTAAGGATTTCAAAAACCTAACATAAAAAAATGTAAGTTGTAAGGATTTCAAAAACCTAACATCGAAAAAAATGTAAGTTGTAAGGATTTCAAAAAACCTAACATCGAAAAAAAGATGTAAGTTGTAAGGATTTCAAAAAACCTAACATCGAAAAAAAGATGTAAGTTGTAAGGATTTCAAAAACCTAACATTGAAAAAAAGATGTAAGTTGTAAGGATTTCAAAAAACCTAACATCAAAAAAATGTAAGTTGTAAGGATTTCAAAAAACCTAACATCGAAAAAAATGTAAGTTGTAAGGATTTCAAAAACCTTACACGTAAGTTGTAAGAATATCCTAGACCTAACATTGAATATAATTTAAGGATGTAATGTAAGGATGTAAGGATTTTCAAAAATTGTGGGGATCAACTTCGCATCGAATAAAAAAAACATTAATGAAAATGTAATAAGAGAGCCACCACAACACATGTTTAAATGTAAGGAAATCAAATCTTTTAAACAAGCAAATAATATAAATAATATAAAATCAATACATGAAGCAAAGAATAAGGAATATAACATTTTCCGTTATTTCAGTGGTGGAATCATCAGTTTCCCCATGGATGTGTAAGGAAAAAACAAGGTTTCGAGAAACATCGCCCAACAAATTTGGTCCCTAAATCGTGCAGTATCTAATTTTTTGGACGATTGAGCTACATTTTGGTTGTAAACAAGCTTGTACCAAAGAATATTTCATTTTGGGAAGGCGTAGCGCGCGAACATTTTTCATATGTGTACTTTTGACCATCATAATTCCATGATTCCTTTCGTCAAATGAACCGACAGTGCCAATCTCAACCGACACGATGTCATTATTGGGGGGGATTTGGTGTGTACTTTGTTAGTAAATTTCATTTACAGCCGTACTTGATTTCATTTGGGGGGCAAGCGGGGGGGGGGGGGGGGGGGCAAGGGGCTCCCGCCCCCCCCCCCCCCCCCCGCTGGTTACGCCACTGCACATCTAGTAGCTCCGATGATAGCAGTAACAAGAGAGGTTGTGGCAGCCATCTTTGATTGATATATATTCATGTATATCTTCATTTTGATTAGCACAATAATTATACACATTGATAAATGCATTTGTCAATATTTCTGATTAGAATTTGAAGGCACAGTAAGCTTTTATCTGGTAAATTTCACGATTTTAGCCATTTTTTGCCCAGTTCAAAATTATCCGCCGTCTATTCTGAACATTTCATGTGAATAAGTTCAGATAATTAGTTAACTATCCTATGGAATCTCCCTAATGGGTTTATTGCTTGTTTTTTCCCTAAATTGTTTGATTTTCCGCAATACTAGTGCTTTACTGACTGGGCATTTTTCAATGAAAATGGGCTATTTGAAATACTGATATTTGTATACCTTTTATTCAATTGATCGCGGTGACCAATAACAGCTCGCCCAAGATACCACATGACCTTAGTAGACCAACGTTGGGCAAAATCCTTTTTTATCCAACCCGTAACACCTCTGATTACACAACTAATAAGTTGTGAAACTGATGAAAACAATATTACTCAACCGTTGGGTAAAATTATTTTTGCCCAACCCGCATTTGTTTGACCAATACTGGGTAAAGTTTACCCAACCTGACTTCACCCCGTACAATTTTACCCAGTGTTCTAACAATTTACTTCGCGCAATGAGCGTACCTTCAACGACCTATAAGCAAATACATCTTTCTACAAAACAACCCCATACCGTTACTTCGATAGCTTTCTGGACCGCGAGTCGTGTTTTGTTTTCATTCAATCCTCCCATGATAATATTATTTATTCATATATGTTTTTAAATTTAAACAATGTAAATCGAAGTGCCAATACTTCTTTAATGGGTTAATATTGATGTGTTTCAACATGTAAATGTTTCAATGTTCATTCAAATAAACAAACATACACTTAATGCGTAACAAATACAAATATATGTCAGTTTTAAGAATATAACGGATTTGGCCAACTTGTCTGTCATATTTTTTACAATTATTTGGTTAATCCTCTTTGTTCTTATTTTGTCAATTACGTGTTCATAAATCTTATCATACTGTTCTTAGTATTGATACATTATGGTAACGATATGATTTCCTTCCAAAGAAAAGACATCCACAGATCTCCATTGATCCCCTCCATTTACTAATAATTATTCTGTTTACAGGAAACTTGTTAAAGTTTACGCTTCACTACGACCATTGTTGTTGGATATCGTATCGTACTCAGGTTCTGCTTGCTCATCAGCAGTTATGTTTTCGGCTGTATTGATGTACACCCCTTTATTCAAACTTCCATCTGATGGTTTGGGCAATTCTTGATAGGAAGAGCTATCAGCATCTTTCGGGACAATGTACTCAACGTAACCTTTCGTAGATAGCGTGACTGCTGGCTTGGTGTCATTTTGCACTGTAGCATGATGTGTTGATTGTTCTGGTTGATCCACTCGGGGCGATTTAGTAGAATTGTCTCTGATATACAAATATCCATAATAAATAAGACAATTATGAAATGTAATTATGTTATAATTATCATAATAACAAACATTAATGTCGTAAGTAATCGATCCAATGTTACTCTCACGCCTATTGCTAACCAGGCCCAATGTAAGATTATTAAACATATTGTAAAATAACCATCACAACGGCATGACCTGTGTGATTAATCTATTTTTATATTCCCATTCCTGTTCACGATACCGCGACTTTCCATTTTAGAACCAGATTGCTCACGCGTAAATACATTGTAACGTTGTGCGCTTGTATAGCACGGTAATCAATTAATCAATGACGAGCACTAAAACTTAAAGGGGCACCCCAATGTTGATCAATTTCAAAACATTTGATAATGAAAAGCTCAATTTGTTTCTCTTTTTGCAAAAATATATTCTTTCCAGTTGACATGAACATATTTGTAACAGTGACGTCCATCTTAGCCCTGGATTAGTCTATACTCGATCAGTTTATAATGTTCTGTACAGAGTGATATCATTTAACCGTTGGCGGCGGTAAATGAGCCCAAAAAAGCAATGTAATTTATAAGCTATTTAAATTGACATTTTTCGACGGGTTTGTTTGCGTCATGTTTACCTTTAGTTTTGAAGCAAAGTTGAACAATTTTTCCACCACCCCCAAAGTCTCTGTATACCGTTTACGTCTTAATGGAATGTTAATTGTAACCCCTAACCCATGTCCCTGTTGGCATAGCCGGATGTTTGTATACTATAACTTCTAGCAAGTTAAGCTTACCGTCTGATGAACATCACAACCAGGCCTATTACAACTATCCCTAGAAGTCCGACGGTGACGCTTAAACTGATAATAACAATGTTTGCTGTAAAACAATAACATAAACAAATAAAAATAAACAGTGCCAGTCGAGAATGATAGACCTATGCAGACATGAAGGAATCCTCAAAATGAAGCTCAATGAGAGACCATCGCTATCTGATTTACTGAATAATATTTAAATCTACGTTTAGAAATGTTTATAATTTGTCCCTCCTGCCGCATGGTTGGGTACATAAGGATCAACAGATCCTTCATCGTGACAGATGCTTCATCGTGATTCGGTCTACGATTTGCATATTGCCACATTTGCACATGTCAACACTGAAAATGGCTTTCATCCAGTCTGTATGTAACATACATGTTCCGGCAGCACTCATGGTTCACCTCGCCAGATTTATCGAATGAGAACAAAAAAAAGCCCCTATCTAATAATAATAATTCGTAATATTGTGAGATAAACGTTTACGCTGCTGTATTTGATCGCTAGCCAATATAGCAATGCCGAAATTAAATTATACCACCTACCAGATAAAGGCGAACCTTCGGCGTATAATTGTACATACACTGTTTCACAGTAAGGTCCAGGTCCAACCGAAGTTTTCGCACGTACCCGAAACTCATAGTAAATGTTAGGTTTAAGATTCTCGAGCACTACCGAGGATGAGCTAGTCTCCATGTCATCATGTGTGTGATTTACTTTTCCGAATTGATATTCATAAAGGATTATCTCTCCATTCTGATCATCGGGTGGTGGTGGATTCCAATTAAATATAAGGTATCTGTTAGGCGATGTTTCGTATGTTACGTGTACGTTGGTTGGTGCTGCATCTGGAACTAAATTAGTGAATTGAAGAGATTCATTGTTTTGTAGTTAACATCAATATAAGGCTTCATTCATTCATCTGATCTATTACTCAAGACTAAATTGAAAGTTGGCACATATAATGTATGCCTATAATAGTTATGAGTTGAATATTGACAGTGAAGATTTTGCGTACGGCCATACAGATAGATGAAGACAAAGTATTTATAATAAGTGTACAGACATATCATTACGATGTGATGAGCCCCCCCCCCCCCCCTCCGCCCCCCCCCCCCCCTCCGCCCCCCCCCCCCCCCCCACACACCTTATTTGGCATAACTATCACACAATCTCAACACCAATCGCTTCATTTTTAGTTATAAGGTGAAATGTCTGAATGACGAGGCCGACGCCTACAGTAGATAATTTCGTACATGTATAGTGCTTTTACATGTTTATAATCGGTTTCAGCAAATGCGTTACCTCATTAAAAGTTTTGGGCCTGTCCACACTTCGGGAGAGGTAGTAACTGCTTCCCGAATATATCGATATAACTTCGATCCTGAAGCAGGTCAGAAAGGAAAACTATATACAGTCATCAAAAAAGTAACTATACAGGTAATACATGGGCTTTTTTTTAGGTAGGATGCATATTTTTAGAGAAGCCCATTTATTACCTGTATAGTTACTTTTTTGATGACTGTACATGCATGGTTGCACCCACATAAATGTGGCCTACATTATTAAACATGTTGTTATACGCTTATCACCAATTTGATTTGATTCGATGAATCTGCGTCGTGGTCTGAATCCTCAAATAATTTGATGATAATTTGTGGAATGATAATATTACAGATGTGATCTTTTTTACGAATTTTAATTTCCCTGACGTGCCGACACATGTTTCCAGTCTGATGGGACACTTTTCACAATGCCTTATCGAATATATTTTGAATGTCATTGATGTTAAAAGTTTTGTTGTGCTTTGCAACATGATGTTGATGAATTTCAATCACCTAAAACATGATTTTAGTAATCCTACATGATTACATAGGCCAAGGGAATAACATCAACTTGAGTGCCTCTTTCCATAAGTAACACACTGAAATATGTATTTGGCCTAATAAGTAACCATGAAGTAACATTCTGAGTAATTTTATGAGCTTTTATCCTTCATAAAGACGTATTGATTATTGGTTACTCTAGCGCAATAGTTAAGAAGATTAAACTGGATATTACCCCTAACCCCCCCTAAAAATGCTAATCCAAAGTCCCTCTCCAAACGCATGCGCCGTTTGTTTTCGATGACGTAGTCAACCGAGCCTATATAATGAGCGCGGTATACTGCGCGAATGTGTAGCTGAGGGCCGTGGCTTAGTGGTTGGAAGGTGGGGCTTGAGAACGGAGGGTCCCCGGATCGAATCCCGGCAGGTTCCCGGAGATTTAGTTGATGTTTTTTCCTCGAAATTTTCCTCGAAAATGTTGATCCCGGTCAAAAATCCTAAACCGGGGTTAGAGTTATGGTAACATTTGTTTTTTGTGTTCTATTAACCCTAACCCCCCTGAGTGCTAAAAAATGCTAATCCAAAGTCCCTCTCCAAACGCATGCGCCGTCGGTTTTCGATGACGTAGTCAACCGAGCCTATATAATGAGCGCGGTATACTGCGCGAATGTGTAGCGGAGGGCCGTGGCCTAGTGGTTGGAAGGTGGGGCTTGAGAATGGAGGGTCCCCGGATCGGATCCCGGCAGGTTCCCGGAGATTAAGTTGGTGTTTTTTCTTCGAAATTGTGATCCTGGTCAAAAATCCTAAACCGGGGTTAGGGTTATCGTGGCAAATAACAATTTACAACCAGTACATCCCCATCAAAACAACCCTGCACCTCCCCCAATATATGCAAGAGGTAACACATTTGCTGAAACCGATTATAGGAAAGGCCAGATTTGTCGAGATGTGTAGCTATTACTAAATATTTGATTTTGTAGTAATTCTGAAAGTTGAAATATAAAATATGTGAATATCCATTTATAGTTCAATCAGTTCCAAATTAGCGAGAAATATTCGGTTTGTATCTCTCCGCGCGCTAAAGTAATTCAAGCGTACGCCCACGATTATGGCCCCACGCACGTGGTATTGGGTGCACGCATGCGCCACGCATATGATACACTGTGAGTGCGTTATTTGCCTCCATGTGCGCACCCGTTCTTATGTATTCATTTGCTGCTGTAAGGCTGCTCGCCAATTTGGAACTGATCAAACTAAGTCTTACTTGATTGAGCAGTTTTGACACGGAATATATCAGTGAAAGGTCCGGGTCCCACTGATGTGTTGGCTCGAACTTGAAACTCATACATCGTGTAGTGAAGAAGGCCATCAAGTACCAATGAAGTTAACATCGTTGATCCTATATCAGCATCATTGTTTTCAACGTCTATTCCAAACTTGTAATCATAGCCTATGATATGTCCATGACGTTGACCACATTGTGGCTGGTCCCAGTCAAGTGAGATATATTTTGTGACCGATGTATTGGCTCGTAAATCACTCGGAAAGCTTGATGGAACTATACGTAGAATTATACACAAAACAATTGTGTATACACAAAAATCATTCGAAAGAATATTTTTAATTAATTTAAGGTTTAATAAACATATCATTATCGCAGCAAAATGCTGAATTACAAAAATATTTACACTATGTAATATATAGAACAATAGAAACAATTTATACATATATATAAGCATGCATAACACAACAATTATTATTATTATTAACCCACCCCTACTCAAAACAGAACTATAATGTTTGATTTAAGAGTTTGACCATGTATGGAATTGAGGTTCGTGCGTAACGCATGGTACGTGTTTTAGGAACAGTAAGTATCATTAAAGGGGCATTGAGAGATGTATCGATATACTAAATGAGCAAATAACGTAAAGATAATCATCAACATAGCCCAAATCCAAAATGCCATACAATTCCGACATCGCCTTCAGGCCAAAGAAGCAAATAACGGCACTTCCTGGTTGAGATTTGCCGCGAAAGTTCGCACGTAAAACGATAGTATAACTTCCGAATTCAGCACCTAGTTTCGATACGATCATATCGAAACTAAGAAAATCATGACATTTTATATGATCAACGGCGAATGTTGGTAAACTGTTTCAGATGGTAGTTAGTATATGCCTAAGTATTACTTTGATGCAAACAAACTGATTTCCAGGATAATTGAGGGCGCATGCCCATCTCTCAATGCCCCGTTAATCAACGAAAGAATTGGTCATGGTTTTCTTTTGATTACAATGATAGCATATAACACGGTGTAAAATGATGACCATTAATTATTAATTAAAAATGTAACAATTGTTGTTGAGACTCAATTAATATTGACCCAAGAGACTCTCGAGCACCTTAATTATAATTCAGAGGAAAAAATGATGTTAGTTCTTTGTATGAAAAGAAGAAACCAATGAGGTGGCTTTAAACAGGTTCAAAACATATAGATAGTAGTGTTATAACATAATGACTAATCAATTAACTATACCTGTATCAGAGGTAGTACTGTTGATGTTTGAACTTTGCCCATGGACATCTCCAGATTCTGCTAACACTGATGTTTCGTAAGTTGAGTAAATCTCCAGACCTGTTATAGACACGCTCGTTGAATCAGTGTGGAACGATGTTGCCAATCCATTGTTCGCTTCGCATCCATCAAAGCAAATAAGCTTACACGACACGGTGTATCCTGATACGTGACATGGTGGCGTTGTGTCAGCCTCGTCCCACGATACTTGCAAAGTCGAAGCAGATTTGGATGTCGCTGTCAATGAATTTACCTTGTCTGGAACTTTAGGTATAAAACGAAACCAATGTTCAAATGCATAGTATTTAGGTATTTCATGAATATTTAACGACACACACTGGTTGTATTCCTATTAGGGAATGTAATGTACGATGGGTTACGTAAACACATTATGTTATCATAAATTATAGGTCAATTATAAATGCGTATGTTTTGTTTCGAGAGAAATTAGATAAATCAATGTACACGCGCTGATGTTGATGTGTGAATAATAGCACGACCCTCTATTGTGATTATATCAGCATTTACGCATACATGTTCATTTAGCGGTACATGGTTCCCGAATGCCAGACTAACCCAAATAGACTAATATCAATTTATTTATTGTCCTTCAAAGATATTTGTGTTAACCCTCCCCATTCCACACCCAGCCCAAATAGAAAAATAAAAAAACTCACTGCTATTATCAGTCGTGCGATACACAGGTTCACTAGTTGGTCCTCCGTGATCATCATTGGAGGCATACATTGTGAACGTGTAATTCGTGCATGGTGCAAGTCCAGAGATCACAATCTTTCTCAAATCTCCAGCTACAACCAGGTAATAAGTGTCGTAGTCACTGTCCCACCCTAATGTAAAACTCTTAATTCCTGTTACACAGCCAATCCATCCATCGCCTTGTGGAACCTACCAATGTGTTAATAACTAAAAAGATACAGGGAGAGAAAAAGCACCTTTTTGGAGGGGGGGGGGGGGGGGGGAGGGGTTATCAATCTTGGTATATTTTCAAAATGTTCTAAAATTATCAAAATAATTCAAAAGCAGGTTTTCAGGACTTTTAAAAATCGGGCCTAATGTGTGTGTTAACGTGGCTTTATTGGCCGATTCCACAATTTAGATTTCCTTTAAAATCAAATATGTTTTAGCTCTTAATCTGAAGATTCTGTAACTATTATTAAAATCCGTCAAAGGGGCATAACACCAACAGCTTTGACAACAATTGTCCTTTTTTTTTTTTTTTCAATTCCAGTTGCCAGTAATTTTCCAATTATGAAGTTTGTGTATAGATGAGATGATCTATGATGATGCGACTTGGTACATGGGTATTACACTTGAAGTGCTTTAAACGTACGTTGGCTTTTGTTTAATTTCCATTTGCATAATTATTAATGCCCACTAATTAAACGTTTAAACATTTAAATGTTTAAACATTTAAACCCAAACGCGCCTGGACACTACGTACAAAACCCGAAACTACTACAATCTTGTACCGCGCGATCGTCCAGTCAATCTCGTACCACATCCCGCCAGGATGGGTGCCGGGTGGGGTTGTGAAAAAACTTTTTGAACTTGACCCGCATGCGATTTTTTTGTTTCCTAACCAAGCCCAGCTAATTCTTTCGTTGGATCTAATTACTTTTTGCAATATTTAATCAATAATGCAAATAACTTGTATTTACACATGTTTTAACTTGAAAAAATATATCAAACAAATGTGTTGCACAACATTCTGCCTTAACGAGATTCGAACCATATACCTTCATTTTATGAGACGTCAGCTCTAACCATTACGCCACGAGGTGTTGGCTGACCAAAGCGATTGGAATTTGAATCGATATGAATAAAGCCAATTTGTTTACACTTATATACGTCGTAATACAACAACGTATGCGCAAGTCGAATCTGTAGAACGTGCAGTGATTCTTCTGTGAACCGCGCCTTAGCCACGATGCGGTTATGCCAGGCTTGGTTACGAATAGTTATATTCCTCGAGCCGATTGCGACCAACATAGCTCAGTCGGTAGAGCATCATACTTGCACGCACGCCGCCCGGGTTCGATGCCCAGCTCAAATTTGACCCTTTTTATCCCTTGATAGTTAACTCACAAAACCAAGCCCCGGGAGTTAGGGGTACAATTGGCGGCAGTGCATCACTATAGCACGCCATTAAGCCAAGCACTCCCGTTACGAAGCAGACTGTAAAAGATGCTTTAATGTACATACCTCCCAAGAAATGTCCACGCTATTAGTACCCAAAACCACCACCTCTGTAATTGTCGGTGATCGTATAGGCACTAAAATAATGTTAATAATGATAATGATAGCTTCGCACTAATTTGTTAAATATTAAATATAATTGACATGATGAAAATGAGGATAAAAAGCAAGAACAACGTCAACTCCCTTTGGTGTATAAAGGTCCGAATAAACAACAATACAAATGTTTATGAATTTTCAATGAGAGAATCATAAATAAAACAAAAAATAGACCTTCCGGAATATTATCGCTACTCTGAGTTTCATGGACAATCCCATACGGTCATTTTGTCCAATCATCAGGCGAATCATCTTTTCGGCTGATGATTGGACAAAATGACCGTATGGTTGTCCATGAAACTCAGAGTAGCGATAATATTCCGGAAGGTCTATACCTCTGATTTTTTATAAGCTCTACCGTTTACGGTATTGAGCACTTTGTTCAATGGCTAGTCTAACCAGAAACGGTTGTCAATACATAACACAAAAAATAGATTAGAAAGTGTGAAAAGGGCGCGAATTTGTTTTCGTATTTCATGTTACTATAGGTTTTATAGCTAGTTATTCCAGCATGCGTGACATACGACATCAGTCAGCATGGTCTGTCAGGTATACGAAGAAAATGTTCTCAATAAATTTACTGGACATGTCACCTCTGTTGACATGGTTTGGTGAATAACTTGAGAACAATTCCGGGATGTGAACCCTTCACAGTACAGCAGCATAGGAATATTACGAGAGGAACACAAGTAATGACTGCCAATATGGTGCATTTACCTTTTAAAAGTTATGTGAATAATCAAAATCAAAATCACAGTAGCTGTATTCGAGAGTGTAACCTTTGTCATGGCTATGGTGTATACGGAAAAAAATAAGGCACCGGATTTCAGATTTTGTTCAACAAGGTAATGCAATCCGAAGCGAAATATTAAAAACAAAATAAAATGTTTCGTGTTCTAAATAGCACTGGTATCGGGCTCGCTATTTTTCTCATTTACTGATATTCCATTTAAAATGAAGCTCACTTGCGATACATTTCCCCGTGCTACATGTAGGCCTAAGTGGTTTCGACTCCAGAGTCGCTCTCCAATGGGAGTAGCCCGCGGGTTGGAACAGCTTGGTAGTCGGCAAATATAGAGTTGGGGATATGCCGCTAATTAGAACAGCTTTGGTTGACCCATTTGAGCAGGTATTGTGATTGGTTGATACACAAAATAGTCAACATGGTTTTGACTATCTGTGGTTGATAATACTACATGTACGTGTTGGGCTGGAGGGGAACAGGCGAAGGCGTATTATTGCGCCTACGTTCTAACGCGTTACGCGAAAAATGGGTTCGATAACTCAATGTTGAATGTCGCAAACTTTAAAGGTCCCATTACTTACCGGTGCATGGCACTCTTGTAGTGATGACACTTCCGAGTATACCTTGTACTTGAACATTGTTAACAGTCTTAAAGACGCTAATGGCAATCATATATGTAGAACCACGATCCAAGTTTGGCAGTGTTGCTTGAGTAGTTGATGACGCTATGGAATCAGAAAACTGCTCCTTACCGAATTGCACATTATAACTAGCTGCCGGTCCGTTGCCGTAGTCAACATTCTGAGACCAGGCGTCCCAATGTACGGTAATGGAAGCTGTTTGGTCATCAACCAATACAGTGGGTTTCCGGTACAGAGCTGGTAACGCTGAGAATGAAATAAGATTTGGTTACGTAGCTTCATTTCCAAGTGTATCAATTGATTTGTATGCTACTGTCCTATGGTAGTAACCTCAAATTCGCAGATAGAGTAAATAACATTCTATTCGTATTAGATGACAATTTCATTATTCTGGGTAATCATGTTAAAACTACACGGAAGTCATGACGAACGCTTTTTAGTCGGAAACGTGCGATGTTGCTTATGTAATATGCATACCAAAATAAACGTTATATTTATGTCAGTACTATCATACAGCGTGTCCCCAAAAAACTGGGTTCAAAAGTTTGCGAGCTTATTACGAAATAAGTAGGAAACTTGGATAATTAAGATTCAAGGACATCAAACAAAATATACCTGACCTTAATTGGGTAAATTCAGAGACCATTCCATTGTAAACTTTTTGAAATACAAAGATTTGAATAGAGCGTGGTCAGAACCCATTTGTCCCGATTTAACATGTTTAAAGAATAAACCATCCATGCGTTGCCTGAAACTGTGCGCTATGTGCAATATTCCAGGCGTGGGGTTTATTCTCCGAAAGAACTTGACAATAACTCGGACTAAAACAAAGAACATTTTTTTTTAATGCTATGTAAATAATGAACTTGTTTTATTGCAATATGACCCAGATAATTTTGTTTACTGCCCAAGTCTTTGTAAAGAATGAAGGCAACACTTTATTGAGTTCTTTATGCGCAATAGCAACACATGGGCGTGTTCCTTGAAAAGTGGGACAAATGGGTTCTGACCATGCTCTATTCAAATGTTTGTATTTCAAAAAGTTTAAATTGGATTAGTCACAGAGTTTAACCAATTAAGGTCAGGTATATTTTGTTTAATATCCTTAAATATAAACTATTGATGTATCTTACTTTTTTAGTTATTAGCTCGCACAATTGTGAACCCAGTTTTTTGGGACACGCTGAAGTTGCTAATAATCCTCGAATATGCCATCTAAAAGCCTACCTTGTTGACAATCACCACCAGCCCATCCTTCCTCACACAAAGCACCATTATTACATACGCCTGATTCCTTATTACAGTTTCCGTTATTGGAGCAGTGACACTTGTATTCGCATATCTCACCGAAGAATCCAGATGAACAAGTTGTAGGAACTGCAATATGAAAATGGGAAACCTCAGTTGTGTCAAGCCTGTCATGTAAAAGTAGACTGGATCGATTATTTATAAACGCACCGGTTGTTACTATTCTTGCATTGTATGACATACAGTGTAAATTCCCGTTGGGCCTCCTTGTTACTTGTTTCGTAGTCAATGTGGATTACGAAATATCACAGTATTTTGTTTAATTATGTGGGTTCATGCTTGCAGAAAATGAATTTGCACCGTGCGAAATGAATACGACGGCACCCATATGATGATAGATAAATAACTTATTTACCTATTTTACAAGTATTTAGGAAATGTGTTTATTTATCTTTTCGGATCTGGCGCTATCTTATTGTTCTATGTTTATACATGTGTCCCAGATTTTGTTTGTTTTGTGTTTGATTAAAATATAAAAATGTAAACATTATCACAATCGAATACATGCAATGTAGTGCTGAACACGTCCCCTACCCTACTGTTAATTTCATCAAGATGTCTCTTATTGTTCAGGTGTAGCAAGACATCGCTGACAATCGATACAAATGTCTTATTCGATTTCAGTGCATCAACGACCAAAGAAAGGGTTGTAATAAGTGAACATCTCCTTCACGTCATACAAATATTCCAACAACATTTGACATCATTCGTATTTTCAGTTGAAATTAGAACATTAAACACAACACATTACCTGTGCATACAATGTCGATAGAAATGGTCAATGATTTTAAAGATGTTAAAAAAAGAATATTGCGTTCAAAACTTGGAATCTATTAAGTTTACGTAATGGCATGTTATTTCTATCAGAAATGTCTTTTTTAAATTTAAAAACAAATTGGCACTCTAACCGGTAGTAATATATTATATATATCCAAAAAAATGCAACTTTCCGGACAAATTATTCCAGGACATCCTGTATACTAGCATGACTAGTAACTATGTATACTTTCTATATTATCATTGTATTAATTCGGTAGCACCTTACAAACCTTGGCATTGTGGTCCAGAATATCCACCTGTGCATGTGCTCGTGCAGCCTCTTGCAGGATCACAATTACCGTCAGAACAATGGCAGGTGTGCTGGCAATCAGTGCCATAATAACCGCTAAGGCAATCTGGGAATTTGATGACATACGGTACAAAACGAATTCAGTAAATAACATAATAAACATGTTAAATGAAAGCGCTGAAGTTCTCGAGGTAGAAGTGAATGTTAGTGAGTCCATGTTACTTTCAATTTAACTCTAATAAATGTTACCCCATTATGGAAATAGTGGGCATAAAATTCTTAGTCCTATATACTACTGTAGATGCATTCTTAAAACGATCAGTGCCAGTTTTCCTCATCAGCTAAATTGGTATAGACCTATACAAAGTACACTGAGTGTTAATACTGTGAACTTAAATATAGGCAATGTATGTTGATCGTTACCTTGGTTGCAGGTGTCACCAGTAAACCCCGCAATACATGAGCAGCCTACGGGATCAGGAACGCAGAAATGCTTGTTCTTGCAATTGCCACCATTAGTGCTGCAGTATAATGTGCAATCAGCTCCCCAATGATTGTTACCACAATCTGTTATAACGAGATGGATCATTATATATAATGTTGTAATATTCCAGTGTCATATTCTCTAAAAAAAGACATCGCCATTATTGCTCAGTTATATTAGCAAATCAGTCCTGTAATTTGTAAATTATATACATATATTAACGTGAACGAAGTGTTGGTTTTTAAACACGAGCGTGAAGAGTGATTCACTTTTTTTGTTGTATATAAAGCGCAAATGTGAACAATAGCCCAACAGACATTAACAAGGTTAATGACCAGAGTGATTAAAAATCAAACTGGTAACTCTCGAAGGAGAGCTCTAAAAAGGCCAATCAATTGGCTCACTGCAACTCAGAAAATATGCATAAAACAAGACACACAAATGGGCAGAGGTTCAAAATGCCAATGAAAGTGACATAATAATAAGTTAAAGCCTAAACATCGAGATTAACATCAAAATATAAATTATAGAAAAATAATAATATCTGGAGGTCTGATGGGCATCAAGAGAACCTACACAACAAACTTGGGAACTAAATCTACCAGGAACTGCCTGTTGTCACCTGTTGGGGCATGACCGTATCACCAGCCCAGCTGGGTACTTGCTTTACAGGACCACCATCTCCCCAACCAAGCATTAACCTACACTTAACCCATGACCACCATGCTATTAGTATCAGTCGGATGTTGAAAGGACTTGAATGTATGAAGGGTGTCATGAAAGAGTGTGAAGGCTATGCACACGGCACTTGAAAGCCTGGATTCCAGCTGCTGAAATGTTACCAACAATATCATCTGGAAGACTGTTCCATATTAAGGGAACAGCAGTGTGAATGAAGCTTCTGTCTAAGCAGCGAGTTCTGGCTGTCGGCAGAGAAAGAGCATGGACTGGTATTGATACGCTCGATCGGGTAGCACGGCGTTGGACATATGGTGCGGGAAGTAACCCTGCTAGACCTTGTGGGCTGCTGGTAGTATGCATCTTGTACAAGACCGTAGCCGCTGCTACCTGTCGCCTGTGAAGCAGGCTGTCAATTTTGAGTTGTGAACGAGCAGTAGCTTCATTAACTCCAATGATTATAAGTGCCTTCTTTTGAATGTTGTCAAGCTGGCTTAGGATGGTGGGTGAAGCATTCGCCCAGCTTAGTGAAGCATACTCCATAATGCGGCGGACTTGCGACTTGTAGACAGTAGATCTACCTTTAGCTTCCAGTTTATTTGCAACTTTGCGTAGAGCGCCAACCTTTTGACCAGCTTTAGTTGCAATGCCTGAGATGTGCTTTGACCAGGTAAGCTTGCTGTCAATGGTGACGTCCAAGATATCCAGTTCTTTTGTAGATGGCAGTTTGCACTCTTCAAAGTAGATATCAAGTTCAGATGGGGATATTTTCCTGGAGATTACCATGGTCTTGCATTTGGTAGGCTCAAAGGTCACTTTCCATTCGTCAGCCCATGCTTTCATGTTGCTTAGATCTCTGTTAAGACTAGCAGCTACTGTGTTGGGATCGGTTGATGACTTAATGGGTGCAAAGAGTGTTGAGTCGTCGGCATATATATAGATATAGATCGTTGTCACAAACATCTACAAGGTCATCAATAAAAACAGAGAACAGTAGTGGGCCAAGGATAGATCCTTGTGGAACAGAAGCATTTATTGGCGCAGTGTTGGATGCCTGACCTGACATGACGACGTTGATGAATCTATCAGATAAATAGTTTTCTATCCACGAAAGCAGTCTTCCAGTAACACCTTTAGCCAACAGTTTCGAGCAGAGTCCGTTATGCCATACCTTGTCGAAAGCTCCTTTAATGTCAAGGGCGATGACACAAACTTCATCGCTTTGGTCGAGGGAGTGGTTCCACTTCTGTGACAGGATGTTGAGGAGATCAGCTGTGTTGTGGCCTGCTCTAAATCCAAACTGTCTGCTGGAAATCAGGTTATTGCTTAGAAGAAAGCGTTGGAGTTGTTTCTGTACTACAGCTTCCATGATCTTACTGATGTTGCTTAGCAGCGAGATGGGACGATACTTTGTTGGGTCAGCCTTGGAACCTCTCTTATGAATTGGAGTGACCGAGGCTATCTTCCATTGGTTTTGAAACCATGCTTGAAGCAGAGGTCAAAAAGCCTGCAGAGCGGGCTGGCGAGCTCAGCACAGCATTCCTTTAGAACCTTGGTTGGGATAAGGTCTGGACCAGTGGCTTTATCTGGATTGAGGTGTTTAAGTAGTTTTCTCACATCCTTGGGTTGGAAGACTATCTTGTCAAAAGATTTGTTTGTTGAAGGATGAACATTTGGAGCCTGGTCTTTAGCACCTTGGAGTCTGCATTTTTCTGCAAATGTCTGACAAAAAGCTTCTGCCTCGTCCCTTGCTGTGATGTGGGTAACGTTTTGATGATCGATCACTGCTCAGCGTTTTGTCTGCGAGATCTTTTCTCAATTTGGCGTTGTAAGATCTCCTAGCTTGCTTCTCAGCTTGGTTGTAGGAATGTCTAGCTTCAGCAAACATGAATGTGACTTAAGTGCTGATTTTTAAACACGAGCATGAAGTGTGATAACGTGACGTGACGTGAGTATTCGACACAAGCCATATTGACTGCGTGTCAGGTATTTGCTACCATGGTCAGGTCATTAAAGGACTGCTTTATCATATTTATTGTGACAAGTCGTGTAAGAGACGATGGTAGCGGGACGCCACATTATATTAATTCCCATTTACAAGCGAGCATTATATATCCGAATAAATAACAAAAGACTAATGTTTACAATTAATGTTAACACAAAGTATACTTACGTCATTCAATCGGTACCGTTTTGGGTAAATTAAAGATCCATAGCTAGTTCTAAATCAAATGGCAACCCCAGTGGCAACCACGTGTTGAATAACATACATGTACATGTACATTGCGGTGCTTCGATGCCTATACTTTTGAAATAAATTTATATATAACTTTACTATTTGTATGGTATGAAAGAACTGAATACAAAATGAGGAATCATTCATCATCTGAATGTGGATTAGATCATCGTTTGATTGTATTGCAGGGTTAACAAATTGAACACACCAATACTCATTGGATAATGAGTATTGCGCGATAGGAACTAAGCGCGAGCGCAAATTCTCGGCATATCGCGATACTTCAACTGAGGTCAATCTAATGTCAAATTAATAGTACAGTGGCTGTCATCTGTGACATCCCGCTGTGAAGAATTATTTCCAAGCATAATAATATGATATCGAAATGTGATGGTCACATGACTCGTCATAATCAAAATGACATCATTGGCGAAGGACGTGTCGACCGCTGCTCTCAACCTTGTTGATCTATCTAGCCTTTGCACCAGTGGAGGCGCCACGGGATGGGAGGCGGGGGGGGGGGGGGGGGGGGGGGGGGGGGGGGCACATTTCCAGCCCCCAAGTTTGCCCCCCCCCCCCAAAAAAAAAAAAAGGTTAGAATTTGACCAAATTTGACCATTTATCATTACATATCAAAATTGGACGCGCTGCGCGCACATTTTATCACCATATTAGGTATAATTAGACCGAATTTTGCAATTTGCTTACCAAATTAGGTTAAAATATACCAAATTTGACAGTTTTAGCGTAAAATGACAAACAAAATTGCGCGTTTCACGCGCACACTTTTTAATTCGTGCCCCCACTAAATTTGTCTTGCCCCCCTGTTGCCCCCCCCCCTTTTTATGATGCTGGTGCAGTCACTGCTTTGCACACCTGACTGCTTTGCACACCTGACTGCACATTCTTTGTATTTCCCGGGTTTTACTAGCCAGATGAATCTCTCAATCTGCCCATTGTTTAGATTTGAATAGCGCACTCTATATAACAGTTGTTAAGTCGCGTCCGGTATTGTGTAATAGTTTTGTATTAATTTAAAATCATCAACCAAATGTCCTTCAGCGCTGTGGTCTATGGGTTTGCGCGTTCAGAGCATTCACATTGGCGGAGGTTCGAATCCCAGTCTTGCTGAATTTTGTTCAATATAAATATAATATTTTATCAATTTGTTCATCAATATTTGACGTATTTTTGTGATACTTCGATCAAATTTGAGCACGACATTTACACCTATTAATCATAATTAAGTAAATCGGTCGTTTTATTCAATCCCGTCACTTTTATCCGGAAAATAAGTAGTGTTTACGTCTATGAATATACGCAAAGATATTAAACCAAACGTGGTATATCAACGTTTTTCAATAATCATGACAAACACTGCATGGTCCTGCCGCATCTCTGTTGCCTTCATACAGACGGTGGTGGCACCAGGATTTTTTTCAATCTGGCATCTGATATAAAGACTTGCGGTACGAGCCTAATCGTTTAGGGGTATTAAAAGACTAATTATATAAATTATAAGGTCATACAATTACAGCATTGTCTTTATACTAGCGGGCACCCGCGCTTTGCGCGGGACCCGCTAGTTGAGTAAACCAGGGCGGTTAATATTTTGGGTTCGATGAGTGAGGGTGGAGATGGGACACCAATTATTATCCCTTAATTGTGTTGTTTTAACTTCGTTGACTCAGTACGACGGTCAAAGTGCACGGGGAAGATTTTCCCACTCCTGGATGTTATGCCACTGATTTACATCTTTTATTTTATAAGGGATCATGTCAAAACTCGACCGCCGGTTACGGCCGGTTCCGCCCGGTTCTCACAAAACGTGTCGTCTGTTATAATATACACACATAATAGTTACACTCTGGTGAACACGACCGGTTGATAGTGCCTCGTCACACGCGTGAGCAATAACATCTTGAAGTAATGGGATCTCAAGTCTCAGTTGACAACCAGTACAATACAGCTATTGATTTTCGCTTGGGTTGGCTTTTTCAATCTGTTTATAGCTCAATTAACTTTTTAAAATCAAAACCGAAAGTCTATGACTGGTTGAACGATTATAGAGAGAGCTATTATGACCGCAAAGTAACAGATTGATAGTGTAAATTGGTCCGGTTACAGCATTAAGTCAACCGGCGGTTGTTCAGTGTTGCATGCGTGAATATTCATATACCAGTAAAACATTTGACCCGAAAGAACCGGGCGGAACCGACCGTAACCGGCGGTCAATGGGCGGTCGAGTTTTGATGTCTTCCCTAACTTAATATAATATGGGGTATAATTTGTCGTCATGTCAATTGGTAGGCTATAATTATGTTCATCAATGGCAACAGGCGATTTGTTTTTTCTCGGGTTTGCTATATGGGACATGCAAACTTTTAAGCCTAGGCCCACGTTTGGAACAAATACGGGACGTGTGGTGATTCTAAACACAACGATAACCGTAAGCAAGCGATAAAGGACGTAACAACTATACAATAGAATAAAGGACAATTCATTACACCATAGACTTGGTGCAGGATCGGGACCTAAGTACACTAATTACCTAGGCGTGCGCAGGATTTTTTTACCCGGGGGGCTTAAAAATAAATGTCATTAGTTCGCACCGCGGTAACGCGGACAGGGGGAGTCTGAGGAGGGTTGTGCCCCCCTTGGAATTGGATTTTTTTTAAATTTATTTCGAACCATTTGGTGCGATTTGGTTTGTAATTTTGACCAATATTTTATTGATAAACCTTAACTTCATTTCCAATCAATATTGGCTTATTATCAATATCATTCAAAATTGGATTTTGTTACCTTCAATTTTGCAAAAGCAAACAACACGGCGTAAGGGTTTGAAATTGCGAATACATTTTTCGCGTAGCGCAAAAATATTGGCTATTGTAAAAAGAAAGGTTTAACAAACTGTTCCTTAAGGAGGCTGTGCACTCTCAATTTTTGGTATTTTTTCACGAATTTCACTTTTTGACATTTTTTTCTATCAGTAGATCAATAAAAAAAGTCAATTTAGAAACTCTAAAATCGTTAATTGAGAGATGTTCGCCCATTGTCTAATCACAGACAAAATGAAAACATATTGAAAATCAGCTGGGGATCAGCGAATGTTTTGATACCGCGTAACGCATGTAGCGCGCAAGATTATACGCGCCGCGTTTATCTGCGCTCTCTGGTGCGGAAACGCTGTCCCGGGAATTTCCAACACTATGCACAGATACGCAGTGCACGATTAGAAACGTGGCTTATTTTTGTCCTTTTACACTGCAAAAAACGGTGGTTTTAGACACATATTTCGGCTTATTTATGTATCACGAACAGATCGGTTTGTGATGAAATTTAAAAAAATGCACAGAATTGTAGATTTATATGCTTCTCATTATATGTAAAGAACAGGATTGGAAACCCATGCATTTTTCCGTAAATCATGATCAAACGGCGGAATGTGTTACTTTTTACTTTCTTGATGTTCTTTTTTTGAGTAAAATGTGCAATTTACAGCAACAATAACTCAATAAATACTGCATCTGATGAAACATAAGTAGGCTTAATGCAAAGAGCAAGATCATCGCTAGGTTTTTTTTTTTTTTAAATTATTATTTGCCTAGTTTTAATTTTAGGGGTCTTTTTGTGGAAATGGACGTGTTTTTTAATTCAGAATGTTGACTTTTATGCCTTATTTGGTCAATAAATCAGAAAGTATGTCTAAAATAAAAACAAACAAAAAAACAACACGATTCCTAGATAATTTTGTTAAGCTTACAATTCATCTAGAACGATAACTTTTGACAAAATATATTTTGAGTTATCTTTGCAGAACCTAAAATGGGTCAAAAAACGTGTTTTTAATAATTTTCTCCCAAAATGGTCAATTTCATGATCATGGTTGGATTCATTGAACCCTTTTCTGCCAAAAAAATGTATGCTTTTATAGATTAAATGAAGAATGAAGAAGTTACTGCAGTTTTACGGTGGCTGTACCTAAACGTGCACAGCCCCCTTAAGCCATGTTGTTATGCTTGATTGATAGTTAAACAGTGAAACTAATTTGCGCGCCAAAAATGTCTATTTTAACACTAAAAAGGTATAGAAAACGTTTCTGAAGCCATCTTGTTCCAATTGAATGACAAAGAATTGTAAAAATAATTGGCGCGGAGCGCGCAAAAAAATGCTATTGTAAAAATAAAGGTTTAGAAAAACGTTCTTGATAATCTTGTTAAGCTTGAATAATAAATAATCAGTGAAACTAGTACGAGCGTAGCGCGCAAAAAAATGTATATTTTAACAATAAAAAGGTCCAGAAAACGTTCCTGAAACCATCTTGTTCAGCTTGAATGATAAAACATTCCAACTAATTCGCGCGTAGCAAAAAATTGGTTAATTTTACACTGAAATTGTCCTGAAAACGTTCCTGAAGCAATCTTGTTAAGCAAGCTTAAAACATAATAGTAATAATAAAACATTGAAAATAATTTGTGCAGAAACTGGTTATTTTAACACTAAAATGGTCCTGAAAAACGTTCATGAAGGCATTTTGTTTAAGCTTGAATAATAATAAAAAAGAAACTAATTCGCTCGAAACGCGCCAAAATGTCTAGTTTACTAACTAAAATGGTCCAGAAAACGTTCCTGAAACATGTTGTTATAACGGTAGAATATACATTGAAACCAATTCGCGCGAAAAAAATGGCTATTTTAACACTAAAAAGCTCCAGAAAAACATTCCTGAGCGTACAAACTGTCAGTTTTTTAACTAAAATGTTCTAGAAAAACGTTCCTTAAGCCATCTTTTTATAACTTGAATTAAAAAAAATTGAATCTAACTCGCTCGAAGCTCTCAAAATGTCTAATTTTTCACTAAATGGTCCAAAAAAACGTTCCTGAAACCATGTTGTTAAGCTTGAATAGTTAAACATTGAAACTAATTCGTGCAACAAAATTGCTTCTTTTGAGGGGGGGGGGGGAGGGGGGGGGGGGGCATCGTCCCTACCGTGACATTGATGGGGGCAGTCCCCGCTTGCACTGTCTATGCTCGTTACCCTTCCTCTTTATCTTCCGTTTTAGTTTTTACTCTTTTGCCAATGAGGAGGAGGGCCCAGGGCCCTTGGAAGTATATTTTGTATGGGGGTGCTGTAAATTTGTAAGTCTTCACCACTACGGTGTGGGGTCCCGGGGCGAAAGAATTGAGGAGGCGGAGCCCCCTGAAGCTGTTGGGTTTTAGCATGTTTGAATGGCCTAGGAGAGCTCTCCTTGCTATGAATATTTATATTTATTTTTTATAAACTTTGGCTTGGTTCATAAACACACTAAAAACGGAAGACACTTATGAAAGATGAAACATGTTACTTTAAAACCACAATCAATCCATTTTTTAAAACTAAAATAGTGCCGAAAACGTTCCTAGAGCCATATTGTAATGAATAATTAAATATTGAACATAATAACGCGCGAAGCGCTCAAAACTGTTCAGATTTTTAAAAAAAATGGCCCAGAAAACGTTCCTGAAGCCATCTTGTTATGTTTGAATTATTAAATATTGAAACTAATACGCGCGTAATCGCGCAATAAAAAACTACCAGGTTTTTTAAAATTAAAATGGTCCAGAAAACTGAAGCCATGTTGTTATGTTTGAATAATTAATCATTGAAACTAAAATGTTTGAAGCGCACAAACTAAAATGGTCTTGTTATGCTTGAATAATTAACCAATAAGCGCAAAGCGCGCCAAAAATGCCATAATTTTAAATGGTTCAAAAAACGTTCCTGAAACCATCTTGTTATGCTTGAAAAACTAACATTGAAACTAATACGCGCGAAGCGCGCAACAAAAAAAAAAGTTTTTTTAAACAAAATGGTCCAGAAAACTAAGTATAGAGCCATCTTGTTATGCTTGAATAATTAAACAATTGATACTAATTTTGCATTCAATGTTCAATTTCTACTTGGTCATATTAAATCATTGTGTAATACAATATAGATTAATACAATATAGATTAGTAAGCCTACCCCTTCCCTTCCCTCCAGACTCCGGCTCTTGACCTTTATTTTTGGACACACACTGTACATTTTTTTCAAAAATCTTGAAATCTTGCACCCCTTGAAAAGAACATGGGGGGTGCTGCAGCACCCCAGCTTCCCACTTCCCAGGGGCTGGGGGGGGGGGCTGTCCCCCTGGTTACGCCACTGGTGATTCAGAGGGCCGAGCTGTTGGGTTTTTACTTGCCTCGATGACCTAAACCTCTCATTGCTATCAATATTTACTTTCTTTATAAAACACTCACATGGTTCAGGGGACGTAGAGATAAAGCGAGAGACACTAATAAAAGAGCCCCCCCCCCCCCCCCCCCCTCTGGGCACGCGCCTGAATTACATTTGTACACGTTTGTATTGTAGTGCTGAAGTAGTGTAGACCTACAAGTATAACAACAGATGTTTTTCAAATGTAATCAAAATGTATTTTTAAATGATAGTTTGTGTGCCGAACAACCCACATGTAATGTGTGCGTGCGCAAAAGCAATGAAAATAAGCTGGAAATTGATAACAAAGCACGTACTACATCATGCAGAACGGCAAAATATACACCATGTACACCTTGGCTGGTATTCCCGTTTTATTGGCATAAATAGAACTGTAAAATGATATGCATTAGGGGGTTAAAAATGACGGCAGATGGCGCCATGTTCAAAAGATCTATTACTATACCTGAACATGGACCAGGAAAACACACTAAAACCAAGGAAAACACACCGAAACATATTTGTAGAACACCAGTATTTATATATTAAAAATAGTTAAAAAAAACAGAGTAAAAAATTATTGTTGCAACTCCTGGTCACTTGCTGCTCATTCTACTTATTCCAAGCTTGCTGGTGTTGTAAGAACACACCGACAACACACAAACAAAAAACAGTCGGGCTCCGCGTCGTCGCCGTGCCGTAGACCAGGAAAACACACTGAGACCGAGGAAAACACACCGAAATATATTTCTGTAAAACAACAGTATTTATTTTAAAAAAGTAATAAAATAGTAAGAAATCATTGTTGCAAGACTCCTGGTCACTTGCTGCTTATTCTACTTATTCCAAGCTTGCTGGTATCGTAATAACACACCGGCAACACACAAAAAAAACTGTCGGGATCCGTGTCGTCTTCTTGAAAAGCCGTACATTTCTCTAACATTAAATTGCAATTAATTCCAATATCATATTTCAGAGGGGAAAAAGCATTTGGACAGTATAAATGAAATTTATTGAATATAGTCTTGTAATTTATAAGAGATGAATACATTATGATAATTTTTTGTAGCAAATATCATATTTCAGAGGAAAAAAAGCATTTGCATAGTATAAATTAAATTGATTGAATATAGTCTTGTATTAATTGTAAGAGATGAATAAATTAACATTTGTCGCCGTGCCGTGCTTCTTGAAAAGCCGTACATTTCTCTAATATTAAAAATTGCAATTAATACAAATATCATATTTCAGAGGGGAAAAAGCATTTGTACAGTATAAATTAGATTTATTGAATATAGTCTTGTAATTTGTAAGAGATGAATAAATTATGATAATTTTTTGTAATGATTATTAATTATTAATATAAATATTCATGATTAATTTCCTCTTGGATCATCTCGGTTTAACCAGGACCATTTTAGTTCAACCAAAACCATTTCAGTTCAATCTGGATCATTATAAATGAATATAGTCTTGCAATTTGTAAGAGATGAATAAATTATGATAATTTTTTGTGGCAAATATCATATTTCAGAGGGAAAAAAGCATTTGTACAGTATAAATTAAATTTATTGAATATAGTCTTGTAATTGTAAGAGATGAATAAATTAAGATATTTTTTTGTCGCCGCGCCGTGCTTCTTGAAAAGCCGTACATTTCTTTAATATTAAATTGCAATTAATTCAAATATCCTATGTCAGACGGGAAAAAACATCTGTACAGTATAAATTCGATTTATTGAATATAGTCTTGTAATTTGTAAGAGATGAATAAATTATGATAATTTTTTTGTAATAATTATAAATTGGTAATATCAATATTCATGATTAATTTGGGATCCTCTTGGATCATCTCGGTTCAACCAGGATCATTTCAGTTCAATCTGGATCATTCATATTGCTAATAAATAATCATATTGCTAATTAATTAATTAATTATTCATATTGCTAGTGAATATTCATATGGCAAATTATTATTCATTACAAAATTATAATTTATTAATATCTCTTTACCCCGATTTTAGACTATATATTCAATACTTTAACCCAATGGCCGCCCATACAACGTCGTTCATATATTCTGTGGCGTAGGCCCAGTCAGAAGCCATGCCCCCCCTGATGCCCCCAAATGAAATATGACAACATACAATGTTACCCATGACAGTGCAGTACATGCCCTAATTTGCCCAGTGGCTTGATCTTTAAAGTAAAAAATAGCTCTAAAATGGTCTGAAATACGGTCCTACTTTAAGACCAAAAACTATTTTTAGGTGATTTTCCCCCAGTCAGAAACCATTGTCCCCCTGATGTTCTCCCCCCATATGAAATATGACAAAATCTAATGACCCATGACAGTGCAGTACATGCCCTAATTTGACCAGTGGCTTGACTTTTAAAGTAAAAACTCTGAAATGGTCTGAAATACCTACTTTTAGGCCAAATAAAGTTAATTTTAGGTAATTCTGATATTAAAAGGCACACATTTTTTGCTTTTGCGCGCTACGCGCGCATTTCCCTCCCTTCCCACCACGAATGTATCTTGCCCCCGCTTGCCCACTTTTTTGTAATGCTGGCCCCGCCACTGGATATGCCCCCCAGTCAGAGACCATGCACCCCTGATGCCCGCCCCCCCCCCCCCCCCCCGCCCCAACATAAAACTCTAAAATGGTCTAAAATACCTACTTTCAGCCAAATTAAGCTGATTTTAGGTAATTCTGATATTAAAAGGCACACATTTTTTGCTTTTGCGCGCTACGCGCGCATTTCTCTCCCTTCCCACCACGAATGTATATTGCCCCCCTGTTTGCCCACTATTTTTTTTTTGTAATGCTGGCGCCGCCACTGGATATGCCCCCCAGTCAGAGACCATGTACCTCTAATGCCCCTCCCCCCTGCCCCCCCCCCCCCCCCCCCCCCCGAAGTGCAGAGGATTATTTCGGTTAGCGCAAGCGGTCATGGGACATCAATGTGATATTAGGCAATTAGATAAGGGTTTACAGCCTTTCCCGCATTCTTGTATCAACGTAGATAAGGCTGCAGCACTCACGCATAGCGCTAACGACTGACTGTGGCTTGGTTGACTATAGATTTCTTCTTTACATGGTCGGGCGGTGTAGATCAAATGTATGTATATGTGTCGATACGTTGATATGAGTTTGATATGATTTGCTGTTGTTGGTCGATTTACCGTTCATGTGCAATATCTCAACTTTCTCCTCTAAACAAAGACTACGTTCTTGCTTACTTGCTCGAGTTGTGTTCTCGATCTACAATGGCTCTCCACACTTTCCTGTCCTGCATTGCTGTCTTTAGGTCTCCTACATCCAAACCAGTGTCCTGTTTAAGCACATCGATGTAAGTTAGGGCAGGTCTTCCAGGTTTCCTTCTCCCATGCTTTGGTATCCAGTGAACCAGCTTTGACACACATTCTTGACTCCTAAAGCAGTGGCCTGAGAATTTTGTCCTTCTCTCCCTGATCTTTTGGGTGATTTTGGGGAGATCTCCATACAGCTCTGTGTTAGTTGTATGCTGCTTCCAGTGAATGTTGAGGACAGCCCTCAGCATACGAGTATAACAGCCGTCAAGTTGCTTTGCTAGCTTAGGGGTGGTGGTCCATGCCTCACAGCCATATAGTAACACAGATTCAACAGTTGCTGCGAACAGGCGAAGTTTGAATTTTCTTGGTAGGGTGGATTTCCAGATCTTGTTCAGCTTCCCACAGGCTCTCCAAGCTGCTGCCTTGCGTTGCTTGATATCCTTTTCAGTGCTTGACATCCAGGCACCTAGGTATTTGAAATCATCTACTTCATCTAGTTTGGTTCCATCATTCGTTCTGATTTCCACAGCACTTGTTTGGTTGTATGCCATGAACTTTGTCTTCTTTGCATTCATAGACAAGCCAACTTTAGCCACTGATGTCTCGACCCTCTGAAGCAGATCTTGTGCCTGGTGTAGTTCTTCAGACAGCAGGGCAATATCGTCTGCAAAGTCAAAGTCTGTCACTGCTACAGGTCCAATCCTTCTGCTTCTTCGCTTTTCAAGGTGGAATCCAAGCTTTTCTTCCTTTCCTGTTATAGCCATTCTCAGGGCGAAGTCTAGTATAATAACAAACAGATATGGGGCAAGGGTGTCGCCCTGAAGTACACCAGCTAAGATTTCGAACAGATCAGTTTCTCCATCTGGAGAAATCACTTTAGCCATAGTTCCCTCGTATCGACGATTTGTCCTGGTATGCCATAAGCGTGCAGAATTCTTAGCATTTTGCCACGATGGATGGTATCAAAGGCTTTCCTGAAGTCTATGTATGTTATTATTGCTTGTAGGTTATTAGCTTTCACCCCTTCAATCAGCCTTCTCAGTGCCAGTATATGCCCTTTAGTAGTTCTTCCTACCCTGAAGCCATTTTGGTTAGTTCTTAGATGTTTATCCAGCTCAGGACGAATTCTATTTAGGATCATCCGGTTATAGGTTTTCGCTACGATAGAGCTAAGACTTATGCCACGATAGTTGCCGCCCAGGCTGAGGTCTCCTGACTTTGGAATGGGTACAATGTTGGGGATGGACCATTGGCTCGGCTTCTCCCTATTTGTAATTGCATCATTGCAGAAACCCAGCACAATATCATCTACAATCCTGGAAAAAAGTCTTGGAACACTTGCGTGTGATTAACGGACAAGTATCACCCCCACTCCCCCGTACAATGTTGACCAAGGCCAGTGGCTCCTGCAGCTTGCCAGAGTGTCCCAACATTGATCGATGGGGGGTGGGGAAGTAAAAATCTCATTTGAACAATTTCCGTTTATAACAGAAGACACTAAGTATCAATACATGCACACAATACCCAGCACGTGTGCTCAGCTCAGCGTTCGCGTTCCAAGGACTTTTTTCCAAGATTGTATACGCAGATTGCAAAAAAAATCATCTAAATTTGGTTTTTCTATCACATCTCAAAAACTAAATGTCACATGTATCTCAAATTGCACAGTATTTGGCAGGGGACCATAGGCTTGGCATCCCCAGTATTTCTTTTAATAAAGACATTCATTTAATACGGGAACGTTCAGTGAAACCAATTCCCTATACTAACTAATGCATTTCGAAGATGTATAATAATTGGCCATTATTGCAATGCATAATGTGGCGTTTTCAGATACTCCTACGAGAGTTATTCATGTATTGTTAGATATGCAAAAGAGTATCTAAAAGTAACGGAATCTATATATAGGGTTGAAAGTAACACAAATAATTGTAAAACAACTTAGGCCTACTTGTAAATAACTATCTTCAGTAGATAGCAGTAACTTCTGTTTGACAGATTCGACAGCTATCTTTCGTATTGCATTAACGGGTTGTAATATAATAATAGATGCTCATTATTCATATGCCCATCTGTTATTATGTATTTTTTTTATTTGCGGTCGTTGTTTTGCATCACTTGTGTTGCAAAGGGACGATGAATCCCCCGGCCCAATAATCACCAAGAAAAAATGCAATAAAAACACCTTTTTTCAAAACACTTTTTTTTCTGCTCGAATGTTCATAGGCCTATACGTACACTTTTTGGGCTGTTTTTATTCAAAAAGAATTTTTGAAAAACTACATTTGGATTTAGTTCTACATTTCCACATATTAATATTAACCAACATTTTTTGGCTCAAATTGTCAAAGGGTGTTTTTGCCTACAGTTTTTGGAATTTATTTTGAACATTTTGAAATTGCTGGTATTTTTTCCCGACACGTTATTCACAAACCCTTATTTTATGGATTTTTCAAATATTACTCTTTTTTCTTACACATTTTTTTTCAAAACTGTCGGCATTTATTTTTTGGAAATATTTGAAAATAATTGGAAAAACAATAGTTGGACATGGTTGGATGATGAGTAAATGTTTCTTCTTACTCCACAAATTATAAATGATAGTCAGTAAAAGAAATTGCACATCCAGGATTTGAACCTGGGACCTCTGGATGGTTAGACCAGCGCTCTAGTCAACTGAGCTAATGAGTCAGATGAGTAAGCACGACGATAATATTATCTATAGGCCTTCAGTTCAATCTCATCCTCAAAAACAACCCAAACAACTAAATAAGTGAATACATAAACCATTTAAGTAATATATAATATACGTGAATACATAAATAAACCATTTAAGTAGTATATTTTATTGTATTTATTGATTAAAATAGCGCTGCGATAAATGAATTTAGCTTTATTAACAAAGAAATCATCAGACGAGTTGGGACCGTAATGGTAAAGTGAATGGTAAAGTGTATGGTAAAGTGTTGCCTTGAAACGCGTGTTCATTGAACACTTTACCGTCGTTTCTATAGTATAATATTATTATACATATTTTGTTTTCATTTTAAATGGTAAACTGTTATCAAAATGCGTAGATGTGACCAATGCGGCTTATATTTCGGAGTTACAACATGCATGATTGGTATAGCTAACACATATGCATATCTTGATAACTCAAAGGCAGTATGAAAAAAACGTTTAATTGCCTATTTTAAGCAAAATGTCCCAATGGTAAACTGATGGTAAACTGTTGTAAAGTGTGTGACACTTTGCAATAATGCATTACTATAACATGTATAATAAAACAAATCCACGCTTGTGTAAGCACTGACCGCTTGGCCGAGTGGATAGGAGCGTTCCTTGGCACCCTTTATCTGTTCATAGCCTGCTTGGCGTTGGTTCGAGTCGCTTTCATGGCGTGGCTTTTTTCCTTTTTTCTGTTATGAGCTATCTTCAATAGATAGGAATAGTATTGCAAATAAACGTTTACTGCTCGGCAAATGTTAACACTTTCAACGCGGCTATTGGTTTAACCACGGTACAAAACAGATTTGTCTAACTTTTATGTCTATCTCAAGGATAACTGAACTAATAATAGGCACGTTTGTACTTATTTGAATGCATTTCATAAGGTGATTCCAAATATTGGTAAAATGACATTCAATAATGTTGACGTTTTTGAAACATTTTGTGCAATTTTGGATTGTCGTCTGCAGACACCTGTCGCGTGGAAAGTGTAAATGTATAGTTTCATATTTCAAATAACAAACAAATAGGCAATGTGATAACATTATTAAAAGTATAAACATGTTAATTTCTCAGCAAGAACTTTATACTTTTGATTTATTGATTTATAAACATCAGATTATTACGCGCGGGATCAAGAAACGGGTCAAATTGTAGTTTAATATGACATACATAATTGTTTTCAGTGACCACTCCCTAAATAAAATTAATTCCCTGTCATCATTTTTATTATATTTGTGATGCCCCTATTGTTTACTCAAATCGTGTGTAATATGAGATTCATACGACATTCGGTTTTTGATTTATGACAGAAAAACCAAATTTAGATCAAATATTTTGCATTCCTCTTATACAATCCTGGAAAAAAGTCTTGGAACACTTGCGTGTGATTAACGGACAAGTATCACCCCCACTCCCCCGTACAATGTTGACCAAGGCCAGTGGCTCCTGCAGCTTGCCAGAGTGTCCCAACATTGATCGATGGGGGTGGGGAAGTAAAAATCTCATTTGAACAATTTCCGTTTATAACAGAAGACACTAAGTATCAATACATGCACACAATACCCAGCACGTGTGCTCAGCTCAGCGTTCGCGTTCCAAGGACTTTTTTCCAAGATTGTATACGCAGATTGCAAAAAAAATCATCTAAATTTGGTTTTTCTATCACATCTCAAAAACTAAATGTCACATGTATCTCAAATTGCACAGTATTTGGCAGGGGACCATAGGCTTGGCATCCCCAGTATTTCTTTTAATAAAGACATTCATTTAATACGGGAACGTTCAGTGAAACCAATTCCCTATACTAACTAATGCATTTCGAAGATGTATAATAATTGGCCATTATTGCAATGCATAATGTGGCGTTTTCAGATACTCCTACGAGAGTTATTCATGTATTGTTAGATATGCAAAAGAGTATCTAAAAGTAACGGAATCTATATATAGGGTTGAAAGTAACACAAATAATTGTAAAACAACTTAGGCCTACTTGTAAATAACTATCTTCAGTAGATAGCAGTAACTTCTGTTTGACAGATTCGACAGCTATCTTTCGTATTGCATTAACGGGTTGTAATATAATAATAGATGCTCATTATTCATATGCCCATCTGTTATTATGTATTTTTTTATTTGCGGTCGTTGTTTTGCATCACTTGTGTTGCAAAGGGACGATGAATCCCCCGGCCCAATAATCACCAAGAAAAAATGCAATAAAAACACCTTTTTTCAAAACACTTTTTTTTCTGCTCGAATGTTCATAGGCCTATACGTACACTTTTTGGGCTGTTTTTATTCAAAAAGAATTTTTGAAAAACTACATTTGGATTTAGTTCTACATTTCCACATATTAATATTAACCAACATTTTTTGGCTCAAATTGTCAAAGGGTGTTTTTGCCTACAGTTTTTGGAATTTATTTTGAACATTTTGAAATTGCTGGTATTTTTTCCCGACACGTTATTCACAAACCCTTATTTTATGGATTTTTCAAATATTACTCTTTTTTCTTACACATTTTTTTTCAAAACTGTCGGCATTTATTTTTTGGAAATATTTGAAAATAATTGGAAAAACAATAGTTGGACATGGTTGGATGATGAGTAAATGTTTCTTCTTACTCCACAAATTATAAATGATAGTCAGTAAAAGAAATTGCACATCCAGGATTTGAACCTGGGACCTCTGGATGGTTAGACCAGCGCTCTAGTCAACTGAGCTAATGAGTCAGATGAGTAAGCACGACGATAATATTATCTATAGGCCTTCAGTTCAATCTCATCCTCAAAAACAACCCAAACAACTAAATAAGTGAATACATAAACCATTTAAGTAATATATAATATACGTGAATACATAAATAAACCATTTAAGTAGTATATTTTATTGTATTTATTGATTAAAATAGCGCTGCGATAAATGAATTTAGCTTTATTAACAAAGAAATCATCAGACGAGTTGGGACCGTAATGGTAAAGTGAATGGTAAAGTGTATGGTAAAGTGTTGCCTTGAAACGCGTGTTCATTGAACACTTTACCGTCGTTTCTATAGTATAATATTATTATACATATTTTGTTTTCATTTTAAATGGTAAACTGTTATCAAAATGCGTAGATGTGACCAATGCGGCTTATATTTCGGAGTTACAACATGCATGATTGGTATAGCTAACACATATGCATATCTTGATAACTCAAAGGCAGTATGAAAAAAACGTTTAATTGCCTATTTTAAGCAAAATGTCCCAATGGTAAACTGATGGTAAACTGTTGTAAAGTGTGTGACACTTTGCAATAATGCATTACTATAACATGTATAATAAAACAAATCCACGCTTGTGTAAGCACTGACCGCTTGGCCGAGTGGATAGGAGCGTTCCTTGGCACCCTTTATCTGTTCATAGCCTGCTTGGCGTTGGTTCGAGTCGCTTTCATGGCGTGGCTTTTTTCCTTTTTTCTGTTATGAGCTATCTTCAATAGATAGGAATAGTATTGCAAATAAACGTTTACTGCTCGGCAAATGTTAACACTTTCAACGCGGCTATTGGTTTAACCACGGTACAAAACAGATTTGTCTAACTTTTATGTCTATCTCAAGGATAACTGAACTAATAATAGGCACGTTTGTACTTATTTGAATGCATTTCATAAGGTGATTCCAAATATTGGTAAAATGACATTCAATAATGTTGACGTTTTTGAAACATTTTGTGCAATTTTGGATTGTCGTCTGCAGACACCTGTCGCGTGGAAAGTGTAAATGTATAGTTTCATATTTCAAATAACAAACAAATAGGCAATGTGATAACATTATTAAAAGTATAAACATGTTAATTTCTCAGCAAGAACTTTATACTTTTGATTTATTGATTTATAAACATCAGATTATTACGCGCGGGATCAAGAAACGGGTCAAATTGTAGTTTAATATGACATACATAATTGTTTTCAGTGACCACTCCCTAAATAAAATTAATTCCCTGTCATCATTTTTATTATATTTGTGATGCCCCTATTGTTTACTCAAATCGTGTGTAATATGAGATTCATACGACATTCGGTTTTTGATTTATGACAGAAAAACCAAATTTAGATCAAATATTTTGCATTCCTCTTATACATGTATACGCAGATTGCAAAAAAAATCATCTAAATTTGGTTTTTCTATCACATCTCAAAAACTAAATGTCACATGTATCTCAAATTGCACAGTATTTGGCAGGGGACCATAGGCTTGGCATCCCCAGTATTTCTTTTAATAAAGACATTCATTTAATACGGGAACGTTCAGTGAAACCAATTCCCTATACTAACTAATGCATTTCGAAGATGTATAATAATTGGCCATTATTGCAATGCATAATGTGGCGTTTTCAGATACTCCTACGAGAGTTATTCATGTATTGTTAGATATGCAAAAGAGTATCTAAAAGTAACGGAATCTATATATAGGGTTGAAAGTAACACAAATAATTGTAAAACAACTTAGGCCTACTTGTAAATAACTATCTTCAGTAGATAGCAGTAACTTCTGTTTGACAGATTCGACAGCTATCTTTCGTATTGCATTAACGGGTTGTAATATAATAATAGATGCTCATTATTCATATGCCCATCTGTTATTATGTATTTTTTTATTTGCGGTCGTTGTTTTGCATCACTTGTGTTGCAAAGGGACGATGAATCCCCCGGCCCAATAATCACCAAGAAAAAATGCAATAAAAACACCTTTTTTCAAAACACTTTTTTTTCTGCTCGAATGTTCATAGGCCTATACGTACACTTTTTGGGCTGTTTTTATTCAAAAAGAATTTTTGAAAAACTACATTTGGATTTAGTTCTACATTTCCACATATTAATATTAACCAACATTTTTTGGCTCAAATTGTCAAAGGGTGTTTTTGCCTACAGTTTTTGGAATTTATTTTGAACATTTTGAAATTGCTGGTATTTTTTCCCGACACGTTATTCACAAACCCTTATTTTATGGATTTTTCAAATATTACTCTTTTTTCTTACACATTTTTTTTCAAAACTGTCGGCATTTATTTTTTGGAAATATTTGAAAATAATTGGAAAAACAATAGTTGGACATGGTTGGATGATGAGTAAATGTTTCTTCTTACTCCACAAATTATAAATGATAGTCAGTAAAAGAAATTGCACATCCAGGATTTGAACCTGGGACCTCTGGATGGTTAGACCAGCGCTCTAGTCAACTGAGCTAATGAGTCAGATGAGTAAGCACGACGATAATATTATCTATAGGCCTTCAGTTCAATCTCATCCTCAAAAACAACCCAAACAACTAAATAAGTGAATACATAAACCATTTAAGTAATATATAATATACGTGAATACATAAATAAACCATTTAAGTAGTATATTTTATTGTATTTATTGATTAAAATAGCGCTGCGATAAATGAATTTAGCTTTATTAACAAAGAAATCATCAGACGAGTTGGGACCGTAATGGTAAAGTGAATGGTAAAGTGTATGGTAAAGTGTTGCCTTGAAACGCGTGTTCATTGAACACTTTACCGTCGTTTCTATAGTATAATATTATTATACATATTTTGTTTTCATTTTAAATGGTAAACTGTTATCAAAATGCGTAGATGTGACCAATGCGGCTTATATTTCGGAGTTACAACATGCATGATTGGTATAGCTAACACATATGCATATCTTGATAACTCAAAGGCAGTATGAAAAAAACGTTTAATTGCCTATTTTAAGCAAAATGTCCCAATGGTAAACTGATGGTAAACTGTTGTAAAGTGTGTGACACTTTGCAATAATGCATTACTATAACATGTATAATAAAACAAATCCACGCTTGTGTAAGCACTGACCGCTTGGCCGAGTGGATAGGAGCGTTCCTTGGCACCCTTTATCTGTTCATAGCCTGCTTGGCGTTGGTTCGAGTCGCTTTCATGGCGTGGCTTTTTTCCTTTTTTCTGTTATGAGCTATCTTCAATAGATAGGAATAGTATTGCAAATAAACGTTTACTGCTCGGCAAATGTTAACACTTTCAACGCGGCTATTGGTTTAACCACGGTACAAAACAGATTTGTCTAACTTTTATGTCTATCTCAAGGATAACTGAACTAATAATAGGCACGTTTGTACTTATTTGAATGCATTTCATAAGGTGATTCCAAATATTGGTAAAATGACATTCAATAATGTTGACGTTTTTGAAACATTTTGTGCAATTTTGGATTGTCGTCTGCAGACACCTGTCGCGTGGAAAGTGTAAATGTATAGTTTCATATTTCAAATAACAAACAAATAGGCAATGTGATAACATTATTAAAAGTATAAACATGTTAATTTCTCAGCAAGAACTTTATACTTTTGATTTATTGATTTATAAACATCAGATTATTACGCGCGGGATCAAGAAACGGGTCAAATTGTAGTTTAATATGACATACATAATTGTTTTCAGTGACCACTCCCTAAATAAAATTAATTCCCTGTCATCATTTTTATTATATTTGTGATGCCCCTATTGTTTACTCAAATCGTGTGTAATATGAGATTCATACGACATTCGGTTTTTGATTTATGACAGAAAAACCAAATTTAGATCAAATATTTTGCATTCCTCTTATACATGTATACGCAGATTGCAAAAAAAATCATCTAAATTTGGTTTTTCTATCACATCTCAAAAACTAAATGTCACATGTATCTCAAATTGCACAGTATTTGGCAGGGGACCATAGGCTTGGCATCCCCAGTATTTCTTTTAATAAAGACATTCATTTAATACGGGAACGTTCAGTGAAACCAATTCCCTATACTAACTAATGCATTTCGAAGATGTATAATAATTGGCCATTATTGCAATGCATAATGTGGCGTTTTCAGATACTCCTACGAGAGTTATTCATGTATTGTTAGATATGCAAAAGAGTATCTAAAAGTAACGGAATCTATATATAGGGTTGAAAGTAACACAAATAATTGTAAAACAACTTAGGCCTACTTGTAAATAACTATCTTCAGTAGATAGCAGTAACTTCTGTTTGACAGATTCGACAGCTATCTTTCGTATTGCATTAACGGGTTGTAATATAATAATAGATGCTCATTATTCATATGCCCATCTGTTATTATGTATTTTTTTATTTGCGGTCGTTGTTTTGCATCACTTGTGTTGCAAAGGGACGATGAATCCCCCGGCCCAATAATCACCAAGAAAAAATGCAATAAAAACACCTTTTTTCAAAACACTTTTTTTTCTGCTCGAATGTTCATAGGCCTATACGTACACTTTTTGGGCTGTTTTTATTCAAAAAGAATTTTTGAAAAACTACATTTGGATTTAGTTCTACATTTCCACATATTAATATTAACCAACATTTTTTGGCTCAAATTGTCAAAGGGTGTTTTTGCCTACAGTTTTTGGAATTTATTTTGAACATTTTGAAATTGCTGGTATTTTTTCCCGACACGTTATTCACAAACCCTTATTTTATGGATTTTTCAAATATTACTCTTTTTTCTTACACATTTTTTTTCAAAACTGTCGGCATTTATTTTTTGGAAATATTTGAAAATAATTGGAAAAACAATAGTTGGACATGGTTGGATGATGAGTAAATGTTTCTTCTTACTCCACAAATTATAAATGATAGTCAGTAAAAGAAATTGCACATCCAGGATTTGAACCTGGGACCTCTGGATGGTTAGACCAGCGCTCTAGTCAACTGAGCTAATGAGTCAGATGAGTAAGCACGACGATAATATTATCTATAGGCCTTCAGTTCAATCTCATCCTCAAAAACAACCCAAACAACTAAATAAGTGAATACATAAACCATTTAAGTAATATATAATATACGTGAATACATAAATAAACCATTTAAGTAGTATATTTTATTGTATTTATTGATTAAAATAGCGCTGCGATAAATGAATTTAGCTTTATTAACAAAGAAATCATCAGACGAGTTGGGACCGTAATGGTAAAGTGAATGGTAAAGTGTATGGTAAAGTGTTGCCTTGAAACGCGTGTTCATTGAACACTTTACCGTCGTTTCTATAGTATAATATTATTATACATATTTTGTTTTCATTTTAAATGGTAAACTGTTATCAAAATGCGTAGATGTGACCAATGCGGCTTATATTTCGGAGTTACAACATGCATGATTGGTATAGCTAACACATATGCATATCTTGATAACTCAAAGGCAGTATGAAAAAAACGTTTAATTGCCTATTTTAAGCAAAATGTCCCAATGGTAAACTGATGGTAAACTGTTGTAAAGTGTGTGACACTTTGCAATAATGCATTACTATAACATGTATAATAAAACAAATCCACGCTTGTGTAAGCACTGACCGCTTGGCCGAGTGGATAGGAGCGTTCCTTGGCACCCTTTATCTGTTCATAGCCTGCTTGGCGTTGGTTCGAGTCGCTTTCATGGCGTGGCTTTTTTCCTTTTTTCTGTTATGAGCTATCTTCAATAGATAGGAATAGTATTGCAAATAAACGTTTACTGCTCGGCAAATGTTAACACTTTCAACGCGGCTATTGGTTTAACCACGGTACAAAACAGATTTGTCTAACTTTTATGTCTATCTCAAGGATAACTGAACTAATAATAGGCACGTTTGTACTTATTTGAATGCATTTCATAAGGTGATTCCAAATATTGGTAAAATGACATTCAATAATGTTGACGTTTTTGAAACATTTTGTGCAATTTTGGATTGTCGTCTGCAGACACCTGTCGCGTGGAAAGTGTAAATGTATAGTTTCATATTTCAAATAACAAACAAATAGGCAATGTGATAACATTATTAAAAGTATAAACATGTTAATTTCTCAGCAAGAACTTTATACTTTTGATTTATTGATTTATAAACATCAGATTATTACGCGCGGGATCAAGAAACGGGTCAAATTGTAGTTAAATATGACATACATAATTGTTTTCAGTGACCACTCCCTAAATAAAATTAATTCCCTGTCATCATTTTTATTATATTTGTGATGCCCCTATTGTTTACTCAAATCGTGTGTAATATGAGATTCATACGACATTCGGTTTTTGATTTATGACAGAAAAACCAAATTTAGATCAAATATTTTGCATTCCTCTTATACAATCCTGGAAAAAAGTCTTGGAACACTTGCGTGTGATTAACGGACAAGTATCACCCCCACTCCCCCGTACAATGTTGACCAAGGCCAGTGGCTCCTGCAGCTTGCCAGAGTGTCCCAACATTGATCGATGGGGGGTGGGGAAGTAAAAATCTCATTTGAACAATTTCCGTTTATAACAGAAGACACTAAGTATCAATACATGCACACAATACCCAGCACGTGTGCTCAGCTCAGCGTTCGCGTTCCAAGGACTTTTTTCCAAGATTGTAGATCACATCTTTTCAATACTTCTGGCGGTATATTGTCCTCTCCACATGTCTTCCCTTCTACCAGTGACTTCTTAGCCTTGTCATATTCATCTTGGTCAAAAGGCCCTGTTCTGATATCAAGATCTACAAAGATTGGTGTTATTTCTTCATCCTCTTCACATATATCAGGTGGCTTTCCCAGTAGGTTCTGAAAGTGGTTGAACCAATTGGTGACCCTTTCCTTTTGAGTGTCTCCTTTCAGCTGACCTTTAATTGATGCCTTTCTGCCTGTGATTTCATTGATTAGTTTCCAACTTAATTACATTCTAATGAGCTTCTACATAAACTAACACACACTTAGGTATCGAGCACTATAATAGTGCTGCTGTTTATGATATAGTGATACGGTAAATAGATGATATTTATCAGAATCAGAAGTAAACAATTTACTCAATATTTTATAACACTACTGAGTTAGTGCTAACTCTGTCAGAGGTATTTATTTATTTATTTATTTATTTATTCAATCCGATCCTCAGTAATTACATGATAATCTGATTATAATGAACAAGCAACAGTGATTCTCCGCTGAGGTCACTGAACCGCATTTCAAATCCTGGGTTCTACAGATTCCAAAGCTTCAAATTATTTCCTGCCTTATGCCTAGAAAGGGTAAATAGATCATCCTGCCAATATCACCCATCACCTGTTATCAATTTAAAGTATATATAAAGGTTTGTATATAATATTCTATGAAATTAAGTTAGCATGGACTATTTAATTTAAAGGAAAATGGTTATCAAAATGAACTACATGAATATCATTAAAGTTCCTTTTATTTTGAATACAGGGTGGTCCAAAATAGGTCTAAATAGCAAGTTTTTCATGAATCTATGAACAATTCTGTTCTGTTTAGTTAAATGTTTTACTACCCAGGGTAGAAAAGGACCGAAGAGTCACACAAATGAAATAGAGAGACTGCGATTTGGCCATTGTTTAATCATTAACATGATTAAAATGAATAAAACTGTGTATTTTTTACATTAAAACACTCCCTGAATTGAACATCATATTCTAGTAGAGAATGTCTAGATAACAATTCAATATCATTATTCATAGTAGCAGGCACATGTTATTAACACATATGAGAAGTTTGAAAACTTTCCTATGTTAAGAATACTTTTAAAATGGCATCAATTTCAAAAGTTCTAGTTTTCCGCTAATTTGTGTAGAAACCTATGGGCGCCTCATCCACCGGCCCCACCCTTGACTCAATCGACGTTTAGATTGATAACTTCACTGTTGCTAAACATGTGGCTTTAATCCTTTTTTATTCGGTAGCTGGATAAAGTGTCTTTAATATGATACCAAAAATGTTATGTTTTTTTGACAACTTCTATTTAAAATAGAGACACGTATCACGATTTCAAGGATTTTTTGAAACGGCCCCACCTCATTTGATATTATTATTAGTGACCTGTGACCATCAAGGTATTTCGTGATCTCGTTTGAAACCACCAAATTTAGGCAAACATGTCTAAATTCCACTGATTATTTTGGCAATGATAAAGCGCCACATAGACCAGTTGCGACAAACTATTAAGGTCAAGAGAATCAGGGGTTTTGTCTAGGGGAGATACTTATCCCATAATTATACAATCCCTGGTTTTACCCATACATGCCATACGGAAGTACGCCCTCGCCTATTGAGTATACTCATTCCAAATACTGCCCTCCTAAATCCACCATGCTTCATGTAACAACATGCACGATTGAATTCAAAACCACGCACCGATTATAGAGGGCGTTGGTCATTATAGGCCTATTTTTTGCCAATCCTCATTATCTTTTGGTGAAACTATATTTTTGGCTAATATTTTCTAAAAAACAGGAGCGCTTAGCATCTGGATACCTCAGGGGTACTCATATTGATGTGAAAGAGTATTCAAGGCCTGTAGATACCTAAGCGCTCGACGATCTTACTCGATCCAGGCCAAAAACAGGTGGCGATCTAACCATGGTTTATATATCATTTACGTGAGAATAACAAAACTACAAAGTAATCAAGTGGGGTTTTTTTTATTTTAAAGATGCACGATATTTATTATAAAATATCCGACGTTTCGGTCGAGAGACCTTCATCACGGAGTGCAAGTGTCAACTAAGTGCACAGCGGGATCCCGTGAGCTGCTGTGAACTAACACTTATTTTCGAAATAAAAATAAAAATACATTTACTACCTTTACTACAATTGATACCCATGAATCCAGGTGGACAGACACACTTTCCTGTCTCTTCATGACAAACACCTCCATTGTAACACGTCACACAATCAAGCTCACAGGATGGACCATATTTACCTGCTGGGCATGCTGAAAGTGAATTATGATTTAGTATACTAATTATAAAGTTAGGTTGAGACAGGAAAATAATAATACCAAACGCATTATCTTAATTTGTTAGGGTTTTTGTATTAATATTTTTGAACCGAGGATACATAATAGGGGATAAACTCGTGATGTCTATTCTTTTTAACTGCAAAAACTTTAAAAAATTGCACATACAAAATCAAGCTATACTAATTCGAAATAAGCCTTATCGGCAGACGATATTCCAACATTTCACAAAATGATTCACAAACATACATGGTATTGGTCAGGGGCGTAACAGAGGTTGGTTGTCAGGGGGCACAAGTGCTACCGCAAGCATATAACGGACATCAAATGCAGCGCCCACCAGCGACCAGCTGAACAATGGGAATCGAACCACAGCTAAACATCAATGGTCGCTTGCTCTGATGTCAATTGTTTAAAGCTAACTATTGGGAGTCAATATATTAGAAAATTGACATATCAAAGTTGTTGTTTAATGGTATGGATGTAATGTATATTAGTCAAACTCCTATTATGGATGAGATGAGAGCCAAATGCCATTCCCCTGCAACATAACAGATCGATACAGATGAGTGAAAATGAATGTGTCGCAAAAAATTCAACAAAAATTAAAAAATGTTTGCAACTTTCATTTCAAGATTTCTCTGTAATTTGTGCATTACAGAGAATGATTTCCGTTCATAATAATGATTTATATATCAAGGAATATTTTGATAGCTTACTTATTCAAATTGATTCTATAAATCGTCTAATATCAATGCTCCCGTAAGTCCCAAAATATAAATAAGTTAGTTGTCCACGGTCGTCAGTCCTTATATTTGGTCATATCTAAAACAGTTTTAGTGAGTTCACACGCTCACCATAGGCCGGTTAACAATGATGTCAATAACGAACACACTAATACAACAACAAATGAATTTCAACACATTTCCCAATCGACACTCTGCTTTATCAACGGCTGATAATTTGCGTTTGAACTCACGTCAACTTAGCATAATCACACGCTACTACACATGAATGCTTTCATTGCACACTGCTCAATCGGTATGTCCAATCCGGCGCCCTGCACAATACAGGTATATCGTCTCAGGGTATGTTCATCGGTTAAGTATGAGCGGGTAATTTGACTATGAATAATGTTTATACGAGGTTTTAGAACTGACGGAAAATAAGATAGGAATGTCGAGGACAACCAAACAATATTTTATTATTGGCCTAACTGCTGGTTGGAAAATTCAGTCATGGATGATTAGAAAGCTGTCACTTGGAGGCGCTGTATTTCATGTCCATAGTCTACCACTTGTGGGGGGGGGGGGGGGGGGGGTGGGGGCACAGCCAAAAAAATTCCTGGTTAGAATAATTCCGTCCCGGAATTTTTCGTAAAAGGTTGCCCCAAATTTTTTCCCAGTCAGTCACCTCGTGAATTTCACGTAAGTGGGGGTGGGGTCACACAATTTCGCACGGTCACAAAATGACGCAAGGTCACAAATTTCGGACGGTCACAAAATTTCGCAGTACAAAAAACACAACAGTCAACAATTTGTTGACTGTTGTGCTTTTTGTACTGCGAAATTTTCATTCTTTCTTTCTTTCCCTTTCTTCTTTTCTTTCTTTCCCCTTTTTTTCTTCTCCTTTTCCTTTTTCCTCCCTTTTTCCTTTCTCTCTCTCTTTTCTTTCCCTTTCCCCCTTCTTTTCCTCTTTTCCCTTCCCCCCATTTTTCCTGGTGGGTAGGTTTGAATTTCCTGCTGAGCACCTTCAGGGTGGGGGGCACTGTGCCCCCTGGCCCCCGGCTGTTACGCCACTGGTATTGGTTCAGTAATCCTTGAGATAGACTTTGACAATTGGGAAAGGTTTCTTAAAAAATATATTTTGTATATATGTTAAAACTATTAGCCGCGTGAAAATTGTTAATACTTATGTGGTCATTCAGAATCAATTATAAACATTACTAACGTTACCTCTCACACTGAGAATTATAATCGCATGTACACCATCTTCACGATGTCCGTCCTCATAACACTCGTAAATGCCTTCATCTGCCTTTCTCACATTTTCCATACGTATCTCTGTCTCACCATCCCAGTCATAGAGCTCCGGACCTCCATTATGTCGCCATCTTAACGTGGAGGTAGTAACTGTAGTTGTAACGGCCAGTGTTATCAAATCACCAACACTTGCTGATTGTGTGTAATTCACCTGTACAACTCTTGCTGTGTGATGATAGGTAATAGGTCTTTTTAATCTTACTTCTTCCTCATATTCATTATCATAATTGCCAGCCAAATGATATGTTCAAAGATTGTTGCTGATATATCCACCATCGCATATATTGTTTATAACTTTTGTCGGGTATGGTCAAACTAGAGTTTTTCAGTGAGATGAAAGTGATTAGAATGCCACATTGCATATGCATCATTTGTGTTGTCTTTTTCTCCCGAATCTTCCATTATACTAGACAGGAAAATATCTAAACATCTATCCATATTGGTACGATTCACTACACTTCAATTGATGTAAAAATTAGTTTCCTTACCGTTTGTTGCCGTTTTTATGGTCGTTATTTGCAATGTTTCTCCACCGGACACTGCTTTGACGTAAAAAGCACCGACGCGCTTTTTCTTTTCGTTCGAACCTTCAAACACAATATCCATTCGCTTATACAGAGTTCTACTAATATATGTCGCCTTTGATCCAGATGGGAAACCAGAATTTGGTAGGAAAACGAAACCGTTCCTTGGATTCACGACTTCCACCCCTACACTGCCTGTCCCTGTGTCACTGGTTCTTCCAACATTGAATGTCGCGGATGTGAAATTTTCGGAAACATATCCCCTGTATTCTTCATCCTTAGGATCACTCAAATCAACAAACCGTGATGTTTGAAACACCGTTAAGTCAATCTTGTGTACTGAAAAAAAATGGATATTTTGATTAACAATTCTTGTACATTCCTTGAGCTCATTTTAGGGGGTAGGGTTAACCGTCAAAGTCCGATGGTAGGGGGAGGTGGTTGCCTATTTGCAATATTTAAAAATCACAATATTGAAAAGTATATTAATTATATGGTCATGAATCTTATAGTATACAAATATTGAGTCTGAGTGTGTAATAGTAAAAACTATATCACAAGGTCAAAATTTGATTTTTCCATTGCACGAGGCGAAGCCGAGTGTAATGGAATAATCCAAATTGGACCGAGTGATATAGTTTTACTATTGCACAAACAAAAGGCATTCAATAGTTGTTTTATATCATGATATCACATCATTCTTGTCCAGCCATAATGATAGTAAAAACTATCACATTGTTGAAATTAGGCCTATCTTGATATATAATATGTTGGAAAGATAATTTCCCTCACTTATACGCAAGAAACTGGGTTCAGAAGAATACAACGGCATGTTGAGATCGGCCATGTTTAGTGACGTCATTGTGACGTCATTCTTGAGATGTGTGTACTTGTTTTGGTATGTTTTGGTATGAACGCGGAGACCTTACTATGTCAAGGGGGGGGGGGGGGGGTGAGGGGTTATTTGACAAATAATATCTAATGTCATACAAGCCTTGATCAGGCTTTCTAAAATTATTTGTATCGGGTAGTAGTAGTCCGATTAAATAAACACCCAAAATGAAATTTAACATTTAACAGCCACCCTTCACCTACCCACCAATTTACTGCCTTAACACGCCCGGTGTAAACGGTGTAGTGATCGCCCTTGAGATACCATTGCGGGAGAACGAAGTTCGACTTAGGGCGAAGCTCGAATCGTGTTTGCACAGCTCTTAGTTTGTAAATCATATATCACTTGTCTTACCACGCTATATTCAGCTTAATATGTAGAAGGGTGGGGTTTTCCGTCTTATAGTAACGCCAGATGGTTATGGACAATCTGGGACTGCCTTATTCTAAATAATTTTAGAAGCCTTGTCAAGGCTAATATCATACTTACATAATGATCTTGTTAAAAATGAGTTATACTATACAACTTGCCATCATATCATAGCTGGATATACTACTCTTGTACTAATACGAACATTGAAATTCGACATAATATGTAAAAAAAAATCCCAATAACATGTGTCGGTGATGATCGTGAGCATTTTTCTTTAAAGCTGTTGATTGGTGGTATATGATGTTCGCTGATCGATTTTGTTTATTGTAACTTCATGAATAATTTAGTGTTTCTTTTTGTAACTTTTTGATCATTAATGTATTTTAATGTATTGTTACTATGTTGTGTTGTTATGTAGAGATTCAAGTTAAAGACTAAAGTAATAAGACAAAAAAAAACACAATTTACTTCTCTCAAGAGACTATATAATTTCACTGCATGGTACACAATGTAAAGGCCCTGTCACACCATAGCGTATGGCCTGAACGTGGCCTGAACGTATGCCGACGTATTCAAAAAGAGCTCGAAAATTGTCAGAGTCCAAGAACGTCCAACTTCCCAACGAATTGCGTAAGGCCCTGTCACACCATAACGTATCGCCTCAACGTATGCTAACGTATTCGAAATATCGAAAAATACGTTGGTGTACGTTGATATAAGTTAGGGGTACGTTGGGGATACGTCGTTTACGTTAAGAGCACGCTGTGATACGCTGTGACAATTTGGAACACGTAGAGCCCGCGAAAAAATATTAAGCATGCTCAAAATTTCTTGACGTACTCAACGTGTGCTTAATACGTTCTGCATAAGTTCCCGGTAAGTCTGTGGTATGTTAAATATACGTTGACATACGCTGACATACGTTAGTGGTACGTTACTCGTACGTTACTCGTAAGTTGGTATACGTTGATGAACGTAGGCTGACGGGGAAACGTACAGCCAACGTAGTGATAACGAGTTGATAACGTATATGTGCCGTATGTCTAACGTATGCCTGATGTATTTCCAAAGAGTTTCGGCGTACTCTCACCTATTCACCTTATGCCGGGCGATCGTGTAAGGCCCTGTCACGTATCCATACCGTATCCATAGCGTATTGAACGTATACATAGCGTATGACTAACGTATTGATAGCGTATCACTAACTTATAACATACTTATCACAGCGTATCACAGCGTATGCGAGCGTATGCTCAACGTATGCTTAACGTATACTTAACGTATTCGTAGCGTATGATGATGAGTTGATGTGTTCAGCACGACAGACCACGAAGAAGTGAGGATGAGATACTCAAGGGACCCATTTATATACTCAAACCCTTCATAAGTTCCCAAAACGCCGAATTCTCGCTAGCTGTACGGTACATACGCTAGCTGTACGGTAGCCCTGTCACACCATAGCGTATCGCCTGCACGTATGACAACGTATGCGAAATATCGACAAATACGTTGACGTACGTTGGTGTACGCTGATACAAGTTAGGGGTAAGTTGGGGATACGTCGTTTACGTTAAGAGCACGCTGTGATACGTTGTGAAAATTTGGAACACGTCGAGCCCACGAAAAATTATTGAGCATGTTCAAAATTTCTCGACGTGCTCAACGTGTGCTTAAGTTACGTTCTGCATAAGTTCCCGATAGGTTCGTGGTACGTTAGACATACGTTTACAAACGCTGATATACGTTAGACATACGTTGACATACGCTGACATACGTTAGAGGTACGTACGTTACTCGTCGTAAGTTATAGGTTGGACCTATATATTTACCCTTCTAGATTTGTTAATAGTTATCATCTAGGCTGCGTTTACTTGGCAACACTTGTCCCGTCGTGTACGAAACTCAATTTCTGCAACGGCATAAGTCATCGTTGTACGCCGAGGATACGCTGAGGATACGTCGAACACGGCAGACATACGCTTCGAATACGTTAAGCATACGTTGGTCATACGCTCGCCGATCGCATACGCTGTGATACGCTGTCATAAGTTTGTTATAAGTATGTGATACGCTATCAATACGTCGCTATGTATACGTTTAATACGCTATGGATACGCTATGAATACGTCCATACGTCCATAGATGATAACTATTAAAATATCTAGAAGGGAAACCTATAACTTACGACGAGTAACGTAAGCGTATGTCAACGTATGTCTAACGTATGTCAGCGTTTGTAAACGTATGTCTAACGTACCACGAACCTATCGGGAACTTATGCAGAACGTATCAGGCACACGTTGAGTACGCCGAGAAATTTTGAACATTTTCAATTTTTCGCGGGCTCGACGTGTTCCAAATTTTCACAACGTATCACAGCGTTCTCTTAACGTAAACGACGTATCCCCAACGTTACCCCTAACTTGTATCAGCGTACACCAACGTACACCAACGTATTTTTCGATATTTTCGCATACGTTGGCATACGTTCAGTTGATACGCCATGGTGTGAGAGGGCCTTAAAGCGCGAGTGTCAGTAAGTCGTATGTCCAGGACATACAACTATCCTGCACTGACCGGGAACTTCAAAATAAACATACGACGTTTCATTGTGTTCAAAATTGATAATTAATGCATTTAAATTTACAATCCGACAATATGTTTAACGTTTAGGAAAAGCTTCAGACTATCATGATTATACTACAACCGTATTGAAAGAAAATTAAAAACAAATCCTTTGTTAAAGGTGATGATTCTTTCATCACAACAACCCTGGGTTGGTGAAGATGTCCTTGGTTCATAAAGTACACTTTATGATCTTTTAAACACAAATGATTCTCTTTGGAGCTGTACACAACACCTTAATCTGTTTATGATTATGATTTCTCCTTCCCCTTCTTCTCCTTCTCCAATGTTGACAAACATTGGCAAGCTGGGGTGATATTCAGACTGTTGCTGTTAATCAGACTGTTTTCTTCCTGTTTGTGATTGTAGATCAAAATTACTCATTTTCCTAATCGGGAAGATATATTCTATACTCGGAAAAACGGGTACTTTTGGTATAATTCTTGTTAACACAAAACGATTCTGATTAAGACCCTTACACTGCAATTTCATCTTAATATTTATGTAGAGTACAATATTAGATGTGCATCATATTTCATTTGGCTTCAAAAAAATGTTGTTTAACAGTTTTATACAACTAGAGTTGTTCAATACCATGTTTAAGCAACTTGTATTTGAACAGTTATTTTAATAACTCTTCGTTTTGTGTTAACAAGAATCAACAAATGGCGTTCGTCAAGTACTTTGTTAAAACATGTGACCAAACTACCAAAGGAATGGACTTGAAGTCAAAATAAAAAGCGGTCTAGAGGTTATACAGTTAATAGACGTAGGCCTATATGTTATTAACAGGTCCTAGAATTTTTTTTTGCGATAAGTAAAATAAAATATATAGACGGAAGAAATCGCGAATTGAAAATAATGTCAAACTCATAGTCAATAGTAAGAACTATTATACGGAGAGTGAATATAAGCATACATACCTTCTGCCTTTGTAATTTTGTGGTACGAAGCCAAACAGACGAGAAATTTAAAACAAGTTTGGAGGTTCATCATTCAGTTTAACAATGTGATGTCGTTATATCTGTCAAAATAAAGAGGTCAAAATGACGCCATTTCTACAGTATACCATGCTGAGATTCAGATATGTTAGATATATACGTCGTATGTTATTAATCGTGTGAACTTTGTAATATAACAACAAACGGTATTTCGATACAGATCATACAAGGTATATTTACATTGATAAGAATGGCTTATTATTATGATTAGAATTACATTGTTAACGAGTATGGGGACTGCCCCCATCATTTTACCCGCAATGATATCACCTGTACCTTGAACTCGAAATCAGTATCTACACACCTAATGAATATTCATCAATCAAAATCATGTCCTTGCATGTTTTGACGTTAATAATGATATTATTCATTGCATTGCCATTCTTGATAAGTTATCAGGGATGTTAATTCGTATGGTTATTTTTTGTGTGGATATTTAATATAGTTCGCTGAGCTCCACAAAAATCTGAGATTTGAGCTTGAGGTACGGCTCAATACATATGACAATTGCATAATTAAAAATTGAAGCGTTAATATTTTTTTTGACCACCTAGCAAAATAAAGTATAGTTTGTAACTAAACGTCCTGGGCTGCGGGTGGCTGTGAGACTTCAACGGCAAGTATATTGCACAATATAACAGAAAAACCTGGTTTTTCGTCGATAAACCCGTGGTTTTTCGCCGATAAACTTGGTTTTTCAATTCGATTGTCATAGTTTGTTTTAAATGTAAAAAGAAGAATCCAACGGAACCAGGAACAAAACACACCAAGGATCAGAAAACTGATACAAGAGGATATCTCGAAAATGTAAAAATGCTAAGAGTAAAAGCAAGATATACCAACAGGGTGTGGGGAAACAGGTTATAACAAGGGAGAATAACGCGATAAAACAGATAAATAACAAAAACAATAACACACGGAAATGCACTGGGACAAGCAATAAAAATTGCTATGCAATGAAACAACAAAGATATATGGTAACAATAAAGACCGACGTTTCAAGTGGATATACCACCCTTCATCAGGGACAAAATATAAAAACAAAAGTGTTAAGAACTATTAAGATAATGAACTAGACAAGTCCACCACTGTAATTATAGCACAATGTCAGTAATAGATGTTGCCTACAAGACATCCAGGTTAACACGTTCCAGTTACCTGTATAGTTTGAGCCCGAGTTTGAGATAGTTTTTGACAGGTTGAACTGGCCATGAATCTTGTATTTGCGTGTGAACGTGGTGTGAATGGTGTGAACACCCTGGACCAACTGTTGGAACGGCCAAAAAGGCAGTCTACACTCCTGTGATGTGCCTTGCTACTGATGTTGACCTTTAACCCCATTTGGGCTATTTTTTAAAACTAAAATCTGCTCTACATTGTAACTTCTCTTGCAATGTGAACTTTTGATTTTACAAATAGCACTTGTTTTTGAAACAAAATGAAGTTCAAACATTGAATTTCTTAACACAAGAACTTTCAAAAGTCGCGTGTTGGGCTATCATATAATTCCACCCAAGAATTGGACCATTGATCGCATGCTGGGGGACCTTGAGGATGGCCAATGCAGTCTAAGTATAATCTTGCCACATGACTTGATTACTTGCCACTCAGTTGATTTTCAGCCCCATTGGGAAAAATTTTAAAACTAAAATCTACTTTAGGGATATTATTTTGCGAAATGTTTTCGAAATTTGAGCTTTTGATTTTACAAAATTTGAAATATCCCTAATTTTTATAACAATTGAAGTTCAAAGTTTGAATTGTTAACACAACCACTTTCAAAAGTAACATTTTGGGCTTCTAGTTTAACCCAGGATATTATACGAGGAACTATACCAAGCCTAGAGCTTTTGGCCATGCTTGAGTGAGCGATGGTAGGGTAGCAGGTGGTGAGAAATAAATCTGAGAAAGGGTGTAGGAGGGGGAAGATAAGCTTGCAAATTGGGGGTTAGGAAAGTCTCAGCATTTTAAGGGAATGGAATCGTAATACTGACATGGGAGTGTAAGTACAAATACAATCATAAAGGCCTATGTACTGAGTCGAAATAATCAAGGCTCAAGCCCATGACAGTATAATTAGCCGTCTGCTGGTTGGATTAAGCATTACAGGCTCACACAGTGTGTCAGGTTTAATAGGAAATGTAACTAACAATGCTGATAATCGTACAAGGACCGCAACGAGTACTTTAAGACAAAACTGTTTTGAACTTGTATGATAACAATACTTAGTACTGCAATTTTTGTGGTTGTAGGACACTCAGGAGGCATTTTATTAATAGTTTAATTTGCGGGCATTTATGCTCTGTTGCACTGTACAAGTATGAATTCAGCACTAGGTTCGACGTAGTATGAAACAAAAAGAGTATCGTCCATCGATTATTTCCAGGGTGGAAAGGACCGAGGATGATGAATGTGTAATTAAGTCACGTACAAAACGCAAGTCGTCACCATAAATACCGTAGCCTGCAAAGAGCTACAATGTAGGCTACTATATATAGCTGAAAGGTTGTTATTGCATTTGCGGGACTGTGACTATAATATTACTCTTTAATAAGGTACGCCATGAAACCGGATTTTAGGAATATCTTCGAGAGTATAAGCTTGGTATTATGAAGGATAGTTCTAGCAAACAGACCCTAGTGTTCAGACATTTCGCTTGAAAATTATTCTACGGTATGAATAACATTGGGGATTGCATTAAACATTATGTTTTCGAATAACAGCTATACTTTTTCGTTCTAGTCCAACATAGTAAAACCCCTTTTGACCCACTTTTATACTAGATTTAATTCATCAATGTTAATAGTATAAATGTACATGATACGTAAATAGTGTAACCAAACGTCATTCGTTATCAGGTAGCTCAATTCAGATCGATTGGTTAGGAGCACAGTTTCACTGCAAAATACATCAGCATGATCAGTACAGGGTGTCTCAAAAAAATTAGGACTCTGTTTTATGACGGTGTAATTCTTAGTATAATCATTGGACCATGACCAATTTAGTCTCAATGTAAAGCCCAGTTAATTATTATGATATCCTGAAAATATAAGATCAATCCGAAGCAAAATAAGAAAATTAGCATACTTTGCATAAACAATGTCATTTACTGGTTTGTACAATGGGATCTACATTGTACAGACCAGTAAATAACATGGTTTACGTTTCAATACGTTATAATAATTGTCAACATAGTAAATAACTATCAGTCAATAGCAAAGTTTAGTTTGGTAATCCATTTAATTCTGGCACAAATCAATGCTTCCTAAAATATCCGCAAAACAGATGCATGCATATTCTGTGCAAATTAAAAAAGTTTTGTTGAACAGTTCTCGAACCCACTGTGGATGGTTCATTGAGTTATAAGTCGAGCACTGTTATGTAACTCGACTGTTTGCTGTATGAATTCCCATTGTACAAACCAGTGAATGACATGGTTTACACAAAGTACGCTAGTTTTCTTATTTTTCATCGGATTGATCTCATATTTTCAAGATATCATAATAATTAATCGGGCTTTACATTGAGACTAAATTGGTCATGGTCCAATGATTATAATTATAATTACGCCGTCATGAAACAGAGTCCTAATTTTTTTGAGACACCCTGTATATCTCGCGGGTTGATACAACTCTTGTACAACGAATATTGAAGAAGATTGAGGCAGCTCGATTTTTCTCGTATCATTATGTATACCGGTTACCGACGCGTCGGCACTCCCTACATGCCCTAAAACTAGAGGTTTAGGCGACGACCCCCTCTTTTACGGGCGGACGGTCCTGTCAAGTAGGATCGGTCGGTCGGGCGTTTTTTGTTTTTTAAACCTAAATGGTTACCAACATCTGAAAAATCTGGAATTTTATAAAAATGTGTGAAAAAACGGCTGATTTTACATTATTGGAAGAAGAAAAAAAATCGCAAAAAGTAGGTCGGTCGGGCCCGTAAAACAGGTGTTTTTTCCTCGTCGCCATAACGGTAAGGGGGCATTAACCCCCTGAGAACTACCGGGCGATTGGTCAGGAAGATAGATACATCATTTATTGCACCAATCAGAGACAGTGTTAGAATAATTGTATCCCTGATAAAGATTGGAGAGAAATATTTTACAAGCTGCATTTTAATTGGCTATTAAAATGAGTATATCTTTCAATAAACCAATCCGAACCACTGTAAGATAGGCCGCTAGTGCCCAGAGGGTTAATATTTTCGTGAGATTTCTCAAACGTATTTATAGCTAGCTATGCATTTGACGTCCTGTAATGTTATTGTGACTTATGTGGACCAACGTTATATTAAAGGGCCTTAGAAAAAGGGACACGTTTGCCATCAACACAATCCTTCAAGTTTACTCTGTTTTATACTGGGTATTATTTCACCGAAGATATAAAGTTTTAAATAGGGTATCGCATCGTTTGGGACACCATGTACCTCAATAAGTTTAAAGATACTATAGGTATGTTTTACATTTAGCTTGGGGAAGTTCATTTTAGACACTATTCGGTGTGCTATTCGGATGGCAACATATTCCCACACTACCGTCGGACGTGTTTGAACGTGTTGCGCTCGTATAGTAACCGATTCACCCCGTGAAACCTATCATGAAATCGTTTAGTGAAGCTGAACTGAATTGCGACAAGTTAGAAAGACGTGAGTAAAATTGAATATGTTATAAAGATCGAGCCTGAAGTTACAAAACCTTCATTGTATAAGCGATGATAATGTTACAAAAAAGTGAGTAATATTTGTCAACTAGGTTACAGTCATCAATTCTTCAACTTTGGTAAAGCAATCGAAGTGCATATCTTTTATCAAATTAATCCTTTAATATCTTTATCATTAATACAAATCATTAAACTAACTGCAAGTATCGCGTGGTTCCCCTGTTTCGTGGCGCGGTCAGGCGGGCTATCACATGCGTAGGGAAATCTTAAGATTTTCCAAGCTGACTCCGTGGTCAATTGGATAGGTCCGGAATGCCACCTAGGCGACCCGGGTTCGACTCCCGGCCCGGCGTCCCCCTTAATTTGACCCGTTTTTCTCTACTGGTCAGTTTATTCCCCCAAACACGCCTTGCGAAACATACGTGACTATTTTATTAAGCGTAACCTTCCAGTACCCACAGATAACAGAACAAGTTTGATACACGTCAACATATAATACAACTAAGTCCCTGGTATATATCATGCACTAACTATTCATATTAAACAGTTTCGTCTGATGTAACACATACAGTCTCTACCCGTAAAGCTACTTGACTTTGGACTTTGGTGCTCTAAAAGTGAAAAGCGCCCTCTATCGAACGTTCGTAGACAGATCATCCTAATGTAGTGTCTTTCTTCATATTCTCCATGTTATAAGTATATTATTGACTGATAACTCACCATTGTATGCACCGAATTGTTCTTGGCCACATGCAGTCGGTTTTGGCCAGACTCGCACGTCACGCATATGATGCACAGTACGCGTGTTATCTTCACGCGCGCCCGCGCCCTTCTGTATTCATTCGCTGCTGTAAGGCGGCTTTGCCAATTTGGAGCTGATCATACTATAATAGGTTGAGTCAAATATTTAATCATTTGAATAACGTTTACTTCAATGTAATTACAAAAAAAATCAATATATATTATAGTGTGGTGATGAAATCTGCAAGCTGGCTTATCATGGATGATTAACATTCGGTAGAAATGAGTTGTATTGCCTGGCCTGTATCGACTTGTTTATAATCAGAAGACATTGTAGACGACCCAGTTTTGAGGCGACTCGGTTTAAAAGAAGGATGTACGTGCTGTTTTGTTTTGTCCAGTCAGTAAACTTGTTTGAGTTTTGATAAAATAATAAAGAGCGACTGATAGAATCACATTTTATATCTAAGGGCTATCTTTAACCTGAATTTATGCCATTTCAAATGAATTATGAGATTCTCGAAGCACTGGCAAGAGGGAGGGTGATTGTTTTTTATTTTTAAAACTAAATTGACTAATGAATATGACTATTTTCATGCACAATTTATATTGCCAGTATCTCTCAACTGCATCCGGAATACGGTGAGGCTCTTTTTCATGTTTAATTTTATGAAAGTTAGACCCCTATAGAGATCTATAAAAAACACTTGAAAGTGACTGTAGTTGATAAATACATAATTAGGTATATCAACCATTCAAATTTCAGGATTAGAAACTTAATAATTTCTGATTTCTTTTTTAAAACAAAACAAAAGCAAGTTGACCTTATCCCAGAAAGTGAGGAGGGATGCTACGAGAATCGAATTATTTTAAAGTTGGTTTAACATCCTCAGATTATTACCTAAACGCCTCATATTGAAAGCCGTAATACACCATTGAATACACCCAACCCGTGTTATACAGTTTACGAATTTTGGATAACACACATGATATAATTCTTGTCGGCAATACAGAGATACATGAAATGAGCACACAGAATGTATGTCAAAGAAATATGGTTTGAAACTGCAATATACTTTGGTATTTTTTGATTCACTCGTCTTTTCAATACATATATTTTCACAGTCCTTTTAATGTCACTTAATGCTCTGTAGTGGAGGAAGGTGGTTGGACCGATGTTTTTGTATTTGTTACTCTTGAATACGCTCCTCTTGACGCAAATAAATCTACTGAGGGGTTCATTAGATAATTAAGGGTTCAGCAAATTCCACAACGCTCCAACGCTGAGCGCAAACGTTGACCACCGGTGACCAATCAAGTTTATACGTCATTTTGTTGTGGTGGAGCTACCATACGCATGTGACAGCGCAAAGAGTTCGAGCGTTGTGGAGTATGCTCGACGCCTTAGGGTTGTTCCGTAGGATCCTCATGGGCACGTTGGGGATTACCCATGTAAAAATAGTGTGCAATTTCATTTGTTTTCATTTCTGGTGTGTGAATTATCATGTTAAGAAACAGAAAACAATAGTAGATCAAATGATTAACCCTTTATTTGCTAGCAACCATGAGTTTAGGTTTGGTGTTGCCCAATCACACTCTATTCAAATCAAGTGCGATTCCGCTACCTTTGGAACACTTAGGGAAGACCGGGGCTAGTACGCACTCGGGGCAGGTTCGGCTCCACGTGATTCTCATCAGCCAAATGCAATGTTGGTATAAACAACGAAAACTTATTGTTTATATGTGGATACATGATAATTATCTTAAGTAGCCTAATTCTGAGCATAGGACGAACTTTCCCCGGCCTATGGGCGAACCTATCCTAAATTGAAGACAAACATTATTTGTTTTGGTCTGTTTTAATATTACTTTCGGAAAGTGTTTTTTTTTTAGGGACCCCCTCCCTTGGGTACCAACGGGTGAGATATACCTTGGTCACCTGAAGTGTTTTTCAAGTTTCTTTCGCTTTTCTCTCTGCCAGTTTATTCCCCGACCTTTTCAAGCGTGTTTTGCGGCCCTCAACATGCTCAACTTCTTCCTCCTCTCTCCGTTCCAGCATAAATACACTTTCATACGTTTCTTACAGACAAGCTCCCTCTCTGGTTTTGCTAGTCACATCCAGTACTTTTAGGAAGTTACAATTAATACATGTTAACACTTTCCACGAGGTTATTAGTTTTACCATATACAAAACAGATTCTTTCAGAAACCTTTCGCAATTTTCAAAGTCTATATATCTCAAGGTTTACTGATTCCAATACTAATGTTTGTACTCATTTGAATGCATTTCTCATGGTGGTCCCAAATATGGTAATGAAATATAAAACAAATGACATTTTTGAAACATTTTGTGATTTTTGTAATGTCGTCTGCAGACGCCTGCCGCGCGCGTGGAAAGTGCTAACTCTGTACAGTTCTGCCTGTCATCATAGTACACGCGTATGTCCGGTTCGTTTAACATCAAACGTATTACGCAGACTTGTCAAGCGTTTTTTGAAGAGGGTCTTTCACGCTCATCTCCAATGTCTTTCATGGTCTTCTTTCATGTCTAAAGGGTCTTTCACGGTCCTGTAAAGTTTCGACTGTAGTCTTGTCAAGGAGTGTCCTTTGCGGTTATTTTGGCATCAGCCACGGTCTGTTCAGACATTTCGTATTCATTGAATGAAAGCACCGAATGAAGATTTGATACGCTTTTAGATAAATCAGTAAAGATAGTGCTGGGTTCATCGCAAACGTAATTGCCGCCGAATAAAACCTCCGATTGAAACGATCACGTTTACACCTGCCAACACACGTATCGAAATATAATTTAGCCCCAAAACGAAAATTGTGCATTTTCATAGCAGTCTGATAATGTGCTATTTCAGGATACCACTAAAATCTTAAGATAATCAGCAGAATTAGAGAAATCGTGATGTTGGCGAAGACGTTTCTGTGGCATGTTTTTTTATATTATTTCAGAGCATGCACGCTAATGTGTCCCGTCTTCGGTTTTTCCACGATAGCTAGCTTTAGCGACCCAGATCGTCGTATTAAATGAGACTGCTTACATCAACATTGTTTCGCTATCGTTATTTCTTAGCAGTGCATTGCATTTTAGCACATACTATAGCCGGTGGTCATGATTTTGTCGCTTCAAGAAACTATTATGTTATAGTACGCTTATTGTGTATCCTACAAGTGAAACTTTACGCGTTCACTCTCATTATAATAAGTAAACAATTTTTAAACACTAAAACTAAGCAAATATTTATGTGAAATTGACACAAAATATGAAACCTAACATGACCTTGAAAAGCGGTGCTGTAAGAAATCTTAAGATTCGAAAGTCCTTCATCAGTGATAGGAATTATCATTTACATTGTAGGATTTAAGAAAATAATAAGATATATATAGAGAGCAGCATGGAGTCTGTACAATTATTTGTCGCACGTAATGGGTTAAAATGTCTCGTCGTTCCTTTGACTTGCGAGATGAACTCAATATTTCGGTTATCGCAGTCACGTATTCATTAGCAAGCGTCATCATCAGTAGAGACGTGAGCATATAAAAGGATTTGTTGTATTCTTCCATTGACGCTTTCAACACACTAAGATAACAAAAAGGAGATCATGTTTTAAACAATTTAACACCGCAAGAAAAAGGAAGTCCACGCTAGTTCGAGAGGCCATAACTTTGGATAACTGATCATCTTATTATACTAATAATATAATTGATATATAGATTTGAATACATTTTACCAGTTACGTTTTCATATATTATTTGATACCAACGATTGAAAATTGTACAAGATATGCGACATGTTTTGCAAAATCAGTCCGTCTCAGATGTCACATTACGAGATTTATTATACACACTCACTAATGCATGCATGCTGATATTCGAACTGAATAGCCCGCCTAAATATCCCGCGCGCTTACTCAATAGAGCTCCGATTGATCCTCCTTACTTATGTCTGCAATGCATTATGTGTAATCTTCACAAAAAATTGTGACATTTATCGAATTGCCTACCTTTTCTTAAATCGTTATCAGTCTTTAACAATTAATTTTATAGTAGTTGGTAGCAAATGCAAATTTCGTTATACAGGGTGAGTCAAAAAAGTGTACTCAACTTTGGGATTTTATTACTAAAAATATTTGCACAAATGTCTCGAATTATTTATTTTGGCAGAGAGGCTGCCTCATCAACTTTCAAAAGAATTTCAGTTGGTTTAAAACACATATTTTATGCCCATTTAAATGAAAGTGCTCATTTTAACCGAACAAGATTTGTGATATTTCTCTAACAAGCTCTTTTGAATTTCACTATTGAATTAAGGCGCACACCCTAATCCGATCATCATCACTAAAGCCTGATTGTATCTTTGCTCCGCTGAATTCACGAAATAATGACATTATTTTGTCATTATATTGCATATAACGTATACAAATAATATCTGACCAAGTATGTTTTGTCGTACTAATTAGCAAGTGTGTATCATGTATGTAGCCACTTAATCATAAATATCATGCGTTATTGAGTACAATACTCAATATTTTGTTCGGTTTCAAAATGCATTCACTTTACAAAAAAAGTCATAACTGCATAACGGTAACATGAAATGTTGTGATTAATAAATGCAACTATTGATTCAAGCATTGGTTGCCTTTTATGGTAAATAAAGTTTATTTGACTTCAAGTAAACTTTTTTTGACTCACCCTGTATGTCTATTTCAATTATATCATTATACGATGACCATATTATAAAATGATAACCTCTCTCTAATGAGTCTTGATGTTTGTTGCGATGTTTAGTTAATATGCCTGAATTACATTCATTTTTTTTTTTTTTTGAATATTACCAACTCATGAACAACAATAACAGAAATAGCACTTTAGGTTTATCATGGATTGTCCGCCACTTTTGTCGTAATCTCGTATTCAATAAATGAGGAGCGAAACCTGTACCTACTAAACTGCTCAAAAAAAGTTTGGAATATTTTTTCAAGCACAAGATTTTCAAATATCGCGGGATATGTTCAATATATCATTTAAAAGCTGATGTGTTCATCTTTACAATGTTATCCAATTTGAAGCAATCCATTGTTTCAGTGCTCAGCCACATGCTTGAGAACATCGGGAGGTCGCAATCGGAAAGTACCAACATCAATACTAGTTTGTGCTTTAAAATAAAGTCACGAATTTTCTGCTTTGTAATTGTCGAATTCCGCGTTTTTCCGCTTTGTAAATTTTGCATTTTTCTGCTATGTAATTTTCCCCCAGAAAGCTTAACATTTACGATCTATAAAACCAAAATAAACACACTTTACAGAAAAACACATAATTTTAGATTTTTAGGCTTACCTTATTACTGTTTGTTTTGTTTTATTACGTATCGTTGTTTAATATTTCTATTGTTTTATTCAAGACTATTTTTACATTTTGTGTTTTGGACGGTTTTTGTGCATTTTCCCCCCTTCTTTTCATCAAAATGTCGTTTTCCGCGTTTAACCTCAATTCCGCGATGGTAAACTCGTGACCTTACTTTAAAATCAATAGATCATCACACTGCACTGTAGTGGTCAATGTAACGCTTCATTAAACAGACGACAAAGATGTTCTTTTGAGCACGAAATAGTGCTGATTTTGGCACATTCAGATTGTGACCTCCCCATGTTCTCAAGCAAGTAGCTGAGCACTGGAGCAAGGGATTGCTTCAAATGTTGTATCATTGTAAAGATGAATACATCAGCTTTACAGGGATATAACACTTAATGAACATATCCCGCGATATTTGAAAATCTTGTGCTTGAACAAATATTCCAAACTTTTTTTGAGCAGTTTATAACCATAACGGTGTAAAGGTCAACGAGGGTATCTGCATTATGGTATCATCTATTTCTTCTCTTATTTCTTTATGAAAACGGATGTTCCCACGCTTTTTTTTAATGATTTTATCATGCTCCTATTAGAACATTACAAGAACGTGTCCTATTTTGACCTCAATTGTGCTAGAATCGAGAATCAAAATGTCCTTAACTCAAAAAGTTGTCCGTCGCCTTACTATAAATATTGCTATTAGTAATTCTTTCTTTTATCGTGCCGTGTAAAATTTAATTTTTGTCAAGTATTCAGTAAATTTTAGGTTCTAAAAGTTTGTTATATAAACGAGTTTTACTTTTGTGACACCCTTGATATCTATAACAAGAGTAACACATTAGTTTCCCACAGCGACACAACCATGACCACCGGCTACAGTAAGTGTATATGCAATGTATCGCTAAAAACGACGCGATAGAACAACGTTGTTGTTGATGAAAGCAATCTCATTAAATATGACGATCTGGGTCGGTCCTGCGAGGCGCAATCATTGGCACACCGATCATATCGATAGACCGATTTGCAGAAGCTCTTGAAGGAAGCAGACGGCAGGAAACATTAGCGCGCGGGCTTCTCTCGTAACTTCAATTATATAATGATATCGCTTTTCATTGAGACGGGTATTATCATCCATTATACGATGAAACTGTTCCGCTGACTACTGACGATTCTAGCCGGTATCACGATTCATAGCAAAGAACAATACAGGGTGAATAAAACCACCATTGACATTGATATGCTTATTGAACCATGAACATGTAGTTTGTATCTAATCTAGTTCATCTTGTGAAAAAATGAAAGCTATTGACGGTAAAATAACGGGACATATCCATTTATACTCGATAAAATGATCCAGACTGCATCGAGACTCGATACGTTTTGGGCTCGATATTTTTTGAAGTTAAGGCTCGATAAAATATACATTGGCTCTCGATATAAAGCAAAATACATCAAGGATAATAATGTTTATGTTTACGACTATCATATCGAGACTGATATCGAGATGCATCACCTAATACAATACGTTCCTAATTTAAAATCGGCAAACAGTATTAACAATTTACTAAAGTACTAGGCCCCTACATTACTCTCCAAAATATGACACCTCATTTATAACAAGTTGAGTGGATACGATAGTCGTTAAATTTCCTCTCCACAATAATGACAGCAAAATACATCAAGGATAATAATGTTTATGTTTACGACTATCATATCGAGACTGATATCGAGATGCATCACCTAATACAATACGTTCCTAATTTAAAATCGGCAAACAGTATTAACAATTTACTAAAGTACTAGGCCCCTACATTACTCTCCAAAATATGACACCGCATTCATAAAAAGTTGAGTGGATACGACAGTCGTCAAATTGAAATGTTGCATCATTACGCGTACGAGCACCCATAAATATCTAACTAAGACCAATGCAAATTATTTTTGTTATTGAAATATTTGCATTGGTCTCAGTTGTTTTCATTTTCAAAGGTGGTTTTATGTTATGCAAAAAATATCACTTTAGCGACCTGTCTTACGCACAACGTTACTTTATATTCAGAATACGTATGAGCCATATTATGTACTGTTTTTGCATTGCGTATACCAAAGATACTTAGTCTATTTATGTAAATATTTAGATTACAATGGATTACGTGTCCATGATAATTAAACACATTGAATGAAACGCACGAACCAACACATCCTTTATCGGGTAACCCAGTTCTGTCAATTGAATTTGCAAAATGGAAATTGAAGTAAAATGCATCCGTTTGTCTCGCGGGCTTTAAACTCTCGTTCTCCGAAAACCTCGTATTCCGAAAATCTCGTTCTTTAAACTCTCGTTCTCCGAAATTTGTCCTCGCCACCTTTCACGTCGTTTTGCCGTGTGTTACCATGCATACTGGCGAACTCTCTTAAAAGTAAAGGCTAGCTTGGCACGCTTTGATGTTAAGTTACGTTTGGTACGTTTTGTACGTGACTAAATTACACAATAGCAAATTGCGTTAATTTTACAGAGGGGAAAAATCTATTGACGATACAAAAGGGGGATTATGTATCTACGCCGAACAACGCATAGATGTAATACACCATACTATCTGCGCCTTAAAGCTACAGCTCAAAGGCTTTTTCAGTGATACAATTAACATTACGCTCCCGTTTGTGATAATTTTTCAAGATGTTTGCATTTTTGCAAGTTATATTTTATAGTACAACCTTAGATTAATTATAGATTGTTCTATTTGTATAACAAAATCCCTTGCGAAATATTCATTCATGACAGTATTTCAAACCGTCATTTCCATCTATAGAATTATTTTCAGGGTCTAATCGATCACCCGATCAATTCAGCATGTTCAGCACGGAGTAATATCATTCTAAGCAGTTGGCAGCGCTATATAGCAAAATGAGCAAACATAATGTATTGCCCTAATGTAATGCATTTTAAGCTATTGAATGTTGAATTTTTCTACGGATATATAGATGTTGTCACATGAAAATGATTTGATGTGTCATGTTTATCTTTACAAATTTAAAAACATTTCCACCGCCTAAAGCCTTCTTGTATACCATGGCAATGATATCATTACAAATTCAGCAATATAAATGATGATAAAGAATAATGACAGAACGTATTTTCTTGAAAAGTCGTTAAGAAACTTCAAACAGATCTGGTATTACAATCAGGTAGACTATGAAGTTCGATTAAAACAGCACAATAATATATGTATGTATCAGACAAAACGATCCATACAAATTAATAAATAGTCATATTAACGCTCGGACGATATACCTGAATCAATCCTCCACGTCTACAGTTATGAACGTGCGATTCTCCGTTCATTATTATCTGCGCGCAGTTTGATGTATAATGTTTCTCAGTTTGCATTCAATTTATCTTTGCCCTCGCAGAATATTGTTATGAAGCGCAGGCATGAGTTAAACCTTACTTATAACGTCAATGCTCTAGTTTTATGGAATGCCGCCGGTTGTTAAACATAATAACACAGACGACGAGAAGAGTCTCGCTGCGTCAGTCCCGGGAGTGGGGGAGGGGGGGGGGGGGGGGGAGGGGGAGTCAGGTACAATGTTGTAATTCTCCGCGTGAACGAAAACGTTGAAAAGGGTGCATTTTCGACCACAATGCGCTAATGATATCAACATCGCCAATCTCAGAGAATAAGGGTGTATTTGTCAACCTGAACCCGCCCTAAGGGTAGCAAGCGCCAATAGTCAGGTGTCGTCCTTGAAAAAGTAGCTCAAAAAGGCTATATCATTTGCTAAGAGTATGATCACTTTTTTCTTTCTTAGCAAAAACACGTTGAGAGTGCATTCCCAAGGATGATTGCAACTTTTATACAAAAGTGCCCCCAACCCTCAAAATTCTGTGTACGAGAGTATTTTATACCTCGTAATATAGCCGGATATATTTTTCCTTTCTAATTCTGCTTCGAACCAATCAAATCGTTGCCACGTCGTCTATGATCGGTTGGTGACCGCAAAGCGTCTTTGTCGTCTGCGTCCCTTAACCATGTTAACCATAACCACCGATGCACATTTTCCTAAACAATATTTTTCGCGGCCAAAAGCGATGAGAAAAAGGGCCCCCACGGCCCCGGGGCTCGAACCCCGGACCTCTGGGTTCAGAGGCAAACGACATACCACTGGGCCAACCATACCTGGCTCGGTAGTATAGCCTGGGGCCATCTCATCGAAAAACTGCCGCGCCGGGTAGAACCAGCACACCGCCATCGTAGTAATATGGATTACTCAAGAGTGTTAGGGTTAAATGAAATCCTTGCCATGGAAATTTAGCGATCAGATATGTAATAAATATCGCGTTAAGACAAAATTGGCTTTAGAAAGTAAACCAATCACCTGTATGGACGTCGCCATATTGATCGAAGCTATGACGAAACAGTTACGAGATTTCCACATCTCTGTTTAATGTATTGATATTTTCAATATGCGTTGAATCCCTGTGTGATTACGAGCAGCGACCTGCTGTTGATGAGGCGGTTTCAGTAACGATGATGTCACAGTAAATTGGGTATGGCTATTCCATCAGAACTTTCGACACAGATAACCAGGCGCGAATTTCAATTATTACAGTTTTTGTTGATTTTCGTGTGTTAATGTTCATAAATGAATAATGTTCATATTGTTCGCTGGTCAAACGAGTGAAATCCATTGGATATTAACGAAATTAGCTAAAAGTATTCTGACAGAAAATGTTAAAGGTTTACCCATACACGGCTTTAGTTAGATTCAATTAAATTGGATCATTTTTTGGATAAAACTAGAAGCCCAAATTCTTACTTTTGAAAGTTGTTGTGTTGAGAAATTCACACTTAAACTTCAATTTGTCATAGAAATTATTGAAGCTAATCCGTTGCACGATTTTCAACTTGATGTTTTCTATTCTATACATGAAGGGTCATCCCTAAAGTCGTAATCAAAAGTGTGAGTTGCATTACTCTAATGGTTTTTATTTTGGAAGCAAAAGGTGACAAGAAATTTGCCCAGTGCTTAGTACACAAACTGGCCAGGTGGTTAACCATCTTTGGCAGTACTTCACTGCAATTTGACCTATAACATCTAAATGGAACATATATTGTTCCAACAATTTTACAGAAATAATGAGAAAAATATGCGGTTTCTACGAACAAATATCAAGTATTTTTACCAACGGAAATTACGCGCAGATATTATAACACAATAGAGTTGTACTTCATTACATACGCTGAGGCAAAGATACATTTTCATCCTAGCATTCAAAAACTTTTGAAGCAACCTTTATTTACTTTTGCTGGTACCATCATATATCTTTTCTGCGTTAATCTCCTGCTAAGTCAGCAACGAATGTAATGTGTACCATAAAACAACCCTAAGAAGGAATATGAAAATAGAGGGTACCGCCAATCTTAATGTTGTGTATGAACCGGCAAGGGATATTGCAATAGATCGCACTGTAGTTTTGTTTCTGAATGCGTTTTGTGGCTATTAAGTTAAGATATATTTCATTTTTTAACAACATAAAGTAGATTACATGCAACTACAAGTGCATGGTTCAATACACACAAGGTTAGTTATAATACATGCACAATATTTTATTCACCCTGTATTGATGTGTTATGTACTATTTCGTGATATCACTAGAACTTTCAGCAGTCAGCGGAACAGTTTAATCGTATGGATGATAAAACCCCAATGAAAAGCGATATCATCATACAAGTGTAGATGCGTGAGGAACCCGCGCGCCAATGTTTCTAGTCGTCAGTTTTGGGTCCATCGATATGATAGGTTTGTCAATGATTGCGCCACAGAGGAGCAACCCGATCGTCATAGTTAATGAGGTTGCTTTCATCAACAACAACTTTGTTCTATCGTGCCGTTTCGCAGTGATACATTGCATACTTACTGTAGCCGGTGGTTATGGTTGTGTCGCTGTAGGAAACTAATTTGTTACTCTTGTTTAGATATCAATTAAATGAATAAATAATATATAGACTGGCGTGAATTAAATTAACAAGAGCATTACAAATACACTGTCTCAAACCCGGTCCCTATCGTTTTCGCAGCTTAATAAGTTTCGCTTGTCATATATTCGGCTAGAATCATGCTTGTATATAGGGTGTCTCAAAAAACCCGTGCACGTGTTTACCCAACTTGTTGACCATCGAGGACCTGTCTACAGTGCATTCATACATATATTAGATTCACAAACACCGTTTAAAAAGCTCCATTTTAAATAAAAACGCTATATCTTTCTGGTACAGCCTGTATTCAACAAAATATAATTATTTTATACTTTACCAGGACATGGCATGACAGTTACTCGCTGACATTGTACTTAACAACCAAACCTAGTAATCATGGCATACTATTTTGACAAGCGTCTAGTCAGAGCCAATGGAATTTTCCATGCAGGAGTTGGTCTTGGCATATTCATAATTATCTCCATTGTGTCAAGCGTGGATTGATGAATATGGATGGCAGGGGGCGCTCTTGATAGTTGTCAGCATGATGGACAATATTGTAGCATGTGCTGTCCTCTACCGGCCAACCGGCAATCTTGAAATACAAAACAGAATAAACAGTCAGACAACGATGACACATTTAGAAAGATGAAATTAAACATTGCAGTAAACCATGGTAGCAAATAAATGTTACTCAGTTAGTTCCTTTTATCTGCTGATCATCGCAGAATTTATTTATCATGTTTATGGTTTAGGCAACTCCATAATTGTAGTGTACTTACCTTTAAGAGCAGTGCATGTCGGGATAGCACATAGCGACACCGTGCAGCATTTGTAGTGCCTAGTGCCTATACTTCATGTACTTGGCATAATGTATTTTATTTTAAGACTCACGCATGGATAATAGACTATCATCTGATGACAGTCCCAGTGTTAACCGGAATTTCCATCTTTGTATGTGTGACCTGGCACCACAAAAGGAGAGTAAGGTAGCAAAAAAAAAAGTAGATGTCCTCAGGTTTAAAATGACACCAAAGTTGTCATAATAGACCATTCCAAAGTGAAATTATGATAATGTGCCACTTAACTTGCCGATCGGAAGCCAAGGCTTAAATTTGGTCAGCATAACCTTGGTGGCGCTATACTGATAAGGCGTGATTCTAGGCGGAGTTGTTTAAATGTAAGGTAACCGCGATAAAACAACAAATTCAGCAAATATAATTTAACTTGGCTCTTTTTTTGGAATCCTATAAAAGGAAAATCTGGAAATGATTCTTTTTTTACTAAAACAGTTGGGGACACAGCACTTGGCATACTTTCTTTTCGGTAGAACTTCGCTGCTGAATTTTCAGTCGGCGCAGCAGTCGCCATTATTTTCGTCGTCTGCTCTCTGCCCGTCATGAATAATGCATGTTACGACTGAATGAATGACAGCAAGCTGTGTGTAAATATACCGTGGGAACAGCGCCGCCAAGGCTATGCTGACCAAAAATGACGTCAAACGTGTCAAACGCCGGTCACGGACGCATTCCGGACGATTACCCTAATTTATATAAATAAGCAAAGGGACCGTTTTCGCTACGTACGTCAGTATAGTACTTTCCTATCCCCAAATTAATAGAATCCCTAGAAAAAGGCCTTCAAAGTCAGTGAAGCTTATCGTGACTTGGCTCTCCAAAATATTCTGTCAAAACTTAATCGAAAGATTGTTTATGCCAAAGACCTTTTATTAAACGGTCTGTCATTGGTTCATTTGGGAATTTTCAGGGTTCAAACTACTATTAATAACTTCGGAAAGACCTTTAAGACCATACCAAATTTGCCATAGGGGATACTATTTAAACCCGTGGAAATGACGATGTAAACAAGGTAATTTCAAAACATTTCGAGACAGTTTTGCTCTCTTTGCGTTCATTTCTTGAGATGTAAAAATATAATGCCCTCTCGAAAATTACTTAAAAGACATATTTAGACCCAAAATATTTTCTTAATATTTGGAATGTGATACATAAATTCTTTCCGAAAATGAAAATATCTCATTTTTGACCTCCCCTTGTCACATCGACTATTTCAGGCCATAACTCAAAATCAACCACAGCGACTTTACGCTCAGTTTGTCGTTCCAGGTCACAATGGTGTATGTAGTGCTGTTGAAGGGGCATGAAGAGATATTTTGGAGGATGCGCCCTCAAATATGATAACAACTGGGATTTGTATATTTTTATAATTTATTACATGTATGAATTTACACCTGTAAGGATAAAGAAAAATCAGCCCTCTTTGTACAACAAAACGTACATTCCAAAATGCTGATCGAGCCGCGATTAGCATTTTACCGTAGACAGTGCCCCCACCGCAGTATGCATGATAAATAACGCGAACCATATTTACATAGAGGGCGTTTACGAAAAAATAAATAACGATGGTATCGTTTTAATCAAGTTTTGCTATAATTATAATTATAAGATAAGTAAATTATCTTTAAAGAAGATGATTATGTAGGGTTTATGACACTATCGTGATAATCGGACTGTCGAGCGGGATATTAAACTCTACACCGCCTCTGCTGGCTAAAGAGTATGTTGGAATTGAGAGAGTATCTGGCGAAATGTAGGCTTGCTCAACCTAGCAGCAGGCATTGGTGTCACTCTATGATCCTATCTTGCAGGAATGGTAATTGCCATACTTTACAGATAGAATGTAATTGTTTCGTACACAAATATGATTAATCATAGTTGTAATGATAAGCATTTGATTTTATTGATAAAAGTCACTATGTTAAACTGGTATAATATACATTCATCAAGCTGAACTCCAAAACCTATATGGTTGTCATCATTTGTAGATGTTATACTGGTTGGTTCGACGCAACTTTTATTTGGTCAGAGTAAGCTTCTTCGTATGTTAACTACTAAAATGTCTTATCCAATGTAAAAATGTCCTAAAACAAAAGAAATTGGCGGCCATGACGTCGTGAGTGCTGACAATGAGACAAATCACAAAGTCAAGATAACATTTCAATAGAAATAGATTCGAACATTTAAAGGGGTAGCCTATAATTGCCTTGTCAGTCATGGGTTTTATCGTAAATGTATGATATTGCCCGCGGTGATATAATAGCTCTGTCAAATCACCCAATTCACGCAGCAGTAACCAGTACTAGTACAAACTGATAAATGTCGAAGGGCGGTAACCAGTAATAACTGACTCAGTATATTATAATGTATATATCCTGTGTAACAGATTAGCTTTATTCTTTCTAGAGCCATCAACGGAATAAAGCGCAATAACAATGACAAAATAGTTTAAGACTAATATTAACAATCTACTGATTACCGATAAATCATCTAGAGCTACCGCTTAACAACGGGTTGTGATAATTCAACAACAAATGTTCAGAAAGGAAACCGGGTTGTTTCTGAAAACGTCCCTACACATTGTTTTTCCTCGGAGGAGATGAGAATAAACTAGTAGTGCATTATATAGTTTTCGCTATTTATTGTTGCCATTGAAATAACTGTTATGTTCCTGGGTAAATTAGGATTTCTATATAAAAAAATTACGAACATTTATAGTTACGTTGCAATATCCTCCTGTAGCCTATGATAAACGACAATTTTATAAAATCAATCTTGAAATACATTTTAGGAATTAATCTTTCAATCATAAACTTCACCAATAGAGGACGTTCATTCAAGATTGTTTTAGCATTGTTTCAGGAGTAGCTTTAGTAAATCAAAACATAATTGTTCATATTATATGTTGATATATAGGTCATTACATGTTTACGTTATAGTATTTACAGGATTAATTCGATTGACCAATAACTATTGGTACACAAAATCTGAGTAACATAAAAAAACTAAATAACATGATTTTAAGGGTTGTTACCGTGTTATAAATGGTAAAATGATTAATACAAAATAAGTGCAAGTATACAAATAATATAAAATTGTTAATATTTGTACCGGTCAAAATAAGCCTTTGGAAGTTACATATGGGTTTAAATTTAAAAAAAAACATCATTCATACGCCTGTAAGCCGTGATGTTTTAATAGATAGATCATTAAATGCAACTCTATTCCCATTAACACTGACAAAATAGTTTAAGAATATATTAACTATCTACTGATTACCGATAACTACCGCTAGTTTTAAACAACGGGTTGTTTCCGTAAACGTCCCTACACATTGTTTTTCCTTGGAGGAGATGAGAATAAACTAGTAGTGCATTATATAGTTTTCTGGGTGAATTCGGATTTCTATATAAAAATATGAACATTTATAGCTACGTTGCAATATCCTCCTGTAGCTTATAATAAACGACAATTTAATATAAATCAATCTTGAAATACATTTTAGGAATTAATCCCTCAACCCTAAACTTCACCAATAGAGGACGTTCATTCAAGATTGTTTTAGCATTGTTTCACACTACAGGAGTTAGTAGAATAGCCTTAGTAAATCAAAACATAATCGTTCATATATGTTGATATATAGGTCATTACATGTTTACGTTATAGTATTTACAGGATTGATTCGATTGACCAATAACTATCGGTACACAAAATCTGAGTAAAATCTGAGTAACATAAATACACTAAATAACATGATACGTCACGACATAATACGTCTGAGTAATGGAAATAATTCCGATACCGAAAAATAATGCAGAATAGGTTAAATACGGTGTTATATTGATCAAATTCATTTAGTAGTCAGATTGGGACGGTTTCGTTAACCCAGTCGGATGACCTCTTATTTACATGCTTCAAGGTTAGGCTAACTTCAAATGTCACGAATCATGTCACCTGACGATCTTCAGAAACTGGTTACAATGTACGATCATTTGAGCCTTTATTTGGCCATAAACACCTTTTTTCAGTCACGTGTACACCCAACAGTGAATAAGGGGGTGGAGCAGGATGAGGAGGCGGAGGAGGGGGTGGGGGGGGGGGTAGGGAACCCAAATGACCCCATTAAGAAAACTTCTTTTCCAGTACGAATTTGCTGATCAAGTTTACCACACATTTGAAAGGGTCAATTGCGAAGAAAATCAATATTGGGTTCATACACCGACGTGTTTAATAAGTGTTACAGTTAGAAGCAATACCGGCTCGGTATGAACAGAAGATAACGTAAGCCTTTTTGTTTCTCATTATTATCTAAACCACTATGATTCTTGTCATGTCAATTCACCGAAGAAACAACAAAAAGTCTCGCTAAATTATCACTATCCCATATCCTTATGGAGTAAAGTTGGCGTATGTTTCAAATGACTGCAGGTAAGCACGTGCTGTCTCGTAGCAAAATCTATATTGATCCTGTAGACAAAAACGAATAACACATATTGTACAATTAATTTGACATTGTGGAATAGATCATTAGACGGCACAAGGGTATGTTTTGTTAGCGACTATTTTATAGAATCCCAACTGTTCTTATTATGTTTCTTTCTTATGAAATTCCATACATGTAAAGGGCCTATATCATCTAAACGGTAAAGTGTGTTTGTATGTTTCCACAGTTGGTCCGTATGGACACGTGACTGGGTCCTGAAGGGCACACACTCAAGCAAATGGTTGAGGAAGCATTGGGATTTCGAATAGCTCGACATCATAAAATGTTTCTTTACGAACAGCAATGTACTACCACTAACATTCATAAGAAGAAGACAATAATTTAAAGTCAACGGGAGCCCCATTGTTCTAATAAGATCTGGTGGTTGCAATGCTATTTTGATCAAATCTAATCAATGGAAAATATCAAATTTACATTAAAGGGAATCCTTGCCATGGAACTTTAGAGCTCAGATATGAAGCAAATATTATGATGCAGACCATATCCGTAGGTTAATGTTTTTAAAAAGTGTCGCGTTATAAGACAACATTGGCTTAAGAAAGAAAAACATTATTGGTCGAAGCTATGACGAAACAGTTACGAGATTAAAATCTTTGTTTCATGTATAGATATTTTCGATTTATGCATTGGATTCCTGCGTGATACCGTGGAGCGACCTGTTGGTGATGAGGCGGTTTTAGTAACGATGACGTAAGCATATTGGGTATGGCTATCCCATCAGCGCTTTCGACACAGACAACCGGGCGCGAATTTAAAATAATCACAGGTTGGGGATGTGCAATTGATTGAATATTTATAGTTCTGTGTTCAATTAAACTGGTCAATATACATTAGATAATTATTTTCCTACCAAATATTCCTTAGTTTTATGAATAGTACTTTAATGTCTTATTTTTTCTCGTCGCCATGACGTCAATACATCCGTGCGGCATTTACGAACGCGTATGGATCTACTTACCAATCAGTATATTATCATAATGTGCAATGTACTCACCAAGGAGGACACCATATCATTGCGTGATACGCGCAGTCGTTTTACAGCCCGGAACACATCGACCTCTTGTTTCTCCTTTATTTTGTCGATAATGGACACGGCAGCACAGAGTACCCCACATCTGCCAACACCATCCCTGAAAAGCGTGAATGATATTGTAACAAAACGATCTTCGAAGAGATACTAGTAAATTATTCGTTTGCGCGTTTGTACTAGAACACCCAGTATCGTTCGATACTGGTACAAAGTCATTTGTGATTTAATACTGATAATATATATGGATAGTTTTTAGTATTTGTATTAGTAGTTTACTCACAGGCACACAACAGCCATACGTTTATCGGCACAGTCACGGCGATTTCTCTCGACACTGTCTAGGAGCTGCAGAAATGAATCCGATGAGTTTGGGAGATCACGCCCAGATGGCCAGTCAGTGTACTGTATGTGATTCACTATATAGTTCTCACTCTGACAATAAGAATCAATTTAGAAAAGTTTTTATGAAAAATATATATTATTTACACCGTTTCTACAATGATGGTGGGGAGGGGGGGGGGGGGGGGGGGGGGGGGGGGATTTTAACATTTTAGAATATTCATTGAATCCAGACAATGTTGCAGTTTGTTTATGGTCAACTTGAAATAAAAACGATTCTAAACTTATCCATAATACTGTTTTGATAGTAGGTCTATCTACCCACCAAATCTAAAGTCTTAGATCGAGAAATATTGTCTACCATGCATCATTATATACGCGGGGAGTGTACGCCCTATGGGCAGGTTCACCCACCACATGTTTATCATCTTTGCGGCCACTGGTTGAATTTGGCGAACACACAATAGATACAGTAGTATGTTGCAAGCTTCCCACATTAACGTGACAGATCACCGTATCATGTTTGTCAAATTATCATCCAAAAGCCAGTTTTGCCTCGCAAAAGTGAATTTTTCTTTTATTTTTCATATTGATTTTTTTCAATAGATATTCGCAGAAAAGGTTTTAATGTAAAATATAATTAGGTAGGTATGGGATTGATTTATAGATTTGATGCAGTTAACGACTCATCAATGTATGTAGGACATCTGTGATATAGGTCAATGTACTTTTTGCGCTATATGGCACATACGCCCTATGATGATGGGGCAGGTTCGCCAAATGGGATTTATATAGTTATGATTTTGCATAATTACCAAATTGTAATTTTCAAGAGACAGGATAATTGTAATTATAAAAATAGTTATCAGGAATGGAGTAATACTAAGAGTAGAGGAGAATATTTTAAAATGTGGTATTTCTTATTACTTTTAAATTCTGAACGAGTATGTTCCGCAAAAGTGCCTATATTTCGGACCCCTAAATGTTATTTTGGAATAAAATAATGAAGAATCGAATCAATATGTATTGGATATTATGGTATTTTGTGTAGCCTTATTTTGAGCCTAGAGCGAACCTACCCCAGCCAGGGGCGTAACAGAGGTTGGTTGTCAGGGGGGGCACAGCCAAAAAAATCCTGGTTAGAATAATTCCGTCCCGGAATTTTTCGTAAAAGGTTGCCCCACATTTTTTCCCAGTCAGTCACCTCGTGAATTTCACGTAAGTGGGGGGGGGGGGGGGGGGGGGGGGGGGGGGGGGTCAAAAAAAAATCGCACGGTCACCAAATTTCGCACGGTCACAAAATTTCGCACGGTCACATAATTTCGAACGGTCACAAAATTTCGCACGGTCACAAAATTTAGCAGTACAAAAAAAACAACAGTCAACAATTGCTTATTGTATCCATTATGTGATAATACTTGATACACTAAGTACGACTTTTAGTGTTCGTAAGAGGGCTACAATTGACATGTTTGTCAAAACAATCCACGTTTAGTGATAATTTGGTTGTTATTATATTTGTTGTAGGGAAGCGCACTCATTTGAAAAGTACTTTGTTTAAATGTTATTTCCAAACCGCCGAATGTTTATTTTCAAAATATTTGCCTTATAATGTGTATACTTACCTCATTGTTAGTTTTGTAGTACCGCAACTTTCTTTCAATGACGTAGTCGTTGGTCGTCACACGTTTGAACTCAACAGTAAATGAGCCACACGTGATGGCACCTTCATCGGGCCAATAAACACCGTATGTCTATCAGAATGCAACACAAGTATTTTATCATTATATCGCTCTATCATTTGCCTTCCACCGTGCTTTACAATGTATGGAGCGACACTTAGTCAGACCATTTTGCGCCTTTTCTACAATATGACTTCAGTGTTTCGAGGACAAACTGCAGGTTTCTGAAGACACTTAATTCAATTTCCTTCGATAAATCTTTTCATTTCGCTGCTCTGAAAAAATCACAACTATTAAAGTCCTTGCCTTTTTGTATGTAACAAACACATGCACATTAGTAACAGATTGTCATATTAAAGAGTGTCTTTAAGAAAGGATTGACAGAAACATTATTGATATATTTTCCATAGTCTGGTTCTTGTATCAAAATACAATTGAAACACATAAGTGATAGTACCTCATCGGATTTCATCGGATCGTTGAGTGCAACGATTGTCAGGCATTGGTAATCGTATATCATGCACCAGAAGTCGCTAACCGTCTCAGGTAGGGGCACTTGTGTGGTCAGATACATGTTATTCCGTCCGTATCCCTAGGAAAATAAATAAATGTGTGGTTTATTTTAAACAGCAGTCTGTTGTCACATAATTCTACTTCATCGTGAGTTCAATTCGTACAGTTTTCAAGGAGGAGTCCCTTGCCGCATTAAACATTACGATTGATGTTTTGATTTTCAAATCAGCTATCGTTATCTCTGTAGTCATACACAACGGACTATGAAGGGGAATCGCACGAGATAAAAGTAATGTAATTAATCTTCATAGCGTTTGACTTTACAAAAAGGAGCTGGTCAATATAATTATGTACTTATGTTGTACTTAATGTTATAACTAAACTTACGCTACAAAATGCAGCATTGATGTAGTTGTTGCCACCGTGTCCATTTGCTGACATCAGATATGGTCTAACAGAATCAGCTAGATAAAATCATAAGTGAAATCATATTAAGTACAATCATGTAGTGACACTGTTTTAATGATGCCTTAAATAATTAAACTCATTATCGACCCCTGATCATCATATAAACAATAAAGTGTTTACATTAATTTCAGATCACACAAGTTTGTAAGTTTAAACTCTGGTTGGATATTGAATTTTTGGAAAAAGAATGATTTGATCAGATAGGATTGATCGCGCCTAACATTGATTGCGTTTTTTACATATTTTGGCATACGTTTTTTACATATTTTGTAATACGTTTTTTACATATTTTGGCAACTCTGAACATAGCCATACGCTCTTAAAAAAATTGAACTAGAAAGTTACTAATTTTATTTATAAAAACGTAAGTTTGTATCAAAAAGGTTACCCTCTCGCTTAGTTTCCTTCGGATGTAAATCATCAGATGTTAGGCGGAAGAAGAGGTTGCGTGGACGTTCGGGAAGAGTTACCAAATACGATATGGCAACGTACGTCGATCGGGAAGTAACCCTAGTGTGATATTGGTGATCGCACCTTTTATTAGCTTTTGATTAGACAACGCCATAAACTTGGTTCATCATTGGTGTAAGACGGCACGGAATTAAGCTAGAACAACGTCATCTATTGACGGATTAAAGGATTATACAGCTTTATTCCTTAATGGGATCTTTACTCTAGTCTACTCTTAAGTTTACTCTTAATCTTATGAATGTCATACACCAAGGATATCGATAATTTAACTCACGTGGAATTGTCTTAGGATATCGGTTCTTGGACACATTGTCAGGATGTTTTCCACCGTTGCATCTGTCCTCCGAGATTTTGGGAAACATAGCGTCTAGGGCCTATTTTAAATAAACGGTTAAATTCAAATTTGAAATTTGGTATTAGATCATATAGATGAATATTTAATTATTAAAATGGAGACGCCATTATGTAACGATTCATTGCCAATCCGTGATCGGAACATTGGTATATTAAAACATGTTTGCGTTTATAGACTAAAGAAGGATTTCATAGACCACCAACAGATTATAAACATGTACATACTACCACGATAACGCTTAATCAAATTCAATTAGTTTACGTTCTTTCTTCATCAATATTTTGTATTTAAAGATACTACACTTATCAATTGTTAGACGCACTATACGAGAAGTGCGTCATTTGTGCGTTAATTACCACCAAATTCTTGACGGAGGGTACGGCAGTGGCAGCCGTCACAAAATTAACGAGGAGTGCGTCACAGTGTGCATTATGGAATTCTACGAACAACAAAATACTGACGAACATTATATTTTAAATACAGGCCATACTTTACTATGTGTTGCTAATCATCGAGTTTCGAGTTTCGAGTTTGGTTTTGCAACAAACTTGATATCGAGTTTCATGCAAAAACCAAACTCGATATCGAGTTTCATGAAAAAACGTAACTCGATATCGAGTTTCGTGAAAAAACGTAACTCGATATCGAGTTTCAAAAAATAAATCAAACTCGATATCGAGTTTCATGAAAAAAACGTAACTCGGTATCGAGTTTCAATAAAAAACACACCTCGATATCGAGATTTAAAAAAAAAATCAAACTCGATATCGAGTTTCATGAAAAAACGTAATTCGATATCGAGATACGTTTTTCTCTTCTAAATACTGCGAGAAATGGAGGGACGTATAAAAACGTCCGGGGAGGGGCATTCAACGTATTTTCGTGAAGGCATGCCATGCATACTCCAGAGGGACACTGTCGGACGTAAAATGTTTTGTTGTACAAAGAGGGCTGATTTTTCTTAATCCTTATAGGTGTAAGTTCATACATGTAATATAATTGTAAAATTACCAATCCAGTTTTTATCATAATTGAGGGCGCAGCCTCCAATACATCTCTTTAAGACAGTCATGGGCCGTCAGAATACACCCGATGGTGCGTCCCAATATTGACTGAGGGTGCGGTAATAGTATGGCAAAGGTCCGTCAATCTTTTGACCCAGGGTGCGTCATCGTACATGAGAAAGTGACGCACCTTGGTAAAGAAACGCACCATTCCCGAGAGTCGTATAGTGCGTCTTACAATTGATAAGTGTATACCTGTGTGGTATAGTAAGTAAATCTTCCTAACTGTATGCCTGCTGCGGTAACTATTCCTCGAGAAAATGTAATGTAAATAATATTTCCCAGTGGCTAGTTTAATTGGAATACACGTTGATTATCACAAATATTAATCATACAAGTTTTACAGCATTGTTATCACTTGAATTTGTTAACAAGTTGATATTTCATGTCATATATCTTACCCCATGTTGGCCATCAATAAACCTTCTGTTTTTGTCTGTTTTAGCCCAGGTACTCTCCATTTCACCTGCTGGTATTGTAGTCTCACCACAGAACAGGGCTTCCACAAGAGCGTCATGAATAAATTCGTACTGCACCTATGGTATTATTTGAATTGTTGTATGTTTAACTTTAAGACTCTGTAAATCGTGTTTTTTTAACGACGCAGCAATCGATCAACATTATACGCCAAAGAAACTCGTACATATCTGAGGCGGAAGGATTAACGTGAAGGGTTTTAGGGTCCCAATCTGCAAGATCTGCTGGCTTAACACATCACCTATATAATGAATACACTTTGGGATTCTAGTTCCACCCAGGAAATTATTCAGATGTAATTGAAGCTAGTTATAGACAACCAAAGGAGTATATTGGTCAATATTTTCTTAAAGTATAGCTAACTTCGTTAATATCGAATGTATTTCACTCGTTCGACCAGCAAAAAAAAAATGAACATTGACACATTATTTCCATTTCATAAAAAACAAAACAAACTAAAAAGTCCCAACGACAGCAATAAGTACACGGCCAAAACAGGCCTCGCTAAGAGCATAGAACCTTGGACCATACTTTGGAGAGAGATAAAAACGGTGGCAAGTTTCCCAGCAATAAACGGGTGGTGTGATATAAATCAAAGAAATGGTGTAGGCGTGGGAAGATTTATTACCCTCGATAAGCTTGAAAATCGGGGGTTAGGATTGTAAGGAACTTTTAAGGATGGAATACTAATATCACAATATTCCTGGAAATCAGTAGTTTACAACCTATGGATATTTATTGAACCTTTTTTGAACCGATTTAGGTCGATTTTTGTTTCTTAAAAAAGCAACAGGATATTGAGTATAAAAAGGTATATCATATTGTGTGGCTGAGTGTTTAGAACAATAAGGTTGATCACAGTTTTGATCGTTGATCAACAGTTTTTGACTTATGGTCTTTTGAAAATGACAAGTCAGCAAAAAGTAGGCCACATTAGATATATAGTCGATGCCCAGCTTGGTATTTGATAGCATTACCGGGCTGGTTATATTAAGGTTAATTGAGAATATCCTAAATATTCAGACGTAGACAGAGAAATCTATGAATGTCTTTGCTAAATACAAAATTCGCATTATAATTGTATGTATTAACAATATCAAACTGTAGTTATTTTTTCGTCCAAATCAGTAAGTTACTTTTTTCGTTACTGTGTGTTGCGTGTGCTGTGGGGGAACATTTTAGTATGGTTATATTATGTAATGTTACAATGATTTAACCTCTGTCTGTATCATCTGCATACGTCTGCTTCTCATCTCGCTGACGAAATTAAAGATATCAATCTTTCCCTCGGTCTTGGCCATTTTTAACATAGCATCGATGGCAATGAAGGTTCCGGTTCGACCGACACCCGCGCTGTTGAAGAAACAACGATACGAATGAATGTTAATGACTGCAAATGAAAACCATTCCACATGTTCACAAATAAGAAGCACTACTAAAAGAGAACGCCGAATAATGATGAAAAATAGAAAGAAGTTCAGAACTTTACATTAAAAAACTGTGTCGTTAAAAATTTGATTTTAAATAATGCGTGCTTGTATGTATGCAAATGTATATAAATTGGGTTTTTTTTCTTCTTTCAGATTCTGATATAATATTCTATTCCCGTGTAGTAAAATAAGCTCATTGCATATTCGGTATACCTGCAATGGACAACAATGGGTCCCGCGTCAGGTGCTTTGCTTGTATTCACGTGGTCCAGGAATGTCAGCATAGGAGCAGCGAATTCAGGTGCTTTCATGTCAGGCCAGCCGGTGAAATGGAACTGCTTTACGTTACGTTTGACGCCATCCTGTTGAGTATACAGATAGTTTATACAATATCTAGCACTAGCAACCAAAAGTATTGGTAGATGCAAATTGAAAGAAAAACACTGGGCACCCATTTAACTACTGTGTTAGCTTTTTAATATTATTTAGGTTTATAAAATTAATGAAAAGTTCTTTAAAGGAGAATGATTATAATGGAAAGAGTTTTAATTATATGAAGGGGGTTATCAATTCACATGTTAGTTCAGTTTTATTATCAATCGAGAAACGAAATAAGAAGCAATTTATGACTCCCCCTTCAGACGCTAGCAGAATTCATTTCGCAAGTGCTCTTGCGCGATATTGCGAAATTATGACGTCAGTCAAGCTGAGCTCAGATTCGCGGGCCCACACACGCCCATAGACTTTACTAGTAAACAGCATTTTATTGCTAGAGAAAGTACGTGATCTCTAATTTCAACTCGCATATTTTGATGCCAAACTTACAATTTTAACATTGAAAGTGAAAATAGTTGGTTACAATATATTCCATTCATATCATTTTTTGGGTTTAAGACCACAGTTTCAAATGAAAAGATGTACAAACTAAATATGAATTAAAAGTATTGGAACAACTTCTAGAAACATCGTCATCAAGTGACGCAGACTCGCCGTAACTATTTTGACCTATAATACGCGACAGTTTAGATGGATTTGTGAACCTTTTTGATGGCAATTACGACAGATACAATGACAAAAAGGGAAATAGACGACATCCTGAAACGATAGCTTTTGATGGTAGAAGATCAAGATGGGATGTTATTGCGAAAAAGTATGAAGCAGTTACACAGGCATCGATATGGAAATTCGACAGCTCTGCATGTATAGGCTTCGTGTGTTCTTGCCTGAAATAATGTCCAAGTCCGGGTGTAATTTTACAATAATACGGCTTGGTTATTAATTCATGTTAATCACGCACTTACATCAAGTGAAGAATCAGGGCTCAACTTTCAATTTCATCATTTCATGGAATCATAATCCCGATCATTCAAAGTAAGCAAGGCTGTCAACTTTTAGAATTTGCTGGAATTTGTTTGTTTAAAAGAATTTGGGATATTCTTGAGACATTATTGTTTCAAATAAAGAAAGGTGACACATTTGCAAAAATATGTCAGTGATTTAAGCTGTTCACATTGATATTTTTAGTTAACCTAAGAGTCAAACAAGCTTGACAATAATAACATTTTGAGGCGAGAGATTTTATATGCTAGGCGGGAGTGCGGGAGAAAGATTGTCTAGGCGGGAGACTCCCGCCTAATGCGTGAGAGTTGACAGCCCTGAAGTAAGAAATTGTATTTCATGTATTTTCTTTATTTTTTTTAATATGACGCTTCAAAAAACCATAAAACTACTTCAGAAAATTGTATTTATGTATAAATAACCAATTAAGAGCAACTTTCCCCACTTAGAGTAATGTCCTTTAAAATGTGTTTAAAAGAATTTGGGATGTTTGTGAGACATTATTGTTTTAAATAAAGAAAGGTGACACATTTACAACAATATGTCAGTGATTTAAGCTGTTCCCATTGATATTTTTAGTTAATCTAAGAGTCAAACAAGCTTGACAATAATTCTTTGTTATGATGGAAAAAATAGCGCTGTGTAGTTAGGCCCAACTCATGTGGTGCTATGGGAAAGTACAGAGAATTTCGATGGTTTCCATTTGAAATATGAAAGTCATGGTGTCAAAATAAAACTTAAATTTCCCTCTTAAATATATTATTTTTAAGATGAATTAAGAGATCAAGTCTCAATATCTTTGACAGATTAAAGACTAGTGACAATAGCGTTATTAGTTTTACTTGAGTGAATCCATTGACAAACACAATTAGGGAGGTTATTTTGAAAGGAAGTCAAAATTGTCATGCTACCTACCATTGGAGTACATTGGCTATAATAAGCTTGATGAATTAGTCATGAGCTATTTCCAATGGGAAATTTGTATGGGGATTGGAAGGAGGCACACATTTCCTTGAATTCCATAAAATTGAATAAGCAGATGTTGAAGGAAACATGAATTTATTGATAAGAAGAGATTCAGCAACATATTTGTTCAATTTATAGTGAAATATTACAGTCCAAATTAATTATATGGGATGATTTTGACACCATTACCAAGTGTCCTTATACTTTTTGTTGCTAGTGTATAAGGAAAACATAAGCAGTAGACTAGAAATACACCAACACATGAACATTACATTATAATAAACTTGTTAATTAACCATACAAGTGAAAAGAACAGGATTTACGCGAAAGTGTCAGAATTTGTCATTGACTACGTGGGTATTTTAAGAGCATTATAAACACACGCGCGATAAAAAGACGGGATCATTAGAAAACTCGCTGTCGTCACTAACCCTAACCCTAATCCTATCATATCAGCCGCAAATGCCTGACGGCAATTCTATTCTAATTTTGCTAATGACGTTGTTCTATACTATACTATACTATACTATACTATACTATACTATACTATACTATATTATATCATGATAGGCCTGATTTCAACCATGTGATAGTTTTTACTATCATTATGGCTGGAAAAAAATAATGCGATATCATGATATAAAACAAATATTGAATGCCTTTTGTTTGTGCAATAGTAAAACTATATCACTCGGTTCAATTTGGATTGTTCCATCACACTCGGCTGCGCCTCATGTAATGGAAAAATCCAAATTTGACCTCGTGATATAGTTTTTACTATCACACTCTCAGGCATTAAATATTTGTATACTATACTATACTATACTATACTGTACTATACTTGTTGACCTACACCTAGCAACAAAAGTCCCTGACCAGGTGCTTTGAGGTTGGCCAATTCAAAATAGATAATCGGTACCAAAAATCTGAGATATACTTTAAATGAGCAAATTTCTTCTCCGCAGTTTGATACCTCATTCAACAAAATCGAATGGATACTTTTAGTTATGGCGATTTCAATGACCGCTCATGACAACAGAAAAGTTGCACTAGGTATAGGAAATCATTGATTTGTGTGTGATTACTGCATGTCATAACTCTGTGCTATCTGAATTGAACGAGCCACCTAGGTATCTGGATGAATGGGTCTGGGGTGAAAACTGCAATTTGCGGGACAAAGGGTGTGTTTAGCTGTGAAGAATGAAAGTCTTTGCTATCTTTACACACACGTTTTCTGTGCGTAATCACACACACATCAATGATTTCCTATACCTAGTGCAAGTTTTCTGTTGTTATGCGCAGTCATTGAAACCGCCATAACTTAAAAAGTATCCATTCGATTTTGTTAAATGAGGTATCAAACTCCGGAGAAGAAATTTGCTCATTTAAAGTATATCTCAGATTTTTGGTACCGATTATCTATTTTGAATTAGCCAACCTCAAAGCACCTGGTCAGGGACTTTTGTTGCTAGGTGTATATGACATATGATTGTATGTTTCTCACATACGGGGCCAAGTCAGTATTTATTTCAGCTTTAAGAATAAACCAATCAAGATAAGGTAGTTATGGAAATCGAAAAGTAAAATATACCTTTACAATAATGAAGTTGCGAACCATGTAGCTTCCATATTCCTCTTCCTCTATGTTGCTTATTGTTATATCACGGCATTTCAATGATTTACCTTTGTTTGGCCAATACTTTTCGCATTTTCTCTGCAATATGAGAAGCAAAAATATCCACACAAATAAACGAAAAAATACATGAATAATCAAGGAATAACATTTGGGAATTTATAAATGTTATTAATAACGCAGATGCATCAACCAGCTACAAGTTTTACCAGTCATTTGACTAAAGTATATCTAAAATAACGCGCATCATAAGTATTAAATTGTATCGTCAATGGAATTGGGGATAATGAATAGCCACAGACTGATTAGTTTAGTGTTAATTTATACTATAATAATTTACCATACCTTTGGTCCTTCTACAAGTTTTGTAACCATGATTATGGTTTGCGTATTTTCCTGAAAAATCATTCTCCACATATCAGGAATTGTAACTGCATTCGGTCCTTAAAACAGTAATATTTATATATATTATAATCATATATTATACATGGTACCGTGAAAGGGCTTTGATAACATCGTATTCAAATACCGTCTACACATTTGTTTAACCATGACAGTATTACTTTCATGGTTAAAAAAGCAGGGCGCACTTTAAAGATATAGTATGTGATCTCTTCCAGGGAACGCCCTCAATCCTCAAAGAAACAGATCTTCTTGCAGATTTACATTTCTGATCATAAATCGTATATTATACATATCAAGTTACAGGGCGATACGATTCTGAATTACTTCATAATCATGGTTTCAACCATGATTTTTAGGTTATTATAGGAATCGTATCGCTCTGTAACTTGGAATATATCGATGATTTATGATCAGAAATGTAAATCTGCAATCAAAACTGCTTCCAATTTTGTTTCGAGGATGGAGGACGTTCCCTGGAAAAGATCACATAGTATACATTTAATAATCAGCTAATTGCGCAAACGTGAAGACTGAACAAAGTTCCAAAAGAGTGCACTGATCACTGATAAGTTGTTTATTAAACATGAGCTACAAGGCCCGCTTAGCAGCGCTATAAATTCATGTAAATTGGGGCCCTTAAAACCGTCACCAAATTTAAATATTCGCCTTCCATCAAAGCTGGTTGCTATATGACATAATTCTCGTGTGCAACCAAACGGCGCGGCTGTATTATAATGGAAACTCACCCATGCAGTTAGCAAGTAGTACCGCTCGTACACGCCCCGAATTTAAATATGATTGCCTGGTTGTGCACGCGCATTGGGCAATCCTCTAGTAGTAATTTATAAATACCAGACCGAATTAATAGCGCTCCTAAGCGGGCAATTTATGTCATGCTAATTCATGCACCATCACGCCGTAGTACGTCGGTGGTGTCAAGAGGCGTTGAACATCACGTGACGTAATAGGGCGCGCGACTTACCTTCTACGGTACGGCGTGACGATCGTTCGACGCATGCAATTTGAGTTGGACTAAACAGGGTTGTTTCTATTGTTGCTGGGCACAGCTGCACATGCTCAGTCATGTCAGTATTCGTGGAATTCCAGGAGTGAGTAGTCCCACTTTTTTTGGGTGTGTTTTCCCACTCCCTCGATTTGTGCCGCAACTTTTACAAATGGCGGTCACATGGAGGGACGAGGGTGAAGGCCCAGTCTAAGATCGAGATTGCGTATTTGTCGCAGCCTCGGATAAGCACAAGTGTTGAGGTCAACCTCATGTGACGTGCAATGACTGGAACGGACTGACGACGTCAAACCGGATAGTACACCATTAATATTGATAATGCAACACTTTCTATGGGTAGCCAAGCGTTTCCCTTTTCATAAGCGTTTCAATTTCTCAAATGTACAATTGTGTGTGGAGTTATGCAAACAGATGGAATCTAATTTTAGGGGGGGGGGGGGGGGACTTACTTTAACCAGTTATGATTTGAAGAAGCATATTTGTTTCTATTATTTTCTTTATATTTCACCAAATATATTGGCCTCTATCTCAAAACATGTCCTTTTTGATGCGACTGGTCACATATTATCTTATGAAAAAACAACAAGATGAACATTCGTTTTTGAAATGCCTACCTTGTGCAGCGATGTAAGCGTTCGGTGCTCTGTATCCCTGGAAACAAAATGTAAAGTAGTAACGGTAAGTACGTACATACTCAGATACGTACTATCTTGTGTAGCAGATTTTGCGTTCTAGAGCAACCGTACGGAGATAATTTCCCTTGTGACACAAGACATAAAACTATGCCCCATAAGCATGAATAATGGATAATGGTCTGTCAGCCACATAGATCACACCTAACACTGTAACACCCCTTGCCTTCACTGTGGAGGTTTAGTTATTTATTCTGACTTGGGGGGGGGGGGGGGGGGGGGGGCACTACACTAAATAGGATTATCCCCCACCCTTAAGAAGTGTTGCTAAACTAATATGGAAAATTATGCATGACAAACTCCTAAAAAGACTGAACAGTAAGAAGCATGGTGTATGTCTAGGATTTGTATTAATTGTGATTAATGGGACATGACCTCCATGCATACTGACTATAAAATGTGCATGTCATCTAGGTTAATTTTGAGAGATTTTTTTCGGAAAATCGAGCGGGCTGGGCTACCCTACCTACTGTTTTTATTTTTGGGTGAGACTAAGATTAATCATCTTCAAGCAAAATGAACTCTAAAAGGTCCCATTTCAAAATGTAGTGGTTTAAAATACGGTTTAATAGCACTATTTAGCAGTTTGCAACCTTTAGCCTGTCAGATGTGTACGATATATCTCCAAAAATATATATCCACGTATGATTCGCGTTTGTTTATTATTCTGAAGTGTATACACAAAACTCGACTGATCTTAAACGATTAGATTTAACTTACGTCAATGAACGATGCATTTATGTAGTCCGAATGCGGGTCTCCGTCGAGAGCTTCCAAATGTACGCGAGAATGATCATCTGTAAACGTCATAACACCAATAGGATTTTTGTTTTAGTACTTATTCATTTTAGTTAATTCCTGATATCAATAAGCAAATAAAGGAAATGTTGGTGTAGATCGCCCTTTACAGAATTCAACAGAGTAGTGGCAAGTCCACACCCTTAACAGGCTATAACAAATAAATTACAATTTTGAAAAAAATGTTGAAAATAATTCCGAGGTAACGTTTGTTTTATTTGTTCACGTATTGATACGTTGTGTATCAACATTGATACGTTTTTCGTTGTTGATACATTTTGCGTCGCTACAACCGCCCACAATCAGGAATCTTAAGTGATGGGATTTTGATTGGACCTATTTCATAGATGGGAATATGAATGCTTAACACTTAATATTGGGTTAAAAATGAAATTATAATTGTATATTTGTTTTTATAGTTTGTATAGTAATAACTTTGCACAAATCTCAATGATTTGTGAGTGATGGAGCCATTGTGTGATTCTGACTTTATAACGATGACGCGTTTGTACAACTTACACGTAAGAATGTTGATGTAACGATTTTTCGTGACGTTTTCATTCTTTTTAGCTACGCTATTGGAACTTTGCTGTTTGGAAGACAGGGCCTAGAGTCATATGAAATAAAGACAATGAATTATTATATTACCACAATGCAATGTTGATACATGTTTCTCATAGATTATTGGAATAAGGGACTATCATATTGTATAAAATACCTGGTACATGGCACGCCAGGAAACTTACTATGCTCGAGGCACTGGAAATACAATTCAAATGATGATTGATATTTACACTTAAACTGTTTTAAACTGTTCGAGTAATCGAAAAGTGATCTGGCTTAAATAATAGGTTGTATTCCGTCATCTTAATGTCAGCAAAACGTAACAAGCGGTTGCTATATGTGCTATTTTACAAAATATATGCATTAAATAATTGTTATCATGTAGTATAGGTATTTTAACAAACCTTGTAATCAAATAAGAGTTCGTGATCCGGTGCATCCAATTTCTTGGATTTAACATAAGCCAAAAAGTTCTCGACTTTGACTGGATGCTTGATATCATTCGTAGCGATTGCAGTTGGTTTGATGACCGCGCGGGGTTTAGATTTGCCTACGTCATCGTCTGCTGTTTCGCCAAATGCATCGACGTCATCTAATTCAACCTCCGCACCTGTACAAGTGAATCGAATTACAATTCCTACTACATAAAACAATACGAGTGTGTTTTAAAAGTGATTTAGAGCGCATATAATTTAACAATCGTCACACTGAGACATATTTGTAACAATAGTTATCAAAGGGGGTTTCCCCCCACCTCGATACAAAATCCAACACAACAGCAATCCCACGCATGAAGTCACAATGACGTCACTAAATATGGCTGACTTGTTGTTGTATTCTTCTGTACAGTGAACTACGAGGGGGTATCAAAAAGACCACAGACCGCCATTGTAGAGATCCTCAGATTGACCGCCATTGATTGATTCTCAGATTGCCTCAGATTGTGTTATTCCCAAAACAGCAATAAATAGTTTAAAGTTTAGACAGAAAGAGGTCAAAGGTCATTACAAATAAGCTTGGTGACAATAAACTTATGGGTAACATGGGGTGTACACAGATTGACCTCTAATGACCCCTACATGACCTTTGACCCTTTCTGTCAACACTTTAAACTATTTATTGCTGTTTTGGGAATAACATAATCTGAGGCAATCTGAGAATCAATCAATGGCGGTCAATCTGGGGATATCTACAATGGCGGTCTGTGGACAGGTAATAAATAGTAGGAGAAATGCGTACCTTTGCACAGAGACTTAGTAAAGATGTCTGAAGGATCACATAACAATATTAAGTTTCTGGCTCCTTCACGTCTGGGTGATTTCTAAAACTTTTTGATACCCCCTCGTATAGGCCAACATTGTGACATTTTCAGTTCCAGAAATAAGAACTTCACCGGGTTGTGTGCTTATAAGTGAGGAAAATGGTGTTACCTTCAATTTATTTTCGTCAAAATGAGCGCGATGTTAAAGAGATCCTATACACCCTAGGTCACTGTAGTTTGCGATTTAGCTCCGCCAGCGAAAATGCTTAGCTCCCCTAGTAGGACGAGGGTTAACAAGTGTGTACATATTTCGCATCACTTCGCACCGAGTGTGCGCACTGAATGGCTTAGCTAGTAACATAACTCGCATGGATAGACCATATTAGTCATGTTAGTATAGACTGGATGACTGGTGACGTCACACCGGGCAAAACGTGGCTAGTTGCCATTGTTCTTTGCCCGGCAGTTTGCGCGCGCATCCTGTTATGTTTAGCAGCCGGGCTTTTAAAACTCGCGCCAAAGCACTATAAAGGGCAATACGGCATAGCGGACAGTGTTGTGGTCATATGCTGTTTCCTCAAGCGTGTATCGACAGTCCAATCCCTTCGACCTTCGCGTTTGTTGATAAACATTGAATGTAAACAACGGTCACCTCATCTATAGAAATTGTTGCTACAATGCATCGCCCTCATCAAGAGACTTTCTTTGGTGTGGTCGATTGAAACACTTGGACATATTATAATATGCAGCAATGGAAATACCCACATGAATTTCCACCCGGGGTAGAGCGACCCGGGGTAGACCAACCCTAAGTCGACCAACCCTAAGTCGACCAACCCTGGGTGAACTAGGGTTAGGGTTAGGGTTTAGGGTTAAGGGTTAGGGTTAGGGTTAGGGTTAGGGTTAGGTTTAGGGTTAGAAACAGTCCCTGGGTGGACAGTCCCGGGGCTGGACAATCCCGGGTTTTTTTTAGAATGATCCGTCCTTGTATAATTTAGAATAAATATAGTTTTCAAGGTGTTTTTTAAACAGTATTATGGTTTATTCCGTGAGGGCGCTATTGTAGTCCACCCAGGGTTGGTCGACTTAGGGTTGATCAACCCCGGGTCGGTCTACCCCGGGTCGCTCTACCCCGGGTGGAAAGTCATGTGGGTATTTCCATCGCTGCATTATAATATCATGCATGTGTTAAATACATTACGATTCTCTTCGAGTTACATCATGGTTATACGCTCGTAGTCACATGTTCAACGACGAGACGTTTGCTAACAGTGTACATACAAGTTCAAATCATTCGTATTTCCCTTGTTTACCACAACCAAAAGTTCGCCCTCTTCTGTGTGTCTCAACTAATAATGATGCACGCATTTTGTGTCAAGGACTGATCGAAAAGGCGCCATGTATCAAATAAAGGAGACTGCAGATCATACAAGGGAAATCGAATGACTAGGAATGGTTGTAATTTATGGTGTTCCTATTCGAAAACGGCTAAACATATGCCTTAGCATCTGGTTATGTTTATAAGTTTAATGGACATTGGAATATAAATATATATCAACATCAACGTTTACCTTAAAACCGAGCGTATTGGTCTCACAATCCAGCCTTAAATACTTACATACTGGATCGGTGATACCTTCTATTGAGGTAGTATAATCGTGCTCTGGCACATTGACCGGCTTTGTTTGCGAAGTTTTCTCCGGTTTATGAGAGGTCCGTCGTCTGTAAGATGAACATTGTAATTATGAATTATAGCGACAGAGCACGCTAGAAAAATACAATATTGACAAAGCTATGAAGTTACATATATCCGGAGTAGAGTATTTGGTTTATGTTAATCACTTAGCCTACATGAAATGTGCATTTCTTGAATGAATAATAATTTAAACCTAAAATCTAACACGCCTCAATCCGGGTTTCTAAAATGTAGAAACATCACTGGTTGTCGTTCAGATCGGACAATGCCCTAAGTTTTAACATTTATTCGTATCCTTACATTAAGACTGGAATATGGAGAGATTCACACTACATGTAGGTGACAAGGAAATAGTTGGGGGGGGGGGGTAGAGATATTTGGTTCACATTATTCTAAAAGCACCAAATTGTGCCCATATGTTGCTCATACAATACTCTTTTGATTTTTAATGGATGCTAACATTTGAGCCTTCTGAGATGGCCATATTGGCCAATTCCAATACAGGACCGCTATACAGGGGATCAACAATTCAAATTGCTTCAATTAAGCTGACAAGCATACCAACTTGTTTGTCTGAAAAGAAGGATTCTGAACATGTATATTTTGCCTCACGATGTGTGGCTACTGAGATATTGAGCGAAACGTGAAAAGGTCGTTGAGCTTTGGTTTTGGGGTCCAAATTTGAACATGTTTCGATTTTGACAAACAGTGGTTTTAGTGCCTTATACAGGGTCAAAAGGTCACACTCCCTTTATACACCTATATAATTTGAATTTGTATAATATGTCGTTCAATACTGGAACAGTTGCCGGTATCGGATGATACTGGTACGATACACCAATTTGTGTTCCAGTCCAGTATCGAGCAATACTGGAACGTTTTTATATTTCAGTATCGGGCGATACTGATACACGTGATATCAGTGAGATTTGTCCCAGTATTGAACGATACTGGAACATACTGGAACATAATTATGTTCCAGTATCGCCCGATACCGGATCATTTTATATGTGCCAGTATCAGCAGATACTAGAACACATACTTTGTACATCAAACGATACTGGGTGTTCCAGTATCGAACGATACTAGTATAGTTCAGTCCAGAATCTGGAACCTAAAGTACGGATTTGTGTCCTACATTAATATACGAAAGTTTTATAGCGTTTTACCTCTTGAGTATCACACCAGTCATCAATGCAAACACAACCAAAATAATTATTAGAACTGCACTGACACTACCCGCCACAATAGCCATGGACGTTCCTGAAAAGAAAAGAAACAAGAGAAGTACTAATATTAAGAAACTATACAATACAATATAAACATGCTGTTTTAAAATAATTTATAATCCTGGATTACACTTTTTATTAGGTAAATTCACTATAATTACAAGAGCTCTCTATGGTTCAAAAAACTAATACAACATGTTTACAACACAGATTCACAAACTCTGTGTTTACATCAATTTAGGACACTGGATTGGGTTAGTCAGAGTATCTATGCTTACATTTAAAATATACCACAACTTCTCGATTGGATTTAAGTCTCAGGAGACCGGGATGATCCCCTACTCTTTCTGTAACCTTTACGTGCTCAAGTATCGCTCTTTCGATGCACGGGACCACAATTTCTACGTGACTTTCGAAACACGAGGCAGTGGAGACGAAGTACCTTGCCCAAGGATACAAACACGTGGGCCGTAGAGGGGCTAAAACTCACAACCTTGGTATTATGAATCATGTAACTAGACCACACTTGCTATGTTTTATTCATTCATTTATGTATTTGAAACTATGTTATGTTTAAATCACAGTCTTCTAATAATAATGTTGGTGTCGTATACAAAATCATAACCCTCGTCCGACTGTGCCCTTTTCTAAACACAGTTTACTAAATCCAAAAAGAGACGTTGAATATGGTAATATTGGTACCAGCTTGAGTTCTCCATTATCGATACATGCCAAAACAAGTACAAACATCCAACGCATGACGTCCCAATGACGTCATAAACATGGCCGGCCTCAAATTGCCGTGGTATTTCTTGTACAGTAACACATATAGGCCAAAATTAAAATGTTCACCACAATAGTTCAAGCCAAAGTACAACACGAGGCACCGAGCTTCATAAGACAGTAAAACATATAGGCCAAAATTAAAATTTTCGCCACAATAGTTCAAGCCAAAGTACAACACGAGGCAGCGAGCTTCATAAGAACGGCTCTTTTCTGAGCCACCGATCTTCTAAAAAGAGTAATGACTAAGTTTGGTTACAACCTCTAAAGTAATGGCGGTTAGCATATGTTTTGAATTTTGAATGTCAATATAACAATCCAAGTTAAACTTTAATGATAGGATTGTTCTAGCCATATTAGAAACCAAGAACAGGTTTCACTTTTAAAGCTTTAAGTTTCTACGGAATTGTAAAGGGGATTTGGAAGTTAGGACAATTCTTGTTTTCACGAAACAGGGTTTAAAGTTTTGTCTCCGGTATTGGTTTCATTCAGGTACCCCTTGTGCCCTTCCTTTTTTATAAATATCGGAATGTTACCAACTTTGTGGCTTAAGTGAGGGAAATGGTGTGTCTAACATTTAAGACTATACTTACAGATATTTTTCAAAATGCCGATATTTAAATTACCTTCAGAAATCGTTTTCACGCTTTGTAGTGCACTGTAAGGTCCGCTTCCAACCAATGTCAATGCTCGCACCTGAAACTCATACAACGTTCCGTGTTTTAGTTCCTCAAATAAAACGGATGATTCTTCGATGGGTATCACCACGTGTGTTGCATTAACTTCTCCAAATTCATACTCGTAATTGATGATCTCTCCATTCCTATATTCGTCTGGTGGTGGATTCCATGTGAATATAATCATTTTGGCACTTGAATTGTCGTATGCAATATTGGTCGGAGCTGCATCTGGAGCTAAAATGAATGTGACAGAGAACAGAAAAAAATACTGTTTTTGGGCACATTTACCGACACTTATTCATTTTCGTCGCGAGGTAATCATTTAATTCTAAGTATAACAACTTAAAGGTATATGACCCGATCACCTTTTTGGGGCTATGATTTTTTTTTCACATCAAGACTCCCCATATTTTTCTCATTATGTCTGTAAATTATTAGGGGCCAGAAATGTTTCATTTGGAAATTATATGCTAAAATGTGGTGAATTACTGCCAAATGTGGTTAACCACCAACCAGTCTGTGTACTACTCAATGGGCACATGTCTTTTGACCTTGCGCTTCTAAAAATAGAACCATTGGAGTTATGCAACTCAAACTTTGGAATGCAACAATTTTAAGGATGACCTTTCATGTAAAATAGAAAACATCAAGTTGAAAATCGGGTCATCTACCTTTAATTCAGCCTTATTATTAGCTATAAACGTCCATTTTCCGTACATGCAGTTCGGATATTCGACTCACCTGATTCCGCAGTCGTGACGTGCAATTTTTCAGTGAACGGTCCAGGCCCCACAGATGTTTTTGCTCGCACTTGGAACTCATACTTCGTGTAGTGTTTAAGATCATCAAAACTAATGCATGTATAGTTGGTCGATTCCTCCTCAACCTCACCATTCCCTATATCTTTTCCAAACTTGTAATCATAGGCGATAATTTCCCCATGACGTTCACCACATTGTGGCTGATCCCAGCCAAATATTATTTGTTGTCTCACCGTTGAATTCGCTTGTAAATCGATCGGAATGCCTAATGGAACTGTGTATCATTAAATGAAAAGATTGATAATTATGTAACATATGCTACCTAGAATATTATTGTAGAGCTCTCACTTTGGTATAATTTTTGAGCTATATAAACATTATGACCATTAATAAGACCGTTAAACACTATAAATCAATATTCATTATTATGTTTCTATACTTGACTCTTTTCTTTTCTTTTTTTCGTCTTGTTTTTTTTCAGTCTCTGAGCTCGTTTAAAAAAAAATAAAGCACTTCAACTTCAGATTTAAATACGTATTTACCATTTTCCCCAGTTACACTTGTGGTGTTTGAAGCTTTACCAGAAACAGATTCTGACTCCGCGTATACCGAGATCTCATACGTCGAGAAAGCTTCCAAATTTGATAGAGTGGCAGTGTTCACGTTTGTATTAATGGAAACGGCCATTCCATATCTCTCTTGACATCCATCGAAGTAGACAAGCTGATACGATAACTTGTATCCTGATATTTGACATGGTGGGGTAATGTAAGCCTCGTCCCATGATACTTGCAAACTTGAAGATGAATTGCTCGCAGCTGCCAACGAGGTAACATTGTCTGGAACTAAACACAATAAGTTTGAGTGGAAAACAACACAAATATGTATTGTAAAGTGCTATATTAGTTTACTTAATGAGGACAACTGGTGGTATCCTAATGTTCACAACATGTTACGCTCTTGGTACAACGACAACAACAGAGCAGCAGCACCACATCCACTACCACCACCAATGACGACGTCGACGATAACAACGACGACATCACCGCCACCGCTACCGCCGCCGCCGCCACCACCGCCACCGCCACCGCCACCGCCACCGCTACCGCCACCGCCACCGCCACCACCACCACCACCACCACCACCACCACCACCCCCACCACTACCACCACCACCACCACCCCCACCACCACCTCCACCACCGCCACCGCCACCGCCACCGCCACCGCCACCGCCACCGCCACCGCCACCGCCACCGCCACCGCCACCGCCACCGCCACCGCCACCGCCACCGCCACCGCCGACGACGACGACGATAACGATAACGATAACGATAACGATAACGATAACGATAACGATAACGATAACGATAACGATAACGATAACGATAACGATAACGATAACAATAATACTCACTAGCACGATCAGTATTTCCAAACACAGGATCAACAAAAATAACAATAACAATAATACTCACTAGCACGATCAGTATTTCCAAACACAGGATCACTGCTTGGTCCCTCGTGATCATCATTTGCGGCATACATTGTAAACGCGTAATTCGTGCATGGTGCAAGTCCAGAGATCACAATCTTTCTCAAATCTCCAGCCACCTCAAGGTAATCAGTATCGTAGTCACTTGCATACCCTAATGTAAAACTCTTAATTCCTGTTACACAGCCAATCCATTCATCGTCTTGTGGAACCTAATAATGTGTATAATTAAAGGTATGATACAATAAGAGAACAACACTTTTTTTGTTGGTGAGGCTGGATTATTTTATCACTCGTGATATATTTTCAATATAATTTAAAGCAGTTCAAAACGAGGTGAGAATTTTATAAATCGGGACTAAAGCTCGCGTTAAACAGTTAGCGTTGCAATGGTAACGTGTATCCGTCAGGGCAGCCTAGTACCACAATTCCTCGCAGAAGCTACAATATTAGAAAAAATATGTTCGAACACTGACCCTTGTTTACACCTTCAATTACCATATAGTACGCAATTTGCATCTGCTAGCCGGAAAGCACCCCTTCAATATATCCCTCACCTCCCCCACCAATCAATGTTGCTAGGCCATGGGCTGATATTTGCCAAGTTGGGCGTCTCAACATTGATCAGGGGAAAAGGGGATGACTTTACATTAGGCCTACTAAGTGTTCGAACAATTTTTTCTAACATTGTAGCACGATATCGATGATGAAAACTCACTTTCGACCCCAGTATCTCACGACACATGTCAGAATTATTATACCCTTGCCAACATGTTTACTTATTCTTAATCCCAGCAGAAGACGGACTCCCGTCATTTGATGCGTCACCGTGTAAAGGTTGACAGCAATGCGCCACTAAATAGCACGCCCTCAAGCCGCATGCACTCAAGTTACGAAACAGATTGTTAAAGGTGTGTTATTATTAGTACGTACCTCCCAAGACATTTCCACGCTATCTGTTCCCAAAACCATCACATTTGTAATTGTCGGTGATCGTGTAGGTACTACAAACAATGGTTTAAATAATGATAATAATTGGGATAGCTTTGCACTAATTTGTTCGATACTAAATACAATGGACATGATGGAAATGAGGATTAAAGCAATAACAAAATCAACTCTTTCTATAAATGTTATTGATGTCCTGTTTTATTCACACAATGAATGTAGGTAAAGCAAACAATATGTTTATCTCCTATGTAATTGCAATTACTAGGCTAAGAATTGGCAATGGCTGGCAATAATCTGGCAATAGATGGCAATCATCCTCATCTCCTTTTCCTCTTCCAAAACGACCTCAATATTTGTCATGTGACTCACTAGAGACAACTTTACTAGAGATGATTTTATTACTCTTTGCCAGCTATTATGGCACGATTCAGGGGCAAAAAAAAAAGCGAGGGTTTTTGAAAACTATCCTAGTTTGGTTCCCATTTCAAGTCATTTGTACTAATACTATCGACTCTTTGCACCACACTTAGTGCTACAAAGATTGTTATTATACAGTGATGTTTTTCTTTAATACCAATACACGTCATTTTGTAAACTTGTCAGTAGAAATTATATTTCATTAATATTTTATGTGTGGTTTATTTATGTGAATAATTGTATGTAATAGCTGCAATGTAGCTCAATTCTTTTAACAATTCATATAATATTGATGAGTTGTGCTGTAAATAATTATAGGTGATGTGTTGTTAGAAATAAATAAATGAATAACAAATATACTCATATCGGTGAATTAAGGTCCAAATAAACAACAATACACGTACATGTTTTTGAATTGTTAATGGGAGAATCATAAATGAAACAAACTGAAACATCTTGTAGACTAAAATCCCCGGCAAAACCCCGGCATCGATAATAGAAAGTGCGAAAAGGGGGAACGTGTTGGCGCAGCGGTTGTTCCCTCGCCTTGCACCAATTAAACCCGGGTCAATTCTGTGCACGACCGCGGGCTTTATGTGCATTTGGTTTATCATGATCCATGCACGCTCTCGCAGGTTTTCAACGGGTTCTCCGGTTTCCTCCTACTTTCACAATCGGTGATCAGTTGTTTCGGTTATCAAAAACTTCCTTGACTCAATGGTATGTGGGGAGCTGCATTGAAAATGGTGGATGTTACAATCTAAGTGCGGATAGGTTTGCGCTAGAAATTGGCAGCACCATAGTTGATGCGACCTGATTCTGATTATTCACCAGCAGCAAAATTACAGCGTTTTCAATCCGTTGGAAAAGGCGCTAACTGTTGTTTGGCTTTAAATCACAGCTCAGAGAATTAGCTCTCTTTTGCTTCACAAATGAACAAAATCGGATATTCCTCTGCAAAGTTATGATACATTTTGCGCGTCCAAGTCCGTTGAAAATGTTGAAAACACATGTATTTAATTCTTATGTATTCTATTGTTTTAAGTATCTCATTTCTGGTAAAAAATGTCATAATTCATTTGATTACTCCAATAATTAATGCATTTAGTGTTCTAAGACGCCTTAAATAAGTGAAAAATTCATTCTTAAATCAAATTTAGTTAATTTGATACCAAAAATGACGATTAGTTATTATTAATTATTCGTATTTACTAATGACCCGACCTTTAACTTACGATATCTCCATCGTCGATATAACTAATTTCGACCATTTTGCGACCGTGCGCGCAGGATATCTGGAAAACTTAAGGGCTAGAACCTTCAAATTTGGCCAGAATACTGTTAATAAGATAAGCTTTAAAATGGTTTAGAATGAAGACTCTAACCCTATGACAACACATTTTTTGTTGCATCTCGGTAAACAAATAATAATTATTTTTTTCTGTTGAACACAAAATTAAATACTTATCCTAGTTAAAAAAGTCCAATTGCTTAGATCCTAGTTTATTCTATAGCCCTATCAATCAGCTTTCATTTGCTCTTTGTCCCAATACTCTAAGATAAATAGATTTTGAGATATCTTGCGCGCAAGGTGTCCTCGTAGTAAAAAAAGATGATCCAAGATGGCCGTCGTTTCCATGGCAACGGGTCACATGACCGACAAAGTAGCGATACTTTTTCAATCTACAACACTTAAGGTTTAAGTACATACCCAATTAACATTAACAGTACCTTTAATATTGGAGACAAATTAGTTTTAGTAAAATATGCTCTCAACACCTACTTCCCCCTTAACTGAAAGTTAATACTGAGTATATTGTTTTTGTTTTTGCGCGGGCGACTATCATTTTCGAATAGCTCGAAAACTAGTCAATCTATTCCAACCAGAATCGGCACACGGGTTTGTTTTATCGACATGCGTCACGACTCCGCTTTACGGAAAAAAATACGCACTAGATTGTTTACAAACTAATTGAGCTATTGCACTGACAAATAGCACACACGCTCAACTCAACTACAACAGCTTTAATTAATCTGCCACTCGGGAAATTTTGACCGTTTCCGTGGCAACGGAAGCCATTCACATAAAAAATACAAAATTTCACTGGTTTCCATGGAAACCATGCACAAACAAAATTTGTTGAATTCATAGAAATATGCACATGCATATATAGCATAATGCTGTTTCAGAGTCACACATGCAAAAATGAGTGCTTGATAGCTCATTTTGTGGCTCATTTTGTAGTGGCTGCCACTGGACGTACATACCAACAAACCAAAGCACATGTTACTTCTCCAGATGGCATCACTAGGGACTTCGAAATTCAAGCAGGGGTTCTCCAGGATGATACACTAGCATCGTTTTTGTTCATAATCATCCTAGACTATGTACTGAGGAAGGCATTGGCAGGAAAAGAAGAGCAACTAGGCTTCATACTTGTCATATATGGCTAGCGGGCGATTTTAATTTTTGATTTTAATTCTGATATTAACTGGGATCTGCTAACAGTCAACCCTGGAGGTGCATATGCTAACCTCTCCCGGCAAATGCTGGATATTGTCAACGATTTTGGCTTAGAAAAAATCGTGGGCGAACCGACCAGGATAAATAATACACTGGAACTTTTCCTTACAACTAATCCCACCCTTGTGGAAAGGATCAGTACTGTCCCAGGTGTAAGTGACCATGATGTGAATACTAGACCCAGGTATACCAAAATAAAACCGCGCAAAGTATACAGATACGACAAAGCTGACATTACTGGTCTCAAAGAGGATCTAAAAAAGTGGTCTACAAAATTTGTTAATGATATACCCCACAGACCACTGCAAATACCATGTTCAATGAATTCAAAAATTGAAACGGCCATGGATAAGTTCATTCCCTCTAAAATGATCACTAAGCGTAATAGATGCCCTTGGCTAAATAAAAAAGTCAAACGCCTACACAAGCGTAAACAACGGGCTTTCAATTCTCATAGACCTATCAACTCTAGCGAAAGCTATGAAAAATTCAATTATATCAGAAAAGACACTACTAGAGAGACTAGAAAAGTATACAGAAAACATATTAAATCTGTGTGCTCGGAATCCTTGAAGAAGTTCTACTCTTATATCAAAAGTCTCAAGGTTGACGCGATTGGTATTCCAGCATTAAAAAAAGATGGAAGACTACACTCTGATAATAACGCTAAAGCCCGCATTCTGAATGAACAATTCAGCTCTGTTTTTACGCATGAAAATTCTCAGCTGCCCTCAGAACCTGAGTCATTAATCTCTCCCATGCAAGACATCATCATATATGAGGCCGGTGTCCTGAAATTCTTACAAAATCTTGACCCCCATAAGGCCACCGGCCCAGATGATGTCCCTGCCAAAATTCTGAAATTGGCAGCTGAGGAAATTGCGCCAGCTTTAACCAAACTTGTCCAGCTCTCGCTGGACACTGGTGAGCTACCTGACTCATGGCTACAAGCAAACATCACACCTCTATTCAAAAAAGGGGACAGGACTCAAGCCTCAAATTATCGTCCAGTCTCTCTCACATCAATCTGTTGCAAAACCCTTAAGCATATCATCCATTCAAACGTCATGAAACATTTCAGTAAACACAATATCCTTACTGAAAAACAGCATGGTTTTCGTCGCGGGCACTCTTGCGAAACCCAGCTCATCCTCACTGCCCAAGACCTGGCAAAGTCTCTCGACAGTAAGTCTCAAGTTGACATGGCAATAATGGATTTCTCTAAAGCCTTTGATGTTGTACCGCACAATCGCCTCCTCTCAAAACTCAAACGCTATGGTGTCCAAAACCAAATTCACGCCTGGATTAGTGCTTTTCTAAAACACCGTACACAGAGGGTCCTTGTCAGTGGCGAAAAATCCCCCTGGTGTAATGTCATCTCTGGGGTACCCCAGGGTACGGTGCTAGGACCGCTATTATTCCTTGCTTATATTAATGACCTCCCTGACCGTATTCAATCCTCAGTGAGATTAATTGCAGATGACTGTGTCATTTACAGAGAAATACACAATGATTATGACGCATACATCCTTCAAGACGATTTAAACACACTGGAGAAATGGGAACAGACCTGGCTGATGAAGTTCATCACATCAAAATGCTTCATCATGGAATTGACACATGCCAGGACTACCAAACCCCACAAATACACACTAGGAGGTAACGAGCTAGCCGAAACCAAAAACCATCCTTACTTGGGAGTATGCATTAACAACAAACTAAACTGGAACCAGCACATACAGGAAATCACAGCAAAAGCAAACCGAACACTTGGATTCATTAAAAAAAACTTACATTCATGCAATAAATCTACGAAAGAGGTAGCTTACAAATCCCTGGTACGACCAAAGCTTGAGTACTCCGCAACCGTTTGGGACCCCTACACAATGAAAAACACTGACAAGCTTGAATCAGTTCAAAAAAGGGCGGCACGTTTCATTACCAATGATTACAAGTCACGTACACCTGGTTGTGCTACCCAAATGGTCAAGGACCTCAAACTTGAACCACTTAACATCAAAGGAAAAACCAGACGCCTCAGCATATTCCATCAAGCGAGACTCGGTCATCTGTCACTGCCCATTGACAACCTCCTGCAGCCTGCACAACGACAATCACGACATTCCCACTCTCTGGCTTACTCCACAATATCCACAAATAAGGACTGCTATAAAAACTCTTTTATACCACGTACAATAACAGACTGGAACTCACTACCGGAAAACATTGCCAATCTAAACTCGAGTGACTCTTTCAAGAAATCAGTAACAACGCACCTACAACAAGCTCACGAAAAGCAAGGCTAAACACAGCAACACTACATGCTCAAATCATATCCTGACCGGATGACTCCACATGGAGTGTTGGCCAGTACAACCGTCAAGTATCAAGTATCCCAGGCAAAGTAGGAGAATAGGGCCGCATACAATTACAGACCTTGACTTCGCAGACGACATTGCTCTCCTTGCTGACAATCTACGGGATGCAGAGGAACTACTACATCTGGTGGAAACAGCTGCGCTTACTGTTGGTCTTGGGATGAACGCCAAAAAAACACAAAGGCAATGCTGTACAAAGAAGCTCCAAGACCAATTAAAACACTGGATGGTAATGATCTTGACATTGTCCAAGACTTCAAATACCTTGGTGCCTGGATTGCTGGTAGTGAGCAAGATTTCAACATAAGAAAAGCTCAAGCTTGGAAAGCCTGTAACAGCATGACAAACGTATGGAACAGTAAACTCCCAAGAAACCTGAAATTAAAGCTGTTTACCATCACTGTTGAATCTGTTTTGACCTATGGAGCCGAGACTTGGACACTAACAGCTAAAAGGAGAAAAGCGCTGGATGGTTGCTACACTCGCCTCTTAAGAAAAGCACTTAATGTATTATGGCAATCTCACACCACCAACAAAGATCTATATGGGAACCTGCTACCAATATCAGAGAGGCTAAGACGGAGGAGATTAACATTTGCCGGCCACTGTGCCAGAAGGGAAGAGGAAGCAGTCTCCAAAGTTCTCCTGTGGCAACCCAAGCACAAGGCTAAACGACCACCACGAAAGCTTTTATCAGAGGATACAGGACTAACTAGGCAGGACATGAAAAACTGCATGCTTGAAAGACCAGTATGGAAGGCCATCACAGAAGTTCGTCCCTTCGTGACGCCTTAAGCAAGTAAGCAATGTCATGGATGCTGTCACAATCAGCCATGTCATGATATCACATTCTTTCAATTAATAGTTAATTTTCTCTATAATTTTACTGGACAAGTGACTTTTGTTGACCTGGTTTGGTGAACGAAACGGAGTGCAATTCCGGGTTGTAAACCCCTCGATGTAAGCATAGGAACAATATTACGAGGAAAACCTAATCGGCCTGTTTCCACAGAAACACACCAGTTAAACGGTTTCCAGAAACACACCAGTTAAACGGTTTATCTTGTTAAACCAACACGTTTCCATATGGTGCAGTGCAATAAACCCTTTATATAATCGGCTCAAAGCCATCGAACGCCCATTATAGTAAGACTACGTTTAAGCCAACGTCGGCTTTAGTCGGCAAGGTTGCGGTCGGAATGCCAACGTCGGGCCAACGTCAGGACAATGTCGGGACAACGTTGAGTTTTAACAGGATTTTATGTCGGTAATTGGTTGGCAAATCAACGTGGAAATGACGTTGGCAATAGGTCGGTAGGCGACGGCCGTCAAGCCAACGTTGGCCCAACCACATTAAAATAACACCAATGGTAAGAGATGTAAGATATTTATATAGTTAAATAACAGGTAAATACAAGTTACCGATTCACTACCGAAAGGAAGTGATAATGCAATATGAGTCAAATGACTGCAGTTGTTTGATTGAGAAAACACAAGTAGTTCCTCAATTTTAGCGGCTACTTGCCCAGTGTTTTTCACCACAACAGCCTGTCAGAATGCCTCTTACTCTGACATTTAACCCGACTGTGAAGTAAAAGACGGGAAATTGTTGAGCACGACTGATATGTTGCTTTTACAAATACATAAATCTAGTGTTGCATACACATTGGTTGAACGTTGTTTTTGAAACGTTGGGCCAACGTTGGCTAAATACATACATCTATGTTGCAATAACGTTGTGCCAACGTTGGCTTGCCGGACAAAACTACGTTGGCCCGACGTCATTTGTTGACTTTGGCTCAACGTAAGTGCATACGTTGGCTCAACGTAGTCTTGCTATCTGGGGCACACCATCTTTGCTGCCATAACAAGGCTGCGTAGAACCAAGCGTACTACTGCGCGGGCCGTAATGCGCGCAAGAAAGGTATGACGCACTAAGGGGGGGGGGGGGGGGGGCGTTAGAACGCAAAACATAATTGTAATGGAATTTAATTTAATAGTTCGTTTCCTTTGGATTGTAAACCATTCTAAGCAAAAATCATCCTTCATTTTTTCCTTATACACAATGTCGTGACAAAGGTCTATAATTAATCTTAAATGCAAATGCACCACTGGCAGTCTATCGACGTATTTCCACAGCAACAATGCCACCCCCCCCCCCCCCCCGCCACCCCCCCCCCCCCCCCCCCCCCCCCATACGTGAAAAATGGGTTCCTTATGGACCCTTCTACACTTATGTTAAATGTCACAAATTGTAAAGGTCCTATTACTTACCGGAGCATGGCACTCTTGTAGTGATGACACTTCCGAGTTTGCCTTCTACTTGAGCATTGTTTAAGACGCCAATAGCAATCATATATGTAGGTCCCCGCTCCAGATTCGGAAGTGTCGCTTGAGTACTTGATGACGGTATGGAATTAGAAAACTGATCCTTGCCGTAATGTACATTATAACTGTCTGCTGGTCCGTTGCCGTAGTCCACATTCTGAGACCAGGCGTCCCAATGTACGGTAATGGAAGCTGCTTGGTCATTAACCACTACAGTGGGTTTTCGGTACAGAGCTGGCAACGCTGAGAATGAAATAAGATTTGATTGTGCAGTTCTATTGCAGTACAGTATCAATTGACGATCAAATGATGGTAACCTCAAAGTTGCAGATTAGAGTATATATACAAACTTATTAGATAAGAATGTTATTATTCTGGGTTGACATGTTAAAACCACACGGACGTCATCAAAGGCACTTTTACAATCGGAAACGTTCGATATTGCTTTTGTCATTTCATATACCAAAATAAATGCTTTGTTTATAATGTCAATACTATTATAGTGGCTAATAATCCTCGAATAGGCAATCTAAAAATCCTACCTTGTTGACAATCATCACCAGCCCATCCTTTCTCACACGAAGCATCATTATCACACACGCCTGACTCATTATTACAGTGTCCGTTATTGGAGCAATGACACTTGTATTCACAAATCTCGCCGAAGAATCCAGGTGCACATGTGTCAGGAACTGTAACATGAAAATGGGGAACCCGTGGGTGAGTAAAAGTCTAATGTATAATAGTAAAAGGGATTAATTGTTTAAAACGCGCTGGGTGCATATTGGGGCTGGATGTTGCCCTTACAATTGTCAATGTGGAATACGAAACCTGACAGTACATTATACTAGTGGCATTCAATAAATACCTGCAACCATTGACAATCTCCAAACCGTGACATGTGTCAATAAAATAAACTTATGATATTAAATTGTAAGTCTTACCCCTTTTTCATGGAAAATTTCAAACATGTGGGTTATTTTTATCATGTAATTTCAGTACTATAAACATCATGAACTCTGGGCACTAAAAATTGACAAGAATTAGCATTACAAATCAAGCGCCAATATTAACACTGTTAACGCATATTTCTTATGCATGCCAGTGCAAAAAAACTTGTCTTTCACATTTCCGGTCATTGTAACATTTTTAGACTTAAAAGTCCCTAACCAGTGCCCCGAGATCACGGTATTCGCAGTGCTGAAATGTAATGATAAAAAAAAATTCTGTGAGAAAAGAGTAAGACTTACAGTTTAAGTATCATAAGTTTATTTTACTGACACGTGTCACGGTTCAGAGATTTTAAATGCTTGCAGGTATTTATTGAATGCCCCTCGTATCCTAATAAAACGTAAATCTATTGCTGTATGGTCCTAGAAATTGAATTTGCTCCGTGCGAAATGTATTCAACGGCACCATCTTAGTGTTCAATGTTTACACAAGGTGTCCCATAATGATTTATATTGTGTTTGATGAAATATAAAAATATAATGGTGAACATTTCTCCTACTAACTTGTTTAGATGTGGCAAGACATTGCTGACAATAAATGAAAACGTCTCTTTCGATTTCAGTACATTTCAAGTAATTAACCTTGTACTGTTCTTAAATTTACGACCAAAGAAAGGGTTGTATTAAAGGTAGATGACCCGATCACATTTTCGTAACACAGAATTATTTCAAACATACGGAGGTTTTTATATCATATGAAAGCTCGTATTTTTCTCATCATCATACTGAAATTTGACGGCCTAAATCGGTATAATTACGGAGAAATCGATGAAATAACGTCGAATTACCGCGAACGGTGGTAACCACCAATATAGTTTGTGTACTACTCAATGGGTACAGTTCACAGCATCTTGTGCGTCTAAAATAAGAACCATTAGAGCTATGCAACTCAAACTTTGGGACACGACTTTTTTAAGGATGACCTTTTATGTAGAATAGAAAACTTCAAGTTGAAAATCGGAACATCTACCTTTAAGTGAACATTTCGTTCACGTCATACACAAGATCCTCCGTAAACATTAACAACAGCTGACATCAATCATATTTTCAGTGGAAATTAAAAATAACACGTCAACACATTACCTGTGCATAAAATGTCGATATATAGGAAAGGTTGGCGATTCTAAAAAATGTTAACAAAAAAGATAATTTCGTTCAAAACTTGGAATCTATTAAATTTACGAAATGGCATGTTATTTCTATCAAGAACATCCGATTTTTAAGTTCAAAATTCCTGATATAAATATAATTAGATGATTAAACAATGAGTACTCTAACCGGTAGCAATGTCCGAATAAATGCAACTTTCCTGGTACGAATTATTCCGGTAGACTAGTAACTATATGTCTAATTTCTTTATCAGTGTATTAATTCGGTAGCATCTTACAGACCTTGACACTGTGGTCCAGAATATCCAACATCACAAGAGCTCGTGCAGCCTATTGCAGGATCACAATCACCAACAGAACAATGGCAGGTATGCTGGCAATCCGTGCCATAATAAACGCTAGTGCAATCTGGGGATTTGATGACATACGATATAAAACGAATAGACCAGTTCAGTATACAAATAACATGAATAAAGCCTGTTACGTTACGTTACGTTACGTTACGTTTGCTAGGCAGAAGTGAACGTTAGTGAATCTATGATACCTTCAGTATAATTACCGTCAGGACAGGTGTACTGACAATCAGTGCCATAATAACCGCTAGAGCAATCTGGGAATTTGATGACACGGTACAAAACGATTTCAGAACACACATAATGAAGGCGCGGTAGTTCGCGAGGTAGAAGTGAATGTTAGAGCGTGTTTCTGCTGGGCACTGCAAAAAGTAAACGCTAATAAACGCTAAGTTTCAATCGGTCAGTTTTTAATCCCCCCTGTTTCTACTCGCGAAAAGTTACCGCTTAGTTTATCGATCCTAGTCGTATGGCCACGACATGTGACCTTTTGTAATCCCAAACAATGCCACCGCACCTGAAAAAGATTGCTTCACATTAATGTGTATAACCCAGCGTGACACGGTTCACGGCGCAAACCGCTAAGAACCACCTTTTTGTTTCTGCTGGGTTTATTGCCTATTGTTGCCGATTATTGCTGGTTCCAAACCTGCTTTGTGAAGGTTTTTGGGATTACCAAAAATACCGATTATTGCCCGGTTCTGCCTGTTTCTACTGGGCAAACTTAGCGTTTATTAGCGGTAACTTGCCCAGCAGAAACACGCTCATACACTGCAAAAAGTTAGCGCTAATAAACGCTAAGTTTCAATCGGTCAGTTTTTAATCCCCCCCCCCCCCCCCCCCTGTTTCTGTTCGCGAAAAGTTACCGCTAAGTTTATCGATCCTAGTCGATGGACCACAATATTTGACCTTTTGTAAAACCAAACAATGCCACCGCACCTGAAAAAGATTGCTTCACAATAATATGTATAATCCAGCGTGACACGGTTCACGGCGCAAACCGCTAATAATCACCTTTATGTTTCTACTGGGTTTATTGCCGATTATTGCCGATTATTGCTGGTTCCAAACCTGCTTTGTGAAGGTTTTTGGGATTACCAAAAATACCGATTATTGCCCGGTTCTGCCTGTTTCTACTGGGCAAACTTAGCGTTTATTAGCGGTAACGTGCCCAGCACAAACACGCTCTTAGTGAATCCATGTTAACTTTAATATAACTCTAATAACTGTTACTCCATTATGGACATTGTGTACATACAAATAGTCCTACTTTAGATGCATTCTTAAAACGATTCAATGCCAGTTGTCCTTATCAGCTAAATTGGTTTAGACCTATACAGTAAACAGTATACTGTGAACTGAAATAAAGGGTTCAACAAAAGAAAGTATACAACTTTGTTTATGTCATTTTGAGAGCCATTCAATATTTTCTTGACAAAACAGGCTAGATAGGCATTTAGATGAATCTTTTAGACATAATTTGATACCAAACTTGCTCCCTAACACCAAAGATAAACCATAATGATTAGCACCATCGAAAGTCACATTTTCAAGGCACGCAAGCCGCGAGAAAATGCTGTGCGTGACACTTTGAATGGCCGGGAATGAAATGGATATTGATCACACAGTGGGGATGCGTTGGGTTGTGCTTGAGCGAGCGGGCTATTTGAGTATGAACAGGTAACATGTTGTCTTTTCTTCCCGCGTAGTGTATTGGAAATGTGACTTTTGAAAAGTGACTAATTTTCTTTAAATGGTGCTAATCATGGTTTATCTTTGTTGTTAGGGGGCAAATTTGGTATCAAATTATGCCTATAAAATTCATCTAAATGCCTATCTAGGCTGCTTGGTCACAAAAAAAATGAATGTTACTCAAAATGACATAAACAAAGTTGTATACTTTGTTGTTGTTGAACCCTTTATGTGCAAATTAACAAGACATTTATGTTAATCACTACCTTGGTTGCAGGTGTCACCGGTAAATCCAGCCATACATGAGCAGCCTACAGGATCAGGAACGCAGAAATGCTTGCCCTTGCAATTGCCACGACTGCTGCATATTATTGTACAATCAGCACCCCAGTGATTGTTCCCACAATCTATCGTAACGAGATCATTATATTGTTAATAATTAACATTCCAGTGTCACTTTTTATAACATTGTTGACATGATTTGGACATCGCTATTATTGGTCAGTTTGATTATAGGCTGGTATTGACTACGTATCATCAGGTATTTTGCTGATATGGCCATATACTATGGTCGTGTAAATAAAGGACTGCTTTCTGACAATCACATACACCACACTATATTCATTCCAATTTACAAGCCAGCATCATATGTCCGAATTTAAAACGTCCGAATGTAAGACTATTATTCACAATGAATTTAAACAAAGATTATACTAGTGAACGGGTCATATTCAATGGATATTTAATAGTATTTAATTAAATGGATCGACTTTCCCTACATAAAGACAGATTACGAAAAAATGCCAGGAATGAGAGATATTTTTATTATTTTTATTTTTTAAATCTTTTTTTAATTTTTTTCATCTGCTATGACAAATCAAATATACAGGTAATACATGATTATGAAATCGAAAAAAATGACACTTTCCGATACCTCCCATGCCTATCGCAAAATAAACCGCGGGCCCGTTTGACGCCTGGTTTTCATACGTTTTTTGTCAGTTTATGACCGCCTACCAGAAAAGCTCGTTTGGATTGGATTCATTCCGTATCATTTCTATTTAATATATTCCGATCCATTTCGACACATTTCAACTCACTTCGATCCATTTGACTAAATACAAATATCCCATATTCAATCTGTAAAGTAAGGATTCATCGCTAGTATTAAATCAAATGGCAAACCAAGTATCCATGCACTCCATTGCTTTGGAAAATGTAACGATACTTATACGTACAAGATAAATAACTTAAGTATGCTAAATGTGGAATCATTCGTTGTCTGAATGTGGATTCAATCATCGTTTGATTGTGTTGCAGAGAAACCATTAATTGCACACACCCATCTATTGGATTGTTTAAGCATTTACTCGAAAATACTCAATATGATCTAGAGGCGAGAATGTCGCCAATGTTGGTTGTAATTCTCGGCACGAAATATCAATAATTACGATATTATCGTTTTCGAAATATAAATGAAAATACATGTTACTACCTTTTTTACACTTGTCACCCATGAATCCGGGTGGACAGACACACTTCCCTGTCTCTGCATGACAAATACCTCCATTGTAACACGTCACGCAATCAAGCTTACAATATGGTCCGTATTTACCTGCTGGGCATGCTGAAAGTGAATTATTATCTAATTAAAATGTAAGGTTGAGACAGAAGAGCAGTGATACTAAATGTATCTATTCATCTATATTCTATACATAGTTATATAACATAATAACAATATATTAAACATACTGGTATCAATAAGTTACAAATATGAACAAAAACATGACTCTACCAGTGAACAGCATGTACCAACAATTACCATTTGCATGAAGATAGATGGCTAATGATCATCAACGGCACATGACCTTCGCAGGTGAGTTGACAAACAAAGCAAAATATAATATGGGCTGTCATGTACATGTGCTTTACAAGAAGAATATCAAAACCTACTATTTACTCTGTGCTATGTAGGCTCTGGCTTTTGCCAATCTTATGCCACATATTTTCACTATGTCTCAAGATACTATACTTCTCCATCTCGGTGACATTGATTTGTCTGGATCTATACAGAATGAACGACGCCAGACTAATCATTCTATAGAGCATTATATTCAATCAATCCATTTTGATTTTCTGGTTTATAACCAAGTACAATGATTTTCAACGATATCTATGGACATGGACTATTGTTAGAAATAATAAATCTTTTAAAATGAACCCACAAGCTTTCTGACACAGGACAGGCAATAGTGAATGTAGATAATCATCTGATATGTTGCACTCAAACAATTGGGTGAGTTCGCCTTACACCTAGCAACAAAAGTCCCGGACCAGGTGCTTTGAGGTTGGCTAATTCAAACTAGATTATCGGTACCAAAAATCTGAGATATACATTAAATGATCAATTTTCTTCTCCGGAGTTTGATACCTCATTCAACAAAATCGAATGGATACTTTTTAAGTTATGGCGGTTTCAATGACCGCGGACAACAACAGCAAAGTTGCACTAGGTATAGGAAATCATTGATGTTCGCTTTAGTTTTGAGATAGTGTTATCTTGTCTTATGTTCAAAGCTATCTTACTATATTACATTTCCCCTTCTTTTTAAGGATACCTAATGAGGGCACACATAATATCTCAAATTCATGATTTTTATTCTGTTTAACTGAAAAACTAAAAATACACATACCAAATCAAACTATACTTATTTGAAATAAGCCTTCTAGACTTACGTCGTCTTTCAGAAATCAATGTTGAACATTAGTAACATTACCTCTCACAATGAGAATTATAATTGCATGTACACCATCTTCACGATGTCCGTCCTCATAACTCTCGTATATGCCTTCATCTGCTTTTCTTATATTTTCCATATGTATCTCCGTCTTACCATCCCAGTCATTGACCTCCGGACCTCCGTTGTGTCGCCATCTTAAGTTGGAAGTTTGAACAGTAGTGGTTACCGCTATTTTTATCACATCACCAATACTTGCTGACTGTGTGTAACGTACAGGTATAACATTTGCTGTGAAATGGTAACGGGGGGAGGGGGTGTTTCAATATAGTCAACCTCATATTCATTATTGTAGGGGAGATGCGGGAGAGTTGAGCCATTTTTTATATTTTGTGTCACCATATGCGGAAGAAAAGTACAAACCTGTAAAACATTAGTGTAAGATTATTTTTAGAGTGTTGTTTTCGTTGTGAAACAATAACAGTTGGGATAGCAGTTAAGGCTTATTTATACAAAAGGTTTGAAAAAAATTGGTAAAGTGGCTCAACTCTCCCTACAGTATGGGAGAGTTGAGCCACCATTACAGGAGAGTTGAGCCAGCATGATAAGTCAATGGCTGGTGAAAAAACCAAAATCATATTTTTTCAACTTTTGATTTATTAATCCTTAAAGTAAATATGGTGCTCAATTGTTATTATCATGGCACAAAATAACATTTTCTCTCATTTATTATACATTTTTCACCTTTAGTCCAAAAATCAAAATGTTACTACATGTTTTTCCTATGCTCAACTCTCCCCATGACCAATGGCTCAACTCTCCTCATGGTGACCATTTTGTAAATAATCCCCAATCCTGTCTGGTGTAGAACTTTTGGTAGTTTACAATAGTTCTCTAAAATAATGGTCATATATACCCCCTTCAATAAACAAATTACCGCTATTATATTCTAAGTCTTGCTATGGGAAAAAAGACAAAACATTTATTTTTCTATTTTTCACTCAAAAGTGAAAAAAATGATTTTGTTTAGGTATCTTTGATACTGAGCACACATGACAGTAGAGTTTAACACAATAATGTCGTATTGATGCTATATAACAATATATGCCAATATAAATTGTAGTAAGTTACTACTTTTCGAGTTATAGGGGGTGGTTCAACTCTCCCGGTGGCTCAACTCTCCCGCATCTCCCCTACAGGCCAGTCAAATGATACATCAACAGATTGTTGTCGAGATATTCAGCATCTCGTAGTTAAAGAATTATAGAATGGTCAAAATCTAAACATCGAACGTCATTGGTACGATTCATACAATTGAATTGATATAAAATATGAGTTTCCTTACCGTTTATTGCCATTTTTATTGTCGTTATGTGCAATGTTACTCCATCGTTCACTGCTTTGATGTAAAACACGCCGACACTTTCTTTCTTTCCGTAAAAATCTTCAAGTACAACCTTTATTCGCTTATACGTATCTTCAGTACCATACGATGCTTTTGATCCAGATGGAAAACCAGAATTTGATGGAAACACCCGATTGCCCACTGGATTCACGACTTCCTCCCCAACAATACCTGTCCCTGTGTCACTTGTCCTTCCAACATTGAATGTCGCTGAGTTGTAATCTGCTGACACGTATCCGAAGTATGTTTCATCATTACTATTGCTCAAGTCAACAAACCGTGATGATTGGAATACCGTCAAGTCAATGTTGTGTACTGGAATAAAGATGGAATTTAATAGTAACCATGGGTGCATATATGCACGTGCATAACATTCAACGTTTATGAATATTTTCAGAATGTATTCCAAACATATGGAATAATTTAAAAACGACATTTTTGTTAAAGGTATTGATTCCATCACACAAAAATAGTATTTCTACTATCTTGGGAAAAAAATCCTTGGTTTACAAATGATCACGTCTTTTGATACCGACGCCCAATTTACACAGCAAAAACAACCAGTGTTGATAAAGTACCTTGCTTAAATAACTTGTATTTAAACATTGGTTTTTACATTTAAACAACTGTTTCAATACGATCTAGGAAATGTCGTTTAGCCATGTATCTTATTCTTATTTACAGTTGTTTTAATTACAACAGACGGAAGAAATGAAATAATTGAAAATAAAGTCAAATATTGTCAACATTGTTACATTGTTACATTGTCAATACTAAAATATATGAAGAAATCGGACACGTTATAGTGCATACCTTCTGACTTTGATGTGGTGTGGTACGAAGCCAAATAGACGAGAACGTGCAAACACGTTTGGAGATCCATCATTTCATTCGGCATTCATCAGTTGAACATGTGATGTCTTTATATCACACAAAATGACGCCATTTCTACACCATACCACGCTAAGATTCAGACTTATATGTTAGATATGTTTTAAATCGTGTGAACTTTGTAACATAACAACATATACAAACTATTTCGATACAGATCATACAACGTATTTTTGGTGGTATATTTACATTGATAAGAATGGCTTATTAGTATCATTATGATAAGTATTACATTATTAACGAGTAAGGGGACTACCCCGTCAGTTCACCTGTAATGGTATCACCTGTACCTTGAACTTGAAATCAGTATTCGTACACCTAATGGATATTCATCAATGAAAAATCATGTCCTTGCATGCTATGTCTGATTGTGCTGTGACGTCAATTATATTATTAATTTTATAGCAGTTCTTAATAGTTACTCAATGTAAATACGCATTTTAAAAATGTAAATTTAGATTTCCTCGCACATAGATCAGTCACGAGGTGAGTATGCAATATCAATCTCTACGTAGTTCGGTTTCTATTCTTTACTGTAACTCGGATTACCCATATTCTCTTCACAAAGTCCCTCATGATTTGTTTAGCTTTTAGAGTTATATCGCTTTAATCATGACAACAATAGTCTTGAGGTGGGGATGCCAAATCGATACGAATACGATAATTTTCTATGGCGCCAGAGTACTATTTAATTATTTTTTCCAAGAACCCCAAGGAGCCTGTTCCAATTAAATTATGGCGCCTGGATTTACAATGCACCGATGTGGTTAAAGATCCTTGGTATCAAAATATCTAGTGACTGAAAATGAAATATCCAGGACGGCGATATGATCAAGCGTGCTAGTGGCCGATTGTTTATGCTCACTACTCTTAGCGTTTCGGGCTGTCCATCAAAGATCTTATCACATCTACATTGGTTATGTGCACCCCCTCCTTGAATAATATGCTGTGCCAGCTTGGCATCCTGGTCTCACTGAGCGGCAGCATTTAATGATTGAACGTATCCAAAAAAGGAGTCATTCTGTTATACCCTTCACAGGGTTATTCATAGTGCGTGATACTTAATAACGACGCATACTACAGATGTTGGTGTGTATGTAGGGAATTACAGAATTATGCCCAAAAAAGAGCATGTAAAATTAGTGTAGGCTATAAATATGATTCGTACCAAAATGCTCTTTTAACATGTAATATTCAAGAACTCAGACCTCAGCGGGATCATATTTGTTTTATTTTTGCCATGACTGTTATGCGTTCAAGTACTTTTGATATGTGGTTACCCAGCCAGAGAGAGGTCGTAATTGGATGTAACTGGTAAATGGCAATCACCTTACTACAGGGGCGGTGACAGGGTGTTTGTATAGGGGGGGGGAGGGTATCGAGGTAAAAAAACCCCAAGAATTGAGTAACTATGGTTTGTAACCAAAGAGGTGCAAAGCACCGCCCTCCGCGGTAACGCGGACAGGGGGGATAATTTGAAGGAAAACAATCAATTCTCGAACCCATTTGGTGCGATTTGGTATGTACTGTTGACCGATTTTTTTTTATTGAAAAGCCATCACTTCATTTCTAATCAATATTGGCTTTTTGTCAAAGTTAGACAGCTATTTCGTTATATGCGAGAAAAAAATGTGCATAGGCCTATATACTGATGATCTTTTCTTGATTTAAGTATAGATCAGTGGTTCCTAACGTTTTTGGCCCCACGACCCCATCAGACATTGCTGGTCACTGAGTACTGTGACTCCAAAACAAAAAAATTGCCAATAAATCAGCCCGATTTATTAAAACTGAAACTGTTTAGTGATATGATGCGAGCGTAGCGATCAGAAAATTTGGCATATTTGAACGTTTCTTTTGGATTTTTCTAAGCCTTTTAGAACGAAATACTAAAATTGTTCCGCAAAAAGCTATATTTATGACCATTTGTGATTCCCTGGAAAACCCCAAACGACCCCAGGTTCCCCAGGTTACGAACCGCTGATACTATAGGTGGTTAATGGAATAGATAGAAGCTTTTTTTAAATAAATTCTTATCACGTATAGCAAAATGAAGCTATTTCATGCAGCATTTTTACTCTTTAGGTTCGTTATATATTTATTTTCCGACCCTGATTGTTCATACTATTTTAGACGAATTAGATTTAAATTCCCCCGATTGACGCGTTGAAATCAGAAAGAATAATAATCCGCACCCCACCCGAATGAATTTAGTTCTGGGTTACCTGTTTCCTGAAAACATAACCGCGTAGCGCGCGATTTGTTTTCTATATCCTCAGATCTGGCTATAATTAAAGTATATTTTGGTTTGAAATTGGCTTTAGAATGATATTTTTCTGGACATATGTGATACGATCTGTGAAAACCCGCCACATGTCGGGATTTTTCATATTGGAGATATTTATATCATAAGAAAGCTGAATCTGTGCTGATTACAGAACTGTTTTGATCATTTTTCTACGATCACTACAAAAAAAGTTATGAGTGAATGATGGTTGTGATGTCATAAAAAGCTACAAAACAAGAAATCATGAAAACAGGCCATAAAAGATAATAGTTCAATAGAATAACATTATAAGGCTAATTAGAAAAGTGACTGAAGTAAGTTTTTGAAGGTGAAATTTCATAAAAGGGGATGATATAAAGTATAAGAAATTAATTTTCTAAACAAAATATGAAAAAATAAAAATAAAAGTTTTATTTTTTGATTTTTTTATTTATTTTTATTTTACCCATAATCCTTATTTCACATTTTGCGACATCCGACGGGTTTTCACAGATCGCATCACATATGCGCGCGTAGCACACGAAAATAAATTCTCATACTTTCATACTCATTCATACTATTTGTCAGCGTTCGCGTTAAGTGGTTGCCCGGTTGCCCGGGACACCCAAAATTAGCACCGGGCAACCAACATGTACTTATTTGGTTGCCCGGTGGGCAACCAATTTTTTTACAAGAAGTGAAACACTTAACACATGCATTTATATATATTTTACAGAACGGGCAACCAAAAAATCTGCCGGGCAACCATAATTTCCTGCTTGGTTGCCCGGCGGGCAACCATATTTTTTTCCTTAATTCGGACGCTGGTATTTGTAACAAAAATTGGTTTCGATCCCCTCGACTGAAGCCTTGAAATTTGTTAGAATAAAATATATAAAACCCTTTAATTCCCCAAATGATAATCAAGGGGCTGGGTGCATGGTCTTTTCTAGGTTAAGGGGTGCCCCCTCCAAGCTGGATTAGATCAGCCAGTCGTCCCCCACCCCCCCCCCCCCCCCCCCCCCCCATTTGGACACGCCACTGATATCACAAGTGGGTGTCAAATATACCAATTGACCTCTGTTTTCCTTTCCTTTCCTTTCCTCTCTTCTTTATCTTTTCTTTCACTTCGTTTCTCCCCTTCTTTCTTTCTTTTTTCTTTTTGCCCCATATTTCACATATCTTGTCAAGCTGTGGAATAATAACTTGACCAATGCCCACTAATTAATAATTAATAAGGTTAATTATAAATCTTGGTATTTTAAGTGCAATATTATTATCATCTTGTTTTTAAACTTAGGAGTAGGTTTTTCCCATGTGTGCTTTCTGTATGGTGTCAGTCAAGTGGTCATAATAATAAAAATAATAATAATAATGGAAACTTATAAAAAAGTGCCGGTATCCGCTATTAATGGCGCTCATGGCGCATATGCATTTACAAACAAGTTATACGTATAGTCAATAAAGCACAAACCATGTCAGGGGGTTTTAAGTCCTTTTTGAAACTGTTTATATTGCTGTTTAATCGGATGATAGTGGGTAAATTGTTCCATATTCTTGCCGCTGCAATCCCAAAGGCTCTATTGCCCCACTGCGTTTTTGTACGATTTAATTTTAAGAGACCTTGCTCTGTCGAACAAAGAGCACGCCGAGGAGGGCAAGATATACGGGGGCTTTACCAAGTTGTATTTTGTAGATGAGTAAAGAGTATTTGAAGGCAATGCGTTGCTCCAGAGGTAGCCAATGTAAATCAGCTAAGACAGGGGAGATGTGGTCAGATTTCTGAGTAAGTGTGATTAGTCTAGCTGCCATATTTTGTAACCGTTGAAGTCGAGATAATAAGAAATCAGAAATTATACCAAATAAGAGAGAGTTGCAAGAGTCAATCAATGGTTTTCGCTGCAGCACATGTAAGATGTTTACGAACACGTCCAATGTTCCTTACTGGCGCACATACACCCCTTGACACAGTAGACACTTGTTTCTCCATTGTAAAACCGCTGTCAAACATCACTCCAAGGTTGCGGACATCTAGAGTGTTTTAAGTTTCTATTCATAGGGTTAGTAAGAGTCAATACCCAAGATAGAATGGAGATAATGTTATTCTAATAGAGACCTTTTATTTAGTAATGTCTACTCATGTACGTCGCCATGTTGTCGTCCCAGCATGCACTGCGGGATCAACCCAGGAGGGGGCGGTTAACATACACCTACATCATCAACGTAGAGAAGGTACATTATTTTCCGAACCAACTCTTATGAAAGGAATGTTGACTTTTGCCGCCTTTTGGTATAATTAGAAGCAATGATAATAAATTCAGTAAATATGTGTACTATGTTTTATGTGCAATATTTGGGGGAGAGGAGGTGGGGTAGTGTGTATTGGGAGGGGTGTGTGGAGGTCAAAAGGTCAAATGTTGATCTGTTGTAACAAAAAAAACCAATAATTACAATAATTATGAAAAATGATGCGAAATCAAGTTGTTTAAATTTTTGCAACAACCAATTTAGTTGTTTTAATCGTTTTTCAGGTAGACATTAAGTAACTTTTAATTGGGTATCAAAATAGTGTTTATAGCTTGTTCATTAGCATATTTATGATGAAAATACGATGTTAGGGTATTTCTGGTAAAATCGTGATTTGTCACTGCTGAGACCGCGATTGCAGCTTGTAAGGTGTCGATATTCGGATCCAGATGTTAGACAAGACTGACCCGTTAGATGCTTGACCTTTCTCGGTCCATTAAAAGTCCCGTAGCTGACAGACTATAATTAAATGTTTCTAATTGACTTAGGTTACAAAACGACCCGCACTTCGATAACATTCTGAACCGCAAGTCGAGTATGAATTTCTTTCAATCATTCGTGCTCAAATAGCTCATGAGAGTATGTTTAATGTATGTATAGCCTATAGTTCAAGGTTTAATACAGTAATATACATTCTATATATAACTGCTTATACCACTTTAATGTATCAATATTTATTTCAACATGTTCAAAGTTCGGTTTGACCTACGTGTCAAATGTTGTCACTACATAACAATTATACCAAATCAACCAACATATAAACGTTGAACAAAAATACATACACACATAATTCCTGACCAGGTGCTTTTATTCTAATTACGGTAGATCAAATATTCGAGAAGACACTTTTAACTTTATTGTGTTTATAGTAACCACACCAAATATAAAAGTTGCAGCAATTTCCCTTTTCTTTGTGTTATGGAAAGCATTGAGGCATGTATTGATGCATTGGATTTCATACACACCCCGCCACTGCGTGGCACACACAAATCAATGATAGCCCATATAGGAAACCCAGTTTCCTAACAAAAACGCACCCCTTCGTTTGTGTTATAGGTATACACATCAGGGATTATATACTTATTGGATAGGTAACTCCTCAGACAAAATTTCGCCGACTAAAACCAAATTCAAGGGTGAAGGTTTTATAGGGGCGCACTATCATGGTCGTAGCAAAGCAGACGACATGAGACGTGGTGGTTTTTATCGGCTCAAAACATGATTTGTAGCACAGAAATAGTACATCAAAGGTAAAAAGAAGCTGATTGTGATTTAGTTCTTATATGACACGAAACATTCAGAATTGGTTATTTGAAAGTAATTTACGTAGAACAAAATACGAATTTTAAATTGTGGATGGCTTCGTCTGGCAGTGACAGAGGAGGGGCGTGGCGTTATTTGCATTTTATGAATATTGTAATCAGATCAGTTGGGAAGGACGTCGGATCGCGACGATCACATCGTGTGAGGTCATGAATAGTCATGGCTGAATATTCATTCACAACGAATGATTGACAGTTTACGCTTAACTTCCGGGTGAAGAACTGATAGAGTGCGCTATACTGTGAACCAAATCTCAACAATGGGCAGATATGAGAGTCATCCCCCTTTACACATAGATATCAGTTTTCGGGCGGAACGGATTGGGCCGATCAAAAGTCACACTCTTTTTTCACTTTGCTTATCTCTCATTGAAACTCGGCCACAAGGAAGTTCTCGTTAATCAAACACTAAATATTAAAAAAACATCTTGTCCATAATATCGTAATAGCGCATCCAAAATGTGGGTTGTATGTTAACATTATATTATGTCATCGTTTAAACCATTTTCATAGCGCAGCGCCGCCGCCATTAAACACACAGTGTGTATTGTACGATAACCCCAACAGGTCAATCCTAAATAGATCCAGGCACATGATTTTCGATCGCTAGATTCAGCTAAAAGTCCATATCATAGGCTAGCGTGTTGTACATAGGGGGTATCAATATTGAGCAATTCGCCAAGGGCCCGAATTAGTAATAGATTGTGGAATTCCCCAATTTTCCTCTTTTTAACTTTTCACTGTACCGTTGGTCTGCAAATTTGGCACAGAATTTTCTTTTGAGCTGATTGCAGTACGAAAGCTCTGATTTTGGATTGCATTTCAAAGCATTATGTTAAAAATAAATGCGATTTCCGGGAACCTGTGTAAAATGTTGACGTAAACTAATTGAATGTCTATCAAATTGTCGCTAGTGTGGCAAAAATGGGCTCTCCCTCGGATGCTTGATCTTCCCTTTGTTGGAGCGAGCGTCAAGGCAACTGCAACTCATTACACTAAAAGGCCCGCTTAGCAGTGCTATAAATTGCTGCCCTAAAAACCGGCACCAAATTTAAATATTCGCCTTCCATCAAAGCTGGTTGCTATATGACATAATTCTCGTGTGCAACCAACCGGCTGTATTGCAACGCCCATTGAGTAGTTTAAACGCATGAGCGTGGATGTAATTTGCAACATAATGGAAACTCGCCCATGCAGTTAGCAAGAAGTACCGCTCGTATACGCCCCGAATTTAAATATACAACCAGGCAATCCTCTCGTAGTAATTGATAACAATAGGTTTACCAGACCGAATCAATAGCGCTCCTAAGCGGGCAATTTATGTCATGTGGTAATGGCGATGGGCGCGAGGGGTTATTCCTCACAAGACAAGCTGATACAAATAATTCACAATCCGGAGTCATCGTATATTACGCTTAATGCTTTGATTGGGTTAGGGGATGATCCGGAAAACAACGTGTTAGGGAGCGGATGTAGGATTGCTTTTCAATGAGAGACAGAGAGCTGGCGACGGCGGCTTTTATAGCACTCACGTGACATACATAACAGACGCGAGCCCTCTATTTCCTTTCCGCAAGCTAACAAATAGAAGGGAGCCCTCAATCTGAATTCCGCCATAATACCATTGATTCACACTCCTGATCACTGATACAAATTCAGGCAATTGTTTAATGTTTACGCTTCACTGCGTGCGTTGTTGTTGGATATTGTTTCGTACTCTTGCTCATCAGCAGTTATGTTTTCGGTTGTATTTATATAAACCCCTTTACTCATATTTCTATCTGTTGGTTTGGCCAATTCTTGATAGGAAGAACTATTAGAATCTTTCGGGGCAATGTACTCAGCGTAACCTTCCGTAGATAGCGTGACTGCCGACGTGGTGTCATTCCGCGCTCGAGCCATGGTAGCATGATGTGTTGATTGGTCTAGTTGATCCATTCGGGGCGAGTTAGTAGAATTGCCTCTAATACACAGAAAATCATAACAAATAAGAATCATGAAGTTTGTTTATTTCTATTTCCTAATCAAAATCATATATTTCGATCACTTCTCTGGAAAAATGGCATAAATGGCAAAGTCTCTGCACTGATTAACGGATAAGTTTCATTTAAATATATTTGTCAATATGGTATCCATGTAAAAAAAAAAGTGTAGGTAGCTTAAGGTCACTGAGTAAGTGACAGTACTATGTTTATATCAGCTGTCAAGAAGGAATTAAAAAAATTAAAAAAATCGATCCAATGTTATACTCAAGCCGATGCTATTCAAGCCGAATTCCACACTAAGTCATACTATAATTTGCGTAATGTTGTATGTAGGTAAGTAGGGGTGTATGTATCCTGCATCTAAAAGCTGTGAACGTTGCTCTGATAATAAATGATGACTTGAGACGGGTTATAAGCCATAAATGGCTGAAAACTGTTCAGAATTGACCAAGATATGAGGAAACACAGGCCAAATCCGGGGCTTTTTCAGACTATTTTTACGGGCCATGTTTGTTTATCTCTATGCGTACTGCAACCATGCAGTCGGCGCGCGTACTACACCCACGCACCCCTACACAACCGGTGGGCAAATATTGGAGAAATACGCTGCGCTATGGGAAATGGTTTTAGGCATTGGGGTTGAGATAAACCATTGGGCGGGAGCGGGGCCAGTGACGTTTTGGGAGGGGGGGGGGGGGGGTGTAATGATGTATTGTGGTTTGGGAGGCAGGGGATAATGAAGAAATGTGATGCTAAATTGCGTGACAGGGGAGGTCACGTGATGGAATGAAATAGTGTAGTTTCTTAATAAAAGTATTAAAGGGACATTAAGTAGTGTTGAAGATTTAAAAACACAAAATACTTCAGAATTCAAGATGACATTAAAAATAATATTATTGTTGTTTCTACTCATAAAAACACAGCAAAACTTGATTAAAACAATACCATCGCTATTTATTGAACCTTTTCTTAAAAACTCCTTCTATGTAAACATGGTTCGCGTTATGTATCACGCGTGCAGCAGGGTGACACCGTTTGACGTAAAATGCTGGTTACGGCTCAACCAGCATTTTTGAATCGACGATTTGTTGTACAAAGAGGGCTGATTTTTCTTAGTCCTTATAGTTGTAAGTTCATACATGTAACACAATTTTTAAAATATACAGATCCCAGTTTCATAATTGAGGGCGCAGCCTCCAACAAATCTCTTAATGCCCCTTTAAGCATGGGATATAGCTTGGGGTAATGATGGAAAACATTCAATTTCAGGTCAGAATACTATTATAGGCCTGCATTATATTTACTCATATGTACATGTATGTGATATGTGGTAATGACGGGAAACATTTCATTTTGTATGTGTCTAGCTGGTAGGCGCTACTTACTAGCGGGAGCCCGTTCAAAAAACGGGCGTCCCGCTAGTAAGTAATAACAATTTTAATCGCCCGGTGTGATTTATCATGATTGTTTTAGTCCATTCTCCTTCACGATACCGCAACGTCCCATCTTATGAAGAGAAGAATTTCCACGCGTAAATAAATTGTGACATTGTACGGTTTTTGCACGCCATGCATGGCGAACATGACGAACGCTAAACATGCTAAAACTGAAAGGGGTAACTCACTCAGTTTTATAATTTGATCAATTTCAATGTTGCTGCATTTGTTCAAATTGTGTTCTATATCAAACTTTATAGACAATCCCCAACTTGTTTCCATTATGCAACAAAAATATTCATTCCTATGGACATGAATGTATTTCTAACAATCGCTTCCACATTAGCCAATGTTTAATCTAAATCCCTTAATCAGTACAGTATAATAACCGTTGGCGGTGCTAAATGGACCAAAATCATGTAATGTATTTCAAGCTCTTTGAATTTGCATTTTTCTCTACCGATATGCATTTTGGTAACATGCAAATTATTTGTTTTAATGTACTGATCATATTTACCAGTAGTTTTGAAGCAAATGTAAAATATTTTTCACCGTCTCTGTATACCACTTAAATTCGTCATCGTCTTACATGTAGGCCTTCCTAGGCGGCAGTCATGTTATGCGCGTTGTGTCTCTGTTGAAGTAGCTGGCTCTGTATATACTACAACTCCAAGTAAGTTAAGCTTACCTTTTGATGAACAACAACGTCAGGCCCATTACAGCTATCCCTAGAAGTCCGACAGTGACACTTAAACTGATAGTAATGATGTTTGCTGTAGAACAATGACAAACATTAACAGTGCCAGTCGAGATTGATAAACCTCCCGATAGACCTATGCAGACATGAAGGAATTGCTCAAAATGAAGCACAGGGAGAGAACATTGCCACTGATATACTAAACATCATTATAATATTCCTCCAGAAATATTTGTAATTTGTCCCACTCCCCTGCAGCAGTATTGGGTAAATAAGTATCAACAGCTAGATCCTTTAACTTGATGTGGGAAGCTGTCGTTTTACGCTTTGCTTCTTAGGGTGATACCTGAGTGGAACATCGGTACAGCAGCCAAGATAATATTCTCGTATCGCAAAACCGGGCGCAAAACATTTTGGACTATCACCATTCTTAAAAATTGAACCACTGTGCAACTTGCGAAATTCGCGCTAAATTCTCACAACCCATGCGCACATAATGTTGGAGTGATTAGTGATAGAACAGTACCATAGACGGTAAGCGATTGTACCCACAATTACAGAAGCCGAATAATGAATAATTCCCGTTGTTAACACGCTAGTCGCTCTATTATTGTAAGTTTGAAAAAAATATGGGGATCAACAACGCGCAATAAATTTGATGTTTGTAACATTTACACTTAATACATCTTTGACCAACGACTTTGGTAGAACAGTTAATCCAGGGTATCGTAATAACTGTCGCCACACTCTAGGCCATCATAGCAAGCCGAAATTATAATATAATACCTACCAGATAAAGGCGGACGTACGTGTGTAAATACAATATGTCACAGTATAGGCCAGGTCCAACCAACATCTTTGCGCGTACCCAAAACTAATGTTAGTTCCGAAGTTTTTGTAAAGTATATACACTCGTCCAAAGAAGTTCCTTGCCACTTAGTAAAGTCCAAATATTTCAAATTAATATTTAATAGAATATATAATTATAATTGTATATCAAAATAAGCAGAAAGTAATCCTCTAACAGCTTAACATGGAATTTAGACATGATCACTCATGCATGGCAGATCCCATTCACTTGACAATGGCAAGGTCTGTGGAAGAAGATTGCAAACAATTTGGATAATCCCTACATTCAAATGTTAATGTGAATGATTGAACACAATATGAACCTTACCATTGCTTAATGAATGTGCTCAGCCATGCATGAATGCGTACATCTTAATTTCATACAGACATGATAGAGAATTATTGTCTGCTTAGTTTGACTTGCAATTGTTTAATTTATATTAAATATTTATGTGAAATATTTGAACTTCAATATTTGAACTTCAATGAGTGGCAAGGAACTTCTTTGGACGAGTGTAGGTACATCCGTCATATTGGTAAAATTAATGAGGGTGACGTTGCATTGCGTACGGCAATCTTCTAAGAATAGTTGGTGTGTCGTATAAAAAACCTAAACAACACTATATAATGGAAACTTCACACAATCTTAAATTATTTTTTCTTCAAGTCTACTACCTCCAGAAACTGTCTGCACGGTTTGTTTTGCACTGTAAGGTCAGCTTCCAACCGTTGTCAATGCTCGCACCCGAAACTCATAAAACGTTTCGTGTTTCACTCCCTTAAATATCACGGTCGATACCTGGATGGGTATTGCATCGTGTATTGCGTAAGCTTCTCCGAATTCGTACTCGTACATGATGATTTCTCCATTCCTATTTTCAACCGGTGGTGGATTCCATGTAAACATAATCTGTCCTGTGTGTGAATTATCGTGTTCAATGTTGGTCGGAGCTGCATTAGGTTCTTAAGTGAACGGGAAGGAGAAACTATTAGTTAACGCACAATTACAGAACATTTCAGCCAGAAACGAAAAAATATATAAATATATTGAGTTTCTTTTGATTGGATAGTAGTAGTTTGTATCATATAATATGGCTATATAGTACTCACTTGATTCAGCAGTCGTGACATGCACTATTTCAGTGAAAAGACCAGGCCCTACAGATGTTTTTCCTCTCACTTGGAATTGATACTTTGTGAAGTGTTTAAGATCGTCGAAGCTAACATATGTATATTTCGTCGATAGCTCATCAGATTCACCATTTGCTATATCTAGTCCAAACGTGCAATCATAGCCTAGGATATGTCCATGACGTTGACCACATTGGGGCTGATCCCAGTCAAATAGGAGATGTTCCCTCACCGAGTTATTCGCTTGTAAATCGACCGGAACGCCTGATGGAACTGTGTATGTATTAGTAAGAAAATATTATAAGAATTTGTTATCGTGTTGCCTAATTAGGCGCAAACAAAAAAGATTGTCTCAGAAGAAGCCTAAAAACAGGCTATTCGAAATGCGACCTGTTTTGTTGTTTTTAAACAACAAACACGAGACGGGCTCTGTGAAGCAAGAAAATGAATGTGAAATTGAAACTTGAAGAAGCAATAGTCAATAAATCTCTAGAGTCATTTTTTTTTTTTTACTGTTTTAAAATTGGGGAAAACCACTCCATACATTCACAACTTGGCTCACACCATCATTTTGTCTACTGAGACAAACTTGTTTTTTACTTGGCCTTATACAAGTAATGTCTGGGTCTCCACATGACTTCAACATGTTATTTAGGGGTTCAACAAGGTTTCGGAGTTGTTTATCTTGAATCGACAACGGTAAGACGGGTTTATTTTGCAAAGCTGCTCGAGCAAAATAAACCCATCTTACCGTTGTCGATTCAAGATAAACAACGACGAAGACCTTGTTGAACCCCGTTCAACAACGACTAAACATATTGACATCATTCATTTGTGAATATTGTTCTGAAAAAATAATGAAAAAAGGAGTTTTAACAGGCTAAATTTACCACCAAAAATAGCTGCTCTAAAAAAAGGAAAGACACCTTTTTTTTGTATTGTAATCAGATGCCCTTATTTGGAAAGGTTCGTTCCCTTTAATGGTTGAATGAACTTCTGAATGGGGTTGATTACAAAAGGTAAACTACTGAGGTAAACGTTGCAGACGATAAATTATTTCATTTGATAAGAGTTTAAATCATTTTGCGAATATAATTTTATTCATAAAACATCTATAACATTTAGAGACAAATTAAATCAAGAATCATGCATTTATCTACATACAACATTTCGTTACAGATTTAAAGAATACTCGTATCAATTCAAAAACACACACCTCCATTTTAATAGTGAAGCGGTCCATACGAATGAAAGGAAATCCATTTAACCGCCAGTGGCCACCAGCCAAAATAAAGGGTGCGGTCGTCGGTGACTAAGCGGAATCGTGGTCGAACGCATTTGCAAGCTTGTATTGTACGACAGAAATCAATTGAAATGATATATTTTTATATAACGTAACAGACATTTGTATGACCAATCTCATACGAACCCCACAAAATTGCATTATTGAACCATGGCCGGATGAACCAATTAATGCAATTTGGGCCTCTATTTTCCAAAAGTTGACATTTGACGGCTAGTCCTAGACCTTTTTTCGTTCAGATTTCTGTGCGAACGACTTTTTGTCGTAACATTATTTGCGGATAGACTGTTTTGTATGACCGATCTCATAAGTAACAAAAATAATGTCATTTTAAACCAAATAATGCAATTTGGGCCTGTTTACAAAAAATGACATTTGACGGTTAGGCCTACTAAAAAAATAAAATTCACTCAATTTTCTACGGGAACGACATTTTTGTCGTACAATTGATTGCGGATAGACCGTTTTGTATGACCGATCTCATACGTAACCAAACAATAGCATTATTGAGCCAAATAATACAATTCGGGCCTGTTTAAAAAAAAATGGAATTTGCCGGTTAGGCCTACTAAAGAAACAAACATTGCTCCAATTTCTATGCGAATAACATTTTTGTCGTAAAAATGATTGCGGATAGACTGTTTTGTATGAAAAATCTCATACGTAACAAAAAGTAATAGTTTTTCGGTATCGAACGAAGCTGTTCAGTGGCGAGAAAGATGAAGAGGTCGCAACTCGCGACCAGCTGGTTGTGACGGCTCATGTACACAGTGGAGTGTATACGACGCATGAACTTGAAATCGTTATCATCTTAATTCAATGAATGGGACTGAAACCGCCGGTGTGTGGCAACATAGAACTTCCCTACATCCCTGTTTATTTACTTTTCTAAAATAAAGACTAAACTTTAGTCTAGTCAAGTGTGGGGGTCATGCATAGTTTTATTTATGTTCGTACGTACGTATGTGACGTACGATACGCATGCATGATGCATAATGCATACAGTGGTTTCCAAATAAGGTGCGCCATATCCTCGTCATTTGCATATGAACAGTGGGTTTATCTCAAATCTACAACGATTTGCTACTGTACTTAGGTATGGGGAGTTGTTGAACGAGATTTATTTCATGTTTCTTGACTATATATTTTTTCAGCAAATGATCCTGATGGTCAAATTAAAGCATTCGTTTCAATACTTCATTTGATACTCACCATTTTCAGAAGTCACACCTGTGATTTGTGAAGAAAGACCAGAAACACTTTCAGACTTCGCTAATACATATATATCATAAGTGGAGAAAGCTTTTAAATCTGATAGAGTGATACTGTTCACGTTTGTGTTAATGGAAACGGGCATGCCATCTCTACTCTCACATCCATCGAAGTACACAAGTTTATACGACAAAGTGTATCCTGATATTTCACATGGTGGCGTAATGTCAGCCTCGTCCCATGATACTTGCAAACTTGAAGCTGATTTAGTCGTTGCTGCTAACGAGGTTACCTTGCCTGGAACTAAATGCATCACAAAATAAATTTTAATGAAAAACCAGACGAATATTTAATGTTATTTGGCTTACTTTGGATGCTATACGAGAACACATTAGTATCAAAAGCAGTAACCCAACAACAACAACCAATAACAAAAAAACAACCGACGACAACGACATCAGGCACTACGATCAGGCACTGCATCAGTCTTCAGTCTGTTTTTAGCGGTTGACGAGGGAACATCACATTGAACTACATAGTCACTATGGTAAACGTGCGATCGCACTGTAAACCTACTGAAAACGTTAGACGAACGCCATTTGTCGCTTGGACGCATAGTCACAGTAGCAGCATCGTTTGGACATTCTATAAGCGGGAAATATTCCATAACGCCTTGTGATAGCGCAGCGGGAGCGCAGTAAGGACGTGAGTGAGAGATAGACATACGCAGTGAGAACAGGAGAGAGATGGAAAGAGCCTGAATAATCTTACTGGCACTGTCAGTAGTTCCATAATCAGGGACACTGCTTGGTCCATCGTGATCATCATTTGAAGCATACATTGTAAACGTGTGATTCGTGCATGATGCAAGTCCAGAAATCACAATCTGTCTCAATTCTCCAGCCACCACCAGGTAATCACTGTCGTGGTCACTGCCATACCCTAATGTAAAACTCTTAATTCCTGTTACACAGCCAATCCATTCATCGTCTTGTGGAACCTACCAATGTGTATAATTTTTAAAAGAATATGTTAAAATAAGACAAAATCACCATTACGGTATTTTTAAAATAATTCAAAGCAGTTTTAAACGATTTTAGGATTTTAAGCGTACCCATGCCTTATATGTGCGTTTAGCTCCGTAACGGGAGCCCGTTTCATTTGAGGGCGTTCAAAATTGATGGTTGTGCGTTCCTATGGTAATGTGTACTCACCCATCAATCTGTGCATTTGTTGTAGCTTCGCTTTTCAAACCAAAACTATTTTTGCATCAAACCTTTAAGTTTGACGCAAAAAACGTTAGATGTTAAAACATCATCTACCAAAAAAAAATGTCTCACCCAACTTCAAATAAAGGAACACATTAAACATGGAAAGAGAAAAAAATTCCGCCGTTTTAGCGGTGAAAAAGAAAACAGGATATTTTTTTCTCAATCTGGATTCTGAAAAGTCCACATTTTTTTATTCAAATTAAATTTCAAATTTTCAAATGTTCCCTCTTCCAATTGTATTTTTTTTAAATTGAGTGCACACACACACATACAATTGGAAGAGGGATCTTTTTTAAATCCACTTCCTCAATACAAAACATGTGTAGAGAAAAATGATTATCATTCTAGGTGTTGTTATCCTTATTGGGCTTGCACAGTTGCCACGGTTGTTCATTATAAGCCCAATTGGACTAAACAAACAATAATGCAAGGCAAAAAAGCCACATTTGACGTCATCGGTCCACATACAGTTTTATCATGCAATGTATGTACGCTTTCATGTCTCGGCGACATGCGAGAGTGTGCGTACGATTGAAATGTCCGTGTCAAGTCTATGCATGCAGTACCAGTAGTCATCCACTTAGGATATTGAAAGTGTGCCTCCAGTCCAGCACAACATGTGATATACACCTAATTGTAGATCTTCGACCTTAATCTCATGGTGACATTGTCAGATACAGCAGAGTGTGTGCGCAACGATTAAAAAGTGCGATAACTTGCCATTTTTATTCAGAGTATTAACTAGTAAAGAGAAAAACAATGTCATCTGATATTCTAATAGTCTATGGTACCTACACAGTGTAGCTATCTGTTATATGTAAGGCAAAATGCGTATTTTTCCAAAATATAATGCAATGCACCCAAAGAGGGTTACTGAAATCACCCAAAAAGGCAAATGCAGCCCAATATGTGCTGAGATAATAAATTAAGATTAAATTCAAATCCAAAATGACAAGAATTGTGCTAGATAATGCTCCAATGAGTGTACATAACAAGGCACTCTAAAATCCTGAGTGGCTTGTGGGATTATGTGTGTGATTAATGGTATACAGGCTTTTTGTGCGCAGTGTTACCAACTCTTACCAACTATAATAGCCCAATTATGTAATGAACAATATATTTCCCTATATATTTCAATTGACAAACCTTGACTTCACAAATGCACCTCATTGGGCCAAAAAAGATGAGCCAAAGACAAAAAGTAATCACAACATCTCTTGAAAAACACATTTGGAAGAAAAGCCCATTATCTTCCTCGGATCTGCCTGTATTATATGACATAGCTTGTTTTCTAGAGTTAATATTTTAAATTGCGAAGAGGTTTGTTAGATTAAGTTATCGCCTGCCTGCTGTTTGTGAGCACAGAAAATGAATGCGCAAACCATTGCGTATTTTGTCAGAGCAATTGCTGTACTGACAGGATTTGTATGAGCTCAAATTACCCCCTCCCCATTTGTTTTGAGACAAACAAATTGAATTCCATTTGATATGAAATATTAGAAATTTGTGATATTTATTTTAAATTTGTAACACTTTTTGCAATTCAGTGTTGCATGGACAAGATTAAGATGACTTTTCACATATGATAAAAGGTCACGCTTCATCTTATGTTGAATGAGCTAAAGTAGGCAAGTTGGCTATGTGCCTTTGCAGCAATTGCTGGACTTGAGTCCATACATTTGCGATGAAAAACCATTCAGCTGGACAGACTGGAACTCAAAAAGCTGAAACTAATTTAATTTAATTCAATATTTAACATTAATTTAACTTTTAAAATTTACCAATTCATTTCATTACAAATCGAAATGAATTCAATTCAATTAAAATGAATTAAATCCAATTTGAATTCAATTAACTTAAAAATGAATTCAAAATCAATTCAATTCAAATCAAATTCATATCAAATTCAATAATTCAATTCAATTAAATACAATTCAAAATCAATTCAATCAAATTCAACATCAATTCAATCAAATTCAACATCAATTCAATTCAATTCAAAATTCGATTCAATTCAATTCAAAATCAATTCAATCAAGTTCAACATCAATTCAATTCAAAATTGGATTCAATTCAATTCAAAATCGATTCAATCAAGTTCAAAATCAATTCAATACAATAATTAACATTAATTTAACTTTTAAAATTTACCAATTCATTTCAATACAAATCGAAATTAATTCAATTCAATTAAAATTAATTCAATCCAATTTGAATTCAATTCAATTAGAATTGAATTCAAATTGAATTCAATTCAATTATAATTGAATTCAAATTGAATTAAGTTTAAATTCAATTCAATTCAATTCAAAATCAATTCAATAAAATTCAAAATCCAATTCAAATCAAATCAATTCGAATCCAATCTATATCAAATCAATTCAATTCAATCACCTGAACAGTACGTACAACTCTACAAGTGCAGCATTTACGCATGCATATATGTACGCATGTGTATAAGTGTGTACGCATGAGCATTTGATGTACGCAGTACGCACATGTATGCATTGCTCATTTTGATACGTGTGGCGTTGCATTGCTGATCCCGCGAAGAACAAGGAGGGCGCAGTGGAAAAGGGCCGGGGATTTTTTTTTGGGGGGGGGGGGGGGGGGGGGTGGTTGTCGGGTCAGCAGTACCCATGAATTGCCCAGGCTTGTCGCAGACCATTTGTACGTGGGGGTTACTGCTTGTGTGGTGCCAGCAAGATGTCAGCGCAAGGTCAACAGGACTACATCGCTCAGCATTGTGTTGCAAATGTGCCGATCGCGATCAGTGCGCTGTCATCACATTATCATCGCATTGTCATCATACTCATAGTGGGGGTTGTACACTAGACTATTTAATAGACAAAAACACCTGTTTAGCGTCCCCTCCCGCTTCCGGTTTGGGATCCGCTTCAATTTTCTTTGCTTTTTTCTCTTTATTTCAGTCATAACTTTTTCTGGTTCGCAAAGTTTATCGTTTACCAGGGCGAGTTTGTACTAAAAGTGGGGGGAAAATAAATAATAGGGCCTCTTCCTTCATTTTTTGAAAAAAGTCCCGACGCTAAACATGTTTTTATTTTTATTTTGCCTAATTCAAGCTGTACTGTGTGTTTAAATTAATAAAATAAACCCCTCGGCGTTGAAAGAACTATAGTATGCTTGGGCCCAGATTTCAGATTTGAACACACTTTGATCACAGAGAACTTGAGCCAAACTCGAGTATTTTGCTGGGCTCGGGAGTCGGACTCGCCTCGCAGTCACAGTACTCCAGATTTTAGAATAAACAGAAATAAGCTTATTACTCAAATTTGGCATTATCTGTATTACAATTACAATGCCTGGAATGCAATGGGTTATTTTAACATAGATTTGGTTAGAAAAAAGATATTAATCGTTTTCAAGATGAATTCCCACCTTATTTCACCAAGGTTCCCAACACTCACTTCCCTATCCGTCGAAAGTTACAGACTGAATACACATCACTCATATTTGGGTATGCTGTCGTGTACATCCGCGTGCCTATTTTTGCTTACCGTTTCTAAAATAGTATGATATGTTGGTTATAAAAGTATGATATGTTGGATATATAATCTTGACATATATCTCAATCATATTGCCGAATATCGTGCAATGTTCAAGCGTATCTTCGTATTAAAATCGTGACTTCAATGTTAAAACTTCTTTAACCGATTTGCGTTATTACATAAATGCGGAGTGATTTGGTGGTGCGCCGTCATACATTATAGTGACGTGCCAGAAAGTATGGGACGGGAAGGCAACAATTAATGACTTGATTCAGTCAATTTATTCTTTGCATATAATAATATAATCTATTTTCTATCTATAAGTCTATTTTCATTCATGACACTGGGATAGGGCAATTAATAAAGCACCCCCCCCCCCCCACACACACCCCACCACTTCCCATACACACACCAATGTTACTTTTGTTACGGGGAAGGGGGGGGGGGCCTAAAACAGGATGACTACTTTCTTTCCCTTTTTTCTTTTTCTAGCCCCTCTCAAATGTTCTAGTGTTTTCTTTAATGTTAAAAAAACTTAATTTCTGACATTATTTGGGAATTATGAAAGAAAACCGGACTTTGTATGGTCCATTTTGACACCAGAGCCTGTTCCGACCCAAACTTATCTAATGGTGCGTCCCTGATACGGTGCGGTAATGTATATACTTACCTTCCAAGAGATTTCCACGCTATCAGTCCCCAAAACCACAACCTCTGTAATTGTCGGTGATCGTATAGGCACTAAAGTAATGTAAATAATTATAACGATAGCTTTGCACTAATGTGTTCAATAATAAGTATAATTGACATGATTGAAGTGAGGATAAAAAGCAAGAACAAATTCAACTCCCATAAAGGTCCAAATAAACAAGAAATAAAAACCTTTTGAATATTCAATTGGAGCATGAATGAAGCTAAACCAACGTTTGATGAATGCAACTAATTAATTATTCATACACTCTTAGTAGTGATGAACCAATCAGAAAGCAAGAAACTAAAATACGCGGAGTGCATTAAAAGTGCCTAATGCACTCTGCGTGTGCACCGTTCAATGCGCGCACCGCGAGATTTGTTTTGATTCGTTGTTCAAAAATCTCGGGTTCGCCGATTTTCACTGCGGGTGTTAGCAAACTTGTTAATTCGTTTTTACATACATGTAGATCAAAATTGTGCTTAAATTGTGAATTTTGATTTGTATAGTGTCGTGCGTATGTGTTGTTTCTCGATAAATTAGACAAATCTGTTGATATACTCACAATTATAGCATTCCCCCTGCGGGGTCATGCCATAATAATAATAATAATAATAATAATAATAATAATAATAATAATAATAATAATAATAATAATAATAATAATAATAATAATAATAATAATAATAATAATAATAATAACGCTAATAACAACCATAAGGGGAAAAATTACATGAGATTAACTAACAATAACATTCATTTACATAAATTAATTAATTATGCAAATTTATTCAAATATTCAAAAAAATTGCATAATTTGTACGACGGGCTGTCTTTAGTCACTTGTTAGAGACAGCCCGTCGTACAAATTATGCAAATTTATTGAATATTTGAATAAATTTGCATAATTAATTAGCTCATGAATAGTAATTTACTTTGTTATTTATAACGGAATAAAGCGCATTATTATTTATGAAAGAAATTACGTTGAGGGGAAACATTATTTTCGACCTAACGTAATAATGAACGAATAACAAAAACCTCTTTCCCCCTAACGTACCTTTAAAGGTAATAATAATAATAATAATAATAATAATAATAATAATAATAATAATAATAATAATAATAATAATAATAATAATAATAATAATAATAATAATAATAATAACGACAAATCCGTCATTAGGGAGACATGCGTATAAACGGTCATTAGGGAGACATTTTACATAAAGTCATGTATTAACCATATTTGGCACTAAATATTTCACTTTAATGGTCTAAAATGTTAAGAATGATGAGTTAAATTCATGACGTGCACTTTTTTCCCGAAAAGTTAAGGAACTTCAGATATAATTTAATTTAGTGTAATTTTTGTCTCCCTAACGTAAGTCGAAGCATAATATGGACTTAGGGAGACACGTCTCCCTAATGACCGTTTAGGATGAAAGTATTATTATTGAGAAAAATACGGAGAAGATGAATATAACCGGCAGGGATAAACTTAATTGTTGAATATGTATACACACGGTGACCGTGTGGCCGTACAACCACCGTGTGGATAGTTCGCTGCGAAAACTAAAGTTCGTGCAGCTGCCGTGTAGATAATGGTATTTCTCTAGATGCAAGCTAAATACATAGAAGCTGCCTAAGTAGCTGCCTTAGTCAAATATCTCTATGAGCACGGTCAATTATTGAAGGACTGTACGCACGACGATCGTATGGCGCTTCAACCACCGTGTGGATAGTTCGCTGGGAAAATAAGGCTTGGGCAACTGCCATGTAGGTAAATTTATATCTCCAAGTGCAATGCGACTTCATATGCTATACATACCAGCTGCCTTAGTCAAATCTCTATATACACGACTGTTTGTGTCACATCCGCAATGTATAGAGCCAATGTACACATCTTGCTTAGACCCTGTAAAGGCTATTTACACAGCAGCTGCTAGGTAGATAAAGTCGAATCTCTACATGTACACGCATGTACATTTTTGGTGGCGCTACCGTGTAGATAGCTCACTGAGATTACCAACTACTACGTGGCAATTACCTATTCATTCATGCTATGCGAAAGATGAATAAAGAAAAGCTATCTACCCGGCAGCACGACGATCGTATGGCGCTTCAACCACCGTGTGGATAGTTCGCTGGGAAAATAAGGCTTGGGCAAATGCCGTGTAGGTAAATTTATATCTCCAAGTGCAATGCGACTTCATATGCTATACATACCAGCTGCCTTAGTCAAATCTCTATATACACGACTGTTTGTGTCACATCCGCAATGTATAGAGCCAATGTACACATCTTGCTTAGACCCTGTAAAGGCTATTTACACAGCAGCTGCTAGGTAGATAAAGTCGAATCTCTACATGTACACGCATGTACATTTTTGGTGGCGCTACCGTGTAAATAGCTCACTGAGATTACCAACTACTACGTGGCAATTACCTATTCATTCATGCTATGCGAAAGATGAATAAAGAAAAGCTATCTACCCGGCAGCTCATGTCAAATTTTTTGGTGGCGCTACCGTGTAGATAGCTCACTGAGATTACCAACTACTACGTGGCAACTACCTATTCATTCATGCTATGCGAAAGATGAATAAAGAAAAGCTATCTACCCGGCAGCTCATGTCAATGGATAGCCAAAGCTCTAGACACGCACGGCCATCGTGACGCGTGTTACACTATCGCCATGTAGCGTCCTAAAATACTAATAACATGTATGCAGCTGCCTTAGTCAATCTCTATATGCACGATTGTTAATCCCAGAAACCGCCGCCATTATAATATATAGCTTGCTGAGACTATAAGGCTATCTACACGGTAGGTATTAGATAACATGTATTATTGGTAGTTATCTATTTTATTTTGTTCTTTATTTCTGTCTCCCTAACGTAAATTAATCATAAGCATAACATGGGCGATGGATGATTATTGGCATTGACCAAACACAAACTTACTCATCGTGCAATAAACTAAACATTATGTTCGACATCTATAATAATATTCCATTGTGTCTTAACATTAGTTTTCGCCTAAATCTGTAATTTCGACCCCGCGGAATGTAGTACAACGGTCATTTATCACTGGTGCTCCCAGTGGAAAAAAGGAATGTTTTTATTATGGTTTGCTCAATACATCTTAGTTTCACCCACTCACTCCGCATTCAAACTCTGAATACAATAATTGTATGCTACAATTAACTTTGAACCGGGAAAATATACTCTATAGGATTATTCTTATATGTTTGTGAAAAAAACAAGTAATAATAATAACGACAAATTCGACCTTAGGGAGCCATGTGTGTTAACGTACTTTAGGGAGATATTGTACATAAAGTCATCTGTTAACCATTATTTGACACTAAACGTTCCACTTTAATAGTATCACCCACTCAATCCGCATTCAAACTCTGAATTCAAAATTGAATGCTAAAATTAATGTTGGACCGGGAAACAATACTGTATAGGATTATTTTTTTGACATTTATGTGACAAAACAAATAATAATAATAACGATTAATTTACCCTTAGGGAGACATCATGCATATAAACGTACTTTAAGGAGTCATTGTACAGTCATAAAGTTATTCTATTAACCATTTGTCCAGCTGAACAATCAAGCTAGTCATGCTGAGCCAGACTAACCATGAGCTAGCCAAGGCGGCATTAACTTATCCAGCAGGCTTGACTAGTTTAAGCTAGTCCAGCAGGCTTGACTAGCCTGCTCGACTAGTTTAAATTTATAGTCCAGCCTGTGCCTGACTAGTTTAAGTTTTCAGTGTAAACGTTCCACTTTTATAGACACAAATGTTTAATATTATGAGTTACATTCATGACAAGCACCTTTCTTGCGAACAGTTAAGGAATTTCAGATATAATTTTATTTGTTCTTTATTTTTGTCTCCCTAACGTAAATTAATCATAAGCATAAAATGGGCGAATGATGATTATTGGCATTGACCAAACACAAAATTACTGATCGTGCAATAAACTAAACATTGTGTTCGACATCTATAATAATATTCCATTGTGTCATAACATTTCGCCTAAATCTATAATTTCGACCCCGCGGAATGTAGTACAACGGTCATTTATCACTGGGGCTCCCAGTGAAAAAGGAATGTTTTCATTTTGGTTTGCTCAATACATCGTAGTTTTACCCACTCACTCCGCATTCAAACTATGAATTCAATCATTGTATTCTACAATTAACTCTGAACCGGGAAAATATACTCTATAGGATTATTCTTATATGTATGTGACAAAACAAGTAACAATAATAATAATAACGACAAATTCGACATTAGGGAGCCATGCGTATACACGTACTTTAAAGAGTCATTGTACATAAAGTCATCTATTAACCGTTTGTCCAGCAGAACAAATCAAGCTAGTCATGCTCAGCCAGACTAACCATAAGCTAGTCAAGGCGGCCATAACCTATCTAGCAGGCTTGTCTAGCCTGCTTGACTCGTTTAAGCTAGTCCAGCAGGCTTGACTAGCCTGCTCGACTAGTTTAAAGTTATAGTCCAGCCTGTGCCTGACTAGTTTAAGTTTTCAGTGTAAACGTTCCACTTTAATAGACACAAATGTTTAATATTATGAGTTACATTCATGACGAGCACCTTTCTTGCGAACAGTTAAGGAACTTCAGATAACATTTTATTTGTTCTTTATTTCTGTCTCCCTAACGTAAATTAATCATAAGCATAAAATAGGCGATGGATGATTATTAGCATTGAGCAAACACAAAATTACTCATCGTGCAATAAACTAAACATTATGTTCGACATCTATAATAATATTCCATTGTGTCTTAACATTAGTTTTCGCCTAAATCTATAATTTCGACCCCGCGGAATGTAGTACAACGGTCATTTATCACTGGTGCTCCCAGTGAAAAAAAAGAATGTTTTATTTTGGTTTGCTCAATACATCATAGATTTGACCCACTCACTCCGCATTCAAACACTGAATTCAATAGTTGTATGCTACAAATAACTTTGAACCGGGAAAATATACTCTATAGGATTATTCTTATATGCATGTGACAAAACAAGTAACAATAATAATAATAACGACAAATTCGACCTTAGGGAGACATGCGTATGAACGTACTTTAAGGAGTCATTGTACATAAAGTCATCTGTTAACCATTAGTTGACACTAAACGTTCCACTTCAATAAACACAAATGTTTAAAATTATGAGTTATATTCATGACGAGCACCTTTCTTGAGAAAAGTTAAGGAATTTCAGATATCATTTTATTTGTCGTTAATTTTGTCTCCCTAACGTAAATTAATCATAAGCATAAAATGGGAGATAGATGATTATTGGCATTGACCAAACACAAAATTACTCATCGTGCAATAAACTGAACAGTTATGTTCGACATCTATAATATTCCATTGTGTCTTAACATTAGTTTTCGCCTAAATCTATAATTTCGACCCCGTGGAATATAGTAGTGAAAAAAAGAATGTTTTATGTTTGGTTTGCTCAATACATCGTAGTTTTACCCTCTCACTCCGCATTCATACTCTGAATTCAATAATTGTATGCTACAATTAACTTTGTACCGGGAAATTATACTCTATAGAATTATTCTTATAGGTGTGTGACCAAACAAGTAGTAATAATAATATTTATAATAATAACGACAAATTCGGCATTAGGGAGACATGCGTATAAACGTACTTTAAGGAGTCATTGTACATGAAGGCATTCTATTAAGCATTTGTCCAGCCGAGCAAATCAAGCTAGTCATGCTGAGCCAGACTAACCATAAGCTAGTCAAGTCGGCCATAACCTATCCAGCAGGCTTGACTAGCCTGCTTTTTTTTCTTTCTTTTTTGTATATAAAGCGCAAATGCGAACAATAGCCCAACAGACATTAACAAGGTTAATGACCAGAGTGATTAAAAATCAAACTGGTAACTCTCGAAAGAGAGCTCTGAAAGGCCAATCAATTGGTTCACTGCAACTCAGAAAATATGCATAAAACAAGACACACAAATGGGCAGAGGTTAAAAATGCCAATGAAAGTGACATAATAATAAGATAAAAGCCCAAACATAGACAATGCTTGACTAGTTTAAGCTAGTCCAGCAGGCTTCACTAGCCTGCTCGACTATTTTAAAGTTATAGTCAAGTCTGTGCCTGACTAGTTTATGTTTTTCAGTGTAAACGTTCCACTTTAAAAGACACAAATGTTTAAAATTATGAGTTACATTCATGACGAGCACCTTTCTTGCGAACAGTAAAGGAACTTCAGATAACATTTTATTCTTCGTTATTTTTGGCTCAATACATCATAGTTTTGACCCAATCACTCCGCATTCAAACTCTGAATTTAATAAATGTATGCTACAAATAACTTTGAACCGGGAAAATATACTCTATATGATTATTCTTATATGTATATGACAAAACAAGTAACAACAATAATAATAATAACGACAAATTCGACCTTAGGGAGACATGCGTATAAACGTACTTTAAGGAGTCATTGTACATAAAGTCATCTGTTAACCATTATTTGACACTAAACGTTCAACTTAAATAGACACAAATGTTTAAAATTATATGAGTTATATTCATGACGAGCACCTTTCTTGAGAAACGTTAAGGAACTTCAGATATCATTTTATTTGTCGTTATTTGTGTCTCCCTAACGTAAATTAATCATAAGCGTAAAATGGGAGATAGATGATTATTGGCATTGACCAAACACAAAATTACTCATCGTGCAATAAACTGAATAACGATGTTCGACATCTATAATATTCCATTGTGTCTTAACATTAGTTTTCGCCTAAATCTATAACTTCGACCTCGTGGAATATAGTACAAACGGTCATTTATCACTGGTGCTCCCAGTGAAAAAGGAATGTTTTCTGTTTGATTTGCTCAATACATCGTAGTTTTACCCTCTTACTCCGCATTCAAACTCTGAATTCAATAATTGTATGCTACTATTAACTTTGTACCGGGAAATTATACTCTATAGGATTATTCTTATTAATGTGTGACAAAACAAGTAGTAACAATAATAATAATAACAATAATAACGACAAATTCGACATTAGGGAGACATGCGTATAAACGTACTTTAAGGAGTCATTGTACATAAAGTCATCTATTAACCATTTGTCCAGCCGAGCAAATCAAGCTTGTCATGCTGAGCCAGACTAACCATAAGCTAGTCAAGTCAGCCATTACCTATCCAGCAGGCTTGACTAGCCTGCTTGACTAGTTTAAGCTAGTCCAGCAGGCTTGACTAGCCTGCTCGACTAGTTTAAACTAATAGTTAAGCCTGTGCCTGACTAGTTTAAGTTTTCAGTGTAAACGTTCCACTTTAATAGACACAAATGTTTAAAATTATGAGTTACATTCATGACGAGCACCTTTCTTGCGAACAGTTTAACTTCAGGTAACATTTTATTTGTCGTAATTTTTGTCTCCCTAACGTAAATTAATCATAAACATAAAATGGGAGATGGATGTTTATTGGCATTGACCAAACACAAAGTTACTCATCGTGCAATAAACTAAACAACATTATGTTCGACATCTATAATAATATTCCATTGTGTCTTAACATTAGTTTTCGCCTATTAAATCTATAATTTCGATTACGTGGAATGTAGTACAACGGTCATTTATCACTGGGGCTCCCATTAAAAAAAGGAATGTTTTCATTTTGGTTTGCTCAATACATCGTAGTTTCACCAATCACTCCGCATTCAAACGCTGAATTCATTGCTACAATTAACTTTGAACCGGAAAAATATACTCTATAGGAGTATAGAGACATGCGTATGAACGTACTTTAAGGAGTCATTGTACATAAAGTCATCTGTTAACCATTATTTGACACTAAACGTTCCACTTTAATAAACACAAATGTTTAAAATTATGAGTTATATTCATGACGAGCACCTTTCTTGAGAAACGTTACGGAACTTCAGATATCATTTTTTTTTGTCTCCCTAACGTAAATTAATCATAAGCATAAAATAGGAGATAGATGATTATTGGCATTGACCAAACACAAAATTACTCATCGTGCAATAAACTGAACAATTATGTTCGACATCTATAATATTCCATTGTGTCTTAACATTAGTTTTCACCTAAATCTATAATTTCGACCCCGTGGAATATAGTAGAAACGGTAATTTATCACTGGTGCTCCCAGTGAAAAAAGAAATGTTTTCTGTTTGGTTTGCTCAATACATCGTAGTTTTACCCTCTCACTCCGCATTCAAACTCTGAATTCAATAATTGCATGCTACAATTAACTTTATGCCGGGAAATTATACACTATAGGATTATTCTTATAGGTGTGTGACAAAACAAGTAGTAATAATAATAATATTAATAATAATAACGACAAATCCGACATTAGGGAGACATGCGTATAAACGGTCATTAGGGAGACATTTTACATAATGTCATGTATTAACCATTTGTCCAGCCGAGCAAATCAAGCTAGTCATGCTGAGCCAGACTAACCATAAGCTAGTCAAGTCGGCCATAACCTATCCAGCAGGCTTGACTAGCCTGCTTGACTAGTTTAAGCTAGCCCAGCAGGCTTGACTAGCCTGCTCGACTAGTTTAAAGTTATAGTCAAGCCTGTGCCTGACTAGTATAAGTTTTTCAGTGTAAACGTTCCACTTTAATAGACACAAATGTTTAAAATTATGAGTTACATTTATGACGAGCACCTTTCTTGCGAACAGTTAAGGAACTTCAGATAACATTTTATTCGTCGTTATTTTTGGCTCAATACATCATAGTTTTGATCCACTCACTCCGCATTCAAACTCTGAATTCAATAATTGTATGCTGCAATTAATTTTGAACTGGGAAAATATACTCTATATAATTATTCTTATAAGTATGTGACAAAACAAGTAACAATAATAATAATAATAACGACAAATTCGACCTTAGGGAGACATGCGTATAAACGTACTTTAAGGAGTCATTGTACATAAAGTCATCTGTTAACCATTATTTAACACTAAACGTTCCACTTTAATAAACACAAATGTTTAAAATTATTAGTTATATTCATGACGAGCACCTTTCTTGAGAAACGTTAAGGAACTTCAGATATCATTTTATTTGTCGTTATTTTTGTCTCCTTAACGTAAATAAATCATAAGCATAAAATGGGAGATAGATGATTATTGGCATTGACCAAACACACAATTACTCATCGTGCAATAAACTGAACAATTATGTTCGACATCTATAATATCCCATTGTGTCTTAACATTAGTTTTCGCCTAAATCTATAATTTCGACCCCGTGGAATGTAGTACAACGGTCATTTATCACTGGTGCTCCCAGTGAAAAAAGGAATGTTTTCTGTTTGATTTGCTCAATACATCGTAGTTTTACCCTCTCACTCCGCATTCAAACTCTGAATTCAATAATTGTATGCTACAATTAACTTTGTACCGGGAAATTATACTCTATAGGATTATTCTTATATGTGAAAAAACAAGTAGTAATAATAATAATAATAACGACGAATTCGACATTAGGGAGACATGCGTATAAACGTACTTTAAGGAGTTATTGTACATAAAGTAATCTAATAACCATTTGTCCAGCCGATCAAATCAAGCTTGTCAAGCTGAGCGAGAATAACCATAAGCTAGTCAAGTCGGCCATAACCTATCCAGTAGGCTTGACTAGCCTGCTTGACTAGATTAAGCTAGTTCAGCAGACTTGACTAGCCTGCTCGACTAGTTTAAAGTTATAGTCAAGCCTGTGCCTGAATATTTTAAGTTTTTCAGTGTAAACGTTCCACTTTAATAGACACAAATGTTTAAAATTATGAGTTACATTCATAACGAGCACCTTTCATGCGAACAGTTAAGGAACTTCAGATAACATTTTATTTGTCGTTATTTTTGTCTCCCTAACGTAAATTAATCATAAGCATAAAATGGGAGATGGATGATTATTGGCATTGACCAAACACAAAATTACTCATCGTGCAATAAACTAAACATTATGTTCGACATCTATAATAATATTCCATTGTGTCTTAACAATAGTTTTTGCCTAAATCTATAATTTCGACCCTGTGGAATGTAGTACAACGGTCATTTATCACTGGTGCTCCCAGTGAAAAAAGGAATGTTTTCATTTTGGTTTGCTCAATACATCTTAGTTTCACCCACACACTACGCATTCAAACTCTGAATTCAATAATTGTATGCTACAATTAACTTTGAACCGGGAAAATATACTCTATAGGATTATTCTTATATGTATGTGACAAAACAAGTAACAATAATAATAATAATAACGACAAGTTCGACCTTAGGGAGACATGCGTATGAACGTACTTAAGGAGTCATTGTACATAAAGTCATCTGTTAACCATTATTTGACACTAAACGTTCCACTTTAATAAACACAAATGTTTAAAATTATTAGTTATATTCATGACGAGCACCTTTCTTGAGAAACGTTAAGGAACTTCAGATATCATTTTATTTGTCGTTATTTTTGTCTCCTTAACGTAAATAAATCATAAGCATAAAATGGGAGATAGATGATTATTGGCATTGACCAAACACACAATTACTCATCGTGCAATAAACTGAACAATTATGTTCGACATCTATAATATCCCATTGTGTCTTAACATTAGTTTTCGCCTAAATCTATAATTTCGACCCCGTGGAATGTAGTACAACGGTCATTTATCACTGGTGCTCCCAGTGAAAAAAGGAATGTTTTCTGTTTGATTTGCTCAATACATCGTAGTTTTACCCTCTTACTCCGCATTCAAACTCTGAATTTAATAATTGTATGCTACTATTAACTTTGTACCGGGAAATTATACTCTATAGGATTATTCTTATTAATGTGTGACAAAACAAGTAGTAACAATAATAATAATAACAATAATAACGACAAATTCGACATTAGGGAGACATGCGTATAAACGTACTTTAAGGAGTCATTGTACATAAAGTCATCTATTAACCATTTGTCCAGCCGAGCAAATCAAGCTTGTCATGCTGAGCCAGACTAACCATAAGCTAGTCAAGTCGGCCATAACCTATCCAGCAGGCTTGACTAGCCTGCTTGACTAGTTAAAGCTAGTCCAGCAGGCTTGACTAGCCTGCTCGACTAGTTTAAACTAATAGTTAAGCCTGTGCCTGACTAGTTTAAGTTTTCAGTGTAAACGTTCCACTTTAATAGACACATATGTTTAAAATTATGAGTTGCATTCATGACGAGCACCTTTCTTGCGAACAGTTTAACTTCAGGTAACATTTTATTTGTCGTAATTTTTGTCTCCCTAACGTAAATTAATCATAAACATAAAATGGGAGATGGATGTTTATTGGCATTGACCAAACACAAAGTTACTCATCGTGCAATAAACTAAACAACGTTATGTTCGACATCTATAATAATATTCCATTGTGTCTTAACATTAGTTTTCGCCTATTAAATCTATAATTTCGATCACGTGGAATGTAGTACAACGGTCATTTATCACTGGGGCTCCCATTAAAAAAGGAATGTTTTCATTTTGGTTTGCTCAATACATCGTAGTTTCACCACTCACTCCGCATTCAAACTCTGAATTCATTGCTACAAATAACTTTGAACCGGAAAAATATACTCTATAGGAATATTCTGATAAAGGTATGTGACAAAAAAAGTATCAATAATAATAATAACGACAAATTCGACCTTAGGGAGACATGCGTATAAACGTACTTTAAGGAGTCATTTTACATAAAGTCATCTGTTAACCATTATTTGACACTAAACGTTCCACTTTAATAAACACAAATGTTTAAAATTATGAGTTATATTCATGACGAGCACCTTTCTTGAGAAACGTTAAGGAACTTCAGATATCATTTTTTTGGTCTCCCCAACGTAAATTAATCATAAGCATAAAATAGGAGATAGATGATTATTGGCATTGACCAAACACAAAATTACTCATCGTGCAATAAACTGAACAATTATGTTCGACATCTATAATATTCCATTGTGTCTTAACATTAGTTTTCACCTAAATCTATAATTTCGACCCCGTGGAATATAGTAGAAACGGTAATTTATCACTGGTGCTCCCAGTGAAAAAAGAAATGTTTTCTGTTTGGTTTGCTCAATACATCGTAGTTTTACCCTCTCACTCCGCATTCAAACTCTGAATTCAATAATTGTATGCTACAATTAACTTTATGCCGGGAAATTATACTCTATAGGATTATTCTTATAGGTGTGTGACAAAACAAGTAGTAATAATAATAATATTAATAATAATAACGACAAATCCGACATTAGGGAGACATGCGTATAAACGGTCATTAGGGAGACATTTTACATAAAGTCATATATTAACCATTTGTCCAGCCGAGCAAATCAAGCTAGTCATGCTGAGCCAGACTAACCATAAGCTAGTCAAGTCGGCCATAACCTATCCAGCAGGCTTGACTAGCCTGCTTGACTAGTTTAAGCTAGCCCAGCAGGCTTGACTAGCCTGCTCGACTAGTTTAAAGTTATAGTCAAGCCTGTGCCTGACTAGTATAAGTTTTTCAGTGTAAACGTTCCACTTTAATAGACACAAATGTTTAAAATTATGAGTTACATTTATGACGAGCACCTTTCTTGCGAACAGTTAAGGAACTTCAGATAACATTTTATTCGTCGTTATTTTTGGCTCAATACATCATAGTTTTGATCCACTCACTCCGCATTCAAACTCTGAATTCAATAATTGTATGCTGCAATTAATTTTGAACTGGGAAAATATACTCTATATAATTATTCTTATAAGTATGTGACAAAACAAGTAACAATAATAATAATAATAACGACAAATTCGACCTTAGGGAGACATGCGTTTAAACGTACTTTAAGGAGTCATTGTACATAAAGTCATCTGTTAACCATTATTTGACACTAAACGTTCCACTTTAATAAACACAAATGTTTAAAATTATTAGTTATATTCATGACGAGCACCTTTCTTGAGAAACGTTAAGGAACTTCAGATATCATTTTATTTGTCGTTATTTTTGTCTCCTTAACGTAAATAAATCATAAGCATAAAATGGGAGATAGATGATTATTGGCATTGACCAAACACACAATTACTCATCGTGCAATAAACTGAACAATTATGTTCGACATCTATAATATCCCATTGTGTCTTAACATTAGTTTTCGCCTAAATCTATAATTTCGACCCCGTGGAATATAGTACAACGGTCATTTATCACTGGTGCTCCCAGTGAAAAAAGGAATGTTTTCTGTTTGATTTGCTCAATACATCGTAGTTTTACCCTCTCACTCCGCATTCAAACTCTGAATTCAATAATTGTATGCTACAATTAACTTTGTACCGGGAAATTATACTCTATAGGATTATTCTTATAGGTGTGTGAAAAAACAAGTAGTAATAATAATAATAATAACGACAAATTCGACATTAGGGAGACATGCGTATAAACGTACTTTAAGGAGTTATTGTACATAAAGTAATCTAATAACCATTTGTCCAGCCGATCAAATCAAGCTTGTCAAGCTGAGCGAGAATAACCATAAGCTAGTCAAGTCGGCCATAACCTATCCAGCAGGCTTGACTAGCCTGCTTGACTAGATTAAGCTAGTTCAGCAGACTTGACTAGCCTGCTCGACTAGTTTAAAGTTATAGTCAAGCCTGTGCCTGAATATTTTAAGTTTTTCAGTGTAAACGTTCCACTTTAATAGACACAAATGTTTAAAATTATGAGTTACATTCATAACGAGCACCTTTCATGCGAACAGTTAAGGAACTTCAGATAACATTTTATTTGTCGTTATTTTTGTCTCCCTAACGTAAATTAATCATAAGCATAAAATGGGAGATGGATGATTATTGGCATTGACCAAACACAAAATTACTCATCGTGCAATAAACTAAACATTATGTTCGACATCTATATTAATATTCCATTGTGTCTTAACAATAGTTTTCGCCTAAATCTATAATTTCGACCCTGTGGAATGTAGTACAACGGTCATTTATCACTGGTGCTCCCAGTGAAAAAAGGAATGTTTTCATTTTGGTTTGCTCAATACATCTTAGTTTCACCCACACACTACGCATTCAAACTCTGAATTCAATAATTGTATGCTACAATTAACTTTGAACCGGGAAAATATACTCTATAGGATTATTCTTATATGTTTGTGAAAAAACAAGTAATAATAATAATGATGATAATAATAGCGACAAATTCGACTTTAGGGAGACATGTGTATAAACGTACTTTAGGGAGATATTGTACATAAAGTCATCTGTTAACCATTATTTGACACTAAACGTTCCACTTTAATAGTATCGCCCACTCAATCCGCATTCAAACTCTGAATTCAAAATTGAATGCTAAAATTAACGTTGGACCGGGAAACAATACCGTATAGGATTATTCTTTTTCAAATTTATGTGACAAAACAAATGATAATAATAACGACAAATTCGACATTAGGGAGACATGCGTATACACGTACTTTAAGGAGTCATTGTACATACAGTCATCTATTAACCATTTGTCCAGCAGAACAAATCAAGCTAGTCATGCTGAGCCAGACTAACCATAAGCTAGTCCAGTCGGCCATAACCTATCCAGCAGGCTTGACTAGCCTGCTTGACTAGTTTAAGCTATTCCAGCAGGCTTGACTAGCCTGCTCGACTAGTTTAAACTAATAGTCAAGCCTGTGCCTGACTAGTTTAAGTTTTCAGTGTAAACGTTCCACTTTCATAGACACAAATGTTTAAAATTATGAGTTGCATTCATGACAAACATCTTTCTTGCGAACAGTTAAGGAACTTCGGATATAATTTTATTTGTCGTTATTTTTGTCTCCCTAACGTAAATTAATCATAATCAAAAATGCGAGATGGATGATTATTGGCATTGACCAAACACAAAATTACTCATCGTGCAATAATCTAAACATTATGTTCGACATCTATAATAATATTCCATTGTGTCTTAACATTAGTTTTCGCCTATTAAATCTATAATTTCGACCCCGTGGAATGTAGTACAACGGTCATTTATCACTGGTGCTTCCGTTGAAAAAGGAATGTTTCATTTTAGTTTGCTCAATACATCATAGTTTTGACCCACTCACTCCGCATTCAAACTCTGAATTCAATAATTGTATGCTACAATTAACTTTGAACCGGGAAAATATACTCTATAGGATTATTCTTATATGTATGTGACAAAACAAGTAACAATAATAATAATAATAATAACGACAAGTTCGACCTTAGGGAGACATGCGTATGAACGTACTTTAAGGAGTCATTGTACATAAAGTCATCTGTTAACCATTATTTGACACTAAACGTTCCACTTTAATAAACACAATGTTTAAAATTATGAGTTATATTCATGACGAGCACCTTTCTTGAGAAACGTTAAGGAACTTCAGATATCATTTTTTTTGGTCTCCCTAACGTAAATTAATCATAAGCATAAAATAGGAGATAGATGATTATTGGCATTGACCAAACACAAAATTACTCATCGTGCAATAAACTGAACAATTATGTTCGACATCTATAATATTCCATTGTGTATTAATGTAGTACAACGGTCATTTATCACTGGGGCTCCCAGTGAAAAAGGAATGTTTTCATTTTGGTTTGCTCAATACATCGTAGTTTTACCCACTCACTCCGCATTCAAACTATGAATTCAATCATTGTATTCTACAATTAACTCTGAACCGGGAAAATATACTCTATAGGATTATTCTTATATGTATGTGACAAAACAAGTAACAATAATAATAATAACGACAAATTCGACATTAGGGAGCCATGCGTATACACGTACTTTAAAGAGTCATTGTACATAAAGTCATCTATTAACCGTTTGTCCAGCAGAACAAATCAAGCTAGTCATGCTCAGCCAGACTAACCATAAGCTAGTCAAGGCGGCCATAACCTATCTAGCAGGCTTGACTAGCCTGCTTGACTCGTTTAAGCTAGTCCAGCAGGCTTGACTAGCCTGCTCGACTAGTTTAAAGTTATAGTCCAGCCTGTGCCTGACTAGTTTAAGTTTTCAGTGTAAACGTTCCACTTTAATAGACACAAATGTTTAATATTATGAGTTACATTTATGACGAGCACCTTTCTTGCGAACAGTTAAGGAACTTCAGATAACATTTTATTTGTTCTTTATTTCTGTCTCCCTAACGTAATTTAATCATAAGCATAAAATAGGCGATGGATGATTATTAGCATTGAGCAAACACAAAATTACTCATCGTGCAATAAACTAAACCATTAGGTTTACAGCCCTTAAGCAAATTGAACAAGTTTCACCGGCGAAAAAGCCCATTTCGCCGGTCATAAATTTAGCCTCACTTTCTCTTTTCACCTGATTTATTGCACCAATTAGATCGTTATCACCTTCCTGGTTTAACCAGTCAGGGCTATTTTACAGCCATGGAGCAATCCATGGTCATGACTGATGACATTGGCCCAAGCAATTTGACTAGCAAGAGCATCAGGGCTTTTGGTATACTATTTTAAAATAAACACATTGAGTTCCACACAATGTTCCCAGGCTAGAGTTAGAATATAGCTGGGGAAAAAAGGAAAACTATGAAATATAATTTTAAAACGAGAAATTCATGATACGACAATACTTCAACAATGGGACATTTTATAGTACACATAGACCTACATAATATAAATCATTTTTGGATTGGACAAATAACAAATATTAAAGCCCCTCACCAAATAAAAAAAGTCAGGTGAAGAAAACATATTATTTTTGTTTAAGGCCAAATAAAAAATAAAAAATAGTTTCTTGTCCTAACTTTTGAATAAAAGGAGGATGAGGGCACCTTTTAAAAATTATTTTAGTAAACGATGCAAAATCACCATACCAGCGTGGTATTTCATGATTGATTGCGTAACTTGAAGAGGATGAGGCTTTTGTAAACTCTTTTTATTTCATGGTTCTGGGGGGTTGGTTTACACAAAACCTGATTTAAAATGCTCATTGGACTAAAGTAAATCTAGTATTACTATTAGTATTACCAAGATACCCACTTTTTAAATATTTAAAAAAAGTTATGGGAAGAATAAAGAAGAAAAAAAAGAAAATTATAGAATTCCTGTAAAATGATGCGTGGGGGGGGGGGGGGGGGGGGGGGGGTTGGGGGGGGACAAGAAACTGTTTTATTATTTTACTTTCTAAAATACATGTACTTTGCCTTTAATAATATTACCAGATAACAAAAAATTGCAATTTCAAAAGTTTGTTAAACAATTCCTGTTTCCCATGGAAATGGCCTAATGAATAAAACATACGTTTTTTGGTATAGCTTATGAAACCCACACTAAATACCCTGAGACATGAGGCATGTCTACAATTTGGTAGAACCATGTGGACCCATGGTCAGAGCTAATTATATAATTGTGACCAAAGTTGTTGATATAAATGTCATTCAACTGTACTACAAAACCTGTTTTACAGACTAAACAATGAAATTAATATAATTTTTCAAAACAGGTTTATCTATTTTCATTTTGATATATCTGATGATCTTAAAAATGGTCTCAACTGCTCTGAGATTCAATTACAAATGATCTTTATTAATAGATATAAAATTAAAAATTGATTATAATGAATTCAGTTTTATTTTGTTGTGTTCAAATGTACACATTGATAATACATTTATAATCTAAGACATTGTCATCACAAGCTTTTATAAAGCAGAATTGGGGCCTAGATGATACATGTATATGAATGCATCTGTATGTAATTAGTCTTTATCATGCATGAGAATGAACAAATACCCACACATTAAAAACCAAAACAAAATATAGAAAAGTTTGTGCATTTGAATTAATTAGCCAATGTATGCGCTGATAAATAGAAAGGCAGACATTTGAATAACTGGACATTAATTACAGGTAAAATCCTAAAGATTTATCATCCCCTTAAATGCTTGATGATAAATAACATCTTTTAACTAACTATCTCTATATTCAATTACCTAATACATTTGCTGTTAAAATGGCAGATCCAAATTTGGCACATGTAATCTCTTTGAAACTCTAAAAAATGATGTGTTCCGCAAAGGATCTAGTTGATATATTTGATGTTTTCATTACAAATCTTGATAGATATTGACTGTTTGTGTATGGGGCTACCTATCCGATCTCAACTCAAAGTAAAGTTTATGTATAACTCTTATATATCTCACTAAACAAGCAAAATTGAAATAAAAGAGATAGAAATACAAATTCACATGCAAATGGATAATTCGACCCTCGTGGAATGGATTGCTTGTAAAAAAATGGCAACATTTTAACCCTTCTTAATTTCATTTTTATGTTTTTTAAATTTTGAAAAGTGAAAATAAGAAAAAATCACAAACAAACCGCCTATTAACCGACCGACCATAGGAGGTCCGTTTTGTTGTTGTTTTGCATAAACACTGATAAAGGAGACATTGTGTTGGATGGATGATCAGGTATTTCTCTCTTTCGTGTGATTTATTGAAAATCCGTCTACTTCATGCATTACCTCGAAAGCCCTAAATTAATGCTAATGCAACCATGGTAACAATTAATATAAATGTTTCAAAACGTTCAGCAGTAATTACATGAATGTTGCCATACAATTTGTGTACACTGTAAATGATATAAATATATTGCAATTTCTAGTTTATGCTTAAATTATTGAAATCCTGTGTATGGTATAGAATAGATTCATCCCGCGTATATAGTCCCCTTTAGAACTACTCTATCTAACTAAGCCTAGAAAACTGCCAGAGAACCGCCAGAAATCAACCAGAGAACCGCCCCGTACTCAGCTAGGAGGATGGCTGACTCAGAGTGTCTATATTCTATCTTAGTATAATTATTTCCCTGGATATGCTGGTTTTAGTGGCCATGCGAGGAGGGCTATCTCGTTTACAGAATGGAATTGATAAGTGTACTTAAAAGTATAGAGTTTAACTTCCAACAAATTTACATTGGATAATCAAACTTTAGACATGACATGTAACAAATCGATCAATTATAATTTTATGCATAAATACCTCCAAAATATACACATCAGGCCTAAAAAAAGGTGTTTGATTGGCCTAACATGACAAAAACAAATAGGATAGGTCGGTCGGGATTTTTTAAATTTATTTTTTTTATTTTTTTAAATCACCTGCTTTGGGGACTTAAAATAGCCGAAAATGAAAGCAAACAGTCATTTTTTTAAATATTTATCTTTATTTTTATATTTTCCTCCCTCAAAATAATAAAACATATTCAGGGTTGGCGATGTATTTAGGGTCGGTCGGGTTATATTAGGCAAATCAAACCTTAGGCCTCATCAGAATGCAAAACATGTGCATGAACATGGAAACATAGTACATGTTATCATATACATGTATTGCACAAGTTCTCACATGTTTTAAATGTCGCTGTATAGGGGAGGATGGGGCAACTGGACCGGTTAAGCATATTTCATGATATAAAAGCTTAAAGCTCGTGTAAATATTTATGGAATTGCTATGAAAATATCACCCATGTAACTGTTTACATATAACATATAATCAATGTTAAAAAATATCCAAACAAAAGGCCAATTACCACTAACTAAAAACTTTACTTGGCACGGTCCAGTTACCCCATCGTTGGGGCAACTGGTCCTAATTGTTCCAACGGTTAGAATACACAGAAATCATTGATTGACAACACGGTAACTAAGCAGTATTTTCTTTACAAACTCATTTCCATATTATTTAACGTGTACAAATGATACAGGTCTCATGAAACCCATGTTTTATACAGTTTTCGTGGTTAACGTGTAAAAAGCAGTAATACTAATGGTGTACAAAGCAAGCGCAATTTTCGACTGCACGTTTATTATAGATAAAACGGTATGAACCTAGTTAAATGGTTACATGGTTGTGATATTCAGACGCCCCATACATTTGTCTATATATACCCCTTTATTTAATGATTTTATTTACTTCATATAATCATCATTTAGTACTTATAATAAACCATCTTGATATTTAGCCAGCTTTTCATGTTACAGGGGAAGTTAGTCAATATGACAATGATGACCCAACGGTTGATATACACAAAAAGCAGTGGATAAAATACATAAATCATGATATTTCATCACAGCAAATACCTTTACAGACACAATTCAAAATATAATAAAGATGTAATTCATAATACCGAGGTTTTAAACCATTCTAAAGCAATTTCATGTCATATTGTAATCCTTCAATATCAGAAATAGTGGTATTAGACCCGAAATGCCCCAAAATGTCGAAGAACGTGAAAGAATGTGAATTATTTCATATTCTATTCACATTTTAATACCGAGTCATGTTTTATTGACACTAACACCTCATTTTCAAAATGAATTTTACAATTTTGATTATGTTTTTGCAGGCGGTCCAGTTGCCCCACACCCCTTCGGACCACTTACCCCAACAAATGACGTAGCACTTTGTCGAGATGAAACGTTATTAAAACACGCCTGTGACATACTACATTTTACGCCAAAATGTTTTAAAACATACCACCATTTGTCATAATAAACAATAACTCCAATACATTTCAGAAAAAAGGCAAAACTGCATTTTTGTTTTTAGCCATTACACAGATTTCTGTAGCCAGTGAGTATCTTTGAATTCGCAACTATTACGGCGTTCGGGTCCTACAAGTAGATGAGTGTCTTTAGATAAGTAAGAAATGGTGTACTTTGTTATTTGCAAATTCATGAACTAATAACTCTACCAAATGAATACCCGTGATAATGATTTAAGTTGAAGCATTCTTTAAATGATAATATTGATCGGAAATCCAAACCACCAATGTCCCAAATTAGCAATATGCGACATTTTACGGTCATTTCAACCACAACCTATGGTTTAAATCATATTTCGGAAAGTCCCTAAGCACACTACAATATAGCACCCATCAAATGCAATATGCACCTAGTATCTTAAGACGACTGTACTGCATGTATCATATAGTTACTGTTGCATATCTGTCAATCATATAAAGTACATTAAACATGATCTAAACCCATCTTCATATCGCCCATACTATCTGTGAATTTTCAATCAGTCACTCAAGGAGTTAGCTTCAAAGATATGGAGAAAAATCACATGTGTAAATACCCTAAAGTTCCAAATGTTTTGGATTGTAGAAGGTAAAGATATATGTCAAGTATCAACAAAATACTTGTCATCCCTAATCAAGTAACGCTTCTAAACGCCTATATCATCTCATTCACATGTGCCACAAATCCACACCATGGTAGAGGTCTTAAACACTCAAGTACTCCATTTTTGGGTCTCCCCCGTGGTCGTTTGCCACTGCTCATCATCATAAACCTTCTTGCGGGTGATATCAGCCTTAATCCAGGCCCAACCACCAGAAATACAACAACAGGGAAACGTAGGGGCCGTAAACCTAAATATCCCTGCGGATTATGCAATTACGCTGTTAAAACATCAGGAATCCAATGCACTCACTGTAGCGAATGGTACCACCTTGACTGTAGTAACAATTCGGACACCGCCCTTATTTTCCACAAAGAGCACCCTGACTCGATATGGTTATGTCCAGCATGTGACGTCACTAACTTTTCAGATTCATTCTTTGACTCATCATTTGACATGCCGCTTGGCTTCAAAGTAAACAACCAGTTTGAATGCTTGTCTTCATCATCCGACGAGGGTGGATCAGACTCAATCGAATCACTACTGAAATCAATTTTTGACCAACCTAAACCAAGACTGACTCCAATTAAAATTATAAGAACGGGCAACACTTGGAAATGTACCACTGCCAAAGTGAAAAAGCTGGTTACTCCTATTATTGTTAAGAGATCTAACGACGAATGGACAATAGTTAAGAAGTCTGGAAAATCGAGCCAAGCGTCTCAAAACACTACGACTCGGCCCAACAAAACTTCACGTCCAGATAACAACTGTTCAATTCCCCCACCAAACAACAAAAGCAACAGTAAGTCGAAGAGTAAACCAAGTCCTGCAAATTCAACCAAACCTAAGAAACCGGCAGCACGTAAAACCAAACCGTATCTTAAAGTATCAGTCATTAACTTCAGGAGCGTCCGTGGTAAATCCTCGCTACTTGAAGCATTCATTGAGACTGAAAAACCAGACATAATCATAGGAACTGAATCCTGGCTAGATGAAGACATCCTAAACTCAGAGGTTTTTCCTGCTTATCTTCAAGTCTTCAGAAAAGACAGAAACACCCATGGAGGTGGTGTCTTCATAGCCATTGATAAAGACATACCATGCTTCAAGAGGGTCGATCTCTCCGAAAACGAGTCCGAGCTTCTTTGGTGCCAAGCTACACTACAAAAACAAAACATCCTCATTGGAGGACTATACAGACCGCCAAATCACGACACGAGAGTTTAACTAAAATCAGCCAGTCCAATAGATCACCCTTCATCCTCCTTGGTGGTGACTTCAATGTACCAGGTTTGGATTGGTCGAAACCAGAAGACATCGTACCTAAAGGTGTACTACAAAACACTCTTCTTCAAGCTGCAAATGACAACTTCCTTACACAAATGGTGACCTTCCCGACGAGACGTGACACTAACGGTACAGAAAACACCCTTGATCTTCTCTTTACCACTCACCCATCTCTTACCAGCAACGTGCATCCATACGAAGGCATGAGTGACCACTGCATAGTTCAAGCAAATGTCTCAACAAAAACATGGATCCGGAGGAAACCTCCACGCAACGTCCCTCTCTGGCGAAAAGCAGATGATGACAAAATTAAGGAAAAAGCCGCATGTTTAGAGAAAGACTTCTTCGCCCGTGATCCCAAAAACATGTCTGTCGAGAAAAACTGGCTTTGGTTCAGGGATGAACTAAAAAAGGTTGTCACCGAATTAGTACCTCACAAACTCTTCAAAGGGAGACTGAAAGCACCATGGTTCACGCATAAACTCAAACGCCTTTGTAGTAAGAAGGAAAAGCTCTACACAAAAGCAAAAAAATCTGGGAAGAAAACTGCCTGGAATAAATTCTGCAGTGCCAGGAAAGTGATTGACAAGACCATTCGCCTAGCCCACAGACTTCATGTTAAAACGATCATCGAATCGGATAAACCACAGGATTTCTGGCGATACGTAAAGTCACGAAGAAAGGACAACACCGGCGTACAACCCTTAAAAGTAAATGGCAAACTCATTTCAGATGACAAAGGCAAAGCACAGGCTCTAGCTGACCAATTCCAGAGCGTCTTCACCAGAGAGAATGCTGACCCAGAGTCGATGCCAAAACTACAACAGGATAAATTTCCAAGTATGCCCGACTTCGACATCACCACAGAAGGCGTAGAGAAGCTCTTGATGAACATAAATACATCCAAGGCAGTTGGACCAGACAACATACCAAATCAAATACTTAAACTCGCAGCGAAGGAACTAGCACCAATCCTCCAGTTTATATTCCAACAATCCCTGGACACAGGCGACCTACCACTGGATTGGAGAAAAGCCAACATTAGTCCAATATACAAAAAAGGCGCTACTACGAGTCCAGCTAACTACAGGCCAGTGTCGTTGACAAGTAATTGCTGCAAACTGCTAGAGCATATCATAGACAGCCAGATCATGCGTCATCTGTCAAAGCACAAGATTTTGGCAGACAACCAACATGCCTTTAGGAAGGCCAGATCATGCGAATCACAGCTTATTCTCACGACACACGACCTCTCACAAAACCTTGACAATAAGACTACAACAGACATAGCGGTTCTCGACTTTTCAAAGGCTTTCGACGTCATGCCACACGAACGCCTTTTACTTAAGCTCGACTTCTACGGCATCAGGAACAAACCACTCAAATGGATTCGCTCCTTCCTGACAAAAAGACAACAAAGAGTTATGGTAAATGGCGAGTCATCCGACTGGAAGCCTGTCCTCAGCGGTGCCCCACAAGGAACGGTGTTAGGACCTCATCTCTTCCTTGTCCTAATAAACGACATCCACGAAAACGTCAAGAGCTGTACCAGACTATTCGCCGACGATTGCCTTGTCTACAACACGATCAACTCGCCTGAAGACGAATTACAACTTCAAAAGGACCTTGACCAGATGGTTGAATGGTCACATAAATGGGCCATGAAGTTCAACCCAGCCAAATGCAACACCATGCGTGTCACCAGGGACAGAAATCCAAAAGCTACACAGTACAAAATGCTCGACACAACTCTCGAAGAGACGAACCACACAAAGTACCTCGGTATCTACCTGCAGAGAGATCTCCGATGGAATCGTCAGACTGAGAATGCAACTGCAAAGGCAACGCGAGTGCTCAACTTTGTCAAACGCAACTTCTATCATACCACCCCCTCAATCAAAGAGAAGTTGTACCACACCCTTGTACGCCCACACCTGGACTACGCCACTGCTGCATGGGATCCTCATACCAAAAAGAACATTGAAGACATTGAAAAAGTCCAACGGCGCGCAGCAAGATTCGTCACAAACACCTATGGGGAAGACACAAGCATCACCAAAGTCCTAGACACACTCAAATGGTCTCCACTTAAAGACAGACGCAAAAACCACAGACTCGCCTGCCTTCATAAGATGATCAACGGGCAGATAGACATAAATCACGAAGACTACACCACACCGAAGACATCAAGAAACAGACGAGGCCACACGCAGCAATTCCAACAAAAGCATCCAAGAACAGACACATACGCCAACTCATTCTTCATGAGGACCATCAAAGACTGGAACAAACTCTCACCCGAAATGGTTGAAAACACTGACCCGTCCAAGTTTAGAACTGCCCTTTCCCGCCCTCTCCGTTCCACCAATTAACCCCCCCACCCCCACGTCGCACCTCCAGTCAAAACTCTGTACGAGTATTTGGAGGTTTACACCATCCAAGATCCAAGAAAAGTCGTATTGTTCAAAAGAAAGCAGTATGCCCATACAATTACAAAATCCTTCATTTCGGACCACTTGCCCCACGGTCCAGTTGCCCCATATACCCCTAAGTGTCTCCTGCCCCATATAATATTTACCGTAATTAACGAACAAAGATTGTTCTTTTGTTTTCTGGTGCTTTTTTTAGCGAGCCATAGCTAGGGGTTGTATGTTTTATGTAGTTCATTGGAAATATATTTTCTTAGTATTGATAGATATCATTATTGAAACCTTTGTGTGAACGTATTTAAATTGTTCAATTAAAATATGATTACACATGCTTTTTGAAACATACAGTCGTCGTATAATAAAGCGGCACATTTTGACTATAGGATGGCCTACGCACCCAACCTAATTCAATTGTTCAAATTTGGATCATGTTTTTGTGTTTGTGAAATTTGAAAACCCTTTTTTAATTTGGGTGCATAGTTTATGCGATCCATCGGTTTGAGTTTAAGCCATTTATTGATTAATCATGATATCCGGCATATAAAAATGATTAGATAGAGAGCTGCTATGGTCATAATTATGTCATACGTACTAAATCAGTGTGCATCACCCTCTGCAAATGACCCACGAGGCCAAGTCGTCGATTACACGGGGCTCATCGTTTAATTTAATCTCATGTGCATGGTTTGGTTGATATGTACGGTTTCACGTGAGTTTCTGCGTAACACGAACTGTAGCAGTGCGGATCCAGGGTAGGGGCGCCCCCCCCCCCCCCCCCTAATTTTTATTTTAAAAGGAAAAAAAGTTAAAAAAGGAAAGAAAAAAGGGAAAGAGCCTAATTTAGGAAGAAGAGGGGACAAACGAAAAAGAATAGGGTGGGTGTTTTGTTTTGTGTATATAAAGAGCAAATGTGAACAATAGCCCAACAGACTTAATTAACAAAGTTAATGAACTGAGTGATTACAAATCAAACAGGTAACTCTCAACAGAGAGCTCTGATGGTCCAATCAATTGGTTGGGGGATGGTGTACGAAAAGGCAAGCGGGAGGCATGCGAGGGACATAAGAACGTTTGGAGTTATGGACGTCGGTGTCAGGATATACGCGTACGAGAAATCTGATATATTTTATGTAACTAGTATATTCGATATGCTTTTTTGAACCTAAAGTTTTTTCAACGTAACAATTTCTAAATCAATAATATTAATATAATCAGTATGCACAACTTCTTTCTGGCATGGGCCTATATAAAAAGCCAATATTGATTGGAAATAAAGTGATTGCTTTTCAATAACATATTGGTCAAAAGTACACACCAAATCGCACTAAATGAGTTTGAAAATTGAAATAAAAAATCAAATTCTGAGGTGACACATCCCCCTCAGGCTCCCGCTGTCTGCGCTTTTCAAACATCTATATACATAAATCAAGAAAATATCAGTTAAGCTCAACTCCTTTCTGGCAATGATAAAAAACAAAATATTGATTGGAAATGAAGAGGTGGCTTTTCGATAAAATATTGATCAAAAGAATACACCAGATCGCACCCAATGAGTTCGAAAATTGAAAAAGATCCACTTGCGAGGGGGGGCACATGAAATCCCCCTGTCCACGCTAGCGAGGAACCCACCACTTTGGTTACACTTAAAAATGTATGCACATTTTCAAATGTATGCACATTTTCAAATGTTGCCAACCCCCCCCCCCCAAGAAATGTCTGGATCCGCCCCTGAACTGTAGCGTACCCTAATAGCGAGACTGAGACTACAATGTCAATGACACAACGATATGCACAAACGAGGTGGGGTGTAAAATGAATTAAAAATAGGCTTTTACTTGCTAGTTTGCCTAAATATTCGAGTATCATAATTGTATTTGCTACACCATCATGCCGGGCCATCATGACCATAACAATACTTTAAAAAGGTGGGTTTGTGTGGGTTCAAAAAAGTATAGGCACCAAGGCACCTCAAAGTGAATGAGATTGGTTTGAAAGAAAATAACTACCAGCAATGTTGTATGACACCTTACAGACTTATAAAACCTCTATGGTACATTATGAACCTAGTAGACTTATTCAATCATGGTCATAGATAGTTAGTTTGATCACGTTGGGTGTCCCTGTTTCCGCAAAATTTACACTATTGAAACAGCCGTCAAAGACGGAAAGCTTAAAGCCTTTCCTCGATCCAAATAACTTTCCCCACTGGGAAGTATCCCGTAGCCCAAAAATCATGTTTCAACATTGATGCAGTGGGGAGGGAGAGTTTTAATCACACACATAAAAATGTTCCAACAATATTGTCCCTGATTGTACTGTATTATTACCAATGAATTTCTACTTACCATAACATTGAACTTTCTTTGGGGACACAGTAATGTGACCACAAAGATCCCTTGGGCTTGGTCGTGTGGGCAATTTGGCTAGAGCTGTCATTCTTAATTAAGGATGTCTATAGAAGTGTACCCAAAATATGCTAGTTTGTGACTTTTGTGTTTTAACATCTGGTATTTTTTAAAATGGCTTAGAAAATGTTGAAAGTATATTATTGTATGATGATCAGGATATTTTTTAATCCTTTTGCCCCAATATTGACTAAAAAATCCCAAATTATTTCTGTTTGCCTACACATGTTGGAAGTTTGGAAATTGCATATAATACTAAAGTATACACATATTTAGTGACATTTGCACACAAAAATAAAAAAGGACGAGGTGCTATTTAGTTTATTTCACGCTCACAAGGCCTATTCATTCATTCATTTGATGAAAAGGAAATATGAACAAATATGGCAATAGTTTTCCCAAAACCCATGGGTTTTTTTTTAACGGGATAGTGGTTCATGTTCTTTTTTCTCCAACCCCCCACCCCCCACCCCCCAAAAAAATCCCCTCCCCCTTCCCCAGGTAGACTACCGTAAAACGGGGTGAATAGGGACATGGTGGTGAATAGGGACACAAATGGGGAAAAGTGTTTGAAATCTCATTTTTTTGTATTTGATGTATTATTTTCTTTTTTCCAAATGTTTAAAGAGCAATATAATAGTGTTCAGGAAATGGTTCAGCTGATGTGAAAGAACAAATGTGGAGCCAGGGTATTGAAATAAAGGTGTCCGAAAAAACACACTGAACAAATGGTGTGGTAAAACTTTCCTGCTCCTAACTGCATAATTTGAGCAAATGAGCTGGAAATGCACCAGGACATAGCTTTTAAGGTTCTTCAACATACTCTTTGACATTGGTAAGAAATTCTGAAAGGATTTTACATTTCAAGCTTTTTTGCATTTTTTTCGTAAAATTTGTAAAATTCGTTTAAATGCTTATTATGTGGACATAATATCATCTCAAAAGTTCGACTCATTTGGGTACAAGAAAACAAGTATGGTCTGGATAAGTGTATATATGTCCCTATTGACTCAATTCTATAAACGCTTGATTGAAAGCTTCAATTTTTGAGCTGTTATTTTGCCATTGTTGACCAGAAATGATCATATTTCTTGTTAAAACTGATACTATACTGTAATAGATGTCATAAACCAATTTCAAAAGTGTGCCAGAATACGTCGTGCAAATATTCCGAGTGATGAGGGTGCTATTTTGTTCATTAGTATTTTTCACATTTAATGACACATTTAATGACACATGATATTTATCTCCATATTTGTAGAAAAGATGAACATTTGATACTGAATTGTTACATATCAATTAGGGACCGTTCATTATTTATGGTGGAGGGGGGGTTGGTTAAAATATAGGGGGGGTCATGTAACTTTCATATGTTGAAATAGGGGGGGTTATGTAACTTTTTATTCTTAAACAGGGGGGGGGGGTTGTGTAACTTTTTTAAACTATAAAGATGGTGGTGATTGGGGTGATTTTGGAGTGTAAATGCCAATTTTTGGTGCGCTTCGCGCACATTTTCTTACGACCTTTCAACTTCAAAACATGTAGGCTACTTATGATGAGACTACTTTCGTACAGCAAATTTTTTTTTGTGCACGCCCTGCTCGGACGATCTGTTGGAAAAACACCTATATAATCATCAATGGTTGAAAACATTAGAGCCATGAGGTGTATAAAAACATGTTAATAGCCTAGGCCTATGTTCCAAAATCCAATTTGATTAAAAACGGTAATTTCTTGCATGCTTTTCACCTCGTCTCACTCTCAGCTCTGCACCAAAGCTCACAAGAATATTTCATACGTTTTTGTCTGGATCTTCTAACTTTTTTTCGGGTTATAAAGACTCACAAAACACCCAAAATGTATAAAAATATGACAAATGTTCCGGCTCGCTACGCTCGCAATGTAGTTAGTCATTAAATTATCGGCCGTTCAGAGGGCACAACCAACGAATCCATGGGCAAAAGAAAAATACATCCCCTAAGTATGTGACAAGTTGATTTTGAGGGGGGGGGGGGGGGGGGGGGGGGGGGGGGGTTGTGTAAAAATCTATTGGTTAGTAGGGGGGGTCATGTAATTTTCAGTTTCAGCTGTAGGGGGGGTTAGGTAATTTTGACATACGAGTCTCGAATTTGTCCCAACCCACCCTCCACCATAAATAATGAACGGTCCCTTAGAATATGAAGCTTAATTCAAATAATAACATATTATATCTTCAAGATCTTCAAGCCAGTGGCGTACCGACCGGGGGGGGGGCAGGGGGGGGGGGGCAAGTTGCCCCCCCCCCCCCCCCCCCCCCTGGCTCCAAATACCGGGACGCTAAATTCGCATAAGAAAAAAAAATAGGGCTAGGCCGAAAATACTGCGGATTGAGGATTGGCCATTATTTGTTGACTGTTGTGATTTTTGGACTGCGAAATCTTGTGACCGTGCTTACGTGAAATTCACGAGGTGACTGACTGGGAAAAAATTTGGAGCAACCTTTTACGCAAATTTACGCCATTGTTGGGACGACATATACTTCTGCCCTCCCTGGCTCACATGCCGCGCGCGGTACGCGCCTGCTTCAAGCACCTAAATAACTCTTTACCTAAAGCAGTCACATATTTATTTCCTTGTTAACTGACACGTCTAACATGTCTAAGAGATATTGTTAAAACATTATTTTGAATAGTTATTGTGGTAAAAACTACTTAAAAGTGATTGTTTTGTTTTTTCAAAATTCACTCATTATCCATATTCACCCATATGTAGAATAAAACAGGGAAAAACTCTTTAAATCTAGTGATTTCCTACCAAGGATAATGCTGTCCCTATTGACCTGACGCTGGGGTGAATAGGGACACCGACCTTTGTAAGAAAAAAATATATACCCATCACATATTTTCAATTTTTTATAGTGGCAGTTGAAAGGCATTATAGGTGGACATAATAATATGTGCTAAAATGTTTGGCTCATGAGGCTACATGGAAAAATCTACAATCTAGAGAGTGCTGAAACTGTCCCTATCCGCCCCGTTTTACGGTACACATTAAAACTGAGCTAGTGCGTTGTTTGATAACAGGTTGGCCTTATGTATAATTATGATGGAGGTCTTTTGCCCAGTGAATGTCAATACAGTCTACGTCTTTGGTCAAACCAGGTCAGACCCCAGACAGTAGTAAACAAAATTCAGCTGTTATTTGCTGGTCAATATTATGACAGCTAGACTGATCGTTATCAACGATTCTAGCTGTCAAACTGTCACTGGCTAAATACCAAAACTATTAAGGGCTGTAAACCTAATGCATTATGTTCGACATCTATAATAATATTCCATTGTGTCTTAACATTAGTTTTCGCCTAAATCTATAATTTCGACCCCGCAGAATGTAGTACAAACGGTCATTTATCACTGGTGCTCCCAGTGAAAAAGGAATGTTTTCTGTTTGATTTGCTCAATACATCGTAGTTTTACCCTCTTACTCCGCATTCAAACTCTGAATTTAATAATTGTATGCTACTATTAACTTTGTACCGGGAAATTATACTCTATAGGATTATTCTTATTAATGTGTGACAAAACAAGTAGTAACAATAATAATAACAATAATAACGACAAATTCGACATTAGGGAGACATGCGTATAAACGTACTTTAAGGAGTCATTGTACATAAAGTCATCTATTAACCATTTGTCCAGCCGAGCAAATCAAGCTTGTCATGCTGAGCCAGACTAACCATAAGCTAGTCAAGTCGGCCATAACCTATCCAGCAGGCTTGACTAGCCTGCTTGAATAGTTTAAGCTAGCCTGCTCGACTAGTTTAAACTAATAGTTAAGCCTGTGCCTGACTAGTTTAAGTTTTCAGTGTAAACGTTCCACTTTAATAGACACATATGTTTAAAATTATGAGTTGCATTCATGACGAGCACCTTTCTTGCGAACAGTTAAGGAACTTCAGATAACATTTTATTTGTTCTTTATTTCTGTCTCCCTAACGTAATTTAATCATAAGCATAAAATAGGCGATGGATGATTATTAGCATTGAGCAAACACAAAATTACTCATCGTGCAATAAACTAAACATTATGTTCGACATCTATAATAATATTCCATTGTGTCTTAACATTAGTTTTCGCCTAAATCTATAATTTCGACCCCGCAGAATGTAGTACAAACGGTCATTTATCACTGGTGCTCCCAGTGAAAAAGGAATGTTTTCATTTTGGTTTGCTCAATACATCGTAGTTTCACCACTCACTCCGCATTCAAACTCCGAATTCATTGCTACAATTAACTTTGAACCGGAAAAATATACTCTATAGGAATATTCTTATAAATGTATGTGACAAAAAAAGTATCATTTTATTTGTCGTAATTTTTGTCTCCCTAACGTAAATTAATCATAAACATAAAATGGGAGATGGATGTTTATTGGCATTGACCAAACACAAAGTTACTCATCGTGCAATAAACTAAACAACATTATGTTCGACATCTATAATAATATTCCATTGTGTCTTAACATTGGTTTTCGCCTATTAAATCTATAATTTCGATCACGTGGAATGTAGTACAACGGTCATTTATCACTGGGGCTCCCATTAAAAAAGGAATGTTTTCATTTTGGTTTGCTCAATACATCGTAGTTTCACCACTCACTCCGCATTCAAACTCCGAATTCATTGCTACAATTAACTTTGAACCGGAAAAATATACTCTATAGGAATATTCTTATAAATGTATGTGACAAAAAAAGTATCAATAATAATAATAACGACAAATTCGACCTTAGGGAGACATGCGTATAAACGTACTTTAAGGAGTCATTGTACATAAAGTCATCTGTTAACCATTATTTGACACTAAACGTTCCACTTTAATAAACACAAATGTTTAAAATTATGAGTTATATTCATGACGAGCACCTTTCTTGAGAAACGTTAAGGAACTTCAGATATCATTTTTTTTTGTCTCCCTAACGTAAATTAATCATAAGCATAAAATAGGAGATAGATGATTATTGGCATTGACCAAACACAAAATTACTCATCGTGCAATAAACTGAACAATTATGTTCGACATCTATAATATTCCATTGTGTCTTAACATTAGTTTTCACCTAAATCTATAATTTCGACCCCGTGGAATATAGTAGAAACGGTAATTTATCACTGGTGCTCCCAGTGAAAAAAGAAATGTTTTCTGTTTGGTTTGCTCAATACATCGTAGTTTTACCCTCTCACTCCGCATTCAAACTCTGAATTCAATAATTGTATGCTACAATTAACTTTATGCCGGGAAATTATACTCTATAGGATTATTCTTATAGGTGTGTGACAAAACAAGTAGTAATAATAATAATATTAATAATAATAACGACAAATCCGACATTAGGGAGACATGCGTATAAACGGTCATTAGGGAGACATTTTACATAAAGTCATATATTAACCATTTGTCCAGCCGAGCAAATCAAGCTAGTCATGCTGAGCCAGACTAACCATAAGCTAGTCAAGTCGGCCATAACCTATCCAGCAGGCTTGACTAGCCTGCTTGACTAGTTTAAGCTAGCCCAGCAGGCTTGACGAGCCTGCTCGACTAGTTTAAAGTTATAGTCAAGCCTGTGCCTGACTAGTATAAGTTTTTCAGTGTAAACGTTCCACTTTAATAGACACAAATGTTTAAAATTATGAGTTACATTTATGACGAGCACCTTTCTTGCGAACAGTTAAGGAACTTCAGATAACATTTTATTCGTCGTTATTTTTGGCTCAATACATCATAGTTTTGATCCACTCACTCCGCATTCAAACTCTGAATTCAATAATTGTATGCTGCAATTAATTTTGAACTGGGAAAATATACTCTATATAATTATTCTTATAAGTATGTGACAAAACAAGTAACAATAATAATAATAATAACGACAAATTCGACCTTAGAGAGACATGCGTATAAACGTACTTTAAGGAGTCATTGTACATAAAGTCATCTGTTAACTATTATTTGACACTAAACGTTCCATTTTAATAAACACAAATGTTTAAAATTATTAGTTATATTCATGACGAGCACCTTTCTTGAGAAACGTTAAGGAACTTCAGATATCATTTTATTTGTCGTTATTTTTGTCTCCTTAACGTAAATAAATCATAAGCATAAAATGGGAGATAGATGATTATTGGCATTGACCAAACACACAATTACTCATCGTGCAATAAACTGAACAATTATGTTCGACATCTATAATATCCCATTGTGTCTTAACATTAGTTTTCGCCTAAATCTATAATTTCGACCCCGTGGAATGTAGTACAACGGTCATTTATCACTGGTGCTCCCAGTGAAAAAAGGAATGTTTTCTGTTTGATTTGCTCAATACATCGTAGTTTTACCCTCTCACTCCGCATTCAAACTCTGAATTCAATAATTGTATGCTACAATTAACTTTGTACCGGGAAATTATACTCTATAGGATTATTCTTATAGGTGTGTGAAAAAACAAGTAGTAATAATAATAATAATAACGACAAATTCGACATTAGGGAGACATGCGTATAAACGTACTTTAAGGAGTTATTGTACATAAAGTAATCTAATAACCATTTGTCCAGCCGATCAAATCAAGCTTGTCAAGCTGAGCGAGAATAACCATAAGCTAGTCAAGTCGGCCATAACCTATCCAGCAGGCTTGACTAGCCTGCTTGACTAGATTAAGCTAGTTCAGCAGACTTGACTAGCCTGCTCGACTAGTTTAAAGTTATAGTCAAGCCTGTGCCTGAATATTTTAAGTTTTTCAGTGTAAACGTTCCACTTTAATAGACACAAATGTTCAAAATTATGAGTTACATTCATAACGAGCACCTTTCATGCGAACAGTTAAGGAACTTCAGATAACATTTTATTTGTCGTTATTTTTGTCTCCCTAACGTAAATTAATCATAAGCATAAAATGGGAGATGGATGATTATTGGCATTGACCAAACACAAAATTACTCATCGTGCAATAAACTAAACATTATGTTCGACATCTATAACAATATTCCATTGTGTCTTAACAATAGTTTTCGCCTAAATCTATAATTTCGACCCTGTGGAATGTAGTACAACGGTCATTTATCACTGGTGCTCCCAGTGAAAAAAGGAATGTTTTCATTTTGGTTTGCTCAATACATCTTAGTTTCACAAACACACTACGCATTCAAACTCTGAATTCAATGATTGTATGCTACAATTAACTTTGAACCGGGAAAATATACTCTATAGGATTATTCTTATATGTTTGTGAAAAAACAAGTAATAATAATAATGATGATAATAATAGCGACAAATTCGACTTTAGGGAGACATGTGTATAAACGTACTTTAGGGAGATATTGTACATAAAGTCATCTGTTAACCATTATTTGACACTAAACGTTCCACTTTAATAGTATCGCCCACTCAATCCGCATTCAAACTCTGAATTCAAAATTGAATGCTAAAATTAACGTTGGACCGGGAAACAATACCGTATAGGATTATTCTTTTTCAAATTTATGTGACAAAACAAATGATAATAATAACGACAAATTCGACATTAGGGAGACATGCGTATACACGTACTTTAAGGAGTCATTGTACATACAGTCATCTATTAACCATTTGTCCAGCAGAACAAATCAAGCTAGTCATGCTGAGCCAGACTAACCATAAGCTAGTCCAGTCGGCCATAACCTATCCAACAGGCTTGACTAGCCTGCTTGACTAGTTTAAGCTATTCCAGCAGGCTTGACTAGCCTGCTCGACTAGTTTAAACTAATAGTCAAGCCTGTGCCTGACTAGTTTAAGTTTTCAGTGTAAACGTTCCACTTTCATAGACACAAATGTTTAAAATTATGAGTTGCATTCATGACAAACATCTTTCTTGCGAACAGTTAAGGAACTTCGGATATAATTTTATTTGTCGTTATTTTTGTCTCCCTAACGTAAATTAATCATAATCAAAAATGGGAGATGGATGATTATTGGCATTGACCAAACACAAAATTACTCATCGTGCAATAAACTAAACATTATGTTCGACATCTATAATAATATTCCATTGTGTCTTAACATTAGTTTTCGCCTATTAAATCTATAATTTCGACCCCGTGGAATGTAGTACAACGGTCATTTATCACAGGTGCTCCCATTGAAAAAGGAATGTTTCATTTTAGTTTGCTCAATACATCATAGTTTTGACCCACTCACTCCGCATTCAAACTCTGAATTCAATAATTGTATGCTACAATTAACTTTGAACCAGGAAAATATACTCTATAGGATTATTCTTATATGTATGTGACAAAACAAGTAACAATAATAATAATAATAATAACGACAAGTTCGACCTTAGGGAGACATGCGTATGAACGTACTTTAAGGAGTCATTGTACATAAAGTCATCTGTTAACCATTATTTGACACTAAACGTTCCACTTTAATAAACACAATGTTTAAAATTATGAGTTATATTCATGACGAGCACCTTTCTTGAGAAACGTTAAGGAACTTCAGATATCATTTTTTTTGGTCTCCCTAACGTAAATTAATCATAAGCATAAAATAGGAGATAGATGATTATTGGCATTGACCAAACACAAAATTACTCATCGTGCAATAAACTGAACAATTATGTTCGACATCTATAATATTCCATTGTGTATTAATGTAGTACAACGGTCATTTATCACTGGGGCTCCCAGTGAAAAAGGAATGTTTTCATTTTGGTTTGCTCAATACATCGTAGTTTTACCCACTCACTCCGCATTCAAACTATGAATTCAATCATTGTATTCTACAATTAACTCTGAACCGGGAAAATATACTCTATAGGATTATTCTTATATGTATGTGACAAAACAAGTAACAATAATAATAATAACGACAAATTCGACATTAGGGAGCCATGCGTATACACGTAATTTAAAGAGTCATTGTACATAAAGTCATCTATTAACCGTTTGTCCAGCAGAACAAATCAAGCTAGTCATGCTCAGCCAGACTAACCATAAGCTAGTCAAGGCGGCCATAACCTATCTAGCAGGCTTGACTAGCCTGCTTGACTCGTTTAAGCTAGTCCAGCAGGCTTGACTAGCCTGCTCGACTAGTTTAAAGTAATAGTCCAGCCTGTGCCTGACTAGTTTAAGTTTTCAGTGTAAACGTTCCACTTTAATAGACACAAATGTTTAATATTATGAGTTACATTCATGACGAGCACCTTTCTTGCGAACAGTTAAGGAACTTCAGATAACATTTTATTTGTTCTTTATTTCTGTCTCCCTAACGTAATTTAATCATAAGCATAAAATAGGCGATGGATGATTATTAGCATTGAGCAAACACAAAATTACTCATCGTGCAATAAACTAAACATTATGTTCGACATCTATAATAATATTCCATTGTGTCTTAACATTAGTTTTCGCCTAAATCTATAATTTCGACCCCGCAGAATGTAGTACAAACGGTCATTTATCACTGGTGCTCCCAGTGAAAAAGGAATGTTTTCTGTTTGATTTGCTCAATACATCGTAGTTTTACCCTCTTACTCCGCATTCAAACTCTGAATTTAATAATTGTATGCTACTATTAACTTTGTACCGGGAAATTATACTCTATAGGATTATTCTTATTAATGTGTGACAAAACAAGTAGTAACAATAATAATAACAATAATAACGACAAATTCGACATTAGGGAGACATGCGTATAAACGTACTTTAAGGAGTCATTGTACATAAAGTCATCTATTAACCATTTGTCCAGCCGAGCAAATCAAGCTTGTCATGCTGAGCCAGACTAACCATAAGCTAGTCAAGTCGGCCATAACCTATCCAGCAGGCTTGACTAGCCTGCTTGAATAGTTTAAGCTAGTCCAGCAGGCTTGACTAGCCTGCTCGACTAGTTTAAACTAATAGTTAAGCCTGTGCCTGACTAGTTTAAGTTTTCAGTGTAAACGTTCCACTTTAATAGACACATATGTTTAAAATTATGAGTTGCATTCATGACGAGCACCTTTCTTGCGAACAGTTTAACTTCAGGTAACATTTTATTTGTCGTAATTTTTGTCTCCCTAACGTAAATTAATCATAAACATAAAATGGGAGATGGATGTTTATTGGCATTGACCAAACACAAAGTTACTCATCGTGCAATAAACTAAACAACATTTTGTTCGACATCTATAATAATATTCCATTGTGTCTTAACATTAGTTTTCGCCTATTAAATCTATAATTTCGATCACGTGGAATGTAGTACAACGGTCATTTATCACTGGGGCTCCCATTAAAAAAGGAATGTTTTCATTTTGGTTTGCTCAATACATCGTAGTTTCACCACTCACTCCGCATTCAAACTCCGAATTCATTGCTACAATTAACTTTGAACCGGAAAAATATACTCTATAGGAATATTCTTATAAATGTATGTGACAAAAAAAGTATCAATAATAATAATAACGACAAATTCGACCTTAGGGAGACATGCGTATAAACGTACTTTAAAGAGTCATTGTACATAAAGTCATCTGTTAACCATTATTTGACACAAAACGTTCCACTTTAATAAACACAAATGTTTAAAATTATGAGTTATATTCATGACGAGCACCTTTCTTGAGAAACGTTAAGGAACTTCAGATATCATTTTTTTTGTCTCCCTAACGTAAATTAATCATAAGCATAAAATAGGAGATAGATGATTATTGGCATTGACCAAACACAAAATTACTCATCGTGCAATAAACTGAACAATTATGTTCGACATCTATAATATTCCATTGTGTCTTAACATTAGTTTTCACCTAAATCTATAATTTCGACCCCGTAGAATATAGTAGAAACGGTAATTTATCACTGGTGCTCCCAGTGAAAAAAGAAATGTTTTCTGTTTGGTTTGCTCAATACATCGTAGTTTTACCCTCTCACTCCGCATTCAAACTCTGAATTCAATAATTGTATGCTACAATTAACTTTATGCCGGGAAATTATACTCTATAGGATTATTCTTATAGGTGTGTGACAAAACAAGTAGTAATAATAATTATATTAATAATAATAACGACAAATCCGACATTAGGGAGACATGCGTATAAACGGTCATTAGGGAGACATTTTACATAAAGTCATATATTAACCATTTGTCCAGCCGAGCAAATCAAGCTAGTCATGCTGAGCCAGACTAACCATAAGCTAGTCAAGTCGGCCATAACCTATCCAGCAGGCTTGACTAGCCTGCTTGACTAGTTTAAGCTAGCCCAGCAGGCTTGACTAGCCTGCTCGACTAGTTTACAGTTATAGTCAAGCCTGTGCCTGACTATACTCTGTTTGGCCATCTCGAGACAGTGACGTAACCGCGTATTCTACTAATTGCATCACATAACGCGCGCGCATACTCGTGGTGCTGGCGTACAAACACGAGCGTTGAAAGGCGGAAGATACACACGCGTGCGTAAAAGCTGCGCCTGTTTAGTTACGTCACTATCTCGAGATGGCCAAACAGAGTATAGTATAAGTTTTTCAGTGTAAACGTTCCACTTTAATAGACACAAATGTTTAAAATTATGAGTTACATTTATGACGAGCACCTTTCTTGCGAACAGTTAAGGAACTTCAGATAACATTTTATTCGTCGTTATTTTTGGCTCAATACATCATAGTTTTGATCCACTCACTCCGCATTCAAACTCTGAATTCAATAATTGTATGCTGCAATTAATTTTGAACTGGGAAAATATACTCTATATAATTATTCTTATAAGTATGTGACAAAACAAGTAACAATAATAATAATAATAACGACAAATTCGACCTTAGAGAGACATGCGTATAAACGTACTTTAAGGAGTCATTGTACATAAAGTCATCTGTTAACTATTATTTGACACTAAACGTTCCATTTTAATAAACACAAATGTTTAAAATTATTAGTTATATTCATGACGAGCACCTTTCTTGAGAAACGTTAAGGAACTTCAGATATCATTTTATTTGTCGTTATTTTTGTCTCCTTAACGTAAATAAATCATAAGCATAAAATGGGAGATAGATGATTATTGGCATTGACCAAACACACAATTACTCATCGTGCAATAAACTGAACAATTATGTTCGACATCTATAATATCCCATTGTGTCTTAACATTAGTTTTCGCCTAAATCTATAATTTCGACCCCGTGGAATGTAGTACAACGGTCATTTATCACTGGTGCTCCCAGTGAAAAAAGGAATGTTTTCTGTTTGATTTGCTCAATACATCGTAGTTTTACCCTCTCACTCCGCATTCAAACTCTGAATTCAATAATTGTATGCTACAATTAACTTTGTACCGGGAAATTATACTCTATAGGATTATTCTTATAGGTGTGTGAAAAAACAAGTAGTAATAATAATAATAATAACGACAAATTCGACATTAGGGAGACATGCGTATAAACGTACTTTAAGGAGTTATTGTACATAAAGTAATCTAATAACCATTTGTCCAGCCGATCAAATCAAGCTTGTCAAGCTGAGCGAGAATAACCATAAGCTAGTCAAGTCGGCCATAACCTATCCAGCAGGCTTGACTAGCCTGCTTGACTAGATTAAGCTAGTTCAGCAGACTTGACTAGCCTGCTCGACTAGTTTAAAGTTATAGTCAAGCCTGTGCCTGAATATTTTAAGTTTTTCAGTGTAAACGTTCCACTTTAATAGACACAAATGTTCAAAATTATGAGTTACATTCATAACGAGCACCTTTCATGCGAACAGTTAAGGAACTTCAGATAACATTTTATTTGTCGTTATTTTTGTCTCCCTAACGTAAATTAATCATAAGCATAAAATGGGAGATGGATGATTATTGGCATTGACCAAACACAAAATTACTCATCGTGCAATAAACTAAACATTATGTTCGACATCTATAACAATATTCCATTGTGTCTTAACAATAGTTTTCGCCTAAATCTATAATTTCGACCCTGTGGAATGTAGTACAACGGTCATTTATCACTGGTGCTCCCAGTGAAAAAAGGAATGTTTTCATTTTGGTTTGCTCAATACATCTTAGTTTCACAAACACACTACGCATTCAAACTCTGAATTCAATAATTGTATGCTACAATTAACTTTGAACCGGGAAAATATACTCTATAGGATTATTCTTATATGTTTGTGAAAAAACAAGTAATAATAATAATGATGATAATAATAGCGACAAATTCGACTTTAGGGAGACATGTGTATAAACGTACTTTAGGGAGATATTGTACATAAAGTCATCTGTTAACCATTATTTGACACTAAACGTTCCACTTTAATAGTATCGCCCACTCAATCCGCATTCAAACTCTGAATTCAAAATTGAATGCTAAAATTAACGTTGGACCGGGAAACAATACCGTATAGGATTATTCTTTTTCAAATTTATGTGACAAAACAAATGATAATAATAACGACAAATTCGACATTAGGGAGACATGCGTATACACGTACTTTAAGGAGTCATTGTACATACAGTCATCTATTAACCATTTGTCCAGCAGAACAAATCAAGCTAGTCATGCTGAGCCAGACTAACCATAAGCTAGTCCAGTCGGCCATAACCTATCCAACAGGCTTGACTAGCCTGCTTGACTAGTTTAAGCTATTCCAGCAGGCTTGACTAGCCTGCTCGACTAGTTTAAACTAATAGTCAAGCCTGTGCCTGACTAGTTTAAGTTTTCAGTGTAAACGTTCCACTTTCATAGACACAAATGTTTAAAATTATGAGTTGCATTCATGACAAACATCTTTCTTGCGAACAGTTAAGGAACTTCGGATATAATTTTATTTGTCGTTATTTTTGTCTCCCTAACGTAAATTAATCATAATCAAAAATGGGAGATGGATGATTATTGGCATTGACCAAACACAAAATTACTCATCGTGCAATAAACTAAACATTATGTTCGACATCTATAATAATATTCCATTGTGTCTTAACATTAGTTTTCGCCTATTAAATCTATAATTTCGACCCCGTGGAATGTAGTACAACGGTCATTTATCACAGGTGCTCCCATTGAAAAAGGAATGTTTCATTTTAGTTTGCTCAATACATCATAGTTTTGACCCACTCACTCCGCATTCAAACTCTGAATTCAATAATTGTATGCTACAATTAACTTTGAACCAGGAAAATATACTCTATAGGATTATTCTTATATGTATGTGACAAAACAAGTAACAATAATAATAATAATAATAACGACAAGTTCGACCTTAGGGAGACATGCGTATGAACGTACTTTAAGGAGTCATTGTACATAAAGTCATCTGTTAACCATTATTTGACACTAAACGTTCCACTTTAATAAACACAATGTTTAAAATTATGAGTTATATTCATGACGAGCACCTTTCTTGAGAAACGTTAAGGAACTTCAGATATCATTTTTTTTGGTCTCCCTAACGTAAATTAATCATAAGCATAAAATAGGAGATAGATGATTATTGGCATTGACCAAACACAAAATTACTCATCGTGCAATAAACTGAACAATTATGTTCGACATCTATAATATTCCATTGTGTATTAATGTAGTACAACGGTCATTTATCACTGGGGCTCCCAGTGAAAAAGGAATGTTTTCATTTTGGTTTGCTCAATACATCGTAGTTTTACCCACTCACTCCGCATTCAAACTATGAATTCAATCATTGTATTCTACAATTAACTCTGAACCGGGAAAATATACTCTATAGGATTATTCTTATATGTATGTGACAAAACAAGTAACAATAATAATAATAACGACAAATTCGACATTAGGGAGCCATGCGTATACACGTAATTTAAAGAGTCATTGTACATAAAGTCATCTATTAACCGTTTGTCCAGCAGAACAAATCAAGCTAGTCATGCTCAGCCAGACTAACCATAAGCTAGTCAAGGCGGCCATAACCTATCTAGCAGGCTTGACTAGCCTGCTTGACTCGTTTAAGCTAGTCCAGCAGGCTTGACTAGCCTGCTCGACTAGTTTAAAGTTATAGTCCAGCCTGTGCCTGACTAGTTTAAGTTTTCAGTGTAAACGTTCCACTTTAATAGACACAAATGTTTAATATTATGAGTTACATTCATGACGAGCACCTTTCTTGCGAACAGTTAAGGAACTTCAGATAACATTTTATTTGTTCTTTATTTCTGTCTCCCTAACGTAATTTAATCATAAGCATAAAATAGGCGATGGATGATTATTAGCATTGAGCAAACACAAAATTACTCATCGTGCAATAAACTAAACATTATGTTCGACATCTATAATAATATTCCATTGTGTCTTAACATTAGTTTTCGCCTAAATCTATAATTTCGACCCCGCAGAATGTAGTACAAACGGTCATTTATCACTGGTGCTCCCAGTGAAAAAGGAATGTTTTCTGTTTGATTTGCTCAATACATCGTAGTTTTACCCTCTTACTCCGCATTCAAACTCTGAATTTAATAATTGTATGCTACTATTAACTTTGTACCGGGAAATTATACTCTATAGGATTATTCTTATTAATGTGTGACAAAACAAGTAGTAACAATAATAATAACAATAATAACGACAAATTCGACATTAGGGAGACATGCGTATAAACGTACTTTAAGGAGTCATTGTACATAAAGTCATCTATTAACCATTTGTCCAGCCGAGCAAATCAAGCTTGTCATGCTGAGCCAGACTAACCATAAGCTAGTCAAGTCGGCCATAACCTATCCAGCAGGCTTGACTAGCCTGCTTGAATAGTTTAAGCTAGTCCAGCAGGCTTGACTAGCCTGCTCGACTAGTTTAAACTAATAGTTAAGCCTGTGCCTGACTAGTTTAAGTTTTCAGTGTAAACGTTCCACTTTAATAGACACATATGTTTAAAATTATGAGTTGCATTCATGACGAGCACCTTTCTTGCGAACAGTTTAACTTCAGGTAACATTTTATTTGTCGTAATTTTTGTCTCCCTAACGTAAATTAATCATAAACATAAAATGGGAGATGGATGTTTATTGGCATTGACCAAACACAAAGTTACTCATCGTGCAATAAACTAAACAACATTTTGTTCGACATCTATAATAATATTCCATTGTGTCTTAACATTAGTTTTCGCCTATTAAATCTATAATTTCGATCACGTGGAATGTAGTACAACGGTCATTTATCACTGGGGCTCCCATTAAAAAAGGAATGTTTTCATTTTGGTTTGCTCAATACATCGTAGTTTCACCACTCACTCCGCATTCAAACTCCGAATTCATTGCTACAATTAACTTTGAACCGGAAAAATATACTCTATAGGAATATTCTTATAAATGTATGTGACAAAAAAAGTATCAATAATAATAATAACGACAAATTCGACCTTAGGGAGACATGCGTATAAACGTACTTTAAAGAGTCATTGTACATAAAGTCATCTGTTAACCATTATTTGACACTAAACGTTCCACTTTAATAAACACAAATGTTTAAAATTATGAGTTATATTCATGACGAGCACCTTTCTTGAGAAACGTTAAGGAACTTCAGATATCATTTTTTTTGTCTCCCTAACGTAAATTAATCATAAGCATAAAATAGGAGATAGATGATTATTGGCATTGACCAAACACAAAATTACTCATCGTGCAATAAACTGAACAATTATGTTCGACATCTATAATATTCCATTGTGTCTTAACATTAGTTTTCACCTAAATCTATAATTTCGACCCCGTAGAATATAGTAGAAACGGTAATTTATCACTGGTGCTCCCAGTGAAAAAAGAAATGTTTTCTGTTTGGTTTGCTCAATACATCGTAGTTTTACCCTCTCACTCCGCATTCAAACTCTGAATTCAATAATTGTATGCTACAATTAACTTTATGCCGGGAAATTATACTCTATAGGATTATTCTTATAGGTGTGTGACAAAACAAGTAGTAATAATAATTATATTAATAATAATAACGACAAATCCGACATTAGGGAGACATGCGTATAAACGGTCATTAGGGAGACATTTTACATAAAGTCATATATTAACCATTTGTCCAGCCGAGCAAATCAAGCTAGTCATGCTGAGCCAGACTAACCATAAGCTAGTCAAGTCGGCCATAACCTATCCAGCAGGCTTGACTAGCCTGCTTGACTAGTTTAAGCTAGCCCAGCAGGCTTGACTAGCCTGCTCGACTAGTTTACAGTTATAGTCAAGCCTGTGCCTGACTATACTCTGTTTGGCCATCTCGAGACAGTGACGTAACCGCGTATTCTACTAATTGCATCACATAACGCGCGCGCATACTCGTGGTGCTGGCGTACAAACACGAGCGTTGAAAGGCGGAAGATACACACGCGTGCGTAAAAGCTGCGCCTGTTTAGTTACGTCACTATCTCGAGATGGCCAAACAGAGTATAGTATAAGTTTTTCAGTGTAAACGTTCCACTTTAATAGACACAAATGTTTAAAATTATGAGTTACATTTATGACGAGCACCTTTCTTGCGAACAGTTAAGGAACTTCAGATAACATTTTATTCGTCGTTATTTTTGGCTCAATACATCATAGTTTTGATCCACTCACTCCGCATTCAAACTCTGAATTCAATAATTGTATGCTGCAATTAATTTTGAACTGGGAAAATATACTCTATATAATTATTCTTATAAGTATGTGACAAAACAAGTAACAATAATAATAATAATAACGACAAATTCGACCTTAGAGAGACATGCGTATAAACGTACTTTAAGGAGTCATTGTACATAAAGTCATCTGTTAACTATTATTTGACACTAAACGTTCCATTTTAATAAACACAAATGTTTAAAATTATTAGTTATATTCATGACGAGCACCTTTCTTGAGAAACGTTAAGGAACTTCAGATATCATTTTATTTGTCGTTATTTTTGTCTCCTTAACGTAAATAAATCATAAGCATAAAATGGGAGATAGATGATTATTGGCATTGACCAAACACACAATTACTCATCGTGCAATAAACTGAACAATTATGTTCGACATCTATAATATCCCATTGTGTCTTAACATTAGTTTTCGCCTAAATCTATAATTTCGACCCCGTGGAATGTAGTACAACGGTCATTTATCACTGGTGCTCCCAGTGAAAAAAGGAATGTTTTCTGTTTGATTTGCTCAATACATCGTAGTTTTACCCTCTCACTCCGCATTCAAACTCTGAATTCAATAATTGTATGCTACAATTAACTTTGTACCAGGAAATTATACTCTATAGGATTATTCTTATAGGTGTGTGAAAAAACAAGTAGTAATAATAATAATAATAACGACAAATTCGACATTAGGGAGACATGCGTATAAACGTACTTTAAGGAGTTATTGTACATAAAGTAATCTAATAACCATTTGTCCAGCCGATCAAATCAAGCTTGTCAAGCTGAGCGAGAATAACCATAAGCTAGTCAAGTCGGCCATAACCTATCCAGCAGGCTTGACTAGCCTGATTGACTAGATTAAGCTAGTCCAGCAGACTTGACTAGCCTGCTCGACTAGTTTAAAGTTATAGTCAAGCATGTGCCTGAATATTTTAAGTTTTTCAGTGTAAACGTTCCACTTTAATAGACACAAATGTTTAAAATTATGAGTTACATTCATGACGAGCACCTTTCATGCGAACAATTAAGGAACTTCAGATAACATTTTATTTGTCGTTATTTTTGTCTCCCTAACGTAAATTAATCATAAGCATAAAATGGGAGATGGATGATTATTGGCATTGACCAAACACAAAATTACTCATCGTGCAATAAACTAAACATTATGTTCGACATCTATAATAATATTCCATTGTGTCTTAACAATAGTTTCCGCCTAAATCTATAATTTCGACCCTGTGGAATGTAGTACAACGGTCATTTATCACTGGTGCTCCCAGTGAAAAAAGGAATGTTTTCATTTTGGTTTGCTCAATACATCTTAGTTTCACCCACACACTACGCATTCAAACTCTGAATTCAATAATTGTATGCTACAATTAACTTTGAACCGGGAAAATATACTCTATAGGATTATTCTTATATGTTTGTGAAAAAACAAGTAATAATAATAATGATGATAATAATAGCGACAAATTCGACTTTAGGGAGACATGTGTATAAACGTACTTTAGGGAGATATTGTACATAAAGTCATCTGTTAACCATTATTTGACACTAAACGTTCCACTTTAATAGTATCGCCCACTCAATCCGCATTCAAACTCTGAATTCAAAATTGAATGCTAAAAAACCGTTGGACCGGGAAACAATACCGTATAGGATTATTCTTTTTCAAATTTATGTGACAAAACAAATGATAATAATAACGACAAATTCGACATTAGGGAGACATGCGTATACACGTACTTTAAGGAGTCATTGTACATACAGTCATCTATTAACCATTTGTCCAGCAGAACAAATCAAGCTAGTCATGCTGAGCCAGACTAACCATAAGCTAGTCCAGTCGGCCATAACCTATCCAGCAGGCTTGACTAGCCTGCTTGACTAGTTTAAGCTATTCCAGCAGGCTTGACTAGCCTGCTCGACTAGTTTAAACTAATAGTCAAGCTTGTGCCTGACTAGTTTAAGTTTTCAGTGTAAACGTTCCACTTTCATAGACACAAATGTTTAAAATTATGAGTTGCATTCATGACAAACATCTTTCTTGCGAACAGTTAAGGAACTTCGGATATAATTTTATTTGTCGTTATTTTTGTCTCCCTAACGTAAATTAATCATAATCAAAAATGGGAGATGGATGATTATTGGCATTGACCAAACACAAAATTACTCATCGTGCAATAAACTAAACATTATGTTCGACATCTATAATAATATTCCATTGTGTCTTAACATTAGTTTTCGCCTATTAAATCTATCATTTCGACCCCGTGGAATGTAGTACAACGGTCATTTATCACTGGTGCTCCCATTGAAAAAGGAATGTTTCATTTTAGTTTGCTCAATACATCATAGTTTTGACCCACTCACTCCGCATTCAAACTCTGAATTCAATAATTGTATGCTACAATTAACTTTGAACCGGGAAAATATACTCTATAGGATTATTCTTATATGTATGTGACAAAACAAGTAACAATAATAATAATAATAACGACAAGTTCGACCTTAGGGAGACATGCGTATGAACGTACTTTAAGGAGTCATTGTACATAAAGTCATCTGTTAACCATTATTTGACACTAAACGTTCCACTTTAATAAACACAATGTTTAAAATTATGAGTTATATTCATGACGAGCACCTTTCTTGAGAAACGTTAAGGAACTTCAGATATCATTTTTTTTGGTCTCCCTAACGTAAATTAATCATAAGCATAAAATAGGAGATAGATGATTATTGGCATTGACCAAACACAAAATTACTCATCGTGCAATAAACTGAACAATTATGTTCGACATCTATAATATTCCATTGTGTATTAATGTAGTACAACGGTCATTTATCACTGGGGCTCCCAGTGAAAAAGGAATGTTTTCATTTTGGTTTGCTCAATACATCGTAGTTTTACCCACTCACTCCGCATTCAAACTATGAATTCAATCATTGTATTCTACAATTAACTCTGAACCGGGAAAATATACTCTATAGGATTATTCTTATATGTATGTGACAAAACAAGTAACAATAATAATAATAACGACAAATTCGACATTAGGGAGCCATGCGTATACACGTAATTTAAAGAGTCATTGTACATAAAGTCATCTATTAACCGTTTGTCCAGCAGAACAAATCAAGCTAGTCATGCTCAGCCAGACTAACCATAAGCTAGTCAAGGCGGCCATAACCTATCTAGCAGGCTTGACTAGCCTGCTTGACTCGTTTAAGCTAGTCCAGCAGGCTTGACTAGCCTGCTCGACTAGTTTAAAGTTATAGTCCAGCCTGTGCCTGACTAGTTTAAGTTTTCAGTGTAAACGTTCCACTTTAATAGACACAAATGTTTAATATTATGAGTTACATTCATGACGAGCACCTTTCTTGCGAACAGTTAAGGAACTTCAGATAACATTTTATTTGTTCTTTATTTCTGTCTCCCTAACGTAATTTAATCATAAGCATAAAATAGGCGATGGATGATTATTAGCATTGAGCAAACACAAAATTACTCATCGTGCAATAAACTAAACATTATGTTCGACATCTATAATAATATTCCATTGTGTCTTAACATTAGTTTTCGCCTAAATCTATAATTTCGACCCCGCAGAATGTAGTACAAACGGTCATTTATCACTGGTGCTCCCAGTGAAAAAGGAATGTTTTCTGTTTGATTTGCTCAATACATCGTAGTTTTACCCTCTTACTCCGCATTCAAACTCTGAATTTAATAATTGTATGCTACTATTAACTTTGTACCGGGAAATTATACTCTATAGGATTATTCTTATTAATGTGTGACAAAACAAGTAGTAACAATAATAATAACAATAATAACGACAAATTCGACATTAGGGAGACATGCGTATAAACGTACTTTAAGGAGTCATTGTACATAAAGTCATCTATTAACCATTTGTCCAGCCGAGCAAATCAAGCTTGTCATGCTGAGCCAGACTAACCATAAGCTAGTCAAGTCGGCCATAACCTATCCAGCAGGCTTGACTAGCCTGCTTGAATAGTTTAAGCTAGTCCAGCAGGCTTGACTAGCCTGCTCGACTAGTTTAAACTAATAGTTAAGCCTGTGCCTGACTAGTTTAAGTTTTCAGTGTAAACGTTCCACTTTAATAGACACATATGTTTAAAATTATGAGTTGCATTCATGACGAGCACCTTTCTTGCGAACAGTTTAACTTCAGGTAACATTTTATTTGTCGTAATTTTTGTCTCCCTAACGTAAATTAATCATAAACATAAAATGGGAGATGGATGTTTATTGGCATTGACCAAACACAAAGTTACTCATCGTGCAATAAACTAAACAACATTTTGTTCGACATCTATAATAATATTCCATTGTGTCTTAACATTAGTTTTCGCCTATTAAATCTATAATTTCGATCACGTGGAATGTAGTACAACGGTCATTTATCACTGGGGCTCCCATTAAAAAAGGAATGTTTTCATTTTGGTTTGCTCAATACATCGTAGTTTCACCACTCACTCCGCATTCAAACTCCGAATTCATTGCTACAATTAACTTTGAACCGGAAAAATATACTCTATAGGAATATTCTTATAAATGTATGTGACAAAAAAAGTATCAATAATAATAATAACGACAAATTCGACCTTAGGGAGACATGCGTATAAACGTACTTTAAAGAGTCATTGTACATAAAGTCATCTGTTAACCATTATTTGACACTAAACGTTCCACTTTAATAAACACAAATGTTTAAAATTATGAGTTATATTCATGACGAGCACCTTTCTTGAGAAACGTTAAGGAACTTCAGATATCATTTTTTTTGTCTCCCTAACGTAAATTAATCATAAGCATAAAATAGGAGATAGATGATTATTGGCATTGACCAAACACAAAATTACTCATCGTGCAATAAACTGAACAATTATGTTCGACATCTATAATATTCCATTGTGTCTTAACATTAGTTTTCACCTAAATCTATAATTTCGACCCCGTAGAATATAGTAGAAACGGTAATTTATCACTGGTGCTCCCAGTGAAAAAAGAAATGTTTTCTGTTTGGTTTGCTCAATACATCGTAGTTTTACCCTCTCACTCCGCATTCAAACTCTGAATTCAATAATTGTATGCTACAATTAACTTTATGCCGGGAAATTATACTCTATAGGATTATTCTTATAGGTGTGTGACAAAACAAGTAGTAATAATAATTATATTAATAATAATAACGACAAATCCGACATTAGGGAGACATGCGTATAAACGGTCATTAGGGAGACATTTTACATAAAGTCATATATTAACCATTTGTCCAGCCGAGCAAATCAAGCTAGTCATGCTGAGCCAGACTAACCATAAGCTAGTCAAGTCGGCCATAACCTATCCAGCAGGCTTGACTAGCCTGCTTGACTAGTTTAAGCTAGCCCAGCAGGCTTGACTAGCCTGCTCGACTAGTTTACAGTTATAGTCAAGCCTGTGCCTGACTATACTCTGTTTGGCCATCTCGAGACAGTGACGTAACCGCGTATTCTACTAATTGCATCACATAACGCGCGCGCATACTCGTGGTGCTGGCGTACAAACACGAGCGTTGAAAGGCGGAAGATACACACGCGTGCGTAAAAGCTGCGCCTGTTCAGTTACGTCACTATCTCGAGATGGCCAAACAGAGTATAGTATAAGTTTTTCAGTGTAAACGTTCCACTTTAATAGACACAAATGTTTAAAATTATGAGTTACATTTATGACGAGCACCTTTCTTGCGAACAGTTAAGGAACTTCAGATAACATTTTATTCGTCGTTATTTTTGGCTCAATACATCATAGTTTTGATCCACTCACTCCGCATTCAAACTCTGAATTCAATAATTGTATGCTGCAATTAATTTTGAACTGGGAAAATATACTCTATATAATTATTCTTATAAGTATGTGACAAAACAAGTAACAATAATAATAATAATAACGACAAATTCGACCTTAGGGAGACATGCGTATAAACGTACTTTAAGGAGTCATTGTACATAAAGTCATCTGTTAACCATTATTTGACACTAAACGTTCCATTTTAATAAACACAAATGTTTAAAATTATTAGTTATATTCATGACGAGCACCTTTCTTGAGAAACGTTAAGGAACTTCAGATATCATTTTATTTGTCGTTATTTTTGTCTCCTTAACGTAAATAAATCATAAGCATAAAATGGGAGATAGATGATTATTGGCATTGACCAAACACACAATTACTCATCGTGCAATAAACTGAACAATTATGTTCGACATCTATAATATCCCATTGTGTCTTAACATTAGTTTTCGCCTAAATCTATAATTTCGACCCCGTGGAATGTAGTACAACGGTCATTTATCACTGGTGCTCCCAGTGAAAAAAGGAATGTTTTCTGTTTGATTTGCTCAATACATCGTAGTTTTACCCTCTCACTCCGCATTCAAACTCTGAATTCAATAATTGTATGCTACAATTAACTTTGTACCAGGAAATTATACTCTATAGGATTATTCTTATAGGTGTGTGAAAAAACAAGTAGTAATAATAATAATAATAACGACAAATTCGACATTAGGGAGACATGCGTATAAACGTACTTTAAGGAGTTATTGTACATAAAGTAATCTAATAACCATTTGTCCAGCCGATCAAATCAAGCTTGTCAAGCTGAGCGAGAATAACCATAAGCTAGTCAAGTCGGCCATAACCTATCCAGCAGGCTTGACTAGCCTGATTGACTAGATTAAGCTAGTCCAGCAGACTTGACTAGCCTGCTCGACTAGTTTAAAGTTATAGTCAAGCATGTGCCTGAATATTTTAAGTTTTTCAGTGTAAACGTTCCACTTTAATAGACACAAATGTTTAAAATTATGAGTTACATTCATGACGAGCACCTTTCATGCGAACAATTAAGGAACTTCAGATAACATTTTATTTGTCGTTATTTTTGTCTCCCTAACGTAAATTAATCATAAGCATAAAATGGGAGATGGATGATTATTGGCATTGACCAAACACAAAATTACTCATCGTGCAATAAACTAAACATTATGTTCGACATCTATAATAATATTCCATTGTGTCTTAACAATAGTTTCCGCCTAAATCTATAATTTCGACCCTGTGGAATGTAGTACAACGGTCATTTATCACTGGTGCTCCCAGTGAAAAAAGGAATGTTTTCATTTTGGTTTGCTCAATACATCTTAGTTTCACCCACACACTACGCATTCAAACTCTGAATTCAATAATTGTATGCTACAATTAACTTTGAACCGGGAAAATATACTCTATAGGATTATTCTTATATGTTTGTGAAAAAACAAGTAATAATAATAATGATGATAATAATAGCGACAAATTCGACTTTAGGGAGACATGTGTATAAACGTACTTTAGGGAGATATTGTACATAAAGTCATCTGTTAACCATTATTTGACACTAAACGTTCCACTTTAATAGTATCGCCCACTCAATCCGCATTCATTAGGGAGACATGCGTATACACGTACTTTAAGGAGTCATTGTACATACAGTCATCTATTAACCATTTGTCCAGCAGAACAAATCAAGCTAGTCATGCTGAGCCAGACTAACCATAAGCTAGTCCAGTCGGCCATAACCTATCCAGCAGGCTTGACTAGCCTGCTTGACTAGTTTAAGCTATTCCAGCAGGCTTGACTAGCCTGCTCGACTAGTTTAAACTAATAGTCAAGCTTGTGCCTGACTAGTTTAAGTTTTCAGTGTAAACGTTCCACTTTCATAGACACAAATGTTTAAAATTATGAGTTGCATTCATGACAAACATCTTTCTTGCGAACAGTTAAGGAACTTCGGATATAATTTTATTTGTCGTTATTTTTGTCTCCCTAACGTAAATTAATCATAATCAAAAATGGGAGATGGATGATTATTGGCATTGACCAAACACAAAATTACTCATCGTGCAATAAACTAAACATTATGTTCGACATCTATAATAATATTCCATTGTGTCTTAACATTAGTTTTCGCCTATTAAATCTATCATTTCGACCCCGTGGAATGTAGTACAACGGTCATTTATCACTGGTGCTCCCATTGAAAAAGGAATGTTTCATTTTAGTTTGCTCAATACATCATAGTTTTGACCCACTCACTCCGCATTCAAACTCTGAATTCAATAATTGTATGCTACAATTAACTTTGAACCGGGAAAATATACTCTATAGGATTATTCTTATATGTATGTGACAAAACAAGTAACAATAATAATAATAATAATAACGACAAGTTCGACCTTAGGGAGACATGCGTATGAACGTACTTTAAGGAGTCATTGTACATAAAGTCAGCTGTTAACCATTATTTGACACTAAACGTTCCACTTTAATAAACACAATGTTTAAAATTATGAGTTATATTCATGACGAGCACCTTTCTTGAGAAACGTTAAGGAACTTCAGATATCATTTTTTTTGTCTCCCTAACGTAAATTAATCATAAGCATAAAATAGGAGATAGATGATTATTGGCATTGACCAAACACAAAATTACTCATCGTGCAATAAACTGAACAATTATGTTCGACATCTATAATATTCCATTGTGTCTTAACATTAGTTTTCGCCTATTAAATCTATAATTTCGATCACGTGGAATGTAATACAACGGTCATTTATCACTGGGGCTCCCATTAAAAAAAGGAATGTTTTCATTTTGGTTTGCTCAATACATCGTAGTTTCAGCACTCACTCCGCATTCAAACTCTGAATTCAATAATTGTATGCTACAATTAACTTTGAGCCGGAAAAATATACTCTATAGGAATATTCTTATATGTATGTGACAAAACAAGTATCAATAATAATGATAACGACAAATTCGACCTTAGGGAGACATGCGTATAAACGTACTTTAAGAAGTCATTGTAAATATAGTCATCTGTTAACCATTATTTGACACTAAACGTTCCACTTTAATGGACACACATTTTTAAAATTATGAGTGATATTCATTACGAGCACTTTTCTTGAGAAACGTTAAGGAACTTCAGATATCATTGTATTTGTCGTTATTTTTGTCTCCCTAACGTAAACTAATCATCAGAATAAAATGGGAGATGGATGATTATTGGCATTGACTAAACACAAAATTACTCATCGTGTAATAAACTGAACAAATATGTTCGACATCTATAATAATATTCCATTGTGTCTTAACATTAGTTTTCACCTAAATCTATCATTTCGACCCCTTGGAATGTAGTACAACGGTCATTTATCACTGTGGCTCCCAGTGAAATAAGGAATGTTTTCATTTCGGTTTGCTAAATACATCTTAGTTTTACCCACTCACTCCGCATTCACACTCTGAACTCAATAATTGTATTCTACAATTAACTCTGAACCGGGAAAATATACTCTATAGGATTATTCTTATATGTGTGTGACAAAACAAGTAACAACAACAATAATAACGACAAATTCGACATTAGGGAGACATGCGTATCAACGTACTTTGAGGAGTCATTGTACATAAAGTCATTCTATTAACCAATTGTCCAGCAGAACAAACCAGGCTAGTCATGCTGACCAGACAAACCATAAGCTAGTCAAGGCGGCCATAACCTATCCAACAGGCTTGACTAGCCTGCTTGACTAGTTTAAGCTAGTACAGCAGGCTTGACTAGCCTGCTCGACTAGCTTAAAATTCTAGTCAAGCCTGTGCCTGACTAGTTTAAGCTTTTCAGTGTAAACGTTCCACTTTAATAGACACAAATGTTTAAAATTATGAGTTACATTCATGACGAGCACCTTTTTTGCGAACAGTTAAGGAACTTCAGATAACATTTTATTTGTCGTTATTTTTGTCTCCCTAACGTAAATTAATCATAAGCATAAAATGGGAGATGAATGATTATTGAATTTATTGGCATTGACCAAACACAAAATTACTCATCGTGCAATAAACTAAACATTATGTTCGACATCTATATTAATATTCCATTGTCTCTTAACATTAGTTTTCGCCTATTAAATCGATAATTTCGACCCCGCGGAATGTAGTACAACGGTCATTTATCACGGGGGCTCCCATTGAAAAAAGGAATGTTTCATTTTGGTTAGCTCAATACATCATAGATTTGACCCACTCACTCCGCATTCAAACACTGAATTCAATAATTGTATGCTCCAAATAACTTTGAACCGGGAACATATACTCTATAGGATTATCCTTATATGCATGTGACAAAACAAGTAACAATAATAATAATAACGACAAGTTCGACCTTAGGAAGACATGCGTATGAACGTACTTTAAGGAGTCATTGTACATAAAGTCATCTGTTAACCATTATTTGACACTTAACGTTCCACTTTAATAAACACAAATGTTTTAACTATGAGTTATATTCATGACGAGCACCTTTCTTGAGAAACGTTAAGGAACTTCAGATATCATTTTTTTCTTCTCCCTAACGTAACTTAATCATAAGCATAAAATAGGAGATAGATGATTATTGGCATTGACCAAACACAAAATTACTCATCGTGCAATAAACTGAACAATTAAGTTCGACATCTATAATATTCCATTGTGTCTTAACATTAGTTTTCGCCTAAATCTATAATTTCGACCCCGTGGAATATAGTAGAAACGGTAATTTATCACTGGTGCTCCCAGTGAAAAAAGAAATGTTTTCTGTTTGGTTTGCTCAATACATCGTAGTTTTACCCTCTCACTCCGCATTCAAACTCTGAATTAAATAATTGTATGCTACAATTAACTTTATGCCGGGAAATTATACTCTATAGGATTATTCTTATAGGTGTGTGACAAAACAAGTAGTAATAATAATAATATTAATAATAACGACAAATTCGACATTAGGGATACATGCGTATAAACGTACTTTAAGGAGTCATTGTACATAAAGTCATCTATTAACCATTTGTCCAGCCGAGCAAATCAAGCTAGTCGTGCTGAGCCAGACTAACCATAAGCTAGTCAAGTCGGCCATAACCTATCCAGCAGGCTTGACTAGCCTGCTTGACTAGTTTAAGCTAGTCAGCAGACTTGACTAGCCTGCTTGACTAGTTTAAAGTTATAGTCAAGCCTGTGCCTGACTAGTATAAGTTTTTCAGTGTAAACGTTCCACTTTAATAGACACAAATGTTTACAATTATGAGTTAAATTCATGACGAGCACCTTTCTTGCGAACAGTTAAGGAACTTCAGATAACTTTTTATTCGTCGTTATTTTTGGCTCAATACATCATAGTTTTGATCCACTCAATCCGCATTCAAACTCTGAATTCAATAATTGTATGCTGCAATTAACTTTGAACCGGGAAAATATACTCTATATTATTATTCTTATATGTATGTGACAAAACAAGTAACAATAATAATAATAACGACAAATTCGACCTTAGGGAGACATGCGTATACACGTACTTTAAGGAGTCATTGTTCATAAAGTCATCTGTTAACCATTATCTGACACTAAACGTTCAACTTTAATAGACACAAATGTTTAAAATTATTAGTTATATTCATGACGAGCGCCTTTCTTGAGAAACGTTAAGGAACTTCAGATATCATTTTATTTGTCGTTATTTTTGTCTCCTTAACGCAAATAAATCATAAACATAAAATGGGAGATAGATGATTATTGGCATTGACCAAACACAAAATTACTCATCGTGCAATAAACTGAACAATTATGTTCGACATCTATAATATCCCATTGTGTCTTAACATTAGTTTTCGCCTAAATCTATAATTTCGACCCCGTGGAATGTAGTACAACGGTCATTTATTACTGGTGCTCCCAGTGAAAAAAGGAACGTTTTCTGTTTGATTTGCTCAATACATCGTAGTTTTACCCTCTCACTCCGCATTCAAACTCTGAATTCAATAATTGTATGCTACTATTAACTTTGTACTGGGAAATTATATTCTATAGGATTATTCTTATAAATGTGTGACAAAACAAGTAGAAACAATAATAATAATAACAATAATAACGACAAATTCGACATTAGGGAGACATGCGTATAAACGTACTTTAAGGAGTCATTGTACATAAAGTCATCTATTAACCAATCGTTCAGCCGAGCAAATCAAGCTTGTCATGCTGAGCCAGACTAACCATAAGCTAGTCAAGTCGGCCATAACCTATCCAGCAGGCTTGACTAGCCTGCTTGACTAGTTTAAGCTATTCCAGCAGGCTTGACTAGCCTGCTCGACTAGTTTAAAGTTATAGTCAAGTCTGTGCCTGACTAGTTTAAGTTTTTCAGTGTAAACGTTCCACTTTAATAGACACAAATGTTTGAAATTATGAGTTACATTCATGACGAGCACCTTTCTTGCGAACAGTTTAACTTCAGATAACATTTTATTTGTCGTAATTTTTGTCTCCCTAACGTAAATTAATCATAAACATAAAATGGGAGATGAATGTTTATTGGCATTGACCAAACACAAAGTTACTCATCGTGCAATAAACTAAACAATATTATGTTCGACATCTATAATAATATTCCATTGTGTCTTAACATTAGTTTTCGCCTATTAAATCTATAATTTCGATCACGTGGAATGTAATACAACGGTCATTTATCACTGGGGCTCCCATTAAAAAAAGGAATGTTTTCATTTTGGTTTGCTCAATACATCGTAGTTTCACCACTCACTCCGCATTCAAACTCTGAATTCAATAATTGTATGCTACAATTAACTTTGAACCGGAAAAATATACTCTATAGGAATATTCTTATATGTATGTGACAAAACAAGTATCAATAATAATGATAACGACAAATTCGACCTTAGGGAGACATGCGTATAAACGTACTTTAAGAAGTCATTGTAAATATAGTCATCTGTTAACCATTATTTGACACTAAACGTTCCACTTTAATGGACACAATTTTTTTAAATTATGAGTTATATTCATTACGAGCACTTTTCTTGAGAAACGTTAAGGAACTTCAGATATCATTGTATTTGTCGTTATTTTTGTCTCCCTAACGTAAACTAATCATCAGAATAAAATGGGAGATGGATGATTATTGGCATTGACTAAACACAAAATTACTCATCGTGTAATAAACTGAACAAATATGTTCGACATCTATAATAATATTCCATTGTGTCTTAACATTAGTTTTCACCTAAATCTATCATTTCGACCCTTTGGAATGTAGTACAACGGTCATTTATCACTGTGGCTCCCAGTGAAATAAGGAATGTTTTCATTTCGGTTTGCTAAATACATCGTAGTTTTACCCACTCACTCCGCATTCACACTCTGAACTCAATAATTGTATTCTACAATTAACTCTGAACCGGGAAAATATACTCTATAGGATTATTCTTATATGTGTGTGACAAAACAAGTAATAACAACAATAATAACGACAAATTCGACATTAGGGAGACATGCGTATCAACGTACTTTGAGGAGTCATTGTACATAAAGTCATTCTATTAACCAATTGTCCAGCAGAACAAACCAAGCTAGTCATGCTGACCAGACAAACCATAAGCTAGTCAAGGCGGCCATAACCTATCCAACAGGCTTGACTAGCCTGCTTGACTAGTTTAAGCTAGTATAGCAGGCTTGACTAGCCTGCTCGACTAGTTTAAAATTCTAGTCAAGCCTGTGCCTGACTAGTTTAAGCTTTTCAGTGTAAACGTTCCACTTTAATAGACACAAATGTTTAAAATTATGAGTTACATTCATGACGAGCACCTTTTTTGCGAACAGTTAAGGAACTTCAGATAACATTTTATTTGTCGTTATTTTTGTCTCCCTAACGTAAATTAATCATAAGCATAAAATGGGAGATGGATGATTATTGAATTTATTGGCATTGACCAAACACAAAATTACTCATCGTGCAATAAACTAAACATTATGTTCGACATCTATAATAATATTCCATTGTCTCTTAACATTAGTTTTCGCCTATTAAATCGATAATTTCGACCCCGCGGAATGTAGTACAACGGTCATTTATCACGGGGGCTCCCATTGAAAAAAGGAATGTTTCCTTTTGGTTTGCTCAATACATCATAGATTTGACCCACTCACTCCGCATTCAAACACTGAATTCAATAATTGTATGCTCCAAATAACTTTGAACCGGGAAAATATACTCTATAGGATTATTCTTATATGCATGTGACAAAACAAGTACCAATAATAATAATAACGACAAGTTCGACCTTAGGAAGACATGCGTATGAACGTACTTTAAGGAGTCATTGTACATAAAGTCATCTGTTAACCATTATTTGACACTTAACGTTCCACTTTAATAAACACAAATGTTTAAATTATGAGTTATATTCATGACGAGCACCTTTCTTGAGAAACGTTCAGGAACTTCAGATATCATTTTTTTCTTCTCCCTAACGTAACTTAATCATAAGCATAAAATAGGAGATAGATGATTATTGGCATTGACCAAACACAAAATTACTCATCGTGCAATAAACTGAACAATTAAGTTCGACATCTATAATATTCCATTGTGTCTTAACATTAGTTTTCGCCTAAATCTATAATTTTGACCCCGTGGAATATAGTAGAAACGGTAATTTATCACTGGTGCTCCCAGTGAAAAAAGAAATGTTTTCTGTTTGGTTTGCTCAATACATCGTAGTTTTACCCTCTCACTCCGCATTCAAACTCTGAATTAAATAATTGTATGCTACAATTAACTTTATGCCGGGAAATTATACTCTATAGGATTATTCTTATAGGTGTGTGACAAAACAAGTAGTAATAATAATAATATTAATAATAACGACAAATTCGACATTAGGGAGACATGCGTATAAACGTACTTTAAGGAGTCATTGTACATAAAGTCATCTATTAACCATTTGTCCAGCCGAGCAAATCAAGCTAGTCGTGCTGAGCCAGACTAACCATAAGCTAGTCAAGTCGGCCATAACCTATCCAGCAGGCTTGACTAGCCTGCTTGACTAGTTTAAGCTAGTCCAGCAGACTTGACTAGCCTGCTTGACTAGTTTAAAGTTATAGTCAAGCCTGTGCCTGACTAGTATAAGTTTTTCAGTGTAAACGTTCCACTTTAATAGACACAAATGTTTACAATTATGAGTTACATTCATGACGAGCACCTTTCTTGCGAACAGTTAAGGAACTTCAGATAACTTTTTATTCGTCGTTATTTTTGGCTCAATACATCATAGTTTTGATCCACTCAATCCGCATTCAAACTCTGAATTCAATAATTGTATGCTGCAATTAACTTTGAACCGGGAAAATATACTCTATATGATTATTCTTATATGTATGTGACAAAACAAGTAACAATAATAATGATAATAACGACAAATTCGACCTTAGGGAGACATGCGTATGAACGTACTTTAAGGAATCATTGTACATAAAGTCATCTGTTAACCATTATTTGACACTAAACGTTCCACTGTAATAGACACAAATGTTTAAAATTATTAGTTATATTCATGACGAGCACCTTTCTTGAGAAACGTTAAGGAACTTCAGATATAATTTTATTTGTCGTTATTTTTGTCTCCCTAACGTAAATTAATTATAAGCATAAAATGGGAGATAGATGATTATTGGCATTGACCAAACACAAAATTACTCATCGTGCAATAAACAGAACAATTATGTTCGACATCTATAATATCCCATTGTGTCTTAACATTAGTTTTCGCCTAAATCTATAATTTCGACCCCGTGGAATATAGTAGAAACGGTAATTTATCACCGGTGCTCCCAGTGAAAAAAGGAACGTTTTCTGTTTGGTTTGCTCAATACATCGTAGTTTTACCCTCTCACTCCGCATTCAAACTCTGAATTCAATAATTGTATGCTACAATTAACTTTGTGCCGGAAAATTATACTTGATAGGATTATTCTTATAGGTGTGTGACAAAACAAGTAGTAATAATAATATTAATAATAATAACGACAAATTCGACATTAGGGAGACATGCGTGAGTGAGGGGGTTGCAGTTGAAGTGTTGTACTTTGCAAGTTTAAGTCGCAACACCAACGTATGTCGCGCGCATACAGACCAAAACTCGAAAATTAAGGGGGTTTTACAAGCAATTATTGAAAATCGCGTTTATAATCGAATGTTTTCTTCTCTTCCTTATTTGAAGAGACCGGGGGTTGAAATGGGGCGGGTAGGGGTGGAAAGTCCAATGGAGGGGGGGGGGGGGGGGGGGGCACCTGAAGTGTTGGACTGGCAGTACTCGTTGAAGTTCAAAACGCATGGCACGTGCATGCAGGCTAAAACGCGAACATTTATGTTTTCAGCAAGAAATTGAGAATGCGCCAGCACACTGTATCGAGTGTTTTCTTCGTTTTTCTCAATAATTGAGGACACCGGGGTCAGGAGAGGGAGAGGGAAATGGAAAGTCCGAAGGAGGTGGGGTTGTAGTTGAAGTGTTGCATTTTTGATGTCGTAAAATCAACGCATGCCGCGCGCATCCAAAACGCTAAGATCGAAAATCATGCCTGTAAAATCGAGCGTGTTCTTCTTTTTTCTCAATAACTGAGTGGGGGGGGGGGGGGGGGGGGGGGGAATAGGCCTATTTGTATTGTTGGGGTTGGGGCGGGCGGGTTGAAATGGAAAGATTGATGGAGGGGGCAGCTAACAGCTTAACAATTGAGGAGACCGGGAGTCAAACGGAGGGGGGGGGGGGGGGGTGAAATGGAAATACCAATGGAGAGAGCAGCTGTGTACTATATTATATTTTATCTTTTTATATCTTGCCAGTTATATTTTTTATCCACTATCATGTGTATATTTAAATTGTAGTTTTTAAATTGTGGTTTTAAATTGTAAAGCGTTATGTGGTTTTTACGAAAGACGTTTCTTAAATGCAGCTATAGTAGTAGTAGTAGTAGCTGTATTGTTACACTTTACTCATTTAGCAGTTTAAGTCGATAAACCAATTCATTGCGAGTGCATACAGGCCATATCGCGAACATCGAGGTTTGCACTGCACGCAATTGAAAATCGCATCTGTAATCGGGTGTTTTCTTTTCTTCATTGGTCTAAATAATTGAGACCGGGGGTCAAAGGGGGGTGGGGGTGAAAATTTAGGCCGAGAAACTACTGCTTGGCGTGCGCATACTGGAAGCAAAGCGAACATCGAGGTTTTAGCAATTGAAAATCGCGCCTGTAATCGAGTGTTTATAGGTTATTTATAAGACCGAGGAACCCAGACAACATACATATTGCCCCAACATCAACATTGGCAATATAGGGTTCCCATTGGCAATGGCATGTTGGCAACTAATATTGGTCCAATAATGGGCACAATATACCAGGGGCGGAAAAGGACACCATTGACTTGATATACAAATTCTGACGTGGTCTAGAAATTGTGGCCGCGGTTAAAAGTTGTCGCTTCCCGGGCTTTTGGCTAGGATCTTGTACCTTGTACTGTCACTTGAAGATTTTGTCCCTTTTCCTGGGCCAAAGTTAGTCCTGGCCACGGGTTGGCCCAGGATCCGCTCACTCCTCTTTGAGGGAAATAAAACAATATAAAGATAGAATTCTTCTTACCAAACCTTTCTCCAGATCGCCAAATATTGGCCCAATATTGGGCCAAGTTTGGGCCAATGAGCGAATAATATTGCGCCAATATTGTATTGGGTCAATGAAACATCAACATTGGGTCAATATTATGTTGCACTGCACGCAATTGAAAATCGTATCTGTAATCGAGTGTTTTCTTTTCTTCATTAGACTCAATAATTGAGGAGACCGGGGTCAAAGGGGGATGTAAAGACCAAGGGAGGTGGCAGCTGAAGTGTTACACTTATTCATTTAAAGTCCCAGGCATCTACTAAATGGGGGACAAACTGTCTGTGAATCTTATTAGATATTATTTACAAAATACAGAATCTATGGTGTTAATATTTGCATAATTTTATGGTCACAAAACTATGGTGTACGCTGTTGGATGGAATGATACCGCGCAATGTTTGGAACAGGAACATTAAAACTAGGTTAAATTATCTGCTGATTACAGATTATCAGGAAAGATGTCAAATGCTAATAAGACAACACATTGGCTGAAACCTTTTTAATGTAATGTTGTTAATGTTCATTATGGCACTATGTGCTGATTCCAAAAATATGATAAAAGTAGGGCAGATTTTTTTTTTAAATGCCTTCAAAATCGGGGGACGTCTCTGTAGTCCGACGGTTTTATGATTCCGAAGATTCTGACGCACGTAATTTACCATTAGCTAGTCCGAATCAGATAAAAGCTTCTTTCGTCCGACAAAAAAGGTACCTTATTCCAAAGGTTCTTTAATCCGATTATAACAAAATCTAAAGCCCGACGGTTCTATAAACCGAATTTTTAAAGTGTTAAAAAGGGTTTTTCTAGTCCGAAAATAGAAAAGGTTCTATAGTACGAATATTAAAAAGGTTCTCTAATCCGAATAATGCTAATGGTTCTATAGTCCGAAAGCTGGTAAAGGGTGCTATAGTCCGATTTGAAAAAAAAGGTTTTAAAGTGAATTTCAAATAGGCCTAGGCCTAGAACCCGTATTAAGATTCGGACTAAAGAGCCCTTTTTATGATTCGGATTAAAGAATCGTATTTCATATTCGGACTAGAGAACCTATTTCAATGTTCGGATTAAAGAACCTTTTTTCAATAGTTGAATTATAGAACATGGTAGGCCTATACTGCCCCTCCAAGGTAAAAGGGCCTAACTAACAATTTCATGTTTTCGAGTTATGAAGCAAAACGTGTTTTTCTTTTAGCCTCCAAATGTTTAGTAGATCATATTTGGTGATAACATATTTCACTTTGTCATTTCTTTGTCTAATTTAATGAACCAATTTTTTTGTGAAAAATGTTCGATTTTCGTTCAAAATGTGAGTTAGGCCCTTTTGCCTAAGTTCTTTGGTAAATAAATGCAATGTAAAACTGACATGGAAGGTGGGTTGTACATATTATAAATTCATTAAGAGATTTTATTAGAAATATTTAATGAGACAAATAGAAACCAGTGTTAAAAAGTATTTTGGTTAAGTTGTAATACTATTAAATAATAATTTTGGACCACACTTAATTAAAATGGCTCAAAACATGTATTTGGGGAATTTGCATCAAATTTCAATTAAATCTGATTATTTTCTTATATTCAAATACATTTTTGTGGCTCTCTTCTTGGTGTAGGCCTATATGAATTTAAAATAAGAATATGTAATAATTATGGAATTGCTGAAACAAACATAACTGCATTTAATACCATTGTTTTTGGGGAAAATATACTTTCTGACTCCATACTGACCCCCCCCCCCCCCCCCCCCCCAAATACAAATACAAATAATAATATATATTTTAAAATCAATGTTGCATATGTGCACCAGAATAATTAATATGTGCATCTAGACCATTTGTGTTTTGTTTTAGTACTTTTCCAAAGCATTGAAGACCAAGAACCCAATTCCCGATAATCACATTGCATTCTAATAAAGCAGCAAACTTAAATAACCTGTACTTCAGTAATTATTAAACTAAAAATTGATGACAATTTGAATCAATTTGATTTATATGAAAAAACACCTTTAAAAATAAATTTGTGTTCCATACTGCAATGAGGCCCTTTTGCTGTGGTTATTGTAATACTTTTACAGCACAGCGTGCAGATCACATCCTGTTCTTTCAGTAATCCCTCTATTGAATTCAAGTGGTTAGATGTAATAAGGCCCTTTTACCGGGTTGTTTAGTGAAATGCCTGATGTTAGGCCCTTTCGACATGTTAATATCTAGAAACTGGAACATATTTTGATACATTTTTTTGGTTTAATATATGAAGAGGTATTTTGCAAAAGGGCCTACATCCACTTTGACTCTTATTAAGAAAAAGTCAAAAAACTGTTTATAAATATTCAAGTTGAGCAATTGAAAAACTGAATGGATTATGAAAGAGGTACACTACATACTAATTGAAATTGAAATAAATTTTAAATGTGCTAGTTTTAATTTTTTTTTAAATCATGTTTACATTTTTTGAAAATTTGGATGTAGGCCCTTTTGCAACAAAACTCCATCTGTTTGTACAGTATAAAGAAAAAATACCACACACAAAAAATCATTTATTTTAATCATTTCAAATAAATAAGTTTGATATTGAAATGTATAGGTCACAATCATATGTTTCAAGAAAATAAAGTCATTTTTTTCAAAAATACCTACATCTCATTGTAAACAGCCATTGAAGTTGTTGTTTTGTTGCAAAAGGGCCTGTATCCCGATTTAATTCTGGATACAGGCCCTTTTGCAACAAAACAACAATTTCAATGGCTGTTTACAATGAGATGTAGGTCTTTTTGAAAAAAATGACTTTGTTTCCTTGAAACATATGATTTTTCCCTATACATTTCTATATCAAACTCTTTTTTTGAAAAAATGCACCATAGCCCTTTTGCAAAATACCTCTTCATATGTAGTTTGATGTATATAATCACATGCGAGCCATAACTCAATTTTGAAAATAATGTCAGTTAGGCCCTTTTGCCTTGGAGGGGCAGTATAGTATTCAGACTAAAGAACCGTTTTTCATGTTCGGATTAGAGAACCCTTTTCATTTTCGTATTATAGAACCTAGTATAGAACCTTGGTTATTTTCGTACTATAGAACCTTCTATCATACTATGAAGAGTCTTCATAACAGTAGCATAGACCATTTCAAATCCGAAAATATACGATCAGTTCCGAATGCTTCCGATTAGCCGAGTGATTTGACGCTCGGTTACCATGACCTGTTAGGTCACAGGTCATGTCCATGTGCCATTGAAAAACAAACGTGCTTTTCACCCGTCTGCCCGTGTGGTAGATTGCGCTGGTGTTGGTGATAGATTGTATCCCTCACAAAGTTGACGTTGCGGCATTTCAGTAACAAAAAAACGGTGAGATGAAAGAGATTTGGGGTAATATTTTCGATACATTTGGAATTTCAACGCCTTTGTTGATAAAACAACAACAAAATAGTCTCGTTCCACGTTTTACTTCTCAGGGGTGCACGCGTGTATGCACCTACTCCACTTGACCTGTTTTTCCGTAGATTTCCGATCTCAATTTGAAATGGTCTATAGTGATTTGCAGTTTGTAAAGGATGGCTTTTTGAATTGTTATTTTACTGTTGACACATTTTACTCTCACTTTTGAGGCTTTTTAGAAAAATCATTTGAATAATAACAGCACAGACAAGTTTGGTGGTTTGTTGGTTTGTAGAAACAATTTAATGAAATATTCCAATTTCAATATTATACATGCTAGGTCTTTTTAAACATCATTTTTAAATATATATATTTTAAATTGATACGGTTTTTTTCTTCTCCAACTTTAATGGGATAGATGCCAGGTGAAGCGCATATATTTTACGCTCCGTGGAATAAAGTAGTATAAACGGATACGTCACATGATGGGTACAGAAAGAAAAATGTGCTCCCCTCACTCGACACTTGATTGATCCACTGAAGACACATTGTTTACATTTGAATATAATATTTTATGAGGAATGTACACACATTTACAAATAAGCTGTATATTTACTAAAACAAAACCAGTCATGATCATATTATTTGAAATAAAGATGTTCTTCCATTGAAACCATTCATATCTTTGTTATATTGCCATGATTTCCTACAAGTTTTCCTATTTTCCATTGAAATTTCGGAGAATAAATAACTAATTAAAAAAGAAATAAAGAACAAATTTATAGACAGTTTTATTCATTAGGCCCAAAACAAAAAAGGACTGTCTCACATACATTCTTTGTGAATAGCTATGCTTTTTGTGTTGCTTTATTTTAGATAAATATTATGCTAAATGCTCATTATCAGTGCAAGGTCTCATCACATAATGGCAAGTTTGTGTTATTATTGCGCTTTGGCTCACTTTTCTTTTTTGTCACTTCGCTGCCAGTTTTTTATGACTTCTATTACAAAAAACACCCACAATTGGATTCATCTCATTGCAGGGATATAATGGCAAAAGTGACTCCAAATATTTATACGCGGCGCGGTTATATGAGATAAGACAAGGATAATGTCCATAAGTGAACTTTGCATTCACTTTGCAGTCCTTGCCTTGTAGTTCAAACATGTACTAGCAGTAATACTATAATACTATCAATCACCCACATACAAAACAATGGATTTTGTCTTTTTTTCTATTCATGAGCAGAAGAAACATATTGTATATGTTTGAATACAAAATATGAACCAATTTTTAAATCGATATTCATTAACATTGGCCTTTCATACAGGAATCAATGCTGTACAATCTGAATTAAAACGGTGTTCGTTTAGATTATATATCACTGCTTCTTCCAATCATACCTTCTCAAAATGTGACACATGATCGTTTTGTCGTTAAAATCAACTTTTTACTTATTACTATAATGGGATTATTATCAAGTATTTTAAATGCTGAAAGGTGTACAGTATAAGTAGCAAGGCAAAAAACCCAATTTTTAATTTAATCTATAATATTCAATTTCACCATATTCCTCTAGCGATTACCGCTTCCTAAATCCAACATCAAGATCAATCTCTCAGGCATTCAACATTTGTGTTATGACATCTACTAGTACTCGAACATTACACCACAGTTCTTGAAATTTGCCAACTTATCAAACCATAGCAGCCCAGTCTGCATCCTATCACCATGATCACCATATCTGTGTGACTGTGAAAAAACAAACAAAACATTATTTTATAGAAAGATGACGCAAATAATAACCAACAAATTTAACTTAAAGGGACACTAAGAGATGTGTTGGAGGCAGCGCCCTCAATTATGATAAAAACTGAGATTAGTTTATTTTTATAATTGTATTACATGTATGAACTTACACCTATAAGGATTAAGAAAAATCAGCTCTCTTTGTACAAGAAAACGTCGATTCAAAAAATGCTGGTCCCGCGGGACCAGCATTTTTTACGTCCGACAGTATCCCCGTGCAGTACGCGTGATACATAACGCGAACCATATTTGCATAGAGGGCGTTTTTCAATAAATAGCGATGATATTGTTTTAATCTAGTTTTGCTGTGTTTTTTGTTAGTAGAAACAACAATAATGGCGATTTTTAATGTTCATCTTGAATTCTGAAGTAAATTTTTAAACATTTAAACTTTTCAACACCACTTAATGTCCCTTTAACACAATTCAAATGGAATAAAATTATATTAGACCAGAGGGACCTATTCAGTGTTGTAGTCGAGTCCACCCTACCCGAGTCCGAGTCCTTACCTCTCGAGTCCGAGTCCGAGTCCTTACTGTCCGAGTCCTTACTGTCCGAGTCCGAGACCGAGTGCGAGTCATTCATGTCCGAGTCCGAGTCACGAGTCCTTATATGTATTTAAGTTCTGATCACATATCATTAATTTTGCTAACTATAATAGGCCAACATCATAGGCGTGCGCAGGATTTTTTTACCCGGGGGGCTTAAAAATAAATTTCATTGGTTCGCACCGCTATCTAGTACAACAAATCATACTTAGTGATATTTGTCATCAGTTGGTATTATTCATCATAGGGTATTTTGCATGTTTCACTATCTGTCCCCATCCTAAGTATGACTCCTTCTAAATATGATTTTTGTGGTAATTTCTGTATCGCTTACCAGAGCTCAAAAACACACTTCTTTGTGCTTGTTCTTATCTACTCTTTCTCATCTATCTTGCCATTCGCTTAACATTGTGTACAAATGCACTATTCCCTTGAAATTTAAGGTGAAATTCTAAGCCCATTCAGTTAACGGCACTAGCGGTGTTTATCGAAATCGGCGCCATGTTTTATTAATAAATAGTCTCTTTTTAATATTTTCGTTAGTTCGTATGTGGTGTGCGTAGCGTATATAGACGTTTGACGTTTTGCGATGGGGAATGAGACTAATCTGGACTTCGATACTCGCGAAATGTCTAAAAAAAATTCTGCCATTGCGTTTACACGGCGGAGAATTACGATTAAATATGGAATAATTTAGCATTTTCATGTTTTAAAAAGTGGCTGGAAAGAAAGATGAGGACTTTATGAAGGTGCGTAGCTAGTATGAAAATCAACGGAAAAGCCGTTTTGCTGTAATGCACCCGACCCTCATTTGAAAGTCACACCATTTACTTTATACAGCAAATCAAATTGACAGTTTCTCGCTATGCAATTTCCCCATACGTTGGTAGGGAAAAAAACACAAGAAAAAAAACACACCAACGTATGGGTTCCTGTACTAACCGCTATCCGCGGTAACGAGTCTGAGGGGGATGTGCCCCCTTAGATTGGATTTTTGGCTTGGCTTGGATTTTTTTGGAATATTGGCTATTGTCAAAAGAAAGGTTTAACCGGGAGTTTAACAAACCGTTCCGGTTGAAGCCATGTTGTTAAGTTTGACTTATAATATGAAACTAATTTGCGCGTAGCGCGCCAAAAATGTCTATTATAGCACTAAAAAGGTCCAGAAAACGTTTCTGAAGCCATCTTGTTCCAACTGAATAACAAAGTAGTATGAAAATAATTGGCGTGGAACGCGCAAAAATTTGCTATATGTAAAAATAAAGGTTTAGAAAAACGTTTTTGAAGCCATCTCGTTAAGCTTGAATAATAAATAATCAGTGAAACTAATACGCGCGTAGCGCGCAAAAAATGTCTATTTTAATATTAAAAAGTTTCAGAAAACATTGGTTATTTTTACACTGAAATGGTCCGAAAACGTTCCTGAAGCAATCTTGTTAAGCTTGAATAATAAAACATTGAAAATATTTTGTACAAAAACTGGTTATTTTAACACTAAAATGGTCCTGAAAAACGTTCATAAAGCCATTTTGTTTAAGCTTGAATAAAAAAAAAAATGAAACCAATTGGCTCGAAACGAGCAATAATGTCTAGTTTACTAACTAAAATGGTCCAGAAAACGTTCTTGAAATATGTTGTAACGTTGTTATAAAGCTTGAATAAACATTAAAAGCAATTCGTGCAAAAAAATGCTATTTTAACACTAAGAAGCTCCAGAAAAAACGTTCCTGAGCGTACAAACTGTCACTTTTTTAAAACTAAAATGGTCCAGATATAACTTCAATAAAGAAACATTGATTCTAACGCGCGCGAAGCGCGCCAACATTTCTAGTTTTTTCCCCTATAATGGTCCAGAGAACGTTACTGAAACCATGTTGTTAAGCTTGAATAGCAATAGCGTATAGGAAGGTTATTCATATGGGGGGGGGGCGAGAAATGAAAATGAACCGAAAAGAATTTTGTGAGCAAAGAAATGCGCGCAAAAGCGCGCGAAATCTTTCGACTTTACACCTATTTTTGGCACGATCGAGGTACATTTTGACTCTTAAACAAGCTTTTAGCAAAGAATGTTGCACTTTGGGGACACATTATGCGAGCTTAGCGCGCAAATTTTTTTCATCTGTGTACTTTTGACCATCATAATTCCATGAATCCTGTGGTCAAATGAACCGACGTCAATATTGGGGGGGGGGGAGGGGCGATCGTCCCCCCTAACCCCCCCCACCCCCCCCCCCCCCCTGGCGACGCCACTGTTGAATAGTTAAATATTGAAACTAATTCGCGCAAAAATGGGGGGGGGGGGGGGGGCATCATCCCAACGTGACAATGATGGGGGGAATCATAAAAATGGATGATTTTTTTGGGGGGGGGCATCGTCCTTACCTTGACAATGATGGGTGCACTGTCTATGCTCGTTACCTTCCTCCTTATCTTCCTTTTTAATTTTTACTCTTTTGCAAATGTGGGGGGGGGGGGGGCTGTCTCCCTGGTTACGCCACTGGTGATTCAGAGGGCTGAGTTGTTGGGTTTCAACTTGCCTGGATGACCTAAAACTCTCCTTGCTATCATTATTTACTTTCATTATAAAACACTCACATGGTGGTTCAGAGACGTAGAGAAAAAGTGAGAGACACTAAAAATATAAAAGCTCCCGACCTCTCCTTTTCCCTCCTCTCCTCCTCCTTTTCCCTCCCCACCTCCTCCCCTTCTCCTCCCCTCCTCCCGGGCACTCAACTTTTTTGGGGGTAGGGGTGTGCCACCCAGGGTCTCAATTAGGGGGGCTACAGAACTGAACTGAGTGGATTTTATGACAATCTTAGGAACTGATTTTTTTCTTCAAAAAGTATGTCTTGAGAACTGGCATATGGTTCAATTTTGATTAGCAAGAACGCAAATTTGCGATGTTTTGGTCTTAAGAACGCAAAACGTTCGAAGAATTGGGGTTTGGAACGCAAAATTTTGCGATTTTTGATTTTTCATTCAAATTGGAGTCTTAAGAACTGATGCAGGCTCTTCAGCGCGGCACTTATCTTATTATATCTATACCCTTTTTACAATGTCAGTGCCCCCGGCTCCTCCTCCCCTCCCTTCCTCCCCCTCCTCCTCTCCTCTCCACCCCTCCCCTCCCCTTCTCCTCTCCTCCTCCTCCTCTCCCCTCCCTTTTCCCCTCTTTTTTTTACCCTCCGGGGACCCGGGGGGCTTGAGCCCCCCCCCCCCTCCCCTGGGCACGCGCCTGAACATATCAGTGATGTCAACATAATGATGTATTTTAACCTTCGCATGCCCATACAATTTGAATTATATGCATAATAATTGATTCAGATACTAAAGTATTCAAAAAGTGTCCAGAAGTTCATAGATTGAGAATTAAAAACTTGATTAGAAGGTGTGCTTTTCTGTAAAGCAACCCTTCCCCTGCCGTTTCACCTATTTCTTTTCCCTGAAAATATCATCCCTAATTCCATCCATTTTTTAAGAGTGCTGCTCTAGGAAGCTGAACATTGGCAATGATATATCCTCTTTGTAAGAAATGTTATCATTTTTTTGAACAGTATAAAATATATTGACACAAATCACCTAAAGACCATTTACATCGTACAAACAGCCTTCGATTGCACATGAATATTATCACTTTAATTATTTATAGGTTCCCTCGAATTGGGTTTTAATTCTTGTAATGGTTATCAATAGGTATTTTCAACAGCATATTTTAACTGTTCAGATGTATTTATGGTGATTTATAACATTATTTCTAAACTGTTGAAGATTGGATGACTAAATAAGTATTTAATTACTGAAAAAAAATAAGCCTGGACTCGGACAGGACTCGGGCACAATTCCCGAGTCCCTAGTGCCCGAGTCCGAGACCGAGTCCTTCACCTCCGAGTCCGAGTGACTCGAGACCGAGACCGAGTCCGAGTCCGAGTCCTTCAAAATAGGGACTCGAGACCGAGACCGAGTCCGAGATTTATTGAACCCTTTTCTGCAAAAAAACTGTATACATTTATAAAGATTAAATGAATATTGAAGAAGTTACGGCAGTTTTAAGGAGGCTCTGAGAGTCCACAGCCCCCTTAAAGGACATGTACAGTAGAAAGAGTGCTAAACCAAGCTCACTTCAGGATCTTACCTCTTTACTGTCCAATCTTCCAGCTGATATTATTTGATGGTGCATGGATGGATGCATCCATTTTATTTCTGCGGGGCATTAGTAAACTCAATTCAAATTGATGTGATGAGCAGAAAATAAGGACTGCTGCTGATATGTAATTTACACTTCCTCTTTATTAGTCTTGTTTATGATGTTGCTCTCAAATTAGATCAATGGCTCTTTGGGTGTCAATCAATCTGACTTACCTCTTAATTATCTTGCTTGCTTACAATAATGGTAGGATATTCTAAAGTTGACAGATGAAATAGTTTACATCAATAAGATACATACTTTGAGGGCAGTCTCTAATTTGATTTATGATGCTCTGCAAGTACTGCATTCCCATACATTTGTATACATGTTAAATGAAATATGGCCTAAAATGACTACAGCTGCTACGCAATTTACATTTACCTGTTATTTTTCATGTCTCGTTGGTTTAATGCTGGTGGGTCACTGTATTGGTGGATGATTAGAAACATCCGGGTGCTGTTACTATGCAAAGGAAAAGTGAAGAAAAATGAACATAATTTAAAAAAATGGAAGAAGCTCTTTAGTTTTATCAATTCATTAATGTTACCTCTTAGTTGTCAATACAATTTTGCTTACAAAAATGGTCAGATGTTTTAAAACAGGCAAATGAAATATGTTACAGCAATTTAAGGCCAATCTTACAAATGATTTATGATGTTCTGCATGCACCGCATCCCATGTAAATATGAAACATGGCCGAAAAGACTACACCTGCTATGTAATTTGGACTCACCTCTTGATTTGCTCATCTTGTTTAATACTGGTAGATCACTGTCGGTGGAAGAGTTCGAGCATGCGAGTGCTAGTGCAAAGGAAAAGTTAAGAAAAAATGAAAATAATAAGAAAACAAAAAGCTCTTTGGTTTCATCAATCGACTTCATTTCTTCTCAATTCTCAATATCTTGTTACAGTAAATGGCAGGGTGTTAAGACCTAAGACCTAAAACCCACTATAGAACTAAGACCCCCACTATAAAACTAAGACCCTCCACTATAAAACTAAGACCCCCAACTATAAAACTAAGACCCCCACTATAAAACTAAGACCCAGATCAAAGGGATGCATCATTTCGCTGTCATAATGAATGAGTAGATATTAAGCTGATTATGTGACAACACAACTAATATTATGTAAACATTCCTGCTTTTGAAGTGCTTTTGCAGGCAAACTTGAAATAAGTTACAGCAATAGATACATACTTTCAGGGCAATCTTCCACATGATTTATGATGCTCTGCATGTATTGCATCCCCGTCTTTTCACGTACATATGAAACATGGTCAAAAAGACAACAGCTGTAATGGTAGGATGTAATACAGCAGGCAAACATGCAATAATCTTCCTGAGTGTACTGCATGTCTATCTTGCATAGACATATGAAACTTGGCCAAAAAGACTACAGCTGTTTATAGCACTTTTAGCAGGCAAACATGACAGTAGCTGCGTTCAGACATGGCTATTTAACTCGATTTAAATATGTTATGACCCGGGGTAAAATACCTGAAATGTTTTCACTAACTCGACTGATTGTCCACACACAAGCATCACGTCTTTAGCTCGACCAAATTAACCCGTAGAATTTAACTCGACCGTCTGCCCCTGGAGTTAAATTCCGGATGTTATACCGCCACTACGGTGAACCTTGACAGAAAAACCGCGCGAGTTCTAATTTTGTAAACAAACCGGTCAAACAAATTTCGCACACATTTCTTCGTATTTCCTCGCCATGAAGATGGATATGTACTTCTTTTTAAGGTCCTTCACCTTAAAATAGATTTGTTGTCCGGTCCGTGCCGGATAGCCCGTATCGTGTACATGTAGCCGCACTGCTATTTCTTCCCATACCAACTTGTTTGCACTTTTCTTCGAATTGATTTTATCCTGGGTCTCAGGTTCGCGCCATATCGCTATTAATTGTTTTATTTCATCGTCTTTCCAATTTGTCCCTCTACCTTGTTTTGGGCGGTCCGCCATTTTGAAATCGTTGTTTTGAACTATAAACTGTTGACAAATGTAGAAGAAAGTGAGTCGAAGTATAAAATAACACGCGAGTGCATTGACCCGGAAGTCTTCAGCAGCAGGTCAATTTTGGCGAAAGGTCATATTTATCTCGAGCTATCTAATGGCGCTGTCCAAACAGAAAGTTAACTCGAGTCAACTGGTCGAGATAAGACTTTACCTCTGACTTTTGTCAGAGGTAAATTGGCTATTTAACTCGAGCTAAAGGTCGAGTTAAGGTCGAGTTAAGTTAACTCGACTCCTGTCCACACAGGCACTAACTCGACCATTTACCTCGACTCGACCTTAACTCGACCTTTAGCTCGAGTTAAATAGCCGTGTCTGAACGTGCCTAGTGTTTAAAACAAACATACTTCAAGGGCATCTCCAGTAAGATTTATGATGCTCTGCATGTACTGCATCATCATATATTACATGGAAACTGCATGACATGCCCACAAAAGACTACAGTTGCTATGGAATTTACACTAACCTCTTATTTTCCTTGTCTTGTTTAAAACTGGTGGATCACTGTTAGTGGATGAGTGCGAGCATGCGGGTGCTGTTCCTGGGCAAAGGACAAGTGAAGAAAATATGAAAATATCAAGAAAATAATCCAAGAAGCTCAATTGATTCCACTTTACCTCTTACCGGCGTTATTCTCAATATATTGCTAACAATAATGGTAGGATGTAATACAGCAGGCAAACTTGAAATAAGTTACAGCAATAGATACATATTTTCAGGGCAATCTTCCACATGATGTATGATGCTCTGCATGTACTGCATCCCCGTCTTACACGTAAATATGAAACATGGTAAAAAAATACAACAGCTGCAATGTAATTTGCACTTACCTCTTGTTTTCCTTGTCTTTTTTAACACTGGTGGATCACTGGTAGTGGATGAATGCAAACATACGAGTGCTGTTCCTGGACACACAAAAAAGTGGGAAAAAAATGAAAATAATAAGAAAATAATCCAAGAAGCAATTTTCAATATCTTGCCTATAACGGTAGGATGTAATACAGCAGGCAAACATGAAATAATCTTCCAACTGATTTATGATGCTCTGAGTGTACTGCATGGCCATCTTGCATAGAAATATGAAACATAGCCAAACAGACTACAGCTGTAATGTTATTTACACTTACCTCTTGATTTTTTTGTCTTGTTTAAAACTGGTGGATCACTGTGTTGGTGAATAATTGTGAGCATGCAAGTGCTATTCTTGGGCACAGTAAAACAGTGAAGAAACAATGAAAATAATAAGAAAACAAACAAAGAAACTCTTTGGTTTCATATATTGACTACACTTCCCCTCAATTCTCAATATCTTGTTACAGTAATTGGTAGGGTGTTATAGCACTTTTAACAAGCAAACATGACATATTTTACAGCAATACATTAAGGGGGGGACTCAAGGATTTTTGTTGTTGTAATGCTGTAGAGTGCTGTAAATATTGAACTATTAATCAAATGCATACAAAAGTATATATTTTTGGAAAGGAAAGGGATCAGAGAATCAAAATTTGGCGTCAATTCAGTGGCGTAGCTAGGTAATATTGATATTGGGGGCGAGAAATGAAAATGAACCGGCAACTGTTGTGAGTCAAGAAATGCGCGCGTAAAGTTCGACTTTACACCTATTTTTTGCACGATTGAGCGTCATTTTGGATCTAAACAAACTTGTACCAAACAATATTGCATTTTGGTGAATAGCGCGCAACATTTTTTCATCTGTGTACTTTTGAGCATCATAATTCCATGATTCCTTTGGTCAAATGAACCGACAGTGCCAATCTCAGCCGACACGACATCAATTATTTTTTCCCACTTTTTTGGTCAAAATGTCAAAAATACGGCTTTAAAAGAAAAAAAGAGAAGATCCTCCCTAGAGTAGTGTCTTAATAGTATAATCAAGCAATTTTGGACATTTTTACTCAAAAACAATTTTGTTAGCTTGACCCAAATAAAATTGGTCCAAAAAAGTGATTTTTTGTGATTTCCTCAAAATATCAAAATTTGTGGTCAAAATTGATGCCCAAAATGGATTTTCTGACCTAAATCCCATCCAAAAATGTATACTTTTATATGCATTTGATTAATAGTTCAATAATTACAGCACTCACAAAATTCTAACTAAGGCATAGTAAAAAAATTGCATGTTTCCCGTCCGGACTTTTTAAAAAAGGAGGAGGGAGGGTCTTACTATTTACTATTTTCCCATTTTTTGATATTTTTTTCAAGATGGCCGCCAAGTCGAAAGTGACCAACTGACTGTGTTGCAGACACTCCTAAACAGGATTTCCCACTCTAATTGCCAGAGGAATAAAAATTTGAAAAGGTTTACCTAATATATAGAGCCAACTACACATTGTTTCTTTATGTTTTCTTCATTTTTCAGGTTGAATGAGGAACAAAACATCATTGATCGAAAGGATGTAGGCCTACATGTATAATTGGTCCCCATACTATTTGAGAAGCCATATGTCAATAATTCCGTGTCATGCATGGCATGAACATGCTATGAAATAATACAGCATTTCTATTACACCTGCCATTCCTATGGGCAAAGGATCAATCACTAAAAAAAAAAAAAAAATAGAAAGAAAAAAAAATAGAAAAAAAAACCAATTCTTTTTTTTTCTTCTTTTTTTTTTACAGAATTTTCGGAAATAGTAAATAGTAAAAAATAGGAGGCGGCGGCCAAAAAGGAGGCGGGCGGGGACGGGAAACATGTTAATTTTTTTACTAGGCCTAAGTCCCCACCTTTTTAAGCAATCTCCAGTAGGATTTATGATGCTCTGCAACTGCATCCTCATACATTACATGGGAACAGGCCCGTCAGATGGCGATCGCCTTCCCCGGAAAATTTTACCAAAAACAAAAAAAATCCCCTCAAAAATATCTCCAAAAATTACTTCCGGTATTTCTGTGCGTCGACCAACAAGAAAGGTAAACTATAATGGAAAAATCCGACGGAAAAAATCCGACGGAAAAAACTAGCTCTATCACTTCCGGTGATTGTTTTTTGAAAACGCCCCCCCCCCCTTTGAAAAAAGTGTCTACGGGCCTGGGGAACTATTATGACATGGCCACAAAAGACTACAGTTGCTATGTTATGTATTATGTATACACTAACCTCTTGATTTTCTTGTCTTGTTTAATACTGGTGGACCATTGTATTGGTGGATAAGTGGCAGCATGCAACGTGTGCTGTTCCTGGGCAAAGGAAAAGTAAAGAAAAAATTAAAATTGTAAGAAAATAATCCAAGAAGCTCTTTATTTTTATCATTGATTCCACTTATCCCATCTCTTCCCGGTAGTTCTCAATATCTTGTTAACAATTCTCTGAGTGTACTGCATCATGCACATCTTGCATAGATTATGAAACATGGCCAAAAAGACTACAGCTGTAATGTAATTTACACTTACCTCTTGATTTCCTTGTCTTGTTTAATACTGGTGGTCCACTGTGTTAGTTGAAGAGTGCAAGCACGCGGGTCGGGTGCTGCTCCTGGGCATTGGAAACGTAAAGAAAAAATGAAAATAATAAGAAAACAAACTAAAAAATTCTCTCAATTCTAAAAATCTTGTTACCGTAATTGGTAAGGTGTTATCATGATATAGCACATTTAGCAGGCAAACATGAACTATTTTACAGCAATACATATTTTAAGGGCAATCATGTACTGCATGTAATACCTTTAAAGTGGCAAAAATGGCAAAAACTATAAAATGTAGTGACCAAATTGCTTAAAATTGGTGAATTCAGCTCTAAAGTCAATGATTTTTTTTCTTTCTTCGAGTGTATATAAGACGTAAAATATTTACAAGAGATTAAGTTTGCTGGCAGTTGCTATGGCAAGCTTTTTCCCCGGCTTTTTCTTTTCCAATGGGTACCAGTACATTTGATTTGAATTTGTCATATAATTTGCATGTATTTATTTTCAATTTTAGGGACTTGGTGAAACAAAATGTTGGCTGAAATGAAACAACTAGGCCTAGGCCTATATTGTATTTGACCGTTTATGTCTTTTCTGATGTATTTTTTAATATGTTCCTGGCTATGTATGTGATTTTCCCAGTTGTTGCCAGTTGTTGCCGGTAAAACCTGGCAAAATATGTGTTTGCCCTTTTTGCCGGCAAAATCTCTTACTGGTCATTCTTAATAATATCTTGCTAACAATAATGGTATTACTAGGATGTAATTACAGCAAGCAAACATGTAAGAATCTTCCTTTGATTTATGATTCTTTGAGTGCATCATCATGCCCATCGTGCATAGAAACATGAAACATGGCCAAACAGACTACAGCTGTAATTTATATACTTACCTCTTGATTTCCTTATCTTGTTTAATTTAATACTGGTGGATCATTGATCACTGTGTTGGTGGATGAGTGCGAGCATTCGGGTGCTGTTCCTGGGCAAAGGAAAAGAAAAGAAAAAATGAAGAAAATAATCCAAGAAGTTCTTTGGTTTTTTCAATTGATTCCACTTTACCTCTTTAAAACTCTTTAACCGGTAATTCTAAATATCTTGCTAACAACAACATTACAATGTCGATGGTAGGATAGGCTTCAGCAGGCAAACATGAAATTAGCTTATAATCTTCTAAACAACACCCCACACTTCAATCCAGCACCCCCCCTCCCCCCCCCCCCCCCCCCCCCCCCCCCCCGCTCTCAATTATCTCAAGCTGTCTGACTGGTTGTTTGTGCCCCCGCCCCAATCAATCTGCCCACCCTGAAAAAAAAAATCCCGATCCTAATAATACGCCACTGTGGTCTGAGACTGAGTGTGAGCTAGCATGCATAATACTGGCATGCCTGGGCAAAGGAAAAAAAGAAAATAATAAGAAAACAAACCAAGAAGCTCTTTGGTTTCATCAATTGACTTCACTTCTCTCAACATCTTGTTACAGTAATTGGTAGGGTGTTTAATATATCGCGCTTTAGCAGGCAACTAAAAACAAACCTTTTGATCGAAGTTGTTGGCCCACGTCCTTTCCACTCCACTCAGGTTCAGTAAAAACACAATAACACAGTCTTCAGAATGCATGGTTCATTTACTCCTTTGTGATTTGCACAACTTCTGGACTTTCATCACTACCCAGTGTTGACATGAGTTGCCAGGGATTCTATTACATTTGAGGTTGCCCTAAACGTCTCCCTCAGCTTACGTTTATACGAATGTCTCCCTAAAGGTCGAATTATTATGTGAAATTGCGATTAATATTATTAATAGGCATGGCCTACAGTACTGCTAGAGAGGATAACTGATTTATATACCGACCAACAACAGAGATCTTCCGCACGGCGATCCCAAAAGTGTTGGGTGGGTTATTGTCAGGGACACATGGACATGATTTAGCCGTGTAGGAGTTGATGGGTAACTGGGGGTGTTGGATGGGTTAGGGTGGCTTAGGGTTTAGGGGTTACGTCTTAGGGCGCACCATTCGATTCTCAGGGGAATAGGGCATGGGCATGGGACGTTTGTAAAAAAAAACCACTTGTCTATGTCTATCTATGGGGAAGAAATCTTGACCCACACTGATGAATAAAAAGACTTAGGCCACCCAAATCAAATAAAGGAATACATTAAAATATATGAAGAAAAGGGGAACCTTTCCGCAACAGGCTGCGAAAAAACCCGCCGACTTTCGTGACTGAAAAAAAAAGAAAGACATTCTGCTCAACCTCAACAACTTCCAAATGGGATGGTGGAGCCTCATGTCATGTATTGTCTGTAGCTAGGCGTACAATTTGTTGGCGTTGGCCTATACCCTAGGATAGCTCAAATTTTTATGTGTTTAACCACTAATGTTTGTAATTGATATACACACCTTTGGGCCAGTGGAAGTTAAAAAAATATATTAGACATCTTTAAAGGCACGGTCGCGGTGTGAAATACTAGTTGTTGGTGGGCAGCTAGATTTCAAATTTGAAACAAATCAGATATCGGTACGTGCCTTTCTGGTAATTTAAAAAATCATTGTTGTTGTACATTGGAGCCTTGGAGGGTCAACTCCTACACGGCTAAATCATGTCCATGTGTCCCTGACAATAACCCACCCAACACTTTTGGGATCGCCGTGCGGAAGATCTCTGTTGTTGGTCGGTATATAAGGCATAGTAAAAAAAAAAAATGTTTCCCGTCCGGACTTTTTAAAAAAAGGAGGAGGGAGGGTCTTACTATTTACTATTTTCCCATTTTTTGCTATTTTTTTTTCAAGATGGCCGCCAAGTCGAAAGTGACCCAACTGACTGTGTTGCAGACACTCCTAAACAGGATTTTCCACTCTAATATTGCCAGAGGAATAAAAAATATGAAAAGGATTACCTAATATAATACTAATAGAGCCAAGTACACATTGTTTCTTTAATATGTTTTCTTCATTTTTCAGGTTGAATGAGGAACAAAACATCATTGATCGAAAGGATGTAGGCCTACATGTATTGGTCCCCATGGTACTATTTCAATTGAGAAGCCATGTCAATAATTCCGTGAACATGCTATGAAATGATACAGCATTGCCATTCCTATGGACAAAGGATCAATTACTAAAAAAAAACAAAAAAACAAAAAAAAAAACACACAAAAAACAACAGAATTTTCGGAAATAGTAAATAGTAAAAAATACGAGGCGGCGGCCAAAAAGGAGGCGGGCGGGGACGGGAAACATGTTTATTTTTTTACTAGGCCTAAAGCTGTTTCTAAAAAATAATGTTGAAAATATTATAAGGAGACACAGTTAACAAATTTGGCAAAATACAAGCCGTGTGAGTGTGAAATGAACTGGGGGAAATGAATTATTATTATAAAACCTAATATAATTAAAAAAAAGAGTTTGACCGAGTCTATTTATTCTACTTATCCAATCAGTAGGCCTACATTGTAGTTGTAGGCTATTCGATGACAACTGTTGATTGCCAAGACTGGGCGCTGGGCTGTGGTCACCATGTCTACACCGTCTCCCACATTAAGGTCGTGTTCCCACAAAGAACAAAATCCCGAGTAGGCCTAGTCTAGACTGGCTCCAGACCCGGACTAAATCGCTAGTGGGAACGCGATTCAAGTAGGTCCCGGTCCGGACTCAAATTTATTAACCGTTATGCCTACTCACTCACTGTATAAATGTATTGCTGTACAATGTAGGCTATCATGTGCTATGCACTTTACTCCGTCAGGTCTCAAATGTTGTAAATGCGGTATAAATATTAAAGATCGCGTCCCGGCCCGGTCCGGACTAAATCAATAATTTGTCATGTGGGAACGCGATTCACTCGAGACTAGTCGAGACCCACACCACTTGACCCGGTGACCTTTTCAATAGCGTGAATATGACTGCGCCTGGCACGGCGTTATACATAAAGTCGCGCGCGTTATAAAGGTAGACGCGCGCGTAAAGTCGCGCGCGTGGTGAAATAGGACGCAGTGATCGTCACGATTGTAGGCAAACAACTAAATTAAACAGTATTTCAGCACTAGTTTGTGGTTTATATCAACTAATGAGACTAAGGGCCTATGTTGTTATGCGAAACCGATTGTTAGCTATTTATATTGTATCCTATTTCATGTCATAAAGGACATTTTACATGCGTTTTCGGCGATTTGTGAATGGTTTTAGACTTACATCCGTGTCTAAGTGGATTTTTTTTCGACCACATAGATCCTTTTTGCTGAATCATCGTTGTGACGACCACTTTATGTGGGAACGCAACTTTCAAGTGGGTCCCGGTCCGGACCTCCGGACCGGGACAAATTCTAGGCCTACTTATGTGGGAACACGGCCTTAATTAAGTGAAGTACTCCCATAACACATTTTACTTAGCCTGAATGCATATAATAACATTCGATTATTTATGTGCAATTTGAAATCAGATTTAAGTTTGGCAAAATTCAGACATCTGAAGACCCCTCCCTAAGCAGCAAATCACCCCGGGGGGGGGGGGGGGGGGTTTACTCGGATTTGGTTTGGTCGGGGGTTGCCGCTGGAGATTCAAAATCCATACCCATTTCTAAGGGTGATTTTTCGCGAAAATAGACCTAATTTTGGCAAATGTTCGCGAACATCGCGAAAACCAGGACCCATGTCTAAGGATTTTTCACTGAAAAGCCTACCCATGGCTAAGGA